>CM053035.1:62982020-63641948 GCA_028564925.1 Lithobates sylvaticus | reverse complement strand
GTATCGCAAAAATGGCCTGGTCATTGAGCTGAAGTGGTTAAAGTGGTTGTAAACCTAGAAAAAAAAATTATAAAAAAATAAAAAACCCTGCAAGACAAAGGCAATACTCACCTTAGATCGAAGCCTCTGTAGCAGTCCCCGTACAAAGCTCGGGCTGGCGACATCGCTCCAGGAGTTACTTCTGGGTATCGCGGGCTCTGGTGCTGTGATTGGCTGGAGTCGTGATGATGACGTCACTCCCACGCATGCCATGCGCGTGGGAGCCACCGGTAATGGCACACTAGCTGAAGCAACTGCGTTTGCACATGCTGATACAGGGGATATCTTCTAAACCGTGCAGGTTTAGGAGATATCTGGGGTAGCTACAGGTAAGCCTTATTAGAAGCTTACCTGTAGTAAAAAGTGGTCTGTAAGGGTTTAAAACCACTTTAAGCGGTATGTTACATACTCATAACCACTACACTCTGCAAACTGGGTCACACAATGCACACTCATAACCCCCTGCACTTTTTTAATTTGATATACTCCTGACCCCTGCACTACATATATCATGTTCTAGTTTATACTCCCCTAACCCCTGAACTTTATTTTATTTTGTAATTACATACTCTTGACCAAAGCAGTCATTGTCTCAACAATTGCTGTTTGCTATGTAGTCTCCAGTTATTGTGATAGAGCTCTCCTTACAGCTATTTTAAGACAAAATGTTAGTTCTCTGTCTATATTCTATGTCTAAAAAAGCATATGTAATATTTTTATCATTTTTTTTTATTTTTAAATGTTGTGTTGTGGTTTATTTGTGTCTATGAAATTCTCAACTTTTGACATAGTAATTAATATGTATGTATAGCCAATTTTTTTATTTTGTTTTGGATAGAGAAGGGAACGTTAAAATAGCTGTCAGTTAATTTTTTCCTGCACTTTCTGCCCTGGAGATGCAATTGGAAGTGAGAGGAGATCTCTACAAAGTTAGGATGATTCTCTTCTGAAACAGAAAATGTATCCTTAGCTCCTGTTTCAGTGACAACTGTAAGATTTAGAATTTTACATTACAAAAATCTAATAGGGGTTCTAAGCCTTCCCAACTCTGTCCAGCAGTTTAGAAAAACAATTTGAGTATACAGTGAAACCTCGGATTACGAGCACAATCCGTTCCAGGAGTATGCTTGTAATCCAAAGTACTTGCATATCAAAGCGAGTTTTCCCATTGAAGTCAATGGAAACGAAAATAATTTGTTCCGCATTGCCTTCAATGGGATGCAATACCGCATGTGGCCAGAGGCGGGGGGCGCTGGAGAGCCTTCGGCTGACCTCGGAAAGACTCCATTCACAAGCCTTTCCGAGGTTTGCCGAGGGCAGCCGAACTGTCCTTGGCCTTTCCGTGCATTGCCGAACGCCGACGATCGGCGCTGTTCAGCTCCCCACCTCAGACCAAAATCAGTACTGCACACCGCTTTTGGCCTGGATCCTGCTCGTTTTGCGAGACAACACTCGCAAACCGAGTTAGAATTTTTAGAAATACAGTGCTCGTTTTGCGAAACGCTCGTTAACCGCGTTACTCGTAAACCGAGGTTCCACTGTACATATATTTTAAAAATTATTTTGGAGTACATGGGCTGTGGAATATGTGTGCCATGAATACAGAAATTAAGCCCAAGCTCTTTTTAACTATGCCTCTTTAAGCCCCTCCCACTGTCCACACATAGGAAAATATATAAGTGCAGCGCTAAAGTGTTTAAGTTAGTTGACATAACCAAACTATTGCCATTAAATGTGAATTTCAAAATGATTATAAATATATTATGTAAATCTATGGATCGTGATTAATAATGAAAATATATCCCAAAATTGTATCACAAAAAATCACTAAATATCACACGTGTAGTGAATACCATATGAACTTTAAAAAGTGAAAAAAACTTAAATATGTCCGTGAAAAGATTTATCTTAAGAAAATTGAAGATCCTAAAACACTGCGTTGACATCCAACATGGTAAGTGAAAACTGATGACACAAGTGCAGCAAAACCACCACGAAGCAGATGTGAGCTTACCGGATAGTTTGAACTCAAAAGAGCATACGTTCAATGAGTCAAACAGACTTATATTGTCAACCGACAACCAGAGTGGAGTCTTGGGGGTCCTCTGGGACTGAAACTCAGGGCGTCCCAAAAATCATAAGAGGTCCGTCTGGGGGTATTTGCACATCAGATGATATCAGATATTCATCAATGGGGTAGGAGAAAAGGAAAAAGAGGGCCACATAGCGTAATTCTTAACTATTACATTTTTTTATTAAAAGTAAAACACTTACATTTAAGCAGTGATTTCAAGCGCTTATAAAAAATCTACGGCGGCAGTGGAGTCCTTCCCGACGCCTTCCATTTCATTAGACTTTGTCTGGGGTGTCCCTCCACTGCAGCCAGCCTAACTTATAAAGGACATGTGACCCAAATAATGAGAATCCAGCTCTCGCTGTGTCACCTTCAATTGTAATGCATACTTCCGGTTCACCCAAGATGGCGGACCGGCGTGCATTCCACGACTCAATGTAATATCGAGACTTGCGTTCCACATCGATTATGATGCATACTTCAGGTTCCCCCAAGATGGCGAACTGGCGCGCGTTCCACGACTCGATGTAATATCGAGACGTGCGTTCCAAATCACTGTTCGAGGGAATGTGTGATGAATATACATGACGCTCGTAATGAACAAAGTATGAGCGTCATGTCAGGTTAGTGGAGTGACGGATATGTAGGCGTGACAATTCATCGCCATGCATCGCCTTAGTTTAACCTGAGAATGGGCGGGGAGTGGCGGAGAGGGACGTGAATCGCATGTCGCACTTGGCAATGCGATCACGTGATAGTGAAATCACCATGCGTGTCAAGCCTCGACCTGACATGCCTCGGCAAATACGAGATTTAGCTGACACTATAAAAGTAACCAGAGTAGAAATATTTTTACAACTATGCATATGGAGATGCAAAGAATGCCCTTAAATAACTTCATGTAAACCTACTGAATAGGAATGATATAAAGGGCAAATTTAAAGCCACATATTAGAAATCAATGTCACTGGGTATCCAAAAACCTAAACAACAAAATTCTCTGTGACCAAGTAATATTCACTTTAAAATTACTTATAATGGAATTATAAGCGATACATCTCCATTGTTAGTGGGTATATCCAAAAAAGAGAGAAAAACTAAAAATGTGAAAAGAAAATTGAAATTAGAAAAAAATATTTTTTATAAAAAATTTGAAAAAAAATAAATAAATAAATAAATATATATATATATATATATATATATATATATATATATATATATATATATATATATATATATATATGTGTGTGCCCACACACCTGAGATGGATTCTCTTAAGGGGACCATTACATCAATAATGGTGATCATGAACAGATACAATAAAATTATGTTAAAGCGGAGCTCCGTCCTGGGGAAAAAATATATATTTTTTTTAAAAGTCAGCAGCTACAAATACTGCAGCTGCTGACTTTTAAAAATCGGACACTTACCTGCCCCAGGGTCCAGCGATTGATCCCCATGTTGATGAGGACAAGGGCCTCTTCCCGACAACCCTGGCCGTTGGTTGTCGAAGTCTGCGGGCAGGGGGCTTATCGGAATCCGGGAGCCCCCTTTTATAAGGGGGCCCCAGATCCTGGCCCCCCACCCTATGTGAATGAGTATGGGGTACATCGTACCCCTACCCATTCACCTAGGGAAAAAAGTGTCAATAAAAAAAAAAACACAACAAAGGTTTTTAAAGTAATTTATTAATCAGCTCCGGGGGGTCTTCTTCCGGACGGAGGAGACCGGGCTCCTCCGCTAGTAAAAGAGCTGCAAGAAGATACCGGAGGAGCCGGCATGAAGAGCGGGAGACGACGCCGGAGAGCGGGAGAAGAGGCCGGACACTGGGAGAAGGGGCCGAACAGAGCGGAGAAGTCGGAAGAAGGCCCCTGAAGTCGGAAGAAAACCCCCGGAGCAGATAAATTACTTTAAAAACCTGTGTAGTGTTTTTTCTTATTGACGCTTTTTTTCCCCAGGTGAATGGGTAGGGGTACTATGTACCCCATACTCATTCACATAGGGTGGGGGGCCGGGATCTGGGGCCCCCTTATTAAAGGGGGCTCCCGGATTCCGATAAGCCTCCCCGCCCTCAGACCCCGACAACCAATGGCCAGGGTTGTCGGGAAGAGGCCCTTGTCCTCATCAACATGGGGACAAGGTGCTTTGGGGTGGGGGGCCCCGCAGGGCACCCCCCTTTCCCAAAGCACCCACCCCTCATGTTGAGGGCATGCGGCCTGGTACGGTTCAGGAGGGGGGGCTTGCTCGTCCCCACCCCATTTCCTCACCGGCCAGGCTGCGTGCTCGGATAAGGGTCTGGTATGGATTTTGGGGGGACCCCCACGCCGTTTTTTCAGGCCTAGGGGGTTCCCCTTAAAATCCATACCAGACCTAAGGGCCTGGTATGCCCCTGGAGGGGGAACCCATGCCGTTTTTTTATTTAAAATTTGGCGTGGAGTTCCCCCTCCAAGCGACACTGTCGCTTCAATATAGATGGAGATCCAACTTGGGGGCGACTTCCATTAAAAATCAATGGGTACAAGTCGCCTAGAAGTCGTTTCGAAGTAATACAGGAACCTTTTTTGAAGTTGGAGCGACTTCTGTAGTGTACATTTAGACAGCTCCAAAGACTAACATTACAGCGCGACTTGGGGCGTCTCGGGGCGACCTGAAGTCGGATCCTGAGTCGCTGGGGACACTGTATTGGGGTCTCTGCGTTATCACTAGTCTTCCCACAGTGCCCCAAATCTTCCACAATCCAAAATGTACATGTCATAGAGAACATATTCTGAGACCAATGATACTTTATGCTCAGAAAATAGTAGTTGAGTCACACTTTTTTGTATGAAATTTGTCCTGGTGTGACTTTTAATTTTTTTCCTGTCAGAATGGTATTGCACTTTATACGTGTATACTTAGGAATTTCCTGTTGTCATAGTGAAAACATCCTGTTTGGCCCTAGATGTGATATTCCTCATGTGCTTTTTGTGTGTTGAGTAACCAATGCTTTCTCTTCTGGGCTTTCTTAAAGGAAGTTCAAACAGAAATTATGCAGTGTAAACAGCTATAAAACATAATTGTAAGCATAATGTATTATTATGTACGCAGTCCTCTCTGAAATACGGCCTGCCAAAAACACTGCTGTGAGTGCAGCAGTGCTTTATCTGATTACTTCTGGTTCCTGTGCATTTTACAGCCTCATCCACATGGGCATACTACAGTGTATGCCTGTGTGATGGGCTTGTATCCCCATGCAGGCATTCCCATTCATATCAATTGGGACGCAGTGGCTGCACAGACACAGATGCTGCTCCCAACTTGACATCTGTGCAGGTGCAGACACAGACAGCGCATGTTTGGGGACCAACACGCACACGGATTTCAAATTGGGAGCGGCAGCTATGTCTGTGCAGCCACTGTGTCCTAATTTTCATGAACGGGACCACCTGCACAGGTTATGCATAGAACATCTGTAGATCTCTGTGCAGGTAAACATGCAGGTAAACATGGCCCTTGCATGGGCATATGCTGTAGTACTCCAGTTTGAACGAGGAACCAAAAGTAATTGGATAAAGGTTATGCTGCACTTCCAGCAGTGTTTTTAACAGGCTGTATTTCAGAGATGACTGCACACAAAGGTGAAGGTAATCATGCACTCACACAGGCCTGCGCTGTAGCACGCTCATGTGAATGAGATCTAAATTGCTCCTTTGTGGGGAGGGGTTAAAGTGTCACTGACCACCAATGATTGTGGGATTGCACTTTCAATTTATTGTAATTTCATCCTCCAAGGAATGCTCTTCCCCTAATAACAGAAGACTTGCACTTTGCTTTTAACCACTTGCAGACCGCCTACCACATATTTACTGTGGCAGGTCGGCTCTGTTGCACGAAATCACGTACCTGTACATCATTTCATGCAATACCCACTGGGGGGCACGCTGAATGGCAGGCCCGATGTCCGCCGGCCACCCGCGATCGTTACCAGGAGGGGCAGAACAGCAATCTGCCTATGTAAACAAGGAAGATCGCCTTTCTGACAGGGGAGAAGATGGAGATCTTGTGTTCCTGCTAAGCAAGAACACCAATCTCTGTCTTCCCCCAGTCAGGGCAACCCCCCCACAGTTAGCAAGCACTCCCTAAGGACACACCTAACCCTTTGATCGCCCCTGATGTTAACCCCTTTCCTGCCAGTGTCACTAATACAGTGATCAGTGCTAAAAAAAATATGCACTGTTAATGAGCTTGTTGGCGGAAAGTCCAACCGTGTGTATGCTCCATCGGACAATTGTTGTCGGACTTTCCACCAACAAATGTTGGCTAGCATGTTCTCAAATTTTCCGCCAACAAATGTGTGTTGTCAGACTTTCCGATTGTGTGTACACAAGTCCGTCGGACAAAAGTCCAAAGTACAAACATGCATGATCAGAAGCAGAAGCGGTCGGTCTTGTAAACTAGCGTTTGTAATGAAGAATTAACATTCGTGACGTGGCAAATTATGAAATCTCCAAATGCAGCGCACAATTCTCTTCTTCTTTAATGGGGTAATAATGAAGCTGCTTTGCTGGTGATACTGATGAAGTTATTGCAAACAAATTTTCAAAGGCTTTTTTTTTCTAGTGATATCAAGAATAATATTATTGTTTTATTATTTTTATTCGTGCATTAAATAAAAAATAAAAAAATAGACATGCTATCTGCCAATAGAACTTACCCAAAAAGTGCATTCTATGCATCCAAAAATATAGAAAATATACCAAATCAAATCATTATTAGTCAACCAAAAAAATTACATCAAAGCAATAACTCCAAGGCCTATAATAAATAACATGTTATTGCCTCCGATTCCACAACATGTCTGGTTGACGATTGGCCATTTAGAAACGAAATGAAAAGCGTGAATCAACACTCACCAAACTACTAACACGAAATTAGCAGAAGGAGCCCAAAGGATGGCGTTAAAAAGCTGAAAAACCACGTAGTACGTCTAGTACATCACAACGTTCGTAATTGTTGGCCAACATTTGTGTGACCGTGTGTATGCAAGGCAAGTTTGAGCCAACACCCTTCGAACAAAATTCCACAGTTTTGTTGTCGGAAAGTCCGATCATGTGTATGGGGCTTGAGTCATCGAGTTTAACGTGGAGGGTTGCCATCTCACTTGTAGTATCACGCACTGCGACAGACAAGGGGTGCACAGTATCTTCCAGAGAGCTTATACGTTCCTCGGTGGCCCCGGTTCTGTCACGTAGGTTCTGAACATCTTGTTTCAGGAGAGAAAAATCCATATGTATAGGGGCTATCTGAGTGGAGAGGGAGGTCTTACAATCCTGTATGACCAGCATAATAGTAGACAATGTAGGCTCATTTGAGAGAGAATCAGTGGCCTGGCAGCTTTCATTATGCTATGAGGAGTCCTGGGGCAGCAGAGAGTCTATTTGGGTAGTGAAAATAGCAGGAGTCAGGGCCGGTACAAGGGGTGGGCGGAAGGGGCAGATGCCCTGGGCGGGACCATTTACTGGAGGAAGAGGGGCGCAAGAAACGCCAGTGTACCGGCTGCGCTAAATAGACAATGACAACATGTGCTGAGTGCGCTCCTGTACCCAGGAAACAAGCCTGAGACCAGCCCCGACCCGCCTCTCACTTCCCTATCAGGCGGAGTTTGTCCTGAAACCAGGACACAGCAGCATAGGGATGGAATAGGGGTATAGGGGTGGTAACTCCGTGGGGGGTATCCTTAAATGCAGTGATAATTAATCCTGCCGGCTGCAGCTTTCTCTGCTGTGCGCTCTCCCTGTGCCTGCCTTCTCCCCTGTGGGAACAGCTAGGGGAGGGTGAAGTAGAGGAGGGGGCGGGGCCCTCTCTCCAAACCCACTCTCCTGTTCTTCATCACCCTGGAGAAAGCCGATCCCCAGAAACACGTGACCGCCCTCTCCATCCATGCTGGCTCCGTCCCCTGAAGAGTGTCACCGCCCCTGACCCTTTGCAGTCTGAGAGATGGGCGCAGAGTGACCCAACAGGGCAATCAGCAATGTGGGGTGCCATCTTCCTGAGCTGCCGACTGAACGCCCATCCAGTGGCTTCTCCTGCCTGCCCTAGGCCCCAGCAGATGAGTGCTGCTTCATCTCATCACTCCATGTGAGTCCAGGGCTTGGGGGAAGGGAATAAGAGGGTGAAGACACTGTAAAGTAATGGAGAGAAAGATCATAAGGAGAAGGCAGAGGATGACAGTATAGAGAATAATAGATTATAGGAGAGTATAAAAGTTATGACTAGGATGATAATGGAGGGTGAGGACAAAAGATCGCAGGGATCATGTATAGTAATGGGGGAAAGTGACAAAAATAATGACAGAGGATGGAAGATGACAGTAAAGAAGATGAAAATGATAAAGACAAGTGATGAGGATGGTGATTATGGAAGGAGAGTAAAAAGTGTGATAAGGATGAGGATGGTGATGACAGTAGAGAGGAAGTTTGCTTAATTAGCAATGGTAGTGGTAACAGTGGGTTAATTAACACTGACACTGGTCACTAATGCATCAGTAATAGTGCATTACCCCCTTCCTGCTGCATATTATCAATACCATTGCAAATTAACCACTTTGCTAACCCACCGCAGGTGGTAGCTACAGGCACCGGAATGTACCCACACGTCGCTGCCTGTTTCATGCTCCTCCCACCTACTTCTCTGTGATTGTACACAGAGAGAGTGTCAGCAGATCCCAGCCAATTATTCATGACTGGGAGCTGCTGATCAGCTGTGTCCAATCACAGCCCAGAGCTCTGTGTTGACAATCAACACAGCGCTCTGTACAGAGGGAAATCACTTTTTTGCTTTTTCGTGCAAAGCAGCAAAAAGAAACAAACCAATCAGTAGTAAAAAGCAGCACACATTACACATTTTTAGACACGCAGTTAACCCCTTGATTACCCCTAGATGTTAACCCCTTCCCAGACAGTGTCACCCGACTTTGAAGGCGCACAGCACAACATCAGCGCAGCTTGCAAATTACTTCTTTAATAGAAGTCATCGCAAGCTGCTCTGAAGTTGCCCCCAAGTAGTGCAGGAACCTTTTTCTTGTCGCTCCGATTAGTACGGTTTCATTGCACTGAATGGGGTGACAAGTTTCCCCAATGTGAACCATGCCCAAGTCACTGATCGCCGCCAATACTAGTATAAAACAAATTGCCAGTATAGATCCCATCGTCTGGCGTTGTAGCTTTCATGGCGGGGGCGCAGTTTTCCATCTTTGCCCTGGGCACCGAATGACCTTGTCCCAGCACTGGCAGGAGTTTATTCACTCACCCATGTTGCAAAGTCTCTGTCAACAGAGGAGGAAGCCTGCAGCGTGTATGATGGTCCTGCCTGTGTCCCAGCGCCATCTTGCTGCCGGAACCGAGCAAGCTGTTCGGTTGCAGATGGGGGCCAGGGTGGCCCATATTTCACCTTATCAGCCAGCCTGGTGGATGCCCACAGCCTTGGGAAAGGATGTAGCACCGTTTGTGGGGCGAAAGGACTCAGGATTAAGGCAGGATAGTCATTGAAAGCCAGAGCTGTGTTACTATGCGGCCACTTGCTCCACCATCAAGCCAAGTAAATAATCTCTAAAACAGGATATGCTTGAACTTTATTTAACTGAAACAGGATATGGAAAAACAAAATGACAGCTGGTTCAAAGTTTCCATGGTTAAAATGAACAATGTTTTTGAGTCAGTCTTATGTATTTATTTTTTTAACAGTTTATACATGAACTCTTTCTTGGTTAGAGGTCATTGATACATGAATGCCTATATTATTTGACAAAAATTGAACAATACATTTTTTATTGCTTTTTGAGTCAATAACATAAGAAAAGAAAATACACTATAAAGGCACAAGCAGAATACAATGTCAGGTGATATGACCAAAATAATTACTATGTTGAAGTAGTACACAAAATATGTGTAATCAAGGGGAAAGTCTAGACAACAGATGAACAGTAATGTCCCAAACTAAGAGAAACTAAAAAGATATTTTTTAGATCCAGGAAATAATAAGTTAAAGTGATACTAAAGTCTTGTTTTTTTCTCTCGTTAAAAACAACAAACATGTTATACTTACCTTTTTCTGTACAGTGGTTTTACACAGAACAGCCCATATCCTCCTCTTCTTGGGTCCCTCTTCGGTGCTCCTGGCCCCTCCCTCCTGTTGAGTGCCTCCACAGCAAGCAGCTTGCTATGTGGGCACCCGAGCTGAGTCACAGCTTCCTGTGTTCATTCAGACACGGAGCCGCAGCCCGGCCCCGTCCCCTTTCTCTCCTCATTGGCTTTGATTGACAGTAGCGGGAGCAAATGGTGCCGTGCTGCTGTCTCAGCCAATGAGGGGAGTCCCGGACAGCCGAGTCTCTCTTGCAACATCGCTGGATCAGTTGTATGACTGAACTCACATTGGATTCGCAGGTAAATAGTGCAGGGACTTTTTTTCCTCGCCCTGGAATCGGAACGCATGGGTGTTAACACTTATGCGGTCTGATTCCTGTGCAAGTTCACAGTTCGCACTGCGATCTGTGAACCGATCTGGGGGTGTCATTAACATTGTATTGCAACCCGCAGTGGTTTGCAGAGGGCAGTGTGAACTGCCTGTGGGAGAGATGCGATGCAGGAATCGGTGCTGTAATTGTGCTGGTTCCAGCATCGCTACAGTGTGAACCTAGGCTAAAGTGCATAAAATGTGTAAATGAATAATTCCTGTGAATTTGGCTGCTGCAGATTAAAGTACAAAGGATAATTTCATAGATAAACCACACTGCGCTAAAGCTTCAAACAACATAACAGACATGCTATAGCAATACAAAGTAATCATATAAACAGTGAATAAATCCAGGTAAAAAGTCCCAAATAAAAGTGTGCTTGTGCAGAAGTAAACAAAACCGGTGCTCCACTTCTCCGTGTCTCCAGTGTTCCCATACAGGCACTTACCACAAGTTGACCTACTATTGCAAGTCAGGTCAGTACAGCTTGTGTTTGAGGATATACCACTAATGTCGCGTACACACGATCGGAAATTTGGCCAGCAAAAGACCGATGAGAGCTTTTGGTCGGAAAATGCGACCGTGTGTATGCTCCATCGGACTTTTGCTGGCCGAATTCCCGCCAGCAAAAGATTGAGAGCAGGTTCTCAATTTTTCGGTCGGAAAAAGTTTTGATCGGAAATTCCGATCGCCTGTACCAATTCTGACATGCAAAATTCCTACGCATGCTCGGAAACAATTTGAAGCATGCTTGGAAGCATTGAACTTAATTGTCTCGGCTCGTCGTAGTGTTGTACGTCACCGCGTTCTTGACGATTGAAAATTCAGCAAACTTTTGTGTGACTGTGTGTATGCAAGCCAAGCTTGAGCGGAATTCCGTCGGAAAAAACATCCAAGATTTTTCCAATGGAAAATCCGCTCCTGTGTACACGGCATAAGTCTCCAATCGCTTGTTCCTATAGGTCCTCCTCCATCATGCATGCAAAAACAGACAGCGTTGACAGGGGAAGCCCTCCCGCAAAGCCATTGTGTTCTCCCAGCAGAGGACGCCGCTACAACAGTTGCCAGCAATAATTGCATGTAAAATCTGTCAGGCAGGTTGTACCCGAGTTGATCAATCAACTTGGGTACATTCAGCCTGCCCATACAAGCTTTGAATCGCGGCCGATTCAGCAGTCTATGGCCGGCTTTAGTGTGTGGGGGCAGGAGAATGTAGGAGAATAGGTGAGGAAAGGTTAAAGGAAATTAGTTGATAAGTTGGGGGAGAGAGGAAGGAGGGGCGTAGGAGGCAATGTAGACCAAAGCCAGTCAAAAGGTTTCATGTTGTAGAACAACATTTTGTTCCAGACAGTCAAGGAGTCCTCACATAAGGTAGGAGGAAGATAAAACTTGACCCAGTTGCCAAATCTTTATGGCCATGTGTTTTTCCTAAAACATGAACTGAGAGACATGGTGCTGGACCTCTGCAAAGGGTAATACAGCCCTAGCCTTAGCTGTGTAACCCTTTTGGCTGAAATTAGGAGTTGGTACAGGCTTTCAGTTTTTTGTTAACTACTTCAAGACCAGAATGTTTCACCCCTATCCTGCTCAGGCCATTTTTCAAATTTTAGGGCTTCATTTGGCTCTTTATGAATCGAATTACCAGTAGCTGTGTATAGCATTTGGCAGATTCTGGTCCAGAAATAGCTGCCAGTCCCACCAGATGTGTTTAAACTGTTGGTGCGGCATTCTTGATAAAAAAGTGTCAAATAGGCTTGGGATAGCACAAGCAATCCTGGTAGGGACCAGGTACCATTGAAGGAGTAGTTTGTAATTGGCCTCAACTGCCAGCGCATGGGCTGAACTTCTGGCCACCAGGTGAGGCTGCATTGTTGGGCACAGGTGGCGCTGCATTGATGAACACAGGTAGGCTGCATTGATGAACACAGGTGAAGCAGCATTGATGGACACAGGTAGTCTGCATTGATGGGCACAGGTGAGGCTGTACTGATGGGCACGGATAAAGTTGTTGTTATAATTTCTTTTTATAACTTAATTCTGCATAAAACATTTAAGTGTCATTTCATGAGATAATTTATGAGGGCATGTTTAGGGGCGGAGCAGGGTAGGGGTTGAGTGGGGCAACTGGTTGGCGAGTAACCCTTGAGGCCTGGCTAGAATCTCAGGACTTGAAATTTTGAGCCCCCACATAGCATATATCCAGATCTTCTCATTATGTTTCGCGGAAGGGTCCGCTTCTTCCGAAGTTTTAGAGAGCAGGCAAATTTATCTATAAGTAAATAAAAGCAGTTATAACAAAACATAAATAAAAGAACAATAAATGTATGTGTTTAGTCATAGAGAACCACAGAGGCCATGTAAATTCTTATCCTACCCAGGTGGTGACTGCATGCATAGCACCAAGGGAATATGTCTGTCCCAGCGAATGTGGGATCACTATAGCAGGGGGCATAAATTCTCAGTTTAATGCCCCGTACACACGGTCGGAAAATCCGACCACAAAATCTATCGGATTTTTTCTGACTGATTTTTTCCGACACTAGTGTTGCATACACGCGGTCGGACAAAGTTGTCGGAAAATCTGATCATTCTGAACGTGGTGACGTTTGTTGCCTAGGACGGGACTACGTAGAGGCTAGTAGCTAATAGCTTTGGTCTTGTAATGTGATCTGAGCATGCGTGGCACTTTGTCCGTCGGAATTCGCTACACACGATTGGAAAAAGTCCGATAGGACTTTGTTGTCGGAAAATTTGAGAGCAGGAGATAAAACTTTGTCCGTCGGAAAATCCGATGGAAAAAGTCCGATGGAGCCTACACATGGTCGGAATTTCCGACAACATTGTCCGATAGGACATTTTCCGTCGGAAAATCCGACCGTGTGTACGGGGCATAAGGGTACAAAGAATCAACATCACATATAAAACCTCAACATATGGTCTCAAGAATATAAATATTCATATTGAACCATACATCACATCAAGCGTCACATTACCTTGAATAAACGTGGTCCTTGTGGCCATACAGAGTTCCTACTAAATTGGTACCACATCTATACCAGAGAACAGGGTGGAGCTAAAAAAAAGCCCTTATCAGGACACCTAAAAAAAGATAGAGATTGCCAAAAAGGTTCTGGGACTATATAATGCTCTGTAAAGTAAAGGGAGCATAGAAAGTATAACTCCACCTTAATACAGCCCTGTATAACCCTGTATACTTTAGGTTAAGTTATACTTTCTATACTCCCTTTACTTCACATAGCAGTATATAGTCCCAGAACCCTTTATGGCAATCTCTATTATAATTTTTTTAGGTGTCCTGATAAGGGCTTTTTTTATCTCCACCCTGTTCTCTGTTATAGATGTGGTACCAATTTAGTAGGACCAACTTTTGTCAAGGTAATGGGACCCCTGAGGTGACATATGGTTCAATGTAAATATTTCTATTCTTTAGACCATATTCTGAGGTTTCATGAATAATTTTATCAGTAGGCCATGATGTGCATAAAACAAAGGCCAGTACCCCTGGGGGATGCTTGGAGTGAAGATAGACACTTATGAAAAATGTATGCATGTAATAAAGTAAATATTTATTCAAAATATACAGAGTGAACAAGGGAATGCTCAGTAAGGCACGGTATGTTTAACAAAGAATAGAATCAATTGATACAGTTTATAGCATGTCAAAGGAGCAAAACATACAAAGCATTATGACAAAGATATAAACTTGCTTGGTACATATGGTAAGGAAGATGCCAACATGTTTCGGACTTTGGTCCTTTATCAAGGCAACTGGGTATCCTTTAAATTCTCATCTAAATATATGAGGGATCATAAGGTTAATCTCAGTATAGTATAACATATTTGCACTGTCAACATATATATTGCTAGGTGTGATAAATATCATAGTCAGTAGGGTACTCACATGTCCTGCCAATGCTCAATTGTATGCCATATGGGGGAACCACTGAGCGTGGTATTCAGGGTATCAAGGTATGTGAGGTAAAAACAAAGTGTGCTTAGCCACTTAAATATAGAGAGCCTGCTGAAAGCCCCCTCCGAATACAAGGTCCAAGATACAGGGTTGGGGCGGGGAGCCCGAGTTCTGTATTAGGCACAGTGGGCCAACCAGTGTATCACTGTAGGGCAAAGAAAAAAAAAAAAAAGGAAAGTGATGAGGGAAGGGTATCTAAAGTAACAATGAATGGCTGAATAGGATAAGCCATGTATTTACCTGAGTATAAAGCATGGACAGCAAATAAGAGGTCATCTCTGGTCAGTCAGCAGCATGTACTGAGGCCAGAGTGTGAGGAGTTTATAAAGGGTCAGGTAATGAGCTACAGCTGAAGAAAGGTGTGTATCATCAGCTGGAGACATTACGCTGGCTGGCTTGTGTGTCTATAGGAGGCGGGCGCCAGGAGGCGCTGAGATCAACCTCCTAATGTGGACCTCTGACGGGGCGGCGCCGGGCGCGGCCGCGTCATCACGACGCGGTCACGTCCGGCGTCGTGACGTCACCGACGCGGGAAAGACAGGCGCCGGCCTCTCGATGCGCTCCATGATGGAGCGCAAACAGGAAGCGGACCAGAGATCTGGTCAGATGGAGGGCGGTAAGGTGACGCATGCGCAGTAAAGCAGACGCGCATGCCCACCAGGTCTTACCCGCGCCGGGTATTGCAAAGAGGGGGGAAGAGGCAGGCTGTGTATAAAGATGTTGGTCCATATGGAACAGATGAGCAGCGGGAGACATGCGAGTGGCCAATACAGCACAAAGAAAATATTGCATATAACAACATTATAATATATATGGCTTAAAGATATTGGATTGAATGGAAAGGCATGTGGTATTGCATACATAGTATATAATACATAGGCATATGGTTTTACAAACTGTATAGTGCATATGATATAAGTAATACAGATCAAAGAATTAGGTGTGGGTGCTTAGACGCGGGGGACCAGGTTAAAGGTCTAATTCACACACTCCGGTCTCGAAGCCCTCAAGATAAGGTTTAAAGTTGAAGTCTTCATTGAGGCCGGGGGGTAAAGTGGCATTAAGATGGAAGATCCATCGAAGTTCGCTCTGGAGGAGCGCTTTGTTGTAGTCACCCCCTCGATTGGGAGGTGGGATATGGTCCAAAGCTCTAAACGAAATTTTGGGGATAATGTCAGGGTGAACTATAGAGGTGTGTCGTCCCAATGGTAAATCGGGATCTCTCTGGTTTATACTGGTGACATGGCCATAAATTCGTTTCCAGAATGGTAGTTTGGTCTTACCCACGTAAAAGCACCCACATTCACATTCCAAAAGATAAACAATACCAATAGAACGACAATTCACATAGTATTTAGGGAAAAGGCGTTGACCATTGGGTAAGACATTGTGTAAGTTGGATTTAGGTAAATACTTGCAATAATTGCAATTGCCACATGGGAAGGTACCCTTGAGCTGTCTCTGGGATTTATTACTACTTTTGTATTCACTAGTAATAAGTTTGTCACGGAGGGACGGAGCGCGTCGATAAGTGATCAAAGGTTTGGGCGGAACAAAGGGGGAAAGTGCCCTATCTGTAGAGATGATGTGCCAATGTTTGGAGAGTATTTGAGTAATTTCAATATGTTGTTGGCAATAATTTGTTATGATTCTTAGGGGTGGTTGTGTGGAGGGCCCACTAGGTTTCGGGATAAGTAAGGCAGAGCGTTGTTTGGATTTCGCTTTTTTGTATGCGTTTTTTAAGACGCTGTTTTTGTATCCGCGTGCGCGAAGTCTGTCCCTCAATACGGAGGCCTCGTGTTCAAAGGAGGTATCCGTGGAGCAGTTGCGTCGGGCGCGTAGATATTGGGCAAAAGGAATGGATTTGAGTAGAGGTTGGGGGTGAAAACTGGAGGCCGCAAGAATGGTGTTGCCTGCAGTCGGTTTTCGGAAGAGTTGGCTTTGTAGTTGGCCATGTTGGTCCTTGCTAAGGGTAAGGTCAAGAAAAGAGATGGAACTATAGCTGTATGTCATTGTGAATTTAAGATTGAGAGAATTCGAAGTATTGAGGTATACAAGAAAATGTTGTAAAATGTCAATGGGGCCTTGCCATAGAATCAAAATGTCATCTATGTAGCGACGAAAGGACGCTATGTGTTTGGTAAAGGTGCTGGCAGCATCAGTACTGAATAGGTCTCGTTCCCACTCCCCCAGGTACAGATTGGCGTACACCGGTGCGCAACAAGTGCCCATGGCGACGCCCTGTACCTGGAGGTAGTGGGAACCATTGAAAGAGAAAAAATTGTGAGTTAAAATAAATTTGAGTGCTCTAATGATGAATAAAGATAGCTCTTGAGAGTAGAGATTGGCATTGGACAAAGTATGTTGGATGGCTATGAGCCCTAAAGAGTGGGGAATGGAACTGTAAAGGGCCTCGACGTCGATGGCGACCAGAACAGTGTCGGCATCGACGTGGAGGTCCGAGAGGTCCTGAAGTAAGTGTGTGGTGTCACGTATGTATGAAGGTAATGCCTGTACTAGAGGCTGGAGTAGTTTATCTATATAACGACTTAGATTGTCAGTGAGACATCCCCGTCCTGAGACGATGGGTCTGCCTGGTGGTCTGGGAAGGTTTTTATGTACCTTGGGTAAGGCGTAAAAGGTTGCTTCTCTCGGAAATTTGGTCCTGACATAGTCTGCAGTAGGTTTGTCAATGATGTGTTGTCTAAAAGCGTCATCAACAAGAGTGTAAAGCTCCTGTTGGAACGACCTGATTGATGTACTGGGAATTATGGCATACCATTCACGGTTACGTAATATGTTGAGACACATTTCAAGGTAGTCTAATTTGTTCAGGACAACAATGTTTCCACCCTTGTCCGCCGGTTTGATTACTATCGAGGGATTAGTTTTTAAATTTTGTAGAGCTACATGTTGATTGTATGTAAAGTTTTTTTGTTTGGGATGGGTAGAAGTAGTTTTCAAATGTCGAATTTCGTTGGTCACTGACTGTAGAAATAGTGCAGCACGTGGATTAGTACTGGGTGGAGGAAAAAAACTTGATTTTTTCTTGAGCGAGATATGGTGTAGAGGATGTGAGTTGTGAGGAGGAATGTCATCCTCAAAATTGTTAAGCAAATTTTCAAGATCAATGGTGTCAATCAAATCTGGTGGGTTGTTCTCCTCCAGAAGTTCAATGAGCTGCTGGAGAGCAGTGGTTTCAGTGGCAGTGTGCAAAGCATTATCAGAAAAGGGATTGGGAGTGTACATGCTGTGCAAGAGTAGCTTGCGGATAAAGAGATGTATATCTTTTATAGCTGTAAATTTATCAAGCTGTGAAATTGGACAGAAGGTAAGTCCTTTTTCAAGAACTGAAATTTCGTGGCAAGTGAGTGTGTGAGAAGAAAGGTTAATGATGTTGTTGGAAGAAATTTCTAGCGTGTTGGTCGTTTGGATTTTGGATTTAGGGAAGTTTGCTGTTGATGTGTGTGCAGTGAGGTTCGCATCTTGTCTAAAAAATCTGCATGCTGAGATGCAGATGGGAGTGAGTGCGATCTATGTGTCTTGACATTGGAGGGGGCTACCGGCGAGTCCCCAAGGGGGGAGGCGCCGGGGGTCCCCTCCACGTCAGACACATCGTCACTCGAAAAATTTGGTGTGCGTCCGCGTTTGGGCTTGCGTAAGCCCAAGGGGAGATTGGGTTTGTGAGGTAGGTGGGTAGAAGTGTAGGTCTTGTCAGTGGTAGAACGAGAGTTGGATGCCCTAGGGCCAGGGCGTGTAGAGGTATCGGAGCGGTTTGTACGATTAGTGTCGCTCCATTTGTATGCACGTTCCTCATGGAAAGCTTTCTTGTCGCGAAAGAATTTTTTATCCTTTTGCGCAAGAATCTCATGATTGAATTTGTCAAAACGAGCTTTTAGCTGTTCATCAAGTGAAATATATAAAGGGTGTGTCTGAAATTGCTCGAGCTGTGTATTAATCAGTTCGAGTTTAGTATCTAAAGCAGTCATTTGGGACTCATATTCAGTGATTAGTAGTTTCATAAGTTCATTAGAACAGTTTTTTAGGACATTTTCCCAAGAGGCTTTAAAATCTGGGCGAATGTCCTGGAAAGTAGGAAATATTTGTACCCGGAGGCCAAAGGGGTTAATACCATGGGCAATATATTCTTTAAAGGATTTTATGTGCCAGAAAAGAGAGGCTTTCTTTTGAACGGTGTGTGTGAGGTTTAGAAAAGTATACTTGAGTTGTGACTGAACATACTCATTGGACTCAAAATGATGCATGGTTTTGGACATGCGTGTGTCCCATTCATCTCCAAGATATAAAGCCATAATTGGAGCGGAGTATAGGATGTAAAATGAAATTAGCAATAGTAGATGACTGCACAGATATATGATATACAAAAAAGAAGTAAATGTTTGTTTTGAACGATATTTTATGTGGAACAGGAAATATCTGATGTATGGGATACAAAATAGGAAAAATGTCAGGTAAGGTGTCACCTAAACTTGCCCGGTTGGGGATTTGGATGGGGTAACCATCGGTATATGAAAGAAGAAAATTAGTTGGGCAGGTAGGTGGGACAACAATTGGTCTATCGCATCCCAGAAAGTTGTAGAATAATTTTATCAGTAGGCCATGATGTGCATAAAACAAAGGCCAGTACCCCTGGGGATGCTTGGAGTGAAGATAGACACTTATGAAAAATGTATGCATGTAATAAAGTAAATATTTATTCAAAATATACAGAGTGAACAAGGGAATGCTCAGTAAGGCATGGTATGTTTAACAAAGAATAGAATCAATTGATACAGTTTATAGCATGTCAAAGGAGCAAAACATACAAAGCATTATGACAAAGATATAAACTTGCTTGGTACATATGGTAAGGAAGATGCCAACATGTTTCGGACTTTGGTCCTTTATCAAGGCAACTGGGTATCCTTTAAATTCTCATCTAAATATATGAGGGATCATAAGGTTAATCTCAGTATAGTATAACATATTTGCACTGTCAACATATATATTGCTAGGTGTGATAAATATCATAGTCAGTAGGGTACTCACATGTCCTGCCAATGCTCAATTGTATGCCATATGGGGGAACCACTGAGCGTGGTATTCAGGGTATCAAGGTATGTGAGGTAAAAACAAAGTGTGCTTAGCCACTTAAATATAGAGAGCCTGCTGAAAGCCCCCTCCGAATACAAGGTCCAAGATACAGGGTTGGGGCGGGGAGCCCGAGTTCTGTATTAGGCACAGTGGGCCAACCAGTGTATCACTGTAGGGCAAAGAAAAAAAAAAAAAAAAAAAAAAGGAAAGTGATGAGGGAAGGGTATCTAAAGTAACAATGAATGGCTGAATAGGATAAGCCATGTATTTACCTGAGTATAAAGCATGGACAGCAAATAAGAGGTCATCTCTGGTCAGTCAGCAGCATGTACTGAGGCCAGAGTGTGAGGAGTTTATAAAGGGTCAGGTAATGAGCTACAGCTGAAGAAAGGTGTGTATCATCAGCTGGAGACATTACGCTGGCTGGCTTGTGTGTCTATAGGAGGCGGGCGCCAGGAGGCGCTGAGATCAACCTCCTAATGTGGACCTCTGACGGGGCGGTCACGTCCGGCGTCGTGACGTCACCGACGCGGGAAAGACAGGCGCCGGCCTCTCGATGCGCTCCATGATGGAGCGCAAACAGGAAGCGGACCAGAGATCTGGTCAGATGGAGGGCGGTAAGGTGACGCATGCGCAGTAAAGCAGACGCGCATGCCCACCAGGTCTTACCCGCGCCGGGTATTGCAAAGAGGGGGGAAGAGGCAGGCTGTGTATAAAGATGTTGGTCCATATGGAACAGATGAGCAGCGGGAGACATGCGAGTGGCCAATACAGCACAAAGAAAATATTGCATATAACAACATTATAATATATATGGCTTAAAGATATTGGATTGAATGGAAAGGCATGTGGTATTGCATACATAGTATATAATACATAGGCATATGGTTTTACAAACTGTATAGTGCATATGATATAAGTAATACAGATCAAAGAATTAGGTGTGGGTGCTTAGACGCAGGGGACCAGGTTAAAGGTCTAATTCACACACTCCGGTCTCGAAGCCCTCAAGATAAGGTTTAAAGTTGAAGGCTTCATTGAGGCCGGGGGGTAAAGTGGCATTAAGATGGAAGATCCATCGAAGTTCGCTCTGGAGGAGCGCTTTGTTGTAGTCACCCCCTCGATTGGGAGGTGGAATGTGAATGTGGGTGCTTTTACGTGGGTAAGACCAAACTACCATTCTGGAAACGAATTTATGGCCATGTCACCAGTATAAACCAGAGAGATCCCGATTTACCATTGGGACGACACACCTCTATAGTTCACCCTGACATTATCCCCAAAATTTCGTTTAGAGCTTTGGACCATATCCCACCTCCCAATCGAGGGGGTGACTACAACAAAGCGCTCCTCCAGAGCGAACTTCGATGGATCTTCCATCTTAATGCCACTTTACCCCCCGGCCTCAATGAAGCCTTCAACTTTAAACCTTATCTTGAGGGCTTCGAGACCGGAGTGTGTGAATTAGACCTTTAACCTGGTCCCCCGCGTCTAAGCACCCACACCTAATTCTTTGATCTGTATTACTTATATCATATGCACTATACAGTTTGTAAAACCATATGCCTATGTATTATATACTATGTATGCAATACCACATGCCTTTCCATTCAATCCAATATCTTTAAGCCATATATATTATAATGTTGTTATATGCAATATTTTCTTTGTGCTGTATTGGCCACTCGCATGTCTCCCGCTGCTCATCTGTTCCATATGGACCAACATCTTTATACACAGCCTGCCTCTTCCCCCCTCTTTGCAATTCCCCGGCGCGGGTAAGACCTGGTGGGCATGCGCGTCTGCTTTACTGCGCATGCGTCACCTTACCGCCCTCCATCTGACCAGATCTCTGGTCCGCTTCCTGTTTGCGCTCCATCATGGAGCGCATCGAGAGGCCGGCGCCTGTCTTTCCCGCGTCGGTGACGTCACGACGCCGGACGTGACCGCGTCGTGATGACGCGGCCGCGCCCGGCGCCGCCCCGTCAGAGGTCCACATTAGGAGGTTGATCTCAGCGCCTCCTGGCGCCCGCCTCCTATAGACACACAAGCCAGCCAGCGTAATGTCTCCAGCTGATGATACACACCTTTCTTCAGCTGTAACTCATTACCTGACCCTTTATAAACTCCTCACACTCTGGCCTCAGTACATGCTGCTGACTGACCAGAGATGACCTCTTATTTGCTGTCCATGCTTTATACTCAGGTAAATACATGGCTTATCCTATTCAGCCATTCATTGTTACTTTAGATACCCTTCCCTCATCACTTTCCTTTTTTTTTTTTTTTTCTTTGCCCTACAGTGATACACTGGTTGGCCCACTGTGCCTAATACAGAACTCGGGCTCCCCGCTCCAACCCTGTAT
Organism: Lithobates sylvaticus; assembly: GCA_028564925.1. Classification (NCBI taxonomy): domain Eukaryota; kingdom Metazoa; phylum Chordata; class Amphibia; order Anura; family Ranidae; genus Lithobates; species Lithobates sylvaticus. The sequence goes on along the minus strand of CM053035.1, from coordinate 63,619,893 downwards.
CTTGGACCTTGTATTCGGAGGGGGCTTTCAGCAGGCTCTCTATATTTAAGTGGCTAAGCACACTTTGTTTTTACCTCACATACCTTTGTACCCTGAATACCACGCTCAGTGGTTCCCCCATATGGCATACAATTGAGCATTGGCAGGACATGTGAGTACCCTACTGACTATGATATTTATCACACCTAGCAATATATATGTTGACAGTGCAAATATGTTATACTATACTGAGATTAACCTTATGATCCCTCATATATTTAGATGAGAATTTAAAGGATACCCAGTTGCCTTGATAAAGGACCAAAGTCCGAAACATGTTGGCATCTTCCTTACCATATGTACCAAGCAAGTTTATATCTTTGTCATAATGCTTTGTATGTTTTGCTCCTTTGACATGCTATAAACTGTATCAATTGATTCTATTCTTTGTTAAACATACCATGCCTTACTGAGCATTCCCTTGTTCACTCTGTATATTTTGAATAAATATTTACTTTATTACATGCATACATTTTTCATAAGTGTCTATCTTCACTCCAAGCATCCCCCAGGGGTACTGGCCTTTGTTTTATGCACATCATGGCCTACTGATAAAATTATTCTACAACTTTCTGGGATGCGATAGACCAATTGTTGTCCCACCTACCTGCCCAACTAATTTTCTTCCTTCTGAGGTTTCATATGTGATGTTTATTTGTACCCTTAGACCAATAATTTATGCCTCCTGCTATAGTGTGCCCACATTCGTTGGTACAGACATTTTCCCTTGGCGCTGCGCATGCAGTCACTACCTGGGAATAAGACTTTACACGGCCTTTGTGGTTCTCTATGACTAAACACATTTTTGCAATCACTGTACCATTGTCCAGTTATTAGAGAGCTGTCTTAGTACCTTATTGAGGCACAACTCTTTGTTTTATATGTGTTTTAACCACTTCAGCCCCGGAAGAATTGGCCCCTTAATGACCAGAGCACTTTTTACAATTTGACACTGCACTGCTTCAACTGGTAATTGGCTGGTCATGCAATGCTGTACCCAAACAAAAAATATTTTGATGGTATTTGATTGGTATTTAATTGCCTCTGCGATTTACATTTTTTGCGATATAAATGGAAAAAGACCGAAAATTTTGAAAGAAAATTATATTTTCTAATTTTTGTTATAAAAAAAATCCAATACACTCTTTTTAAGTCATATATTTAGGCCAAAATGTATTCATCCACATGTCTTTGGTAAAAAAAAGTCAATAAGCGTATATTTATTGGTTATAGTGTCTGATGTGTGGGTGATGTGTGACAGCTTCTAATGTTGTGCATAAAATGCCAGGACAGTTCAACCCCCCCCCCCCCCAAATGACCCCTTTTTGGAAAGTAGACACCCCATGCTATTTGCTGATAGGCATGTTGAGTCCATGGAATATTTAACATTTTGCGGGAAAATTGCAAACTTTTTTTTTTACACAAAGTTGTCACTAAATTATATATTGTTCAAACATGGCATGGTTATATGTGACATTACAACCCAAAAGACATTCTGCTGCTTCTCCTGAGTACGGGAATACCACATGTGTGGGACGTTTTGGCAGTCTAACTGCTTACAGGACCCCGAAAACCAATCACCGCCTTCAGGCTTTCTAAGGGTGTAAATTTTTGATTTCACTCCTCACTACCTATCACAGTTTCGGAGGCCATGAAATGCCAAGATAGCACAAACCCCCCCCCCCCCCCCAAATGACCCAATTTTGGAAAGTAGACACCCCAAGCTATTTGCTGAGAGGCATGTTGAGTATTTTGCAGATCTCGCTTTTTGTCACAAAGTTTTGAAAATTGAAAAAATAAATAAAAGATCTTTTCTTTCTTAATTTTCAAAAACAAATGAGAGCTGCAAAATACTCACCATGCCTCTTGGCAAATACCTTGGGGTGTCTACTTTCCAAAATGGGTTCATTTGGGGGGTATTGTGCTCAGGGCCCGACTTCCCGGTAGGCCGGCTGCCCTGGGGCCGCTTTGAGCGGTGGCTGCAATGCTACCCTCCCTCTGTCCTCCGGCTCCTCCTCTTGTATGGCAGCTCCTCCAGTATGGAGCTCGGCCTGTGTGTGTAAGGCGGCACTGTAACAAGGTCCCGCCCCCCTAGGCCGGCTCGTGTGATAGTCTTCTAGATGGAAAACTGATTAAATCAGTGTTCCGCCCATCACACGAGCCGGTCTAGGGGGGCGGGACCTTGTTACAGTGCCGCCTTACACACACAGACCCAGCTCCATACTGGAGGAGCTGCCATACAAGAGGAGGAGCCGGAGGACAGAGGGAGGGAGGGTAGCACTGCAGCCATACATCAGCCGCTGTATGTGATCCAGGAAATGGTGAGGCTGCAATTGGTAGGCAAAGAGGCAGCAATGGCTGGCACACAGAGGCTGCAATGGTGGGCACACAGAGGCTGAAATGGTGGGCACACAGAGGCTGCAATGGCTGGCACACAGAGGCTGCAATGGTGGGCACACAGAGGCTACAATGGTGGGCATGGTGAGGCTTCAATGGCTGGCACACAGAGGCTGCAATGGTGGGCACACAGAGGCTGCAATGGCTGGCACACAGAGGCTGCAATGGTGGGCATGGTGAGGCTGCATTGGTGGGCACAGTGAGGCTGCATTGATGGGCACAGCAAGGCTGCAATTATGGGCACAGTGAGGCTGCAATTATGGGCACAGTGAGGCTGCAATTATGGGCACAGTGAAGCTGCATTGATGGACACCATAAAGCTGCATTTGACGGGCACAGTGAGGCTGAAATGATGGGCACAGTGAGGCTGAAATGATGGGCACAGTGAGGCTGCATTGATGGGCACAGTGAGGCTACATTTGATGGGCACTGATGAGGCTGCATTTATCTCTTGTACCATGTCTGCTGTCTCTGGCTATCTCTCGTACCATGTCTGCAGTCTCTGGCCATCTCTTGTACTATGTCTGCAGTTTCTGACCATCTTTAGTATGATGTCTTCAGTCTCTAACCATCTACTGTACCATGCCTGCAGCCTCTGACACCTACAGTATCATGTCTGCAGCCTCTGACATCTACTGTATCATGCTTGCAGCCTCTGACCATCTCTTGTATCATGTCCGCAACATATGACCATCTCTTGTATCATGTCTGCAACCTCTGACCATCTCTTGTATCCTGTCCTCAGTCTCTAGCCATCTCTTGTATCATGTCCTCAATCTCTAGCCATCTCTTGTATCATGTCCTCAGTCTCTAGCCTTCTCTTGTATCATGTCCTCAGTCTCTAGCCATCTCTTGTATCATGTCCTCAGTCTCTAGCCATCTCTTGTATCATGTCCTCAGTCTCTAGCCATCCCTTGTATCATATAAAAAAGAAAAACTGGCGCTAGAGAAATACAAATAGAGTGAATAGGGAATTGCAGCTGCTGCAGAAAAGTGCTAAAACATTACAATTAGTAAACAAGTGGAAGCAGCAATAGCAATGTGATAAATAAAATACAAATTCAAGATGTCTTTGATAACGCCCTGGAGGAGCGGCGAAACGCGTCAACATTATTTCCGGCCAACGGCACAACCAGTGACGCACTTTCCTGCCTTCGTGGAATGCACGCTCTACGAGCGAGCGATCGCGGAAGTCTTTCTGAACGTTTGCTTTTTTCCTGCATCTAGTGCAGCGACATTTATACAGCCTAGCTGGACTTCACCATATATCTTTTTTATCTTTCTTATGTACCGGCAGAGCGTGTCATCCTTCCCATCACCAAGTACTCATCGTATTTTCTACTCTTGGAACTTTTATGCACCACCAGTCCTTGCAGTTGCCTGCTTGTTTGATACCAGACTGAAAAGCTGAGGATCCTTCCTGTCTGGTGGTGAGTGGGGTCTCCTAAGGGGGATTCATGCATCTGTAGGAATTTTGGACTTATCTGATGATATCCAGTCATTTCAAGTCGCTGCATTTGTATCATTTTTTATTTTCTTTATTTCACCTGTGTCATTTGTTGACTCATTTGTGCACGTGTTTGCTAATTTGTATTTTTTTTATCACATTGCTATCGCTGCTTCCACTTGTTTACTATCCCTTGTATCATGTCCACAGTCTCTAGCCATCTCTTGTGTCATGTCCTCAGTCTCTAGTCGTCTATCGTATCATGTCCTCAGTCTCTAACCATCTCTTGTACCATAAACCACATGTAAACATGTGGACTGTGGAGGAGGCAGATGTACTTTGTGACAGAGCAGCAAGGTGCTGATCAGGAGTAAGCTAGAAGAGAGCTTAACTCGAGGAAACTCTTTTGTTCTAAGGAGCAGACCTAAGGCTTAGATTACAGGCCTAAAGCAGCCATGTGGCAATAACGTAAGCCAGGCTGCTGAAGCATTTGGAGTCTGTAAGATACATGTAGCACTGACCCCCGAAGGAGCTGCTGGTTTGATTTGGGCCTGAACTCTGCTAATAATCCCCACTAGCTTGACTCAGTCCCCTTGACACAGCTGTGGTGCAATACAATACAATACAGTACAATATAATATAACACAATATACCTGTATTGTCCTCTCAGGATACACTGGCTCCACCTGCTGGGAGAAAGCAATACTCCACACAATGGAGTACTTAACCAAAGTATATTTTACTGTTTATATCGGCAAACAGGTGATTACAGTAATTGTGCTGTCATCCCAACATAGAATGACAGTACAATGAATTTTGATAAAACAATTATAAACAATATAGATACACGGGAGCTCACCCTACTTTTATAGCTATGTGTGAGATCTCACTTTGAAAGTACTCAGTCTTTAGTCTTCTTGTCTTCGCTAGCTAGGATAATTCCTTATGATTTGTAATCCAAGGGTTAAAGTACTTAAAGTTGAATTAAGGATGATCCTGAGGTTGCTTCCGTAACTATGATACAAGGCTTTAGATGCAATAGCAGATAGGCCTTATGCCTGCCTAGTGTCAGTTGCTATACTCCTCCTCCATAGGACTATGGATCCCAGCGAGGTCTGTATATAAGTCTGACTAGATGCAAAAGTTAATAAACTGTGGGCCGCAACCCGCTCACCAACAGGATCGGAACTCTGTATGGAAGCTTTGGTCCGGTGTTTGCAGCTTGCTTCTATGTCAGCCGGCTCCGTCACTCCGCTCTGCTCCGATAGGTGAACCCGATCTTTCGATGCTCTAACAAGTGTCTCTGGATCTTTCCAATTTGTCACTGTGTCTCTGGTACCATCAGGTCACTCACACAATCGAGCGGGGTTGCGCTCCGCAATGGCTGTAGGCCGCTTCCTCCGGGAGGCCTCCTCACAAGTCTTCACAGGCAGGCCACGCGTTCCCAAGAGACCTAAGATGGCCGCTCGGGCTCCTTTTATGTCCTACCCAGCATGCCCTGTCAGAGAGGGTGTCCATGGGTAGGTCACCTGGCACCCAGGTGACCTACTCTCAAAGTCAACTCTCAAAGTAAATAACAGTCACTTCCTGTAATCAGCTTAGTGCTTTGTAAAAGCAAAAATCACTTAAGTCCACTATCTGTGTTTGGCCGCTAGATGGCGCCAAACACTAAGCCATAGACTTTTGTTATAAATGTTAATACAATTCAGTAGACAAGGATACCCGCCCTACATACAGTAATGGTGGAATCCCCTGCGTGGGATACTGATGTCTTTGTGAAAGTTTTGTTTTTGTTTGTTTAAATAAAAGTGGTCTACCACGCCCTTAATACAGTTTTGGACTGACAAACTCACTGGAAACGCACCTATCGATTGAGTCTGATCACCTCAATCTTACAATATATATAAGCCCTACCTATGTACTTTTATATCTGCCTTCTATATATATATATATATATATATATATATATATATATATATATATATTACACTCTTCAAATGTGCTTTAAAGTGGTGGGACACCCTGAAAATGAAAACTTTAAAAAATGTTAGTAACAATTTAAAGTCTTTTTTTTACTTACCAGAAATGGCTGTTGCTAGGCAGATCGTATTAATCTGCCTCCTCCAGCGCCGCGTGATCTTCTCTTCTTCTGTCTTCAGGTGAATGGGGCGCGGTGTGTTATGGGAACTGTGTTCCACAACACATCGCGTTCCCCATTCACAAATAAAACTTGTGCATGGGCAGTAGGCCACGCGTCGACTCGCGCATGCGCAGTAGGCCACACGCCGACTCGCGCATGCGCAGTAGGAAACGGGAAGCCGTTTCCCTTACTGAGGATGGCGGGGCTGGATCCGGATAGCCGAGGGACATCTCAGCCTCCACGAAACGACATCGCGGGCGCCCTGGGAGGGTAAGTGTACTTATTAAAAGTCAGCAGCGACTTTTTTTTTTTTTTAGCTGCTGACTTTTAAAAACATTTTTTTTAAGGTGAAACCCGGCTTTAAAATGCATGGTTTTCCCTTTCACGAACAAGGAAATAATGACGTTATGATGGTTTTGATGTTGGACTGGTATAATAATGCTATGGGGCTGGTATGACATTTTTTCCAGGGCTGGTTTTTATTCCCAGTCTGGCCCTGATTGTGCTATGTTGACATTTCAGGGCCTCTGTAACTGTGATAGGAAGTGAGGAGTAAAATCACCATTTTACGCACTTAGAAAGCCTGAAGGCGGTGATTGGTTTTTGGGGTCCTGTACACGGCTAGCCTCCCAAAAAGTCCCACACATGTGGTATCCCCATACTCAGGAGAAGCAGCAAAATAGATTTTGGGGTGTAATTCCACATATAACCATGCCATGTTTGAACAATATATCATTTAGTGACAACTTTGTGTAAATAACAAAAAAATAAATAAATATATTTTACATTTTCCCGAAACTTGTGACAAAATATAAAATATTCCATGGACTCAACATGCCTCTCAGCAAATAGCTTGAAGTGTCTACTTTCCAAAATGGGGTCATTTGGGGAGGTTTTGTGCTATCTTGACATTTCATGGCCTCCGAAACTGTGATAGGTAGTGAGGAAGTGAAATCACCATTTTACGCCTTTAGAAAGCCTGAAGGCGGTGATTGGTTTTCAGGGTCCTGTACAGTACATGGCTAGGCTCCCAAAAAGTCTCACACATGTGGTATCCCCGTACTCAGAAGCAGCATAATGTATTTTGGGGTGTAATTTCACATATGCCCGTGGCATGTTTGAGCAATATATCATTTAGTGACAACTTTGTGCAAAAAAAATAAATGTGTAATTTTCCTGAAACTTGTGGCAAAATATAAAATATTCCATGGACTCAACATGCCTATCAGCAAGTAGCTTGGGTTGTCTACTTTCCAAAAAGAGGTCATGGGGGGGGGGGGGGGGGGGTTGAACTGTCCTGGCATTTTATGCACAACATTAGAAGCTTATGTCACACATCACCCACTCTTTTAACTACTTGAAGACAAAGCCCTTTCTGACACTTTCTGTTTACATGAAAAAATATTTTTTTTTGCTAGAAAATTACTTTGAACCCCCAAAGATTATTTATTTTTTAAAGCAAAGGCCCTACAGATTAAAATGGTGGGTGTTGCAATTTTTTTTCACACAGTTTGCGCAGCGATTTTTCAAACGTAATTTTCTGGGGAAAAACCCCTTTTATATTTTAATGCACTAAAACACACTATATTGCCCAAATGTTTGATGAAGTAAAAAAGATGATCTTATGCCGAGTACATGGATAACAAACACGACATGCTTTAAAATTGCACACAAACGTGCAGCGGCGACAAACTACATACATTTTTAAAAGCCTTAAAAAGCATTTACAGGTTACCACTTTAGATTTACAGAGGATGTCTACTGCTAAAATGACTGCCCTTGATCTGAGATTTGTGGTGATACCTCACGCATGGTGAAATTGCTGTTTACATATGACACGAGACCGACGCTTGCGATTGCCCTTGCGCTTGAGCACAGGGGGACAGGGGTGCTTTTTTATTATTATTATTTATTTTGCTTTTTTATTTTATTTTTAAACTGTTCCACATTTTTATTGTTATCTCAGGGAATGTAAATATTGCCCCAATGATAGCAATAGGTAGTGACAGGTACTCTTTTTTTGAAAAAATTGGGGTCTATTAGACCCTAGATCTCTCATCTGCCCTCAAAGCATCTGAACACACCAAGATTGGTGTGATAAAATGCTTTCCCAATTTCCCAATGACTCTGTTTATATCCGGCGAAACCTAAGTCATGAAATGCTCGTAGCTTCCGGTTTCTTAGGCTATAGAGATGATTGGAGCCATTCTGGTCTCCGATCAGCTCTATGGTGGGACAGGAGAGCCAGAGAAAGCCATGGAAGATGATGGGAGGGGGGGGAGTTCCCTCCCACTGCTTGTAAAAGCAGTCTAGAGGCTAATTAGCCGCTAGGATTGCTTTTATGTGAAAGCTGACCACTGGCTGAAAAGAATGATGACACCAAGATGATACCTAAACCTGCAGGCATCATTCTGGTATAACCACTCAGAGTCCAGCAACATACCAGTACGTTGTTGGTCCTTGTTGGCCATATATTGTAATGTTTTTTTTTTCATGCAGCCTGTGGGCTGAATGAGAAAAAGAGATTGATCGGTGGGTATGCCCACCATTAGAATACCGTCCTTGGCCGGACATGAGAGGTGCGAGAGGTGATGAGCGGTGAAGGAGTGTGAAGGTGTGTTTGTGTGCTCTCCCTCTGTCCCCTCTCTGACAGGCTGATAAGTGGCTGATAGGGAAGCGATGCCGTGACCCTGATAAAGAGAGGCTGGAGCTGGTTGAATAACACTAGCAGCGCAGTGTGGTAAAGACAGCGGAGGTGCTATACTTGAGGTGAATCCTTGAAACATATCAGAGGCGGGACGCACAGAGAACAAGCAGTGCACGCGCCAAGCTGAGCTAAGCCGAAGCTTCCAGCTGACAATGACGTCACACGCTACCCCCGCACACACGCTGCTAGAGCGGTGAGCAGTGAAAGAGGCAGGGAGGACGGGGACACCGGGGAACCTATCCGCCCGGGAAGGAGAGTGGCAGTCCTGAATACCCCAAATACCGCTCGATCGTTACAGCTGACCACCGGTTAGCGGGGGGAGTGCATTGACTTCAGTAAAGAAAAGGAACGGACAGCCTTAAATCCTGGTACAGCTACCATTAAGACTAAGTGAAAACGGTGGACAGGTGAGTAAATGCAGACAAATGTATTTCAGACATTTAAGCCCAGCAGCAACTGCAGTATAATGAGTTGAGTCAATTTGAAGACAGCTACTCAGAAAACGTTTATTTTTCTCTTTTGCTGCCAGATGTTAATGCACATGGAACTGTTGAAGTACTGTTGAAGTATTAATCCAGAGATTGCACATTGTATATACAGACAAAAGCAAATCTTTACAGCAAGTCTCTTTTTTTTTTTGGCATCTAGCAAGGAAAGCAGTAATAAACGGATAGTCTGAGGTTTGAGTCTCAATGTGCTGCTGGCTATTCCATTATAAATTGAGGTGCTAAGTGGAAGACCAGGGTATCGATACCAGCTTATTTTCCCCCTCACCTTGTTTAACCCCAAAAAACGGACAACCCAGCTAACCCCGTCAATAACCCCGCTGGCAACCCTGTTATATTCTTCCTGGCCCCCCCCCCCCCTTCTTGTTAACCGGAGAACAAAACATGCAACATTTACGCTTGGCTAAAGAGAAAATTCCCCAGCAAACGGCTGCAGTTACAGCAGCGGCAAAACTGGAGCAATATGCACACACCCCCACTCAGACACCATCAAAAAAGAGCTCACAGATTAAAGCACAACAAGGGGGCTTAACAGACAGAAAAAGTCAAGGTCAGGGCCACGTAAGCAATGTAATGTTACCAGTAGCAACGGCTAAACCCCCGGGCAATAAAGATAATGCGCCAACTGGTGGCAATGTAAATGATATGGGTATAACAGTGCCCGGCCCACCCCCAGAGGAAGAACCAACACTGAAACATGTGTTCCTGGCTGAAAATGCATGCAATGGCTCACTTAAGGAGTTGTGTGACCAAATGAAAGGAGTTAAGCAGGATTTGGTACTGGTCAGACTAGAATTGGAAAAAACATCTCAGAGAACAACAGCCCTGGAGGAGAGAATAAGTCAGGTAGAAGATGAGGTATCCCCCTTAATAGCCGTTGTAAAGAGCATGAATGAACAAATAACCAGACATGCGACAAAATTTGAAGAGCTGGAAAACAGACTCCGCAGGGACAATGTGAGGGTGGTGGGACTGCCAGAAAGGAGTGAAGGCCCAGACCCTATAGTGTTCCTGGAAAGATGGCTTGTCGACCTTTTTGGAAGAGAATCTTTTTCGACAATGTTTTCTATTGTAAAAGCACACAGAGTTCCCTTTAGAGCTCCTCCTGACGGGGGCTTCCCTAGACCCCTCTTGATGAAGCTCTTAAACTATAAGGACAAAGTTTCACTGCTGTGGAAAGCAAGGGAAGCAGGCACTATTCTCCTTAACGGGACTAAGATCTAATTTTATTCGGATTTCTCGCCAGAACTTCAGAGACAGAGAGCTGGGTTTATACAGATCAAGCGTTCTTTACAAAGGCACAAGCTGACATATGCTCTTCTTTACCCCGCAAGGCTACGGGTGACAGCGTGGGGGGGATCCCAGATTTTTTATTCCCCAGAAGCAGTGGAGAAGTGGATGGAAGAAAACAAGGAGAAACTCATGACAAATTAAAGGGAGAGGGGGAGGGATGGGGGAAATTTTGTGATGTGGGTTTTATATATATTATTATTTTTTTTTTCCCACTTGGATATGAAGCACTTAGTATTGAAATATCGGGAGGGGGAGGGAGACAAACACACACAAATACTGTATGGGTAGAATGGATGAGAATGTGGGTAAGCAAGTATGGGAAACGGCCACTTGGAAACCCCTAGGGGAACACCTGTTAAGGTGGGGAAAGGGGGGAGGCGGGAGGGATGGGGGTGAGGGAGGGGAGGGGGAAAAAAAAAGTACGGAGCAAAGCAATTATCACAAAAAGGGAGGGGGGTAAACACAGGCACAATGCAAAGAAGTATCACAAGAATAGATAGGGAAAATACAGAAAAGAAGAACAAACACATATATAAGAAAACAGGGTTTGAAATACGTGCAACAATTTTTTCTTTCTTTTTTGTCCTCTTTACTTTTTTTCTTTTTGGTCACGAAGGTTGTAGTGTAGAAAGAGATGGAAGGGGGATTCGCACTGTTACACAAACAAATAGGAGTTTTTTTTTTTGTTTTTTTTTTATTTCTTTTGTCAAAGTCTGAGTTTGGCTTGGAATAGATGGTTATTGCAGGTGGCGGTAATATTCTCACCCCATAAATAAGATATGACATTGAACATAGGTATATGGAATGTTAGAGGAATGGGGACGCTGGCCAAGAGAACAGCAATCTTTTCAACACTAGAAGGTTACGGGTTGGGGCTGATCTGTCTCCAGGAGACCCACTTGACCAAACAAACTGCCCCGCTCCTGCAAAGCAGGAAATACCAGTGTCAATATCACTCAGTACACTCCTCATACAGCAGAGGGGTAAGTATTCTGGTGAGGGCGGGGGTGAATTTCTCCTGTAGACAGATCAGCATAGACGAGTATGGAAGATATATTTTTTTGTACTTTATGATTGATGGGGTTACACATGTTGTGGCGAATATTTACATTCCCCCACCATTTAAAATAGAGGTGATGTTTAGATTAAATGATTTTCTCTTGGATAAAGGGGATGTACCGATTTTTACAGTAGGAGATTTCAATGAAGTTTTGGACAGAAAACTAGATAGGTTCCCCACACGAATGTCCCCTGAAGTTATAGGGAAGTGTAGACTGAGCCAATTTATGGAAGAAGTAGGGTTAATAGACATATGGAGGGTGTGTAATCCCATGGCCCGGCAATATTCATGCTATTCCGCTACACACTCTACACTCTCGAGGATAGATTTGGTCCTCGGGAATGAGAGAGCGTCACAAATTATAGAAAATATTACATACTGGCCCAGGGGATATCTGACCACTCTCCAATAGTGGTGACAGTAAAAATAGGGGAAAAAATAAATCAGAGGGAGTGGAAAATAAACCCCAACTGGTATGAACATATTAAGGAGGCAGAAAGGGTCCTTCCCAAATTAAGGGAATTTATGGAATTTAATAAAGGCACGGCAGGGCCAAGAGTAATATGGGATACCCTAAAAGCATTTTTAAGAGGTATATTGATTCAGCAGATAGCCAAGTTTAATAAAGACGCCAGAGCAGTGGGAGAAAGAATTCAAAAGGAGACATTAGAAGCAGAAAATCATTACATAATAGATGCAACAGAGGAAAAAAAAAGATATGGCTGGATAAGCAACAGGAGTACAAATTGGTAACCATGAGGAAGGCTGAAACAAGTAGACTCCTTCAGCGGCAAGCGACATTCGCAGAAGGAGAGAATGTGGGAAAGATGCTAGCGCAGTTAGTGAAGTCTAATTCCCCATCGGCTACTATTCAGGCCATAAGAGGGGAGGGAGGAGAAATTATCTCTAACCCCACAGGAATAGTCCAGCTCTTTAGGGCTTTTTATAAAAACCTTTACACAGCTCAGAAAATCGATGTAGAGAGAGAGCAATGGACGATTTCTTGGGGAGAATGGAGATCCCACTTATTACACAAAAGGAGAGAGAAGAGCTAGAGGCCCCAATAACTCTTGTAGAACTGCAACAAGCAGTGGGTAATATGGCAAACCAGAAATCCCCTGGCCCGGACGGGCTCCCAATCGAGACATATAAGCAATATGGAGAAATCCTGTTACCGGAACTGTTAAGCACACTGGAGAACGTGTTTAGGGAGGGACGACTGCCAGCCTCTATGTTAGAGGCAACAATTATAGTCTTGCATAAAGATGGAAAAGATCCGCTGGACGTTGCGGCATACAGACCAATCTCTTTGCTTTGTTCTGACGCAAAGATCTTGGCCAAGGTTCTGGCAACTAGGCTAAATAAATTTATGACAAGAATAATCCATCCAGATCAAGCGGGGTTTATACCCGAGCGCTCGACGAGTATTAACATCAGGAGAGCTTTCTTGAACCTACAAGATCCGGTAGTGAATGGGGGACCAAGGGCGATAATGACACTAGATGTGACCAAAGCATTCGATAGTGTGGAGTGGGGATATATGTGGAAGGTGTTGGAAAAGTTCGGACTTGGCCCCTCATTCACCAGGTGGATAAGGTTGCTGTACGAGGGGCCCACAGCCAGATTGAAAATCAACAATGTGATATCGGAGGTGATTGAATTAGAGAGAGGGACAAGACAGGGGTGCCCTATATCACCCTTGCTCTTTGCCCTGGCAATGGAACCCTTGGCCATTGCCATAAGAACTAACCCTGATATAAAGGGATTTATTAAGAAGGCGGGGAGTGAAGAAAAGATCGCACTCTATGCGGACGACGTGTTGCTATTCTTGGGAGACATCGGTAAATCTCTAACAAATGCTATTAATGTAGTGGAGGAATTTGGTATGTTCACTGGCCTAGAGATAAACTTTTGCCTATAGATACTACCAGTCAGATACAGAGGCGTATCTAGTGAAAATGGCGCCTATGGCAAGCACTGAAACTGCGCCCCTGTCAAAACATTTGCGGCCTTACCAGCACCCATAAATGCGGCCTCACCAGCACCCATAAATGCAGTAACTTCAGCACCCATAAATACAGTAACTTCAGCACCCATAAATACAGTAACATCAGCACCCATAAATGCCACCTTACCAGCACCTAGAAATGCAGTAACAGCACCCAAAAATGCGGCCTCACCAGCACCTATAAATAGAGTAACATCAGCACCCATAATTGCGGCCCTACCAGCACCCATAAATGCAGTAACATCAGCACCCATAAATACGGTAACATCAGCACCCATAAATGCGGCCTTACCATCACTCATAAATACAGTAACATCAGCACCCATAATTGCGGCTCTACCAGCACCCATAAATGCTGTAACATCATCACCCATAAATGCGGTAACATCAGCACCCATAAATATGGTAACATCAGCACCCATAAATACGGTAACATCAGCACCCATAAATATGGTAACATCAGCACCCTTAAATACGGTAACATCAGCACCCATAAATGCGGTAACATCATCACCCATAAATGCAGTAACATCAGCACCCATAAATGCGGTAACATCAGCACCCATAAATACGGTAACATCAGCACCCATAAATGCAAAAACATCAGCACCCATAAATGCGGTAACATCAGCACCCATAAATGCGGTAACATCAGCACCCATAAATGCAATAACATCAGCACCCATAAATGCGGTAACATTAGCACCCATAAATACGGTAACATTAGCACCCATAAATACGATAACATCAGCACCCATACATGCGGTAACATCAGCACCCAGAAATGCAGTAATATTAGCACCCATAAATGCGGCCTTACCAGCACTCATAAATACAGTAACATCAGCACCCATAATTGCGGCTCTACCAGCACCCATAAATGCGGTAACATCATCACCCATAAATGCGGTAACATCAGCACCCATAATTATGGTAACATCATCACCCATAAATACGGTAACATCATCACCCATAAATGCAGTAACATCAGCACCCATAAAAGCAGTAACATCAGCACCCATAAATACAGTAACATCAGCACCCATAAATGCGGCCTTACCAGCACCCATAAATACAGTAACATCAGCACCCATAAATGCGGTAACCTCATCACCCATAAATGCGGTAACATCAGCACCCATAAATACGGTAACATCAGCACCCATAAATGCGGCCTTACCAGCACCCATAAATACAGTAACATCAGCACCCATAATTGCGGCTCTACCAGCACCCATAAATGCGGTAACCTCATCACCCATAATTGCGGTAACATCAGCACCCATAAATGCGGTAACATCAGCACCCATAAATGCGGTAACATCAGCACCCATAAATGCAATAACATCAGCACCCATAAATGCGGTAACATCAGCACCCATAAATGCAATAACATCAGCACCCATAAATACGGTAACATCAGCACCCATAAATACGGTAACATCAGCACCCATACATGCAGTAACTTCAGCACCCATAAATACAGTAACATCAGCACCCATAAATGCCACCTTACCAGCACCTAGAAATGCAGTAACAGCACCCAAAAATGCGGCCTCACCAGCACCTATAAATAGAGTAACATCAGCACCCATAATTGCGGCCCTACCAGCACCCATAAATGCAGTAACATCAGCACCCATAAATGCGGTAACATCAGCACCCATAAATGCAATAACATCAGCACCCATAAATGCGGTAACATCAGCACCCATAAATGCAATAACATCAGCACCCATAAATGCGGTAACATTAGCACCCATAAATACGGTAACATCAGCACCCATAAATACGGTAACATCAGCACCCATACATGCAGTAACTTCAGCACCCATAAATACAGTAACATCAGCACCCATCAATGCCACCTTACCAGCACCTAGAAATGCAGTAACAGCACCCAAAAATGCGGCCTCACCAGCACCTATAAATAGAGTAACATCAGCACCCATAATTGCGGCCCTACCAGCACCCATAAATGCAGTAACATCAGCACCCATAAATACGGTAACATCAGCACCCATAAATGCGGCCTTACCAGCACTCATAAATACAGTAACATCAGCACCCATAATTGCGGCTCTACCAGCACCCATAAATGCGGTAACATCATCACCCATAAATGCGGTAACATCAGCACCCACAAATACGGTAACATCAGCACCCATAAATATGGTAACATCAGCACCCATAAATACGGTAACATCAGCACCCATAAATGCGGTAACATCATCACCCATAAATGCAGTAACATCAGCACCCATAAATGCGGTAACATCAGCACCCATAAATACGGTAACATCAGCACCCATAAATGCAATAACATCAGCACCCATAAATGCGGTAACATCAGCACCCATAAATGCGGTAACATCAGCACCCATAAATGCAATAACATCAGCACCCATAAATGCGGTAACATTAGCACCCATAAATACGGTAACATTAGCACCCATAAATACGATAACATCAGCACCCATACATGCAGTAACATCAGCACCCAGAAATGCAGTAATATTAGCACCCATAAATGCGGCCTTACCAGCACTCATAAATACAGTAACATCAGCACCCATAATTGCGGCTCTACCAGCACCCATAAATGCGGTAACATCATCACCCATAAATGCGGTAACATCAGCACCCATAATTATGGTAACATCAGCACCCATAAATACGGTAACATCAGCACCCATAAATGCGGTAACATCATCACCCATAAATGCGGTAACATCAGCACCCATAAATACAGTAACATCAGCACCCATAAATGCGGCCTTACCAGCACCCATAAATACAGTAACATCAGCACCCATAATTGCGGCTCTACCAGCACCCATAAATGCGGTAACCTCATCACCCATAAATGCGGTAACATCAGCACCCATAAATACGGTAACATCAGCACCCATAAATGCGGCCTTACCAGCACCCATAAATACAGTAACATCAGCACCCATAATTGCGGCTCTACCAGCACCCATAAATGCGGTAACCTTATCACCCATAATTGCGGTAACATCAGCACCCATAAATGCGGTAACATCAGCACCCATAAATGCGGTAACATCAGCACCCATAAATGCAATAACATCAGCACCCATAAATGCGGTAACATCAGCACCCATAAATGCAATAACATCAGCACCCATAAATGCGGTAACATTAGCACCCATAAATACGGTAACATCAGCACCCATAAATACGGTAACATCAGCACCCATACATGCGGTAACATCAGCACCCAGAAATGCGGCAACATCAGCACCCATACATGCGGTAACATCAGAACCCATAAATGCAATAACATCAGCACCCAAAAATGCTGCGCCAGCGTCTCTGACACTGTACAGAGGTAGAGAGGGAGTAGGATCACCAGTGGCTGGGTGCCCTAGGTTGCCTAGTGGTAGTGTCGGCCCTATCTGCTTGGCACACACGCAGGATCGCACATGATGACTTTAAGACCCCTTTCACACTGGAGGCGTTTTTCAGGCGCTACAGCGCTAAAAATAGCGCCAGCATAGCGCCTGAAAAAAGCCTCAGCTGCAAACCCAGTGTGAAAGCCCAAGTGCTTTCACACTGGGGCGCTGCGCTGGCAGGGCGTCACAAAAAGTTCTGCTAGCAGCTACTTTGCAACGGTGGAGGAGCGGTGAATACACTGCTCCTGCCCATTAAAAACAATGGGGCAGCGCCACCATACCACCGGCAAAGCGCCGCTGCAGCGGCATTTTGTGGGTGGATTTAACCCCTTTTTGGCCAAATAGCTCTGCTAAAATGACGGTAAAGTGGCTCTAAATATAGCGCCGCTTAACCGCTGATGCCCGGGGCGGCTCAGTGTTAAAGAGGTCTAAGTCATCATCATGTGCGATTGTGTGTCAGGCCCAAGCAGAAGCAAGTAGCCAATCAAATATCGTGCATAATATGGATTAAATAAATATGCATAGCAATAGATATTATAAATAAAGTGTAGAAAAAGTGATTTGTGCAGGTACTACTTGCACAAATCACTTTATTACACTTTATGATATCTATAGCTAAGCATATTTACTTAATCCAAATTGAGCACTATTTGATTACTTGCTTGGCGCTGGTTACTGGTACACTTTACACTTTACACTGTACACATAATGTGCACATGATGATGATCAAGACTGTGCTGCTGTACTAGTACCTGCTGCTGCTGCTTGGGGGGAGTTCCAATTGTTTTTCTTCTCTCGTCTAGTGTCTCTCTCTCCTGGTCTCCAGCCTCCATTTCCTTCTTCAGAGTCCTCACCGACCACGTCACACAGACACGGGAGACCCCCAGAAGAGAAACTGAAGCCACTGCGCAGAGGAGGGTAGGCGGAGCCTCAGGCTCCACCTCCCCTAGTTACTGTATGGCTACGTAGATGACCCGGGCGCTCACTCTGGCCAGAGCCAATTCATCGGCCGTCATGGGGGGCGCCCGGGCACCTGTCGCTACCCTCCTCACTCAGTAATGTAGTGTGCTGTGCCGGCGCTGCGCTCCAGCAGGCCAGTTGTAGCGCCGGGGACTAGATTAGGGTGTGAGGCGGCCGCAAGAGGACAATTGTAAAACAGACTTTATTTTTTGTGCGGGCCAGCATTTTTCGCCGCCCCCCCCCTCCCATGGCGCCCATGGCACTTGCCATGGCTGTCATACCCTAGGTACCCCACTGGTCAGATAACAATACCAGAAATGCCCCAGATAGTGGTGGTGGATATGATGAAATATCTGGGGATAATCTTAACAAAGGACCCCAACCAGTACATAAGTAAAAATCTTGCACCATTGCTGGCTAAATTTAAAAAAACTTTTTTAGTTTGGAAGCGCTTTCCACTGTCGGTAGCGGGGAGATGTGGGTTAATAAAAATGATATGGATGCCACAACTTCTGTACATACTACACAACTCCCCGGTATGGATAGGCAGGAAGTGGTTTCAAAAAATTGAGACCCTTTTTAGGGAATTAATTTGGAAAGGGGGCCAGGCTAGAATCTGCCTTAGTACACTACAACTTCCAGTAGGGGCAGGGGGATTTGCGGTCCCATACCCAGAGTGTTACTACTGGTCATCTCAGCTGCAACAACTTATGGGATGCGGTGTCCCGGAGGGGGGTACTCCAAATGGAAAAATAATGGTCATGGAGTCCAGACATAGCACAATAATAGAAGCCTTAGAGGCAGACTCCTTTCGAGATAAATACCCCACAATAAAAATGATAATTAAACTTTGGATAACAATTAAAAAACAAATGTGTTATAGTGGGATGTCTGATTACACCCCCCTATGGGATAACAATAATCTAAAAGAAGTCCTCCAGTTGGGAAAAAATAGAGAGTGGGAACATCGGGGAATTAAAAGATTGAGGCAAAGGTAATACAAAGGTAATACCATTAAAAAATTTAGTGAGCTGAAAAAAGAGTTCAACATACCACAGGGTACATTTTATTTCTACTTGCAAATACGACATGCCCTTGATGCCCAATTTCTGGGTCACCCATTGATATGGAACAAGACCCCTTTATGGCAGAGTATACTGCACTTAGGTTCTACTAAGGGATTGATATCAGAGATATATGGGCAAATAACCCATAAAACCCATAAAACCCATAAAATCTTCATAATGTAAAGTTAAAATGGGAAGAAGACATAGGTGTAATAACTAATGATCAGTGGAAAAGAATACTAGAGATGGCTCCGGCAGTATCAGTTTCTCCCCCGCAGAGGATATCTCACCTGATGTTGGTGAATAGGGCCTACTGCACACCAAAACGATTATTTAAGTTTGGTAGGAGACCGGATGACAAATGCCTGAGATGTCAAGAGGTGGGGGACCTCCTGCACATGATGTGGAAATGCCCTAAATTATTCGGGTATTGGGAGGAAGTGACCAACATCTTGAGAGATATATTTGCGACTAAACTAGAAAAGGAAGCCATGGTGTGTGTACTGGGATATAGAAGGGAAAGGGGAGAGAGGAAAAGTACTACGGTAGCAATCCTAAGAGGTATGTTCCAGGCCAGGAAACTGATTGCGATGAACTGGCAATCAAAGGAGCCCCCTACAGTAAACAACTGGATTAAGATAATAAATGAGACCTTATGTCGGGAAAGAATAGTATATTTAAAAAGAGGTAACCTTAAAGAATTTGATAGGATGTGGGGTTTATGGATGACCAAAGAGGGCTCTTCTGTGTAAGTGGACAATAATTAAGACGTTGCAACCAGATAGGGTAGATAATGAGAAAGAGAAATGCCAGTGGTTTAGAATAAGAAGGAAAAGGAGTACAGATCATCGAAAATACTTGTGAACACTAAGGGGAAGGAAAGGAGAGAATTTATTTTATTTTTTTTCTTCTTTTCTCTCCTTTTTATAAAACAGGTGACAGGGAGCATTCGTACACACATGCATCAATGTACTAGGATGGGGAAGGGTTGGGGGGGAAAGAGGGGGGGGAGTAATAATGGATAATACTAAAGGGAAACGAGTTGAATATAGTATAGACAGGCGGTAGGAAACTGATTATATGAAGTCTCTTTGTAGCAATCTCCAGGTAGAATATGACCTTGCGTTCATGTAAATTGTTTTTTTTAACTAATAATAGGAGATTATCCTAGTACATGTTTTTCTATTGTAATGTTTAATAACTGTGGAAGTGAAAAAATAAATAAAGATTTAAATAAAAAAAAAAGAATACCGTCCTTCATCCACCCACTTCTAATGATGGGTATACATGCACCATTTTTATAACTGTGGTGGTGAATAAAACAAAGAAACATTACAATATAACAGTAAGACATACCATACCTGAAAAGCAAATACAATAAAAAACAGTGCACAGTGTAGCACCCTCTACCAATAGGTAGGTGCTAGCATAGGAGGCAGGGAGTGGTTAGTGTAGCAGTGGGTGTGACCACCTGTGCTCTAGTTCTGAGGCGCCTCCCCTGCTTCCAGAGAGAATGTTCTGGAAGAGGGGCATGGCCTAGAACTGGAGTGGCAGGCAGCTCATGTGGGAGCCCTGACCAATCCCCAACTGGTATTGGCAGGGGGCAGGCCTCCTATACAAGCTGAGGTAACATGCCACTGGGGGGAGTTGTTGGCCGGGTGAAGTGGAGAATGGAGTACTAGACAGCAGCAGGAGAGCACCCCCATCTGGGGCAGGGGGGTTGCGCTGATTGCAGGAGGAGGCCCAGGGAGAACTGTGAGGGAACTTCACTTTTACACGGTCCTCATCATTACACGGATATTGATGAAGAGTCCTGGATCAGAGGAGAAACTGTGGGGAGTAGTGTCAAATCGATGTGGCCTGAGGGCACAGGATTTGCAAGCTGGCTAGCTGGGAACAGTAGTCCACCGCTCAGAATATGCTTTTAAACTACTATTGTTAGGTAGGTACTGCAGGCCTTTGGCCTAGTAGCAGCGAGCAACCAGAGTCAGCAGGAGGAAATATTCAGAGTGGGTCCTTTTTGCTTACAAAAGAAGATGTGACATTACATTAATAACTACAGTATAAGTTTGTGCAGGAGGAGAGGATTTCTGGGAACATCACCCTTACACGGTCAAGAGTGATGTCCTCATCCTTACACAGTCATGGATGAGGAAATTCTGGAAGCAATAGTCTGCAGGAGTTAAGCAGAGGAGGAGCCAACGCTGTATCCTGGCCTAGGCGGACAAGGGCCTAGGGCAGCACTTTGCACAAGGGCCTAGGGCAGCACTTTGCAGGGGGGCAGCACGGAAAGGGTCCCCGCCGGCTTGCGCTACACTGTCAGTGTTAGTGTAGCACCAGTCTTATGGGGCAGACTGGACAGAGAGGCAAATTATTCTATCACTCCCATAAAGCGGCCGCACGGCTTCCGTTATGTGGGGGGGGGGGGGGGGGGGGGGGGGGGCGCCGCTTCTAATTTTTACTGTGCTATCATCCTGGACCACAAACCTCCTCAAGCTTTGTGGTCCAGGATGATAGGACAGTAAAAATTTAAAACGGTAACACTTTTTTTTCATTTTGGATAGACTAAGGGAGGGTTACAGCCCCTGTCAGATTATTTTTTACCATCCCTGTCCCATTGCAGAGATTTCCCTTCACTTCCTGCCCCATAGCCAAACAGGAAGTTAGAGGGAATTAAGGGAATCCATTGCCCCCCCCCCCCAGGCCCTCAGAACTAGTGTCCCCACTTGAAAATGTAATTGCGGGTCTTAAACAGCAAGGGGTGTGGCCTTGACAGGAAGGGGTGGGTCATATTTAAATTAGAGGGTGCATGAGTTTAGTCAGGCCTAGGGCAGCACAAACCTAAATACACTACTGGGAGGAGCAATTGTCTGCATGGTGATGCAGGGAAAAGACTGTAGCTGTTACACATGGGCATCATTCCTTCAGGCTCAAACTATGAGCTAAACAGTAAAATCTCTAACTATGATGTCAAAGTGAACTATTCTATGGGCATCCTATATACCCCTTTCCCCAACCAAGTTGTACCCCCAATAAACAAAAAAACAAAACCAGCAAATGACTGTTCATTGTCTCTGCAACTGATATATGGGAGTCTGGCAGCGGGGTGATATGGTGGATATTTGTTAATAGTGGCAACTACACCGCTACAACAGTAAAAATAAAACATTACAGTTCTAATATACAGTAACAATAGAGAGAGAACAATAGATATAGAACAATAGAGAGCGAACCATAGAGTGGACAATAGAGAGTGAACATAAGAGAGAGGACAATAGAGAAGAAAAATAAAACAACAACTATTTTTGGCTTTTTTATTTTTTATGTGTTTTTTTTGTGTTTTATTTTTTTTTTGCACTTTTATATAAACTGTAAACTCTAACTGTAAATGTTCCAGATTAGGGTCTCTCAAAATGTGATGGCCCTCTCATCTTTTGAGACCCTGTGTAAGTGTGTCCTAAGACTGTGTAGTGCTGTACCCTACCCTAATACTCCACTAGTGTGTGGTAGTGTTTGAAACAGTCACTGATGCAGAGACCAGGTTGGTCAGGGCAATTAAGTACGGCGCCAACATCTGGTCCTTGAGGTCCACCCCTCCCATGTTAAGGTTGTATTCATAGACACAGAGGGGTTTCTCCACAACACCAGTCGCCGTTGGAATTTCGACTGTCGTATCTGCGCGAAGGGAGGACAGATATAAAACATTCAGATTATCCCTCCACTTCACTGCAAGCAAATTATTACATTTGAAGCAGGCTTTCTCCCCCAGTCTACGTCGGGACTCTACAATCGTTGGGTGAAGCCCCGGCGATTAGATCGTACGGTGCCACATGCGCCAATTCCACATTCAAAAAGGTGACTAAAAAGTGTCATGCTTGTGTAATAATTGTCCACGTACTAGTGGTACCCCTTTCCGAATAAGGGT
Source organism: Lithobates sylvaticus (assembly GCA_028564925.1). Lineage (NCBI taxonomy): Eukaryota > Metazoa > Chordata > Amphibia > Anura > Ranidae > Lithobates > Lithobates sylvaticus. The sequence goes on along the minus strand of CM053035.1, from coordinate 63,596,925 downwards.
GACACCATGTCCCACACAATCTTACCAGTGCTCCCTATGTAGTCTTGGCAGTTCTCTGGCTCCACTTTGTTTAGTTATGCCCATGAGGAGGGATAGGCCCAGGAAGGTCTTAAATTCGGAAACCGTAATAGGTTTCCAATCTCTGGCAAGGGTCAACTGGCGAGTAACGGCGATGAATTGACCAGCATACAAATTGCTTTGGTCCACAATAGATCTTTAGAGATTTTCTGTGAAAAACAGTGAATAAAAATCAAGTGACGTAAAATCAGCTGTTTCCACCTGAATTCCGAGTTGGCCAGTGAATGGGGGAAGTACGGGCGCTGCAGAAGTGGTGGGCTCCTAATTCGGATTGGCAAATGCAGTGGGAAGGGCACAAAGGACTTGATGGGCCTGTGTTGTCTTCTTGATGGCTGCGGGACACTACTTGTGCTAGCCACCGCACAAGCTTGAACTGCACTTATGGGACTCGCCACGTCACCAAGTGTTACTGCAGTGCTGGATATACGACCAGGATGTACTAGGCCGAAGGTGCTTGCCAGTTCACCAGTAGGATGAGCGGCACTAGTACTGGCTCTCTGCTCCATACAAGAGCCCTGCGGTTTTTGCACCTCAACAACAGCAGAAAAACGGGGTCTGGTACGCCTGACCTTGGCAGGGACCACTTCTCTGTTGTCAGAGCTATCTGTCAGGGTGCCGCTGCTGTCTACCGGTACGTATTCTGTGCCTGAATCTGACAGATGGGTGACTTCTTCACTCTCATCTGTCATGCTCAGAAACGTGTAGGCATCTTCACTACTGTACCTTCAATTGAACATTGTGGCCTCTAAATTTACTGGTACAACTAGTAAAACTCACAGGAAAAAAGGGCACCTGATTGTCAACGACTGCTTCAAACGCTACCAAAAAAACTGTTATGCCCCATACACACGGTCGGATTTTCCGATGACCATTTCCGTCGGACTTTGTCCGATGTTGGTGTTGCGTACACATGGTCGGACAACGTTGTCGGAATTTCCGGTCTGCAAGAACGTCGTGACGTAAGTCATCTTCCACGAGACTAGAAAAGTGAAGTTCAGCACCACGTCCTGCACCCGTTGGGCTCCTTCTGCTGATCCCGTGTTTATCGCGAGTTAGTTGAAGTTTGGGGACTTACGATTCGCGCTTCTCAGTTTTGTCACTCAGATCGTTACTGCTCTTCAGTTTGTGCTTGTCGTGCGTATCTGTTTATTAGTGCGTGTAGTCAGTTCGCATTTGTTGGTCATTGCGGCCTATATCTTGATATAGGACGCTTTGATTTTCACTGCTTATTGTCTGCTCGTTTCTGGTATTAATTTCGTTCTTTCAGGCCTTGCTGTTTATCGGTGCTTTCTGTTTGTCCATTCTGACCAGCCGACCGCTTGTGAGCGATGTTTCCCGTACGTACTCGTCGCCGAGTTCGTGCTGTACGCGGAATTGGTGTCGGGCTTTTAGCTTTGAGCCAAGACCCGTCCATGAACAGAGTGACGGGGAGTATGTGGACCAAGAATTGGTTGCTTCAGCGTGATCAGTTCTCGCACATGCCTTTGCTTCGTGAGATCCGGGAGAATAATCCTGATGATTTCAGGAACTTTCTCCGGATGACGGACCCCGTTTTTCACCGTCTTTTGGCTTTGCTGACCCCTTTTATCACCCGGCAGGATACCTGCATGAGACAAGCCATCACTCCGGAGCAGAGGCTTGTTGCCTCATTGAGGTACTTGGCGACAGGGAGAAGCCTTCAGGATTTGAAGTTCTCCTCAAGTATCTCTCCCCAGGCCCTGGGAATCATTATTCCAGAGACCTGTTCTGCCATCATCCAGGTCCTGCAGGAGGACTATATTAAGGTAACATTTCTCCTTTACTATTCCCATCTATGTATGCTCTGTTTGCTAATGTCTTGTATTTTTGACCTCCTTCCCTAATTACCATGATTGCAATATGCTCTAATATGCTGTGCCCCTTTTCTCCTTCATGCATTTTTCCCTTCACTTACCTCCCCAGCATGCTCTTCTGGCCCAATAGACACCTATGGCCTAGTCCCTTAAGCAATGTATTTTGTCTGCTGCATAGTATTGTTTTCCCCCAAACACCCCCTAAAATATGCACAAATGTTTGCTGTGTGTTTTACTTCATGCAGAGCCCCTTTTGTTTCCCTTTTTTTTGGGGGGGGGGGTGCCAAACTCATTAGGAACCCCCTCCCCCTACTGCTCTGTCAGATGCTACCAATCCTCTATCTGCTGGCTTTCCCAAGGTCAATACACACTATATACCTACCTCTTTATAGTGGGCATCTTTAGGGATGAATTCAGCAAAGCATGTAGTGCAAGGGGCTGGCTCCCTACTTTCCATTTCATAATTTTTTGTGTTCTTTCCCTCCTATTAGCTTGCTAGGTAATTGCAGAATGTCAAAATGTGCTTCCATAATTTTTTGGGGTGGGGGGTGTTATTTGGAATGTTCTTTTAGGTTTCCTGTGGGCTGCCAATAGTGTTTTGTTAAGGAGGGTCTGGCCAAACTAGCACACATTATTGAGCCATTTGGCAATCAATGAAGTGGAGAGGGTTACCTGTCCAAAGCCCCCCCCCCCCCCCAAACCCCTAGTTATTGTCAATGGCCCATCAGAAGTGGGTGGATTGATGGGGGGTGAGTAATCTGCTAGGGGGACCCTCTACTTTTGGGTGCAAATACTTTCCAGCTTGAAATTTTAAAGTCTGATCTTGTTCCAAGATGTTATTGTCTAATCTGCTTGCAATGTTTATGTGCAAAGTGACTAATTTTTTTTTTCTTGTTTCACTCCACAGTTCCCTTCCACGCCACAGGAATGGCAGACTGTGGCCTCCCACTTTGCCAGCCGTTGGGACTTTCCTAACTGCGGAGGTGCAATTGATGGGAAACACGTCCGCATCGTCCCACCCCCCAACTCGGGGTCCTACTATTATAATTACAAGGGGTTTAATAGTGTAGTGATGTTGGCGGTGGTGTCGGCGACATACGAGTTTTTGTATGTGGACGTGGGGATGAACGGCCGGATCTCGGATGGTGGTGCCATTGCGCACACGGAGTTCTATTGGCGTCTCCAGAGTGTCAGTCTGTGTTTGCCACCTCCAGAGGAGAATGCTGAAGGACTCCCCTTCGTCTTTGTCGCAGATGAAGCGTTTGCACGGACTCCACCTCTGATGAGGCCCTTCCCGATGAGGACCCTCACCCCAGACCAGAGGGTCTTCAATTATAGGCTGTCGAGAGCCCGCAGAGTGGTGGAGAACACCTTCGGGATCCTGGCCAGCCGCTTCCGCCTGTTTTTGACGGCTATTAACTTGGCGGAATACAAACTGAACCACATAGTTCTTGCCTGCTGCATATTGCACAACTTTATGAAAAGACACAACAGCAACTATGTGGTGGCCGTTGGCCCAGATGTCCAATGCCGACCTCACAGCCCTTCAAGCGGCACGTCCAGGCTTGCCCCCTCTAAATGCCCGCGAGGTCCGCGAGCAATATATGGACTACTTTGTGGGTAGGGGGGCCATTGCTCTGCCTGACGATGTGTGAGAGGCATTTTTTTATGAATATATTTTTTAAACATACCTATGATTTATTGTCATTTCCTGCTTGTGTTTGTTGTAGGTGTATTCTAGCTTATTTGTGTTGGATATTTTTGCCCTTTAGCTTCAACAGTGGGAATGCACTTTCTGGGCAAAAGGAGGTAACAGTCTCCTCTTCCCAAAAAGAATCTTCTCATGTTGTGTGTGTGATACCTAATCTTTTGTCTAGAGTAGGTTTGTAGTGCATAACTGACACCCAATATACTCCTTTTCATCACCATGACAGAAATGTGTGTATTCACAAAAATGCTGGGCTACGTGTTTTCGTAGAAACCACTGTGGGTGTCATTTACATAAGCCAAATCCACTATGCACTACAAGTGCACTGCAAAAGTGCCCTGGAAAATACACTTGCAGTGCAAACTGGAAAAGCCTTTAGTAAATAACACCCATTGCCCCCCAAATCATTAACTTTTGACATAAATAATGCTTTGGTGTTTTTAAAGAAGGAAGCCACACATTTTTTAGATTAAAAAAGTTTACTTACAACACATTCACAAGTGCCTTTTTAAACTTTGTGGCAAAACTGACAAGATCTTGGTTCTTTCAAACATTGTTTACTAACATTCCGCATTTGTTAAAACCAGGCATGGAGCAAAACAGAACAGACAGAACATAGGAACTTGCAAAGTTCAACTTTCTAAAGTGAAGACAAGATCAGACATGACTATATGTTGAAAGTGTGTTTGATCTTGCCTTCATCACTTGAAAAAGGTAATTTAGAACATGCACACAATTTGGGTGTCAAAATGGACATTAGATGGTAAAACACATGCCTAGAATGGTCAAAAGTGCAATTTCCCATCATGGGGATCAATGGACGTGTTTTGGGGTGCAACCCCTTCACCACACCCACTTTAGTAGTTAGTAAAGTGGTTGCACCCCCAAAACGTTGTCATTCATCCACCATGATGGGAGCTAGCACATGTGGACACAATGTGTGCATGTTCCAAATTTGCCACAGTTCTTAAGTTGCAAATGTTGTCACAAACAGCCACAAATGTGTGTTAATTACTTGGTGCGTTTTCAGATTTTAGCTAAAACATCAATGATGTTCTTCAATTTTTGTTGAACATCATTGATGTTTTTCTTTATCTCATCTAGATCTCGATTGCAGACCATTATCTCCCCGATGAGTACGTGTGCACTTTCAGTCGTAAAGTGCGATTCTTCTTCCACAACATCCACGTCACCTAAAAACACCAAAAATAAAATAAAGGCTCTTGGAAATGAGGCAGGCATACATTGATTTGCTTACCAGTAGCTGTGTTCTCCCACACTCACCTGTTGTGGTGACAAGTTCTCCAAGTTCGATGATCTCTCCTTCCTCCTCCCCCTCTGCTTCTGGTTTTTCCCCTTCTTTGGGAGGTGTGGGTTTTCTGGTTTCCTCAGACGTCCCGAGTCTTCGCTCCCCTATGAGAATATACAAAAGGAAGATTTAGCACCACAATCTATTGAGGGCAGAAATAAGAAATGTCAAACATTGCTTGAAAGTGAGGGACAATATTTTGGGTTGGCCAGTTACAAATTACAACAACATGAATGTAGTCACTTTGTAAAGGTGCTAAACTTACTACCTTTTTGGTACACCCCTCTAGTATCCACTGGAGCACATGTGTGGATCAGCATAAAAAAAGGGCGTTTGGGTGTCCCAGCACTAGTGCTCTAGAGTCCAGATGGGTAAACAGCTACTGAGTGACCTCTCCTTTACATTGTATAAATTTGCTTTACATTCTTGATGACATCTCTATTGAGAACAAACTTCCTTTCACTAAAAACTTCACCAAACCTCGTATTATAAGTGGCCGAACGATCGAGGTTGAGTACGATCGAATGCACAGACGAACATGAAAGTGGCCATTTTCAAAGGTACAACATTGAAAAAAAAAAAAAACACATGGAGCAGTATGCAAGCAAGAAATCATACACAAAACACAACTACTTACTTTTTTGAAGAACTCGCTTGATCTTTCTGTACTGATCGGGCTCCCTCAGTTTCAGGTCTGACAAGCGTTTCCTCAGTTGTTCCTTGGATCGTTGTACCCCAAAATTATTGTACAGCCTCCTCACAACTTTAGACATGATCTTGCCGTTTCTGACATTTGGGTTGAGGTAAGGCCCATACTTCCCATCATAGTCGCTCCTCTTCAATATGTCCACCATCTCCAACATTTCTTCAAATGACATATTGGATGCCTTAAATTTCAGCCTCAGGGATCGGGACGTTTCTGCCTCCGGCCTTTCCTCGTCCTCCTCCTCGTTGCTGCAATATTTGGGGCGCACCTGCTGTGTCCCCGCCATGTGCTCTCCACACTGCGCCGTAAAGAGAAAGGGTGGGGAATAGACGAGAAAGAGCGTCAGGGGCAAGCGGAGTTTGACGCATGCGCACTGTATATAAAACGTCACACGCATGTGTCGTAGCGACGATCTGTGAGACGAGGGGAGAGAGAAAGCTCACGCACGAGACGAACGCTAGAACGAAGGTACAATTTGAACTTGGTACATAACTAGCCTAGACTGATTAGACCTTGAGGCTTATTTATGGATAAGATTAGGAGAGTTTAGCCTGACATTATTTATAGTGTTTTGTGTGGTGTTGTGTCTTGCAGAGATTATGGAGGGCTTCAACCATGTGAGTTTTCTCCCCCTCTTCATTGATAAGTACAGGGAAATGCCCCTATTATGGCAGGCGAAACACCGAGATTACAGCAACAAACCAAAGAGGTACGCAGCCATGAAGAAACTTCTGGAATTTGTAAAGCCAAGGATGCCCACAACAACCGTGGAGAAGTTAAGACTCAAAATTGGCAGCCTGAGGAGTACCTATTTCAGGGAGCGCAATAAGGTCCTGAAGTCCCAAGCATCTGGAGCTGCAGCAGATCAGGTCCATGTCCCCACGCTCTGGTACTATGACAGGCTCCATTTTCTCAAAGACCAGGCTAATGTCAGGGAGTCACTCTCGACTCTTCCTTGCACGCGTCCTTCCATGCATGCCACCCCTGATGAGGCTTCCGAGGAGCAACCTGGGCCTTCCAGTCTGGAAGAGGTGGAGGAGCCCAGCTTGAGCCAGGTATAGTAGTTTTGGAACCAATTTTGTGATTAATGAATGATGTTCACTTAATTCCGGATCCCCAATTGCTTAGTTCCTAATCGTGTTTGACATATCAACAGACAGTAGTGTTGGAGACATTTGGGGCAAGAATCTAAACTGCAGGGCTGAGACTTGTATGGTTTTCTATTTGTAAACATTTTGCAACAGACAATAGATGAAAATTGTGTGTGCTTGATGAACAAATAATTCAAACTATGTCCCTTTTTCATACACAGGAAGACCTCAGCCAGGAGGTGGCTGTGGAATGTGGCAGTCAGGAGGAGGAAGGGGTTAGTGGCAGCCAAGAGGTGGGTAGTGGCAGCCAAGAGGGGGGTAGGCGTAGGAGCCTGACTGTCTCCCAAGTCCCTCCCCTCCGCCTTCCCTACAAAAGGGCGAGAAGGGTGGGGGAGGTGGGAGAGTCAGCGCTCCGGCTGATCAGAGATGCTTCAGCCTCCCTACATGCCACACCCACCTACGATGAGGCCTTTGGCTCCTTGGTTGCCACTAAAATGAAGGATATAGAGGCGGGGCAATGCAGCATGTGTGAGGGGGTCATCCTCAAGGTCCTAAATAAGCGGATGGCTGGGGGGATGACCCCACTCACACATGTTTGCGATAGTGACCATGCTCCGCCTCCTCCTCCTTCTGCCACCCCACCAGCACCACATCGTGGAAGGAAGCGTACAAGGAAGACCTGAGAGTGACGACCTGGATTCAGTCTGGTCTGAGAGAAGATGGAGCCTCTCGTAGTACCAGAGCCTCGGGACCTAGATGGCATCTGCTGCAGTTCCGGATGTTTTGGACTTCAGGACCAGATAGCACTCCCTTATTATTTAAGATAGGTACTCCTCAGGCCACCAAGTTTTGAAGCTTAAAAAATTATGTTTGCCGTGGGTGTCCAAGGCTTTGCAAATTCCCCAAGTTTCTCCATCGCTGCGTTCCTCTTTGGTTTGTTGCTGAGACCTAAATAAAGGTATTTTTGAGTTCAAAAAATCATTGCCTACAGTATGTGTTTTACTTTTCTACAATGACAGTTTATTTGTGAGTAGGCAGGTACATTTCACAAATCGGAAAGTCCAATTTAACAAGGTGCCCCAACAACAAACAACCTCCTAGGATATTTAAGCAACAAATACAAATGATAAGAATGTTGTTTTGCTAAGTTGAGACACACAACCCCCCTCAAAAATCTCAATAAATTATCCTGAAAATATGTATTCCAAACCAAAAATAAAAAATGACAATTCATCCCAAAAATATAACAAACATTCTTTTACGATCTGACGAAAAAAAAACATCTAGCCAAGAAATCCTGAAAAAGAATAAATCAATACGTTTGTGAGAAGTGAGGGTGAATAGTAGCAGCTAAAACACGTCATTCTTCTTGCATTGTAAAGAAAAAGAGAATGCGCATTAAAGACATTTTAACATTGCAGCGTGACGAATGTGGTGTGTCGATTAGGAACGGTAGTTTTACCTGACCGAGCGCTTCCGTCACAGAATTTCTTCTGAGCATGCGTAGCACTTTGTCCGTCGGACTACGCTACACACGATCGGAATTGGTATGATCGGACTTTGTTGTCGGAATATTTATAGAGCAGGAGATAGAACTTTGTCCGTCGGACAATCCGATGGAAACTGTCCGATGGTGCCTACACACGGTCGGAATTTCCGACAACATTGTCCGATAGGACAGAATCAATCGGAAAATCCGACCGTGTGTATGGGGCTTTAGTGTTCGCAGGGATCAGTCCTGACTCTGCAAACGCTGCAGGTTGGTGTTTTGTAAGTGACAGTGATCGATTGATACTGCTAAACGCAGGTGCTAGCAGGTATCTGGGCCGCTAACACTGCGTTTTTGGGAACCCTAAACTACTGGGGACGCTAATATAGTTCTGATCAGGTCAAATATATTGATCTGTTCAGACACTATACTACTAAGGGAGGAGTATGGTGCGTGCGTGGGTGTTAGCGCTACTGGCACTAATCTGACGCTGCCTGGGGTGGACGCAGACCCTAACTGACGATAAAACCTAACTGATGTCACCCGCCGGGCGATCAGGGGGTTAAACATTTATTCAGCAATATACAACGGGTACCCTGATGCTATAAAAACCTGACGGTGACAGTAACTAGCTAACTGGCTAACTAAAACACAAACTTTACTAAGTACCCTAATGCTGATTAGTGTCACAAATGACACCAGTACAGTGATCAAAGAAAAATATGAAAACTGCACTTGGCGACACTGTGACAGGGAGTGAAGAGGTTAGCTGGGGGGGGGGGGGGGCGATCGGGGAGTGAAATGTGTGCCTATGTTTACTGTGTCAGTGTAGTGTTGGTGCAACGGAACGCAACAGAATTCCAGAGAGGGAGATGACATCACTTCCCCTGCCTGTGTTTACACTTACAGGCAGGGGACAGTCTCCCATTCACCAGAACTGATCACCAGGTCCAGGACAGAAATCATTGGCCTGGGCCTGGAGACTGATTGGTCCTGAAGTGAATCTAAACGCCGAACGCCCTATACAGCTACGACGCCTCGCCCAGGAGAGCCAACCTGCCGCAGTATAACTGCGGCGGCTGGTCCGGAAGCGGTTAATGACATTTTTGTAATAAAAATATTTTTTTTATAATGTATGCATTGAAATCCTTATACAGTATCATTAACCACTTTCCGCCCACGCTATAGCCGAAAGACAGCTACAGTGCGCCTGGAGGGTGTTAATAGACCCCGATGGGGACATTTTACTCCCTTACTTTGGAGGATTTCTTCTCACTTCCTGTTTTGTGAAGTGCACGTAAATAGGGCCCTTGTATAGGGTATACATTGCTACATCCCCTCTTAACAAGCCCTTACGGGGGCGCTGTGCCCCCGTAAGGGCTTGTTAAGAGGGGATGTAGCAATAAAAATGTAGCAGCAATAAAAAAAACAGACGGGGGTTCCAATCTCTCTCCAAATCTAAAAATGAAAAGTTTTAATAATAATTCTTCAACACTTTCAGTGTGGTGGGAGACCCACTACAAATGCAATCTTCCCCTGGAATGCATCTTTAATACATTAATGACCTCCCCACATCCCCCTATTAAAGAACGATGACGCACTTTAATGCCAAGTGACAGAGATCTCTCCCTTATATACTCCCCCTCCTCTTATCAGCCAGAAGGGGCAATGTCCTGATTGGCCGCTTGATCATGGGAACCCGTAGTCTCGTGCTCGGAGGGCGGGGCCAGAGGCGGAAGTGTCGCGCTGGTCTGGCGGAAGAGAGCTTTCTGAAACTAGGTGAAGAGTTTATAAACGGAGGCGGAGGATGGAACGGCGGGGAGGTACAGGTGAGACCGGGGTGGAGAAGAGGGGCTGGTGGTGGAGTGTCCGGTGAGGCGGTGTGGAGGGAGGCTGTGACATTGTGTGACACCCTGGAGGGGGGGTGGTCAGGTGACTGGGTGCAGGTAATGTCACAGGCTGCCTCCACGTCCTGGGTACTGTGACCTGAGGTGTGCAGGGACCGGGATATTCGTGTGTACAGCCTGGGAGGGGGGGTGGGGATTTCATGGTGAATACTGCAGCTGGCATAAGTTGTTGTTGTTCAGGACACCTGTGTGAAAGACTTTAGATGGAAGCTCTCTGTTTACTGGACTGGCATGCTGCCTTTCCACTTGTAATCTGAGATACAATTATGTTTGTGGTGATCACCAAACCATCTCTATTAAATAGTGAAAGAACAGACTTAAAGCGGAGTTCCGCCCCAAAAAAAAAAAAAAAAAAAAAGTAATGTGCTTGGTTGATATGTGGTCCCTTTTTTGTAGTCTGCCTCCTTCAGCGCCGGGGCTCCTGACGTCACTTCCCTCGGCGCAGGAAGGGAGATATCCTCTTTCCCCTCCCTCTGTCAATCATCTGGGACACGTGACAGGTCCCAGATTGTGCAGCCAGTCACGGCACATGGCTTGCGCATGTGCAGAGGGTGCCCAGCTGTGAAGCCACAGCCGGGCGCCCACAGTTAAAATGCTGGCGCCTCCGAGTGGAGAGGGAGACGAGCAGGGATTTGATTCCCCCGCATCGCTGGACCCTGGGACAGGTAAGTGTTCAATTATTAAAAGTCAGCAGCTGCAGTATTTGTAGCTGCTGACTTAAAATTATTATTTTTTTTTTTTTATTTTTTTTTTAAGGGGAACTCCGCTTTAAGGATTGTTTACACCTGTGACTGCTGCACCTCTCAAAAGTGATCTGTTGTGGCTCACATTTTGGAGGTATTTGACAGGTGACTTGGAGGTGATATGGTGCCTCCTGGGTGACAGTTTTAATCCTTGAAGGCCTGCAGCACTGTGCTGTACTTGGAGTGTATTACCGGTGGTAGCAGCTGCATTCACTCCAAGGGGTCGCGTTTAGCGGTGGCACTGCCTGCCGAACGTGACCCGTGGTGTCAGTTTTCTGCACTGAGATTGTGGTAGTGTGCGCTGATGTGGCAATGTGGAACTAAAGTGTATATAGAGACAGTAGGCAGACTTTTTATTGCAGAAGAGACATGCAGGGTCTGTTCCTCAAACTACACCTACTTACCTGCTCACAGCGATCCCCAGAATGTAAACTGACCTGCGCATACACAGCTCAGCTTACAGGAGCTGTTCCGATCCTTGTATGCATGCACAGGAGTGGCGTCATCCCATGCCGGTACACAGGAGAAGATGCCAGTACCAGCGAGGGACCATTGGAAATGTGAGTTGGGGCTGGGGAAAAAATCGATTTAACCACTTCAATACAGGGCACTTATACACCTTCCTGCTCAAGACAATTTTGAGCTTTCAGCGCTGTCGCACTTTGAATGACAATTGCGCGGTCATGCTACACTGTACCCAAACTAAATTTTTATCATTCTGTTCCCACAAATAGAGCTTTCTTTTGGTGGTAGTTGATCACCTCTGCGTTTTTTTTTTATTGTTTGCTAAACAAATAAAAAACAAAAGACTGAAAATTTTGAAAACATTTTTAGTTTTGTTTCTGTTATACAATTTTTGTAATTAACTACTTCCCACCCGGCCACTGCACATATACGGCCAGGTGGGAGCCTTCTACTTCTGATAGGACGTTCCTGAACGTCCTTCAGAAGTAGGGGGATCGCGCACGTGCCCGCGCAGCGGCGCGATCCCGATGTGCCGTGTCAGGTTGACACGAGCGCATCTCGGATCGGCAGGAGGGCTCTGTGATTGGCCCTCCTGATCACATGACGGCCGTGTCCAATCACAGCCGTCATGTGATGTAAGCAAACAGCCGGTTGCTAGGCAATCGGCTCTCCTCTCCTCACACGGAAGTCGTCGCTGAGGAGAGCGGATCGCTGCAGCCGGCTGGTGATCAGTGAGTATTGGCTGTTTTTTTTTTACAGCTTTTTACTCACTGATCACCAGTCTAGTATAAAAACGCATGTCCCCAAATAAAAACGCATGTCCCCAAATAAAAACGCATGTCCCCAAATAAAAACGCATGTCCCCAAATAAAAACGCATGTCCCCAAATAAAAACGCATGTCCCCAAATAAAAACGCATGTCCCCAAATAAAAACGCATGTCCCCAAATAATAACATGTGCCAATGATTATCTGTACATGATCATTTGCGGACATATGTCCGTGATCACGCAAACCAATTATTATACACTTAACGTAATTTTTTTTACTAAAAACTTGTAGCAGAATACATTTTGGCTTAAATTTATGACAAAATTAGATTTTATTGGATTTCTTTTAAAAAAGAAAGGAGAAAATATATATATTTTTTTTCAAAATTTCCGCTAGTTTTTCACTTGTATCGCAAAAAATAAAAAACTGAGTCGTGAATAAATACCACCAAACTAAAGCTCTATTTGTGCAAACAAAATTATAAAAATTTTATTTGGGTACAGTGTAGCATGACCGGACAATTGTCATTGAAAGTGCGAGAGCGCTGAAAGCTGAAAATTGGTCTGGGAAGGAAGGGGGCGACAGTGCCCAGTATTTTTTTCTCTTTCACTGATGGGCACTGATAAGGTGGCACCAGTGAGTGGGCACTGGTAGGCGGCACTTATGGGTGGCACTGATATGCGGCACTGATGGGCATTGACAGGCGGCACTGGTGGGCACTCATGGGTGGCACAGGTGGGCATTGATAGGCGACACTGGGCACTGAAAGGATGAAAAGATGGGTACTTATGGGTGGCATTTATACGTGACACTGGGCACTGATGCACGGCACTGATGGGCATCCCTGGTGGCACTGGCAGTGGTAGGCATTGTCAGTGGACACTGATTGGCAGCTGCCTGGGCACAGATGTGCATTTCCCTGGAGGTCTAGGGGGGCATACCTGGTGGTCCTAGGCGGCATTATGGTGGTTCTGGGCGGTATCCGGGGGGGGCTGCGCTGATAAAACAATCAGCACGCCCCCCCCCCCCCCTTGTCAGGAGAGCTGCTGATCGGCTCTCCTCTACTTGCGTCTGTTAGAGGAAAAACCGATCACTGGCTCTTCCTATTTACATCGTGATCAGCCGTGATTGGACTGACACACCGCAACAACGATCACTGCGATGCACGCCCCCGGGGGGAAGCAGTGGCTTAATATCCTGAGGACATCATGACGCCCAGTCAGGCTGTTGAAACCATTTGCCGACGTGGTTCTGCTATATGGCGGGTGGCAAGTGGTTAAATCTTGAATCGAGTTGAGAGGTCAAATCAATGAAAAATTTCAGCAAATCGATTTTTTTATTTATTTATTCTTTTTTTAATTTTATTTATTTTTTCGCCAGGACCGGCGCTGACACCGCACCGGTCCCGTGGTGCTGCGCGCAGCTCCTCAGGACCGGCGCGGTGTCCATAAAAAAAATAAAAAAAACTCGGTTCGAATCGTGAACCAAGTTTTCTTTTTTCCAAAAATCGCAGATTTCTTCTTTTTTTTTTTTTTTTTTTTTGAGAAAATCACCCAGCTCTAATGTGAGTATTTACCCCTTTTAGTTCTGCTTTAAACCCCCTTCAATTCTGGTCACTAGAAGACTTCTGTAATGTTTCATGCATTATTTGTTGAACTAGATGGCTCCACACACCAGCCACTTTACTAGGTTCCGGGTTGGACCCCCTTTTTGCCTTAATTATTTGTGGCATGGGTTCAAGGTGATTTTGGTCCATATTGACATAACATCACGCAGTTGCTGCAGATTTGTCAGCTGCACATCCATTTGAATTTCCCATTCCACCACATCTGGTGGTTCCACACATTAAACGATGCTCAATTGATACTAAGGGGCCCAAAGTATGCCAGGAAATGTTACCCCCACACCATTGCACCACCAGTCTGACCCATTGATACAAGGCAGGATGGATTCATGCTTTCATGTTTACACCAAATTCAAACCCTACCATCTGAAATCGAGACTCGTCATACCATGCAACTTTTTTCCAATCTTCTTTTGTCCAGTTTTGGTGAGCCTGTGCAAATTGTAGCCAGTTTCCTGTTCTTAGCTGACAGGAGTGGCACCTGGTGTCATCTTCTGCTGCTGTAGCCCATCTGCTTCAAGGCTTGGTGTATTGTGTGTTCAGAGATGGTATTCTGCATACCTTGGTTGTAACGAGTGGTTATTTTGAGTTAGTTGCCTTTCTATCATCTTTGCTCGTTCTCCTCTGACATCAACAAGGCATTCCCCCCCCCCCCCATCTTCCAGGACAGCTACTTAAGAGATGATTGGCTCCGCCCTCTACAGGAAACGCAAATCAGACATAATTTAAAAGGCCCCTCCCTTTCCTCTGACCCTCAGTAGTTTTGTGTTTCCAGACCCTCCAGGTGTACACGCCATAATGTTTATTTTTTTCAGGTCCGGTAACTGTGGTTGGCGGACCCCCTTTTTTGTGATACCCAGACATGTTCACAACCTGTCTGTGGTATTTCTCTACTTTTAGTATAATAAAAAGGGCACCCTGTGTATGGAATGGATTACTTGTCTTTTGTGTGGTCTTGGCAGTGGCAACTTCCATTGCACATGTCTGGCGTTTGCCTGGATATGTGAAGATGTCCGAGTAAGCATCTTCATGGTTTTCCCTGCATTGAGTGTACAAAGATGGCATCTAGTGACATGTCGCATTTCTGGACGCTGATGTCTTAATTCGGCTCAGCGTGGATGCAATGCAGGGGATTCTCTGCTTTGGGAAACGGTCTGTCAGATGCAGGGCAGTTTAGCAGCACACCAGCGGTCAGCAGACTCTCACTAGCCGGTTTGTAGCTGTATGGAGTCAGAGGACATACCTGTGGATGGAGCACCTGCCCAAGCTGAAGCAGTGGCTGCATCCGGTCCAACCCTGCCCCCAAAGTAAGTACCTCTCCAGAACCTCTTGTTAGCGCTGCTACAGTTGGGGGGTCTGTATATATTTGTTGCCCTTTTTTAAATGAGTTACTTATACTGTTTGTTTTTACGCTGTTTGTTTTTACGCTGTTTGTTTTCTAGGTTGATAGGCCTATAAAGAAAAAAATGTGGAAACTGTAGAGCTAGGCTTCCTGAGGGTTATAAAAAACATTTTTGTGGGGATTGTATTTCTTCAGGTTCTGTTTCCTCAGTTAAGGAATTGATGGCTTCTATGAAAGTTGTTGCCTCTTTTCAGTCCTTTTTTTTAATGACAGATTAGCAAAATCTGTCTCAGGAACCTTCAGTCTCTGCTAGATCTCTTCCTCTCTTATTATCAGAGACCATTAATTCACAAGATGTTTCTGACCTGGAAGAGGGTGAGAATGCAGTATCTGCGTCGGAGGTTGAGGATACTGGTAGCTCAACTGGGTATCTTTTTCCGGTTGAAGACATTGACGAACTATTAAAGGCAATATATACTTCTGAACAGATCGAGATGCCTCAGCAAGCCCAGTCTGTTCAGGATGAGATGTACAAAGGCCTACAGGGACATAAACCTAGGTCTTTTCCAGTACATCACTCACTCAAGGACATGATCCATTCCTTTCTGAATGAAAAGAACCTGAAAGTAGGTTGTTCCAGTCTAGAGGACATAACAGAAGGTTTCCCTTTCCAGTCCGATATTGAGGAGGTGTTTTTCAAATGTCCTAGGTTAGACGCTCCTATGTCACAAGTATCTAAAAAGTCGGATCTCTCCTTTGAGGATTCTGGAGTCCTTGAGGATCAAATGGATAGGAAGGCTGACTCTTTATTATGTAAGGTCTGGGATGCCTCTGCCTTTTCTTTAGGGCCAGATATAGCGTCCACTTGTGTTGCTAGGAATTTGGATGTGTGGGTTCAACATCTGGATGACCTTCTCTCCTCCGACACCCCCGTAGAGGAGGTCAGGGAATCTCTCCCCCCTTATTGCCAAATCGGTCGCATTTTTGGCTGATGTGGCAGCGGATTCAGTGAGATCTGTGATTTTGTTTTTTTGGACGTGAAAAGATGTCTTCTGCTTTATCTTGAAAGGTCTAGTGCAGGGGTGCCCAACCAGTGGCCCGCGGAGGCCTCTGATGTGGCCCTCGACCTCCTGCTCTAAGATGGCAGGTTGGCAAGCCCAGATCATGGGTTGCCAACCCGCTATCCCAGAGAAGCAGTTTTGTCAATGAAGCCGCTGGTAGTGGAAGCAAGTGGCTGCGGAGCCAATGCTTCCTGTATAGCACCGGTTCCTGTCACAGGCGGAGTGATACCAAATGCACTCTGCCTGGGAAAGCAACAGCCAGCGATACCAGAATGGAAGACGGTTATTTGAAGATAAGTTTACTACTAAATTCACAGTATATATGGATATATCTGTTTTGCAGTGATCACTGGGCTGCTTACAAAATTATCCGCAGAGCAGCTGCGGGTTACCTGCATTGAGCCATAGACTTCTGTTATTACCTGCGGGTTTGTTGTGCCTTCAGAAAGTGCGCCACACCTGCAGGATATAATAGAAGTTTACGGCAAAGTGCAGCTAACCCGCAGAAAATCCACAGGTTCACTGTGCTGCACCTGCGGTTTGGACAAATTGCAGCGCATCAGTGTGAAAGCAGCCTTAGGCCCCTTTCACGTGACTGGTCCGACCCAATCGGACTTGCATTTCACCTCTATGGAGCAGCAGATGTAAACGGACTTGCATCTGTTTACACACGCCTACCTAAAAAAAAAATTGAAAAGGATCTGCCCCTTCCGTCTGGCAAATCGGATTGGATCAGAAGGCCCATAGAGTAGAGTGGGCTGTGTCTGTGGACACGGACCTGTCATCCTCCCGCTCCACTCATTGTGGCCCACGACCAGTTACCAATTTGCTTAAAGCGGAAGTAAACCCAATTTAACAGTTTAAAAAAAAAAATGCCGTGAATGCTAACTGCACATGTGCTCTCAACCAAACAGTCAAACCATCCAATGGCTGGTGTCATAATGGATCACATGTGCAGCACTGTGGCAGTTGAAGATTAAACAGAGGCCAGCTTCCTTGGCTGAAAACGATAGGGGGGTTTACTTCCACTTTAAGTGGCTCTCGCTCTTCAAAAGGTTGGGCACCCCTGGTCTAGTGAGTTTAGGAGTTCCTCACAGCTTTTAGTGTTCAGTGGCTCCAAGGGGACCAAAGCGTCTAGGAGTTCCATTGCCAGATGGATTAGGGAAGCTATTTGTGAAGCGTAAAAAGCATCAGGTCAAACCCCTCCTTTCAGAATTAGAGCTCATTCAATGAGATCCATGGCCACATCATGGGCAGAAAGAGCGGGAGTATCATGGGAAGAAATTTTTAAAGCTGCTGTCTGGTCCTCCTCTCATGCGTTTTGTCAAACATTATAGAATCCAGATGCTCTCCAGACAGGACCTCTCCTTTAGTAGGAAATTGCTTCAGGCTGTTGTCCCTCCGTAAGGTATAGAATCTTCCTTATCCTCTCAAGTAGCTGTCCTGGAAGATGAGGGGGGGGGGGGGACCCCCGTTAGACTTACCGGTAATGGTATTTCCATGAATCTTCCAGGACAGTGTCTATATTCCCACCCTATTCTGTATTCACTGGTCTCCTTTGTTTACCTGGTGGTGGTGGTTTTATGTGAGTTTCTGTTTTTCCTCTGCGGAGTGCACTTTTGGTGGAGGTTTACTTGATCTTCTAACAACTGAGGGTCAGAGGAAAGGGAGTGGCCTTTTAAATGATGTCTAATTTATGTTTCCTGTAGAGGGCGGACACAATCTCTCGTAGCTGTCCTGGAAGATTCATGGAAATACTGTTACGTCTAATGGGGGTTTTTGTCCACGCAACTGCCGCTCACTGGAAATTTTCTTTTTCTGACCATTCTCTGTTAAACCGAGAGATGGTTGTGCGTGAAAAGCCCAGTAGATCAGCAGTTTTGAAATGCTCAGACCATCCTGTCTGGCACCAACAATCATGCCACGCTTAGTCACTTAGATCCCCTTTCTTCCCCCATTCTAATGCTCGGTTTCAACTTTAGAAAGTCCTCTTCACCATGTCTAGATGCCTAAAGCCATATGCTGCTGTGTGATTAGCAATTTGTGTTACCAAGCAAGTGAACAGATGTACCTAATAAAGTGGTCAGTCAGTGTATAAGAACATATGTACACATGTAACATATTTAGTTTTTTGTTACTTTTTTAACCACTTCAATACAGGGCTTTTAAACACCCTTCCTTACCAGAGCACTTTTTGCGATTCGGCACTGCGTCGCTTTAACTGACAATTGCGCGGTTGTGCGACGTTACACCCAAACAAAATTGACGTCCTTTTTTTTTCCCACAAATAGAGCTTTCTTTTGGTGGTATTTGATCGCCCCTGCAGTTTTTATTTTTTGCGCTATAAACAAAAGAAGAGCGACAATTTTGAAAAAAAACACAATATTTTTTACTTTTTGCTATAATAAATATCCCATTTTTTAAAAAAAAAAAAAACTATTTTTTTCCTCAGTTTAGGCCGATTCGTATTCTTCTACATATTTTTGGTAAAAAAAATCGCAATAAGCGTATATTGATCGGTTTGCGCAGAAGTTATAGCGTCTACAAAATAGGGGATAGATTTATTGAATTTTTTTTTTTTTTTTTTTTACTAGTAATGGCGGTGATCTGCGATTTTTATTTTATTTATTTATTTATTTTTTCGTGACTGCGACATTGCGGCGGACACTTTTGACACATTTTTGGAACCATTCACATTTACACAGCGATCGTTGCTATAAAATTGCAATGATTACTGTGTAAATGTGACTGGCAGGGAAGGGGTTAACACTGGGGGCGCTGCAGGGGTTAATGTGTTCCCTAATAGAAGTGATTCTAACTGTGGGGGGAGGGGACTCAAAGGGAGGAGACCGATCATGTGTTCCTCCGTACTGGGATCACATGATCGGTCTCCTCCTCGCTGACAGGACGTGGAGCTGTGTGTTTACACACACAGCTCCACGGTCCCGCCCGGTCCCGTTGTTTTAACGGGCAATCGCGGGTGCCCGGCGGACATCGCGGCCGCCGGGCACTCGCACGGGTCCCGAGCGATGCCGCCCCCCAGGCGGCCGGGAATGCGAGGACGTCATATGACGCCCACCCAGGATGGTAGATCCACCTTGTGGGCGTCATATGACTATGGCGCGGTATTGAAGCGGTATTGAAGCGGTGTTGAAGTTAAGCAAGAACTTTCTGCTAGCAACTTGACCTTTGAATAAAGAATAAAAAAATATATATGTACAAAACCTTTGTGCACGCCACTCTGTTATCCTATGTGTCCATGCACGCTTGGACCCTTTTTTTTTTAGCTTTTATCAGCAGTGGAGTTTATGGGCTGTTCTCTGAAAGCCATAAAATCACGTTCAAAGTGACGTTTTTCTGACCGCAAAAAAAGCTGATAAACATGCGTTAATTAGCATTTGGCGTTCTATTTTTTCAATGCATTGTGGGATTTTTGGAGTGTCCGCTGTGAACTTTTTTTATTAAAAACGCCCATAAACGCTAGTACAAAACACTGTTAAAAGCACGTTTTTCATCCAGCGTTTTCTGCCAGCAATCTGGCGTCCAGAAAAAGCTTTTTTGAGCTCCAGTGTGCATGGAGCCTAAAAGTGGAAATTAGGGCTAATTTACACTCTGTGCGGTGACAGATGTTTTACTGTAGGGACACACAGGAAACAATTGTTTCCTATATGTCCCATTCACACTGCAACACAGCCTAGTGCTGTGCTAAAATGCAGACGGGCTGCAATTTATCGCAGCGCACTGGTCCAAATTGCACTGCAATGTCTTGCAGTGCACTGCCGGACATTGCAGTGAATGACGTGTACACTTTGCATTGCATTGTGAATTGGCTCTAACATTTAAATTGTGAGCAGGCAGCTCTGTATTGCAGAAGTCTGCAATAATGCACACTTACCTGCCTGATCGCAGTTTTCTACTGCATGTACACTGAGCTGTACCGGAATGATGCTCTCCCCGCCAGCCAATCAAGTGACCAAAAACCTGACACCTGGGAAGAAGATGACATTGTGCGAGACAAGGGAAGTAACTGCTGCATCACTGGAAGGTGGAGGTGACTGTACTAGGGAGTTTAGTTCTGTAACAGATATCTATGAACAGTTCTGATGTGCCTACCCCCATTACCTACAGGACTCCCCACACACATTACAGCTCCAGGAGTAATTTAAGAGTCATTTCGTTTTAATTTTTTGTATAATATATAAAGGTTTTTAGTGTTTGCCTTTTTAGCCTTGTTTTACACCTACAGGTAGGATTGAGTGCTGGTGCATTTTCCCATGTCGAGGGTAAGGCAGCCCATTCATTTTAATAGCGTGCAGGATATGCAAAAGAAGTCCCTGATTCTTTCAAAAACATACTGCACAGGTTTGATGGTGCATCAAGATGCACATGTTTGCAGATACAAGGGGGAGCCTTTAATGGCATCACTGCACATCTGATAAAGGGCAGCGTGTTTATGTGCGTGTCGGAAAGCACATGATATTTCATGCGTTCCCAACACTCATAGAAACTTGAGATTTATGCACTTATGTCTTTTCTACTATTTGTGAAAAAAGAACAATATTAAAATTATACACATTTGTCTCAGTGCAGTTTTATCTTTTATGATGTCACAATGTTTGAGATTATGGGGTCAAATAACGGCAAATAAAATGCAGTAATATAATAAATGCAATAAATCAGTTGTAAAAGTTCAATTCACTAAGAATTTAGCGTTAAATAATGAATGCAGTATTTTTTCGATTGTTCGGTAACTACCGCATTTTTTTTCATGAGGTAATTTATTGCACGTATTGGTGGTTAAGGGTTGTTTGAGGTAATTTCCTTTTTAAAGTGGTGTTGCACAACAAAAAAATCATTAAAATTCATAAAAAAATAAACATTTTTGAAAGATTTTTTTTTTTTTTTTTTTTTAACTCGTCTCTAAATGCCTGTTGCTAGGAGGTCCCTCGTAGTCTGCCTCCTTCAGTGCCTGGGCTGGTGACATCACTTCCCCCTCGGTGCAGGAAGGGCTCAGCTCTGCCCCCTTCCACCTGTCAGTCATCTGGGACACATGACAGGTCCCAGATGACTGCGCAGCCAATCACGGCGCGGGTGGGTGACTGGCAGGGAGGGGGTTAACACTAGGGGGCAATCAAGGGATTAACTGTGTTCCCTCACTGTGTGTTCTAACTGTAGGGGGGGGTGGGACTGTCTAGGAGGAGAGAGAGATTGGTGTTCATACTTAGTATGAACACACAATCTGTCTCTACTCCCCTGAAAGAACCGGGATTTGTGCGTTTACACACACAGATCCCGGTTCTCACTCTGTCACGAGCGATCGCGGGTCCTGCATTGGCTCCGGCCACACACGGCGCATGCCCCCTGTGGCCGAAAAAAGGCGATTTGCCCAGCTGAGCCAACCTGCTGCGGTAGAATTGCGGAGGCTGGTCTGGAAGTGGTTAAAAAATATGTTTAATGTTTGGAGGTTCTAAGTAACTTTCTAGCAAAAAATACTGATTTCAACTTGTATGTAACAAGTGTCAGAAAAGGATTTAGTCTTTAAAGGGTACTGGGGCGGTGCTGACATTCGTGGTAAGGCGACACTAGATTTAGCAGAATTTTGAACCCCCACTATCGGCCGAAGAAGGGGTTAACAGCGCCTGTGTTCATTTCAGGGGGCAGGGTGTTTTGGGAGAGGTGTATACACCGCTCCCAAACCGCCCCAAAGATGCTGCTTGCAGGACTTTTTTTTTTTTTCTCCTATCCGGCAAGTGCACTGCCCCAGTGTGAAACGCCTGAAAAACGCCCCAGTGTTAAAGGGGTCTAAGTGTTAAACTGAGCCCTCATTTACAGACCGAAGTTCATTTCTTAGGCTTAATGTACACTAGATGTTTTACAAACTCCCCTGAACGATTTAACTTGACAGATAGTAAACGACGTATAAAAATGTCTGTTTTGCAGCGTTTAGCTGCGTTTTGCATTTTTAGAAGCATTAAAAAATAAAATAATAAAATTTATTTTTTGTCAATAATGAAAAACGTCTGTAAACGAAACGCAGCTAAATGCGAGTTATCGTGTTTACAAGCTGTTGCAGGCATTTGGCATTTCAAATGACTCTGAACATCCGTTCTGAACTTATTTTTTTTATTTTTTTTAGCTTTCCAAAAAATGCTTCTAAACTCAACTGCCTAGAAACTACACTGTGTACATATACTGATAAGAAAACCGAGGAGAGTTCAGGGGCAGCTGAATAAAAAAAACGGGCGACTGTTCCTAAACGTCCATTTAACAGCAGTAGTGTACATGAAGCCTTACACCCCTTTCACACTGAAGATCGCCCCGCTCTAGCGATAAAGAGCTTTTAATCCCAATGAGAGGGGTTGAAAGCGCTGATGCCGAAGCGTTTTGTAGGCGCTTTGGCAGTGCTGTCCATTGATTTCAATGGCAGGAGCGGTGTATACACTAACATCTTGCAAGCGCACCACCCCAGTGTGAAAGCACTCGGGCTTTCACGTTGGGGTGGCATGGGAGGTGATTTTTAACGCTAAAACGCCTGAAAAAACACCTTCAGTGTGAAAGGGGTCTTGGATCTAAAGAACCAAAACTTTTACTATACTTTTGTTTATAGATCTCCCAGCACTGACAATGTTGATAAACATTTGCCAGCTTCTCTTTTTTTTTTTTTTGGACAGCTGTGAGTGAGCAGAGAACGTCTCAGCACTTGCATGAATGAATCGTGGAAATGCTGGATTAAGATCGTGAGGTGGGTTGAATCGAAATTGCGATTTATTTTTTTTATTTTTTATTTTTTTTTAATACCACTTGCTTACTGGGCACTTAAACCCCCTTCCTGCCCAGACCAATTTTCAGCTTTCAGCGCTCTCACTCTTTGAACGACAATTGCGTGGACACTGTACCCAAAGGAAATTGTTATTTTTTTTCCACAAATAGAGCTTTCTTTTGGTGGTATTTGATCACCTCCTGGGTTTTTTATTTTTTGTTAAAAAAAAAAAAAAAAAAAAAACGGTTGTGTTGTAAAAATTTGCAAACAGCTAATTTTTCTCCTTCATTGATTATCGCTGATGAGGTGGCACGGTTGGGTGGCAGTAATGGGAAGTGGTAGGTGACACTGATAGGCAGCACTGCTAGATATCACTGATTGGCACCACTGGTGGCCATTGATAGTTGGCACTGATATTCACTGGTGGGCACTGGCAGGTGGTACTGGTTGGTACAGTGCCTCTTCCTCTTCAGGACCGATGTCCCTTTAACAGAAGCCGTGATCAGCTTTTTTTTTCTCCTCGCGCTGACAAAAAAAACGATTGAGCTTCTGTTTACATCATGTGATCAGCTGTCATTGGCTGACAGCTGATCATGTGGTAAGGGGCCAGGATCTGCACTTACTCCGATCTGTGATCACCCGAGTCTCATTGACTCGGTGATCACAGAGCGTGCTGCACGCGAGCCGAAGGGAGCGTGCAAGGGGGAGGACATCCATTGACCAATGTAGGTCCAAGCTGTACCCGTCATTTGGCTATAGTGTGGACGGGAAGAGGTTAACAATTAACCGTGCAGTCTACTAGGAAACTAAAGAAAACTTGATATATAGATAGATATATAGATATATATATATATATATATATATATAATAATTTTTTAACAATTTGATTTTCCAGAGGTAGTATTGGGGGCATTAGTGGTAGGTTGACTAAAGCACATAAACCTGAGGTAAGTAAAGTAACAAATCCTATGTGCAACCTCAGAACATCCAATAAGAAGACAGTGTGGGCCTGGTCTAAACTACGTGGCATGTTCACCAATGCCAGGAGCCTGGTGGACAAGATGGGAGAACTAGAGATACTGTTGTACGAGGAGGATTTCAGATTTTGTGGGAATTTCAGAGACTTGGTTTAACAGCTCTCGTGATTGGCTGGCAACCATTTAAGGGTATATCCTTTATCGCAGGGATAGTGATGATAAAAAGGGGGAGAGGTATGCCTGTAAATCAAGACTAATGTACAAGTGAATGTGAGAGATGACATCACTAAGAGCCCTTTTGACATTGGGGCGTCGGTAAAGCGATGCTATTTTTAGTGGCTCTTTACAGTTGTTTTTGTTAATCCGCTTTGCCGGCAGTTCTGCAGCGGTGCCCATTCAGTTCATTGGGCAGCAACGGTGAAGAAGCGGTGAATATGCTGCTTACAGGACTTTGTCTACCGTCCTGCCAGCACACTGCTCCAGTGTGAAAGCCCTCAGCCTTTCACACTGGAGTGAGAGGAGAGGTGCTATACAGGTGCTATTTTAAGCGCTGTAGCACCTCAGCGTGAAAGGGGTCTTGGGGAGATACTGAGGAGGTAGTATCCTTATGGGTAGAGCTCCAAAGGGATGAAACTAATGCCGCGTACACACGAAGGGACAATCCCGCGGGATTATCCTCTGGACTCAAGTCCAGCGGACAATCCCCTCGTGTGTGGGCGTCGGCTGACTTTTTGGCGCCAAAAGTCCGGCGGACTATGTTTTAAGTTTTGTTTTAAAATTATCCCGCCGACAATCCCGCCGTTAGTAGGCTAGTCCGCCGGACTTTTTAAAATGAACGGACTTGCCGCTCATCGGCAAGTCCGTTCATTTAGCACGTGACTTCAGGTTACGTAGCTAGCGTAGGCAGTAAATGCCGCCGCGCTAGCTCCGTGACCTGGCATGGATTTAAAGGGACTCCCTACGCCGAAAAACGGCGTGGGGTCCCCCCCAAATCCATGCCAGACCCTTATCCGAGCAAGCAGCCCGGCAGGCCAGGAAAGGGGTGGGGACGAGCGAGCGCCCCCCCCTCCTGAGCCGTACCAGGCCGCGTGCCCTCAACATGGGGGGTGCCCTGGGGAAAGGGGGGCCCGGCCCCCCCACCCCCAAAGCACCTTGTCCCCATGTTGATGAGGACAAGGGCCTCTTCCCGACAACCCTGGCCGTTGGTTGTCAGGGTCTGCGGGCGGGGCTTATCAGAATCTGGGAGCCCCCTTTTATAAGGGGGCCCCCAGATCCCGGCCCCCTACCCTATGTGAATGAGTATGGGGTACGATGTACCCCTACCCATTCACCTAAAGTGTAAAATGTAAAGTAAAGAAACCGCACTTTTGAAAAAATAATTTATTGCACTGCTCCGGGGGTCTTCTTCCGTCTTGGGGGGTCTTCTCGCCGGACTCCTCCGCCATTTACGTAGCTCTTTTACCGAGCGGAGAAGTCCGGCTACCTTCTTCGTCGTCGCCGCCGTCGTCTGGGGGTCTCGATCCGCCTTCGGGGGTCTTCCGGGGTCTCTTCTGTTCTTGCGGCGGTCGTCGTTTTCCGCGCCGCCTTCTTCTTCTTGTTCTTCTTGTTCTTCTTCCTCCGATGTTGACACGTCGCTCCCTCTGGCCGGAATGGCATAGCCGCGCTGTGCTGGGACTTATATAGTGACAAGGGGACAGGGTCACATGCTCATGTCACATGGTGACCCCGCCCCCTTGTGATGTCACAGTCCCGGAGGATGCTGGGACTGTGACATCACAAGGGGGCGGGGTCACCATGTGACATGAGCATGTGACCCTGTCCCCTTGTCCCTATATAAGTCCCAGCACAGCGCGGCTATGCCATTCCGGCCAGAGGGAGCGACGTGTCAACATCGGAGGAAGAAGAACAAGATGAAGGCGGCGCCGGCGGCGCGGAAAACGACGACCGCCGCAAGAACAGAAGAGACCCCGGAAGACCCCCGAAGGCGGATCGAGACCCCCAGACGACGGCGGCGACGACGAAGAAGGTAGCCGGACTTCTCCGCTCGGTAAAAGAGCTACGTAAATGGCGGAGGAGTCCGGCGAGAAGACCCCCGGAGCATTGCAATAAATTATTTTTTCAAAAGTGTGGTTTCTTTACTTTACATTTTACACTTTAGGTGAATGGGTAGGGGTACATCGTACATGCCCTTGTCCTCATCAACATGGGGACAAAGTGCTTTGGGGTGGGGGGGGGCCGCACGGCCCCCCTTTCCCCAGGGCACCCCCCATGTTGAGGGCACGCGGCCTGGTACGGCTCAGGAGGGGGGGGGGTGCTTGCTCGTCCCCACCCCTTTCCTGGGCTGCGTGCTCGGATAGGGGTCTGACATGGATTTGGGGGGGACCCCCACGCCGTTTTTCGGCGTGGGGATTCCCTTTAAATCCATGCCAGGTCACGGAGCTAGCGCGCCGGCATTTACTGCCTACGCTAGCTACGTACCTGAAGTTACGTTCGAAATGAACGGACTGCTCCGTGTGTGGGCAAGTCCGTTCATTTTCAAAAGTCCCGCGGACTTTGTCCAGCGGATTGTCCGCCGGAAAAGTCCGGGCGTGTGTGGGCAAGTCACACGCTCGGAAGTCCGGGCGTGTGTGGGGAAGTCCCGCCGGACTAGGTCCGGCGGACAATCCGCCCGACTAGGTCCGGCGGACAAAGTCCGAACGTGTGGCATAAGGGGAAGTAATACTGGGAGTATGCTATAGGCCCCCTAACCTGAGGGAGGAGGACGAGACGGACTGCCTATCACAATTTGGATTAGCGGCAAGGATGGGAAGTGTCATAATGAGGGATTTTAATTATCCAGACATAGACTGGACTGAAGGAACCGCGCATTCGTCTAAGGATCACCAGTTCCTAAATGTCTTGCAAGACAATTTCATGGGTCAGTTGGTAGACGCACCAACTAGAAACAAAGTGTTATGCCGCGTACACACGAAGGGACAATCCCGCGGGATTATCCTCTGGACTGAAGTCCAGCGGATAATCCCCTCGTGTGTGTGGGCGCCGGCGGACTTTTTGGCGCCAAAGTCCGGCGGACCAAAGTTTTAAGTTTTGTTTTAAAATTATCCGCTGGACTTGGCAGTCCAGCGGACAATCCCGCCGTTAGTGGGCAAGTCCGCGGGACTTTTGAAATGAACGGACTTGCCGCTCATCGGCAAGTCCGTTCATTTAGCACGTGACTTCAGGTTACGTAGCTAGCGTAGGCAGTTACTGCCGCCGCGCTAGCTCCGTGACCTGGCATGGATTTAAAGGGAATCCCCACGCGAAAAAACGGCGTGGGGGTTCCCCCCAAATCCATGTCAGACCCTCATCCGAGCACGCAGCCTGGCAGGCCAGGAAAGGGGTGGGGACGAACGAGCGCCCCCCCCCCCCTCCTGAGCCGTACCAGGCCGCGTGCCCTCAACATGGGGGTGCCCTGGGGAAAGGGGGGCCGTGCGGCCCCCCCACCCCAAAGCACCTTGTCCCCATGTTGATGAGGACAAGGGCCTCTTCCCACAACCCTGGCCGTTGGTTGTCGGGGTCTACGGGCGGGGGCTTATCGGAATCTGGGAGCCCCCTTTAATAAGGGGGCCCCCAGATACCGGCCCCCCACCCTATGTGAATGAGTATGGGGTACGATGTACCCCTACCCATTCACCTAAGGTGTAAAATGTAAAGTACAAAAACACACACACACTTTTGAAAAAATATTTTATTGCACTGCTCCGGGGGTCTTCTTCCGTCTTGGGGGTCTTCTCGCCGGACTCCTCCGCTCTCTTCTGCTCTTTTACCTAGCTCTTTCACGAGCGGGGGAGTCCGGCTACCTTCTTCGTCGTTGTCGCCGCCGTCGTCTGGGGGTCTCCATCCGCCTTCGGGGGTCTTCCGGGGGTCTCTTCTGTTCTTGCGGCGGTCGTCGTCTTCCGCGCCGCCGGCGCCTTCTTCTTCTTCTTGTCCTTCTTCTTGTTCTTCTTCTTCCGATGTTGACCCGCCGCTCTCTCTGCCCGGAATGCTTGTGCCGCGCTGCGCTTGGACCTATATAGGGGCATGGGGACAGGGTCACATGCACATGTCACATGGTGACCCCGCCCCCTTGTGTTGTCACAGTCCCGGAGGATGCTGGGACTGTGACATCGCAAGGGGCGGGGTCACCATGTGACATGAACATGTGACCCTGTCCCCCATGTCCCTATATAAGTCCGAGCGCAGAGCGGCACAGGCATTCCGGGCAGAGACAGCGACGGGTCAACATCGGAGGAAGAAGAAGGACAAGAAGAAGAAGGCGGCGGCGCGGAAGACGACCGCCGCAAGAACAGAAGAGACCCCCGGAAGACCCCCAAGGCGGATCGAGACCCCCAGACGACGGCGACGACGAAGAAGGTAGCCGGACTCCCCCTCTCGTGAAAGAGCTAGTAAAAGAGCAGAAGAGAGCGGAGGAGTCCGGCGAGAAGACCCCCAAGACGGAAGAAGACCCCCGGAGCAGTGCAATAAAATATTTTTTCAAAAAGTGTGTGTGTTTTTGTACTTTACATTTTACACCTTAGGTGAATGGGTAGGGGTACAACGTACCCCATACTCATTCACATAGGGTGGGGGGCCGGTATCTGGGGGCCCCCTTATTAAAGGGGGCTCCCAGATTCCGATAAGCCCCCGCCCGCAGACCCCGACAACCAACGGCCAGGGTTGTCGGGAAGAGGCCCTTGTCCTCATCAACATGGGGACAAGGTGCTTTGGGGTGGGGGGGCCGCACGGCCCCCCTTTCCCCAGGGCACCCCCCCATGTTGAGGGCACGCGGCCTGGTACGGCTCAGGAGGGGGGGGGCGCTCGTTCGTCCCCACCCCTTTCCTGGCCTGCCAGGCTGCGTGCTCGGATGAGGGTCTGACTTGGATTTGGGGGGAACCCCCACGCCGTTTTTTCGGCGTGGGGATTCCCTTTAAATCCATGCCAGCTTGCGGAGCTAGCGCGGCGGCATTTACTGCCTACGCTAGCTACGTAACCTGAAGTTACGTTCGAAATGAACGGACTGCTCCGTGTGTGGGCAAGTCCGTTCATTTTCAAAAGTCCCGCGGACTTTTGGCCGGCGGATTATCCGCTGGAGAAGTCCGTGCGTGTGTGGGCAAGTCCACACGCTCGGAAAGTCCAGCGGACCCAGCTGGAAAGTCCAGCGGGATTGTCCGCTGGACTAGGTCCGCCGGCAAAAGTCCGCACGTGTGTACGCGGCATTACTTGACCTACTGACTACCAACAATATAGACCTGATCACGAATGGGGAAATACGGGGCAATTAAGGAAGCAGCGATCACAGGTCAATTTGCTTCAGTATAAATCGCACAAATAGGAAACATAAGGGGAATACAAAGACACTGAATTTCAAAAGAGCCAACTTCCTAAACTACGAACCTTGCTAGAAGATATTAATTGGGATAAAATCTTAGGAACAAAGAACACGGAGGAGAGATGGGTTTGCTTTAAGAGCATATTAAATGAGGCCATTAGCCGGTGCATCCCTTTTTGGGAAATAAATTTAAAAGAGCGAACAAAAGTCC
This sequence comes from Lithobates sylvaticus, assembly GCA_028564925.1. Classification (NCBI taxonomy): domain Eukaryota; kingdom Metazoa; phylum Chordata; class Amphibia; order Anura; family Ranidae; genus Lithobates; species Lithobates sylvaticus. Next base: position 63,567,505 of record CM053035.1, on the reverse strand, counting down.
TAGGTGTCTTAACTCCAATGTAAAAAATGCATATAAAAGCCTTCAAACAATACAAGGCTGAGATATCACCAGCATTCCAACTTTTTCAAATAATGCAACAAGAAATGTAAGGGTGCAATTAGGGCGGCTAAGATAGAACACGAAAGACACTTAGTGGAGGAGAGCAAAAAGAATCCCAAGAAATTCTTTAAGTATATAAACAGTAAAAGAGGGAGGACAGACCATATTGGCCCCATGAAGAATGAAGAAGGGCATCTGGTTACAAAGAATGGTGAGATGGCGAAGGTATTGAATTTATTCTTCTCAGTCTTCACGAGGGAATCGGGGGTGGGGGGGACTGCAGTGTTTATCCTCATGGCACATCACAGGAAGCACCCTCCTTGGCTAACAGAGGATAGAATTAGAAAAAAACGTACCATTAATAAGTCACTGGGATCAGATGGCTTGCACCAGAGGGTCCTTAGGGAACTTAGTCAAGTAAGTGCCAGACCATTGTTCCTAATTTTTACTGACTGGACAGCTGATTGGAGAAAAGCCAATGTAGCACCAATATTTAAAAAAGGGACAAAATACATCCCTGTGAATTACAGACCAGTTAGCCTAACATCAATAGTATGCAAGCTCTTGGAGGGGATGATAAGGCAATATATGCAAGATTTTAGTAATGAAAACAGTATTATTGGCAGTAATCGGCATGAATTCATGAAGAATTGTTCTTGCCAAACCAATTTACTAACCTTCTATGAGGAGGTGAGTTGCCATCTAGATAAAGGAAGGCCCGTAGACGTGGTGTATCTGGATTTTGCAAAACCATTTGACACCGCTCCCCATAAACGGTTACTGTACAAATTAAGGTCCGTTGGCATGGACCATAGGGTGAGTACATGGATTGAAAGCTGGCTACAAGGGCGAGTTCAGAGGGAACTGATAAATGGGGAGTACTCAGAATGGTCAGGGGTGGAAAGTGGGGTCCCCCAGGGTTCTGTGCTGGGAACAATCCTATTTAATTTGTTCATAAACGACCTGGAGGATTGGGTAAACAGTTCAATCTCTGTATTTGCCGGCGATACTAAGCTAAGCAGGGCAATAACTTCTAAGCAGGATGTGGAAACCTTGCAAGTAGATGTGAACAAATAATGGGGGTGGCAAATAAGGTTTAATGTGAAAAAATTTATGCATTTGGGAGGCAAAAATATGAATGCAATCTACTTACTGGGGGGAGAACCTCTGGGGGAATCAAGGATTGAAAAGGACCTGGGGGTCCTAGTAGATGATAGACTCAGCAATGGCATGCAATTTCAAGCTGCTGCTAATAAAGCAAACAGAATATTGGCATGCATTAAAAAGGGGAGTAACTCAAGACATAAAGCGATAATTCTCCCACTCTACAAGACTCTGGTCCGGCCTCACCTAGAGTATGCTGTCCAGTTCTGGGCACCAGTCCTCAGGAAGGATGCGCTGGAAATGGAGCACAGAGAAGGGCAAGAAAACTAATAAAGGGACTGGAGGATATTAGTTATGAAGAAAGATTGCGAGCACTGAACTTATTCTCTCTGGAGAAGAGATGCTTGAGAGGGGATATGATTTAAATTTACAAATACCATACTGGTGACCCCACAATAGGGATAAAACTTTTCCGTGGAAGGGAGTTTAATAAGACACGTGGCTACTCATTAAAATTAGAAGAAAAGAGGCTTAACCCTAAAACAGGCGGTGGTTTTCGTGGGGAGCACCGATGGTTTTAAAAAACTATTAGATAAGCACCTGAACGACCACAACATGCAGGGATATACAATGTATTACTGACATATAATCACACACTTGGGTTGGACTTGTCTTCTTTTTTTTTTTTTTCAATCTCGCCTACTATGTAACTATTTATTTTTCATGTACCTGTCCAAGTTTAACTTGTCATGGTATATATAACCTAAAGCAGTGTTTCTCAACCTTTTTACCTTGGAGGAACCCCTGGCAAAAAGTTTGAGGTCTCAAGGAACCCCTGAAATGTTCACATCTACAGCTCACGGAACATTGGTATGATCAGCAAGCTGTTGAAAACAAAAATTATTTGTAGAAATAGCATTAAATCAGGGCTTGACAAATCTAGGAGCCAGCTAAAAAAGTTAAGACCCAGGTTTTCTTTTTTTTTTCTTTTTAACGACATGGAGACGAGTGAGGGGAAGATGGCCCCCGCCCGTCTCCAAGTCATTGCAGGGCAGAAGCGACTTCAAATCGTCACTTCTGCCCATAGCTCTTAAAAAGGGCCATTTTATTATTTTTTTTTCAAATGACAATTTTTTTTTTTTATTGCATTTTAGTGTAAATATGAGGTCTTTTTTTGACCCCAGATCTCATATTTAAGAGGTCCTGTCATGCTTTTTTCTATTACAAGGGATGTTTACATTTCTTTGTAATAGGAATAAAAGTGACACAATTTTTTTTTTTTCAAAAGAACAGTGAAAATTTTTTAAAATAAAAGTTCAAATAAATAAGAAAAAAATCATTTTAAACGCGCCCCGTCCCGCCGAGCTTGTTTACAGAAGCAAACGCACAAGTGAGTAGCGCCCGCATATGAAAGCGGTGTTCAAACCACACATGTGAGGTATCGCCGTGATCGGTAGAGCAAGAGCAATAATTCTAGCCCTAGACCTCCTCTGTAACCACTTGCCTACCAGGCACCAACACCCCCCTCCCATCCAGACCAATTTTCAGCTTTCGGTGCTCTCACGTGACTGACAATTACTCAGTCATGCAACACTGTACCCAAATGAATTTTTTGTCCTTTTTTTTTGGTGGTATTTGATCACCTCTGGGTTTTTTATTTTTTGCGCTATAATTGAAAAAAGACCGAAAATTTTGAAAAAAAACGCATTTTTCTTTGTTTCTGTGATACAATTTAGGAAATTATTAATTTTTCTTCATAAATTTGGCCACAATTTATACTGCCACATATCTTTGGTAAAAATAACCCAAATTAGTGGAAATTATTTGGTTTTTGTGAAAGTTACAGACTCTACAATCTGTGGTGCGAATTATACAAAATTGATCACATCTGATGTACTGGTGGCCGATCTCATTTCTTGTGACCCGAACAAGCCAGGAAAGTACAAATACCCCCCAAATGACCCCTTTTTTGAAAGTAGACATTCCAAGGTATTTAGTAAGAGGCATGGTGAGCTTTTTGATGTTGTCATTTTTTCCCACAATTCTTTGCAAAATGAATTATTTTTTTATTTTTTATTTTTTTTCTACAAAATTGTCATTGTAATAGGTTATTTCTCTCACATGGCATGTGTTTACCACAAATGACACCCAAAAATAAATTCTGCTACTCCTCCTGATTATTACGATACCACATATGTGGGACTTTTCCACAGCCTGGCCACATAGAGAGGCCCAACATGCAGGGAGCGCCATCACGTGTTCTAGGAGCATAAATTACACATCTAAATTGTTGACTACCTATTACACTTTTGAAGGCCCTGGAGCACCAGGACAATGACACGTGACACTGACGTGGCACTGATGACATGTGACACTGACGTGGCACTGATGACAGATGGTACTAATACGGGGCACTGATAACAGATGGCACTGAGAGATGGCACTCATACATGGCACTGATATCACGTGGCACTGATGCGAGATGGCACTAATACGTGGCACTGATGACAGACGGCACTAATACGTGGCACTGATGACACATGACACTGATGACAGATGGCACTGATACGTGGCATTGATGACAGGTGACACTGATAACAGATGGCACGTGACACTGACAGGTGGCACTGATGACAGATGGCACTAATATGTGGCACTGACGACAGATGGCACTGACGACAGATGGCACTGGCGGATGGCACTGGCAGATGGCACTGGGGATGTCATTGGGCACAGATTGCAGTGGTGGCAGTGGGCACAGATGGCATTTTATTTATTTTTTTATTTTTTTTTTAAAACACTTACGGCGCTGCAGCCGTTCATCTCCCCCTCCTCACACGCTGTCTCTGTGTGAGGAGGAGGAGCGGCGCTGAGAGATGATCTCATATGTTTACATATGAGATCATCTCTCATTGGCCAGGGCGATCGCGCTGTAAACGCCCGCTGTTATTGGCCGTTTACAGCGATCTGTGATTGGCCGTGTCCGAGGGACACGGCCAACACAGAATTTCCCTGCTGCGCGCTCGTGAGCGCGCACAGGGAACGAGGAAAGGGGAGGCCTCCCGGGATTTGGCATCCGTGCTGTGGCCGTCATTCGGCTACGGCCGGATGCGAAGTGGTTATACATCACCTATGGAGATTTTAAAGGGTAAAAGTTTGTCGCCATTCCACGAGCGGGCACAATTTTGAAGCGTGACATGTTTGGTATCAATTTACTCGCCGTAACATTATCTTTCACAATATAAAAAAAAATTGGGCTAACTTTACTGTTGTGTTATTTTTTAATTTAAAAAATTATTTTTTTCCCAAAAAAGTGCGCTTGTAAGTCCGCTGCGCAAATACGGTGTCACAGAAAGTATTGAAACGACCGCCATTTTATTCTCTAGGGTGTTAGAAGAAAATATATAATGTTTGGGGGTTCTAAGCAAAGTGAAGTAGATGAGCAGGCAGTGAAAACAAACAGCTCCATTAGCATTGCTGGGTGTCATACCAACGGCCACCACAAGAGGGCGCCAGATTATAGAAGGTACCATAGGACTGCACAAGGCCGCAAAGCCGGGGCCTCAATTACCGGCCGGCGCGGCCCATCGCGATCGGGGGGTTGCACTATGGAGACAGGATACCCCCAGCTGTGCTGCCCCAGGCGCAAGGTCGCTAATTCTAGTCGCAAATGCGACCTGGCGACCGGGATTTGTCGAGCACTGCATTAAATAAATATTAAAATGTACCTATTTAATGTGAAACTTGTGCTTTCTTTTCCTGCAGCGCTGATCCATTCAGATGACATTACATGGGGCAGAGCATGGGACAGGGGACATTACAGCGGACATGACAGGGGACATTACATGGGGCAGAGCACATTTCATGGGGTAAAGCACATGACAGAGGACATTACTTGGAGCAGGGCACATGACAAGGGACATTACATGGGACAGGGGACATTGCATGGAGCAGAGCACATGACAGTGCACATTACATGGGATGGGCACATTACATGGGGAACATTACATGGGACAGGTGACAGGACAGGGGACATTACATGGGGCAGGGCACATTACATGGGGCAAAGCACATGACGGTGCACATTACATGGGACGGGGCACATTACATGGGGCAGGGGACATTACATGGGACATTACAGGGGGCAGGGGACATTACATGGGGCAGGGGACATTACATGGGACAGGGGGCAGGGGACATTACATGACAGGGGACATTACATAGGGGCAGAGCACACGACAGGGGGCATTACATGGGGCAGAGCACACGACAGGACATTGCATGGGACAGGGGACATGGCACATTACATGGGGTATGGGACAGACTCTTGGGCACATTGTGGGAGGACACAGCGGTGCACTCTTCAGTACTTGCTGGCTTCAGAGCTTGTTTCATATCTTCTCCAGTGGCGCGCTGTTCCCCCTCGGCCCCTCCTCCTCCTCCTATCCTGTCCACTCCAGATGATGTCACTTACAAGCACTCGGGAAGGACAGAAGGAGGAGGGGCCGAGGGGGAACAGTGCGCTACAGCCAATAGGGTGACTGTATATAGTAAAAATAGTTCAGCCCTCTGGTGGAAAATGAGGTGGCATCCTCCAAAGAAAGGGTTAATAACTGGAAGGCCAGATGTAAATATATTACTAAGCCAAGTAAATAGTATAGTTACGTGGTGTACCGTTTGCACATAATGTTTCTGCCATTTGATTAATCACTTCCCGACCGCCCCATGTAGATGTACGTCAGCAGAATGGCACGTACAGGCAGAATCACGTACCTGTACGTGCCATTCTTCAGGCGCGTGGGGGTCCGATCGGACCCCCCCCGGCCGGCGGGGACGGTCGGGATCGCTTCAGGAGCGATCCGGGATGAGGGGACGGCCAGTGGTTTCTGGCCACCCCCTCGCGATCGCTCCTGGCGAATCAGATGCTTCCTCTGTCTGTGTCAATCAAAACACAGGCAGAGGAAGTGATGTCACACTCGGTGCGCCGGTCTATGTGACCGGAACGCCGAGGAGACAACATGTAAAGGTTAGTGCACCAACAGTACACTGACACCAGTACACATAGGCACATATTCCACCCCCCTGTCACCCCCAGATCACCCCCCAGATCACCCCCTCCCCCCCCAGTCACAGTGTCACTAATTGCAGTGATCATTTATTTACTGATCACTGCATTTAGTGTCAGTGTGACTGTAATAACTGTCAGTGCAGTTAGTTTTAGGTCCAAGGTAGCCCCCCACCCCCCCTAATAAAGGTTTAACCCCTTGATTGCCCCCCAGGTAACCCTTTCACCCCCTTTTGCCAGTGTCACTAAGCGATCGTTTTTTCTGATCGCTGTATTCGTGTCACTGGTGTCGCTAGGTAACCATTTTTTTTTTTAGGTAACCGCCATGTTTATATAGGTTCATAAATAGGTTTATAGGTCAGGTACCCCCATATTACAACCTAAATAAAGGTTTTAACCCCCTGATTGCCCCTAGAGTTAACCCTTTTACCAGTGATCACAGTATAACTGTCACTGGTGACGCTGGTTAGCCAGTTAGTTATTTCGTTATTTAGGTTCCCCGTCAGGTTTTTATATAGTGTCAGGTACCCCCATATATTACCTAATAAAGGTTTTAACCCCCTGATTGCCCCTAGTTAACCCTTTCACCCCCTTTTGCCAGTGTCACTAAGCGATCGTTTTTCTGATCGCTGCATTAGTGTCGCTAGGTAACCAGTTTTTTTTTAGGTTAACCGCCATGTTTATATAGGTTCATAAATAGGTTTATAGGTCAGGTACCCCCATATTACAACCTAAATAAAGGTTTTAACCCCCTGATTGCCCCTAGTTAACCCTTTCACCCCCCTTTTGCCAGTGTCACTAAGCGATCGTTTTTCTAATCGCTGCATTAGTGTCACTGGTGCCGCTAGGTAGCCAGTTTTTTTTTTTTAGGTAACCGCCAGGTTTATATAGGTTCATAAATAGGTTTATAGGCCAGGTACCCCCATATTACAACCTAAATAAAGGTTTTAACCCCCTGATTGCCCCTAGAGTTAACTCTTTCACCAGTGATCACAGTATAACTGTCACTGGTGACGCTGGTTAGCCAGTTAGTTATTTAGGTTCCCCGTCAGGTTTTTATATAGCGTCAGGTACCCCCATATAATACCTAATAAAGGTTTTAACCCCCTGATTGCCCCTAGTTAACCCTTTCACCAGTGATCACCGTATAACTGTTACGGGTGACGCTGGTTAGATAGTTTGTTTTTTATACTGTCAGGGCACCCGCCATTTATTACCCAATAACGGTTTAACCCCCTGATCGCCCGGCGGGTGATATCAATTAGGTTTTAGGGTCAAATAAGGTCTGCGTCGCCCCAGGTTAGTGCCAGCACCGCAAACACCCACGCACAAAGCATACACCTCCCTTAGTGGTACAGTATCTGAACAGATCAATATCTGATCTGATCAGATCTATACTAGCGTCCCAGCAGTTTAGGGTTCCAAAAAAACGCATTGTTAGCGGCATCAGCCCAGATACCTGCTAGCACCTGCGTTTTCCCCCTCCGCCCAGCCCAGCCCAGCCCACCCAAGTGCAGTATCGATCGATCACTGTCACTTACAAAACACTAAGCACACATAACTGCAGTGTTCGCAGAGTCAGGCCCGATCCCTGCGATCGCTAACAGTTTTTTTGTGGTAGCGTTTTGATTCAGTCGCTAACAGTCAGGAGCTTTTTTACCTGTAAATCTCAAAAAAATAAAAAAATAGTTGTCGTTTTATTGTTCTCTCTCTCTATTGTTGCTCTTTTTTTACTCCATTCTATTCTGCAATGTTTTATTATGTTTTATCATGCTTGCTTTTCAGGTATGTAATTTTGTTTACTGTGTTTTAGTGTTAACCATTTTTTTGTTTTCAGGTGCGCCATTCAGTTGCAGCGTGGATTTATTTATCTTGACAGCAACAGTGTTTGCTCCCACGATACATAAAGACGCGACTCCAACACTGTAGGAGGTGATTTCACCACCACAGTTAAAAAAAAGAGCATATATGCCGAAGCATGGGGGCAGCAGGGGGGGGGGGAGCGATTGGCTCCTAATGCTGCGTACATACGGTCGAAATTCCGACGGAGCCTTGCCCCCGTGGAAAAGTGCAACCGTGTGTACATGGCATAACTTTTGTGGGAGGATGCCCCCATGCTTCGGCATATATAAATGGTGCATGTATGCCCATCATTAGAAGTGGGTGGATGAAGGGAGGTATTCTAATGGTGGGCATACCCACCAATCAATCTCTTTTTTTTTCGTTCAGCCAAGAGGCTGCATGAAAAATAAAGATTACAATATATGTCCAGTATGTTGCTGGACTTTGAATGGTTATACCAGAATGATGCCTGCAGGTTTAGGTATCATCTTGGTATCATTCTTTTCAGCCAGTGATTGGCTTTCATGTAAAAGCAATTCTAGCGGGTAATTAGCCTCTAGACTGCTTTTACAAGCAGTGGGAGGGAATGTCCCCCCTCCCGGATATAAACCGCGCCATTGGGAAATTGGGAAAGCATTTTATCACACCGATCTTGGTGTGGTCAGATGCTTTGAGGGCAGAGGAAAGATCTAGGGTCTAACAGACCCCAATTTTTTCCAAAAAAGAGTACCTGTCACTGCCTATTGCTATCATAGGGGATCTTTACATTCCGTGAGATAACAATAAAAATGATAACAAAAGAAAAAAATGGAGGGAACAGTTTTAAAATAAAATAAAAAAGCTAAATAAATAAAAAAAATTAAAAAAAAAAAAAAAAAGCACCCCTGCCCCCCCCCCCCTTCTCTTGCGCAAAGGCGAACACAAGCGTTGGTCTGGCGTCATACGTAAACAGCAATTGCACCATGCATGTGAGGTATCACCGCGAAGGTCAGATCGAGGGCAGTAATTTTAGCAGTAGACCTCCTCCGTGAATCTAATGTGGTATCATGTAAAGGCTTTTAAAGGCTTTTAAAAATGTATGTAGTTTGTCGCCACTGCGTGTTTGTGCGCAATTTCAAAGCATGTCCTGTTTGGTATCCATGTACTCGGCCTAAGATCATATTTTTTATTTCATCAAAAATTTGAGCAATGTAGTGTGTTTTAGTGCATTAAAATAAAAAAAAGTGTATTTTTTCCACAAAAAATGCGTTTGAAAAATCGCTGCGCAAATACTGTGTGGAAAAAAAAAAATGCAACACCCACCATTTTAATCTGTAGGGCCTTTGCTTTAACAAGATATATAGTGTTTGGGGGTTCAACGTAATTTTCTTGCAAAAAAAAAAATGTTTTCATGTAAACAAAAAGTGTCAGAAAAGGCTTTGTCTACAAGTGGTTAGAAGAGTGGGTGACGTGTGACATAGGCTTCTAAATGTTGTGCATAAAATGCCAGGACAGTTCAAACCCCCCCCCAAATGACCCCATTTTGGAAAGTAGACACCCCAAGCTATTTGCTGAGAGCAATGTTGAGCCCATTAAATTTTTTTTTTTTTTGTCCCAAGAGATTGAATAATGAAAAAAAAAAATATATATATATTTTTTTACAAAAAGTTGTCACTAAATGATATATTGCTCAAACATGCCATGGGCATATGTGGAAATACACCCCAAAATACATTCTGTTGCTTCTCCTGAGTACGGGGATACCACATGTGTGGGACTTTTTGGGAGCCTAGCCGCGTACGTCACCCCAAAAACCAAGCACCGCCTTCAGGCTTTCTAAGGGTGTAATTTTTTTATTTCACTTCTCACTGCCAATCACAGTTTCGGAGGCCATGGAATGCCCAGATGGCATAAAACCCCCCAAAATGACCCCATTTTGGAAAGTAGACACCCCAAGCTATTTGCTGAGAGGTATTGTGAGTATTTTGCAGATCTCGCTTTTTGTCACAAAGTTTTGAAAATTGAAAAAAGAAAAAAAATATTTTTTTTTCTTTACTTTCTTCATTTTCAAAAACAAATGAGAGCTGTAAAATACTCACCATGCCTCTCAGCAAATAGCTTGGGTGTCTACTTTCCAAAATGGGGTCATTTGGGGGGGTTTTTGTGCTATTTTGGCATTTTATGGCCTTCGAAACTGTGATAGGTAGTGAGGAGTGAAATCAAAAATTTGCACCCTTAGAAATCCTGAAGGCGGTGCTTGGGTTTTCGGGGCCCCGTACGCGGCTAGGCTCCCAAAAAGTCCCACACATGTGGTATCCCCATACTCAGGAGAAGCAGCTAAATGTATTTTGGGGTGCAATTCCACATATAACCATGGCATGTGTGAGCAATATATCATTTAGTGACAACTTTTTGAAAACATTTTTTTTTTTTTTTTGTCTTTATTCAATCACTTGGGACTAAAAAAAAAAATATTCAATGGGCTCAACATGCCTCTCAGCAAATAGCTTGGGGTGTCTACTTTCCAAAATGGGGTCATTTGGGGGGGATTTGTACTTCCCTGCCATTTTAGCACCTCAAGAAATGAGATAGGCAGTCATAAATTAAAAGCGGTGTAAATTCCAGAAAATGTACTCTAGTTTGTAGACGCTATAACTTTTGCGCAAACCAATAAATATACGCTTATTGGCATTTTTTTTACTAAAGACATGTGGCTAAATACATTTTGGCCCAAATGTTTGATTAAAATTGAGTTTATTGGATTTTTCTTATAACAAAAAAAGTAGAAAATATCTTTTTTTTTCAAAATTTGCAGTCTTTTTCCGTTTATAGCGCAAAAAATAAAAATCACAGAGGCAATCAAATACCATCAAAATAAAGCTCTATTTGTGGGAAGAAAAGGACGCCAATTTCGTTTGGGTACAACATTGCATGACCGCGCAATTACCAGTTAAAGCAGTGCAGTGCGAAATTGAAAAAAGACCTCTGGTCCTTTGGCTGCCAAATGGTCCGGGGCTGAAGTGGTTAAGTATTAACTGCTGCATTACTGGATTTTGAAGTGGGCTGCATAATTTTATATTTATGTTTTGGCCTTTGATATTTAGATTAATACTTTTATTATTCTTATTGTTATTCTGACCATTCACATTAATTCAACAGCTATTCAGTAGAAGATCGTCACCAGTTTTCTGTATCCCTGACAACAGAATAAAATGGCAAAAATATTAGGCATCAGATGGGATTTCTTTTTTCCTAAAGTGATTATAAAGACAGAAGGTTTTTTATCTTAATGCATTCTATGCATTAGGATAAAAAGCCTGTGTGCAGCAGCCCCCCTTTAGCCCCCTAATACTTACCTGAGCCCCCTCTAGATCCAGCGATGTTGCACGAGACACTTGGCTGGCCGGGACTTCCCTCCTCATTGGCTGAGACAGCTGGGCGGCGCCATTGGCTCCTGCTGCTGTCAATCAAAGTCAGCCAATGAAAAGTGTCTGAATGGACACAGGGAGCTGTGACTGGGCTTGGGTACCCCCATAGCAAACTGCTTGCTGTGGAGGCACTCTAAAAGAAGGGAGGGGCCAGGAGCACCGAAGAGGGACCCAGGCTGCTCTGTGCAAATCCAAGTATAACATGTTTGTTATTTTTGCCTAAAAAAGAAAAAGAAAAATAAAAAAATGATGATACCACTTTCATTTAAAGTCGTACTAAGGGCAAACATTTTTTTTGGGAGGGTCATAACTCTGTCAGTTATTTGCCTTCACTTCCTGTACCATAGCCAAAACAGGAAGTGAGAGGAGTCACCAGAACTATCCTCAGTGTGTCCCCATTAAAAGATTTCCCCTCCATTCCTGTTCAAGGGACAACCCAAAATTTGTGATTTTTTTTATTTTTCTTAAACTTTCAAACTCTGTGATAACGGTAAACATGATAAATGGAGAGGGTGAATCTCCCCAATGGGGACACAAACTGCAATAAAAACCGGACAGGACCCCGCTGGTGGCCGCATCCATCTGCACCACTCTTCCGTCCAGGGGCCATGGACTCCGGCCAGGTCGCGTGATGTCAATCCCGTGCATGCGTGCAGGAGCCGACAGAAACTATCGTGTACATGCGCCGCAAGCATCTATCGTAAATATCTCCTAAACCGTGCAGGTATTCCAGTGGTTTACAACCACTTCAAGGACCAGAGCACGTTTTACAATTTGGCACTGCACTGCTTTAACTGGTAATTTTGCGGTCATGCAATTCTGTACCCAAAAAAAATTTGCGTATTTTTTTCCCCCACAAATAGAGTTTTTTTTTTGTTTATATATATATATATATAAAAATCATATATACATATATATATATATATATGTATGGGTATATATATATATATATATATATTATATGGTATAAAAAAAAATCCAATAAACTCAGTTTTAGTCCTACATTTAGGCCAAAATGTATTCAGCCACATGTCTTGGGTAAACAAAAATTCAATAAGCGTATATATTTATTGGTTTGCGCAAAAGTTATAGAGTCTACAAACTATGGTACATTAACTGGAATTTTATGCAGCAATTTTATTGCTTACACATGCCATGGGTATATGTGGAATTACACCCCACAGGACCCCTGAAACGAATCGCCACCTTCAGGATTTCTAAGGGCGTATGTTTTTGATTTCACTCCTCACTACCTATCGCAGTTTTAGAGGCCTTATAATGCCGAGATGGCACAAATGACCCCATTTTGGAAAGTAGACAATAGAGCTGCACGATTCTGGCCAAAATGAGAAGCACAATTTTTTTTTGCTTGGAATAAAAAGATCACAATTCTCTCACAATTCTCGCGACGTAAAATCTTTCACATTATACAAAAAAAAAATTGGGCTAACTTTACTGGTTTTAGTTTTTTTTTTTTTCCCCAAAAAAATTGCATTTGAAAGACCGCTGCGCAAATACAATGTGACATAAAATATTGCAACAACCACCATTTTATTCTCTAGGGTATCTATTAAAAATGTATTATATATATATATATATATATATATATATATATATATATATATATATATATATATATATATATATATATATATATATATATATATATAATATATTATATAAAAATGTTTGTAATTTTCTAGCAAAAAAAAATGATTTTTAACTTGAAACCAACAAATGTCAGAAAAAGGTTTAAGTGGTTAAACTTTTTTCACTTGCACATGAAGTCTATTCCATTGACAAATTGTTACAATGTTTATACTTCAGTTCAACTGATAAAGAATGTTTTGATTCTTGGCAGACTGCCCAGGGTGCCGCTGCCTGGGATTGAAGCTAGCTAGTTAACACCTAACTGGTACTAACTAGCTAACCTGTGACACTATGACAGTGATCAGAAAAAAGAGAGTGAAAGGGTTAACTGGGGGTGATCAAGGGGTTAAACCCAGGGCTCAAGTCCTGCGGGAACACATGGGAACAGAGATCCTGTACTTTTTCCACAACAGGAACTCGGTTCCCGTTAGCAGCCACGTCCTGCAAGACTTTGAAGTATGCAAGCTATGTGGCAGGTGCTACACCAGCAGCCGCCGACACAGCTCGCAATAGTAAGTGCAGCACACCAGGGGTGGACTGACCATTCAGGCATTGCCAGTAGGGGGCCCCATGACAGCTTCCTCTTTGATCTACCTGTCAATCACATCTAGCTGACGGGTAGATCAGGTCCCTGCTGCTATGGTTGTATTTAGTCAGACCTCTCATGATGCGCTCCTCCCCGCCGGCCCCTCCTGATTTTATGTCTCCTCACCCCCCCCACCCCCCCCCAGTCTCCTGCATACTTGCTTTGTGTGTCCCGCTGAATCCCCCCTTCTCTATCTTCAGTACTATATGATGAGAGAACCCAGAGGAGGAGCACAGCTATTCTGCTCACAGGACATGGAGGGAGAGAGGTGAGCTGAGGGAGGAACATCAGTTTGGTGTGGTAAGCTGAGCACAATACCTGGCAAAGTTTAATGCCAGAGGGAAGTTTATGTGGAAATATGTGAAGGGTTGGAATAGCAGCGAGTGTGTGTTGGAGCCCTGCAGAGTTTGCAGCCCCCCCGAGGTAACATACATCTCCTAAACACATAGACACTAAAACACACACAGGAACACATCACTATCTCCCCAAGCATTCTGTCCAGATAATGTGCAGTTCATTTATGACCTTTCCGTTTAACCCTGTGTTATCCAAACTCTGTTCAATGAAAAGTGTAAACTCACCACATAAACACTCTATATAAAAAATAACATTCCCCAATGTAGATCAGAAGATGATATTCACATTTTCATGGAACCACAATTGAATGAATGCTGATTATTCAGAGAATTACCGTATTTATGTTTATTAAAGATTGTTTTTTTTTTTTTTTTTATGTACTAACAGTTAAGCTTCATACACACAATATGGAAATTGGATGAAAAATACCACTTTTGAAGTGTTCGTGCATATGAGCGTATCATTTTTTTTTTTTTTTGGTGGGGAGTGGATCTTGGGTGGGAGTTCCCACACTTTTTTCCCCAGGACTTGATCCCTGGTTAAACCTTTATTAGGGACTATATGGCGGGTACCCTAAACATATCTGGGACTACTGCTAACTGCCCTAACGCTGTTTAGAGTCACAAGTGACAAGAATACAGTGATCAGAAAAGCGATCTGTACACTATACTAATGCCACTGTGACGGGGTGAAAGGGTTAACTGGGGGGTGATCAAGGGGTTAAAACCTTTATTATGGAATATATGGGGGTACCCTAACCCTACCTGGGCCTAGTACTAACTACCACTAACTGCCCTAATGCTGATTAGTGTCACAAGTGACACCAGTACAGTGATCAGTGAAAAATCTGAAAACTGCACTTGGTGGCACTGTGACAGGAGTGAAAGAGTTAACTAGGGGCGCGATTGGGAGGTGAAAAGTGTGCCTATGTGTACTGGTGTTAGTGTAGTGCTTGGTGTGCTCACTAATGAAGGTCTTCTCTCGCATCATTTTATTCTGCCTGTGTTTACATTACACAGGCAGAGGAGGCATTTCATTAGCCAGAACCGATCAGCAGGTCCAGGCCAATCATTGGCCTGGGCCTATAGATCGATCGGTTTTGGAGCGAATCCGATCTTTGCGTGGACGGCGGATGTGCGCGCGACCGACGTACACCTACGGCAATTTGCGCAGCCGAGCCAACCTGCCGCAGTATAACTGGTTGGCAACTGGTTAAGAATACCATTTGCTTTACTGTCTTGGCTCAAAACCCATCTTCAATTATCTTTTTTGGAAAGGTTGAACAGAGTGTGAAAAGGAATAATCTCTCAGGTTAATTTTGTGCTCATAAGTTTTCATACTCATACTTTTCTTTCACTCATGGTTAGCAGTTGGCTGAAGCCATTTATTATCAATCAACTGTTTACTCTTTTTAAATCATAATGACAACAGAAACTATCCAAATGACCCTTATCAAAAGTTTACGTACCCCCGTTCTTAATACTTCAATGACAACTTGAAGTCTTTTGTGGATGAGGCTGGTAAAGCTGCCCATTCCTCTTGGCAAAAAGCCTCCAGTTCGTGTAAATTCTTGGGCTGTCTTGCATGAACTGCATGTTTGAGCTCTCCCCAGAGTGGCTCAATGATATTGAGGTCAGGAGACTGAGAGGCCACCCCAGAAACTTCGCTTTATTCTGCTGTAGCCAGTGACAGGTTGACTTGGCCTTGTGTTTTGGATCATTATTATGTTGGAGTCCAAGTAGGTCCCATGCGCAGCTTCCTGACTGATGAATGTAATTTATGCAAATGTTCCTCCAGTATTTTTTGATAACATACTGCATTCATCTTGCCATCAATTTTGACCAAATATCCTTTGCCTTTGTAACTCACACATCCCCAAACCATCAGTGATTCACCTCCGTGTTTCACAGTAGGAATGGTGTACCTTTCATTATAGGCCTTGTTGACTCCTCTCCAAATGTAGCGTTTATGGTTGTGGCCAAAAATTTTGGTCTCATCACTCCAAATGACTTTAAAGGATACCTTATGGCATTTGCGTAGTAATGGCTTTCTTCTGGCGACTCGACCATGCAGCCCATCTTTCCTCAAGTGCCTCCTTATTGTGCATCTTGAAACAGCCACACCACATGTTTTCAGAGTGTCCTTGTCAGGGAAATGGCCAAAGAACTGGCAATCTTCCCACAACACCCAATATGGCCGCATCAGGTGCGCTCCTGTGCGTATTGGCGTACACAGATGTGTGGCTGCACGATCGGGCGTACGCGGATGAGCAACAACGATAACTGACGGACGCATATGCGCGAGGGCGCTTACGCAGATACGCAATGGTGCCTCCTGGCCTATATAAACCTGCTGCTGAGCCCTGTGCATTGCTGGATTATTGTCAGCTCCCCTGTGTTCCTGTGCGCCTGTATTTCCTGATCTTTGACCTCCCAGCCATGTATTTCACCTGAAGTCATTTGTGGGTTTTTCTTTGCATCCCAAACTATTTTCCTGCCAGTTGTGGCTGAAATTTTAGTTAGTCTGACCTGACCGTGGTTTGATTTCAGCAGAACCCCTCATTTTCCACTTGATTAGACTTTGAACACTGCCGATTGGCATTCTCAATTCTTTGGATATCTTTTTATATCCCTTTCCTGTTTTATACAGTTCAACTACCTTTTCCCGCAGATCCTTTGACAATTCTTTTTGCTTTCCCCATGGTTCAGAATCCAGAAACGTCAGTGCAGCACTGGATGAAGGATGCAAGGGTCTGTCAGGAGTCCAGACACACACACACACACACACACACACACACACACACACACACACACACACACTAATTACAAGCAAACACATCACAGGTGAGGATGGTTACTTTTAATAGCCAATTAAACCCCTTTGTGTCAACTTGTGTGCATGTTATCAGGCCAAAATCGCCAGGGTATGTAAACTTTTGGTCAGGGTCATTTGGGTAGTTTCTGTTTTGTCATTATGATTTAAAAAGAATAAACAGTTGATTGATAATAAATGGCTTCAGCCAAACACTAACCATGAGTAAAGAAGTTTTTGTGTTATCATTCATATTCGCTGAAAAATGGCCAAGTAATCATAAATTCTGCCAGGGTATGTAAACTTATGAGCACAACTGTATTTATCTATTTAGGAGATTTCTGTTCACTTCCTGAATGCTCACCTGGACAGAAATCGAGGGCCATCTCGCAAACAAGAGCACAAACAACCATGTTAGCACCTTTTTTTTTTTTTTTTTTTGTTCTGCTGACCACATGGGAAGTGAAGGTAAAATACTCAACACAAACACCAAGAAATAACTTATAGGGGGCCAGATTGCAATACAATTCAGCTAAAAACTGCTTTAGAAACGCTGGACAAAAAATGCTAATGTTTTGATGTGGTAAGCATTTTCTGGTGGCATTTAGCCTAGTGTGTAAACTACATTTAGTAGCTGTAGCATTATGGAGGGGGGCCACCAGGGTCCTTAACAACCGGTGATTAGCTGGTTGTTAAGAAGCAGGCTGGGAAGCTGGCTGCCACATCCTACACAACGGATGAGTCATCAGCTGTTAGTAGGGTCGTCCCCCCGCCCCCCCCCCCCCCCCCCCCCCCCCAAACCGTACCAGGCCACATGACATCAACATGGGGGGAAAAAAATACACACAAGGAAGGAAATACCAGGTGCCCTGATCAACGGTTTGGTATAGCCCTCCAGCTGGCTATTGGCGATAATTAGACAAGTCAAAGGGTGCTGCTGCTCTCTATGGATCCTCAGGGTGGCAGGAACACATCTAGACAAAACGCAAAAGAAGAGAGCGCAAAGCTGCCCTAGTGTAACTCGGCTTTGACCTAAGGAAGGAGGCCATGCCTCAAACACATTGTCATGGCAACTGTGTGACATCCTCACTCTCTTCCCCCCCCTGTATCCTGCTCGTGTGGGTTTGTGTGTCCTCGAAGAGCAGCACCGTGCGCAAGCACATTAAGATCTGCACATCGAGCGTGGTGGTGGATAGCCTTGGATGTGCTACCAGGATCCGGGCAGCTAGGTTGAAGGTCTACGGCTCCCCCTTCCCCTGTCGGTTTCTTGAGGTATCTTCACACAATGTAAGTTTGACCATTGTAGTGTTTTTAACTTTACCGTATTAAAGCTGAGTTACACTAGGGCGGCTTTGCACTCTCCATTTGTGTTTCATCAACATGGGGGGAGTGCACCAAAAGCACCTTGTCCCCCATATTGATGGGGACAGGGGCCTCTTCCCCACAACCCTGGCCGGTAGTTGTGGGGGTCTGTTCATTCACCCCAAAAAAAAAAAAAAAAAATCTCCCAATGTAGATCTACATTGTCAATCACGACTCCCACCAACACTGCCGACAAAACACCACTGATCCCGCCGTCTGACTGCTCTTGAATAACTACCCATCCCCCCCCGTCAGTGACCCCCACACCAATGTTTTTTCTTTTTACATTCAGCTGTCAGCGGGGAATCCCGCATGCAGATTATAGCACCAGAACTACTATTTTGAATACTTGCTCGAGGTCAGTAAATCAGGAAATATTGATGTCATTTGATCTGCATTTTCATAAGGCATGATAATTTGTCATCTCCTAAATGCAAGGATACAGATTTCGAAGCGATCGTATGGTAATCGGATCGTTAGTACAGAGTTTTTATTTAATCAGTACCGTTGTCCTTCGAAAATATACAATATTATATGCAATACACTACAACATGACATAACTTCCAATTTTTTATTCTGTCGTATGAGAATTTTCATAACTTTAGTAAACGCTACATGTTCGATATGCAACTAGCATGCAAAAAAAAACAAACGGACAAGCTGTCGTCCAATTTTCGGATCGTGTGTACAAGGTTTTAATCATAGCAGCCTTTCTTAACCTTTTTACCCTGGGGGGAACCCTTGAAACAAAAATTCTGATCTCAAGGAGATGCCTAAATATTGGTGTGTGTGTGTGTGTGTGTGTGTGTGTGTGTGTGTGTGTTTTTTTTGTTAAATCTGCAGCTCACTGTATATGTAATAAATAAAAGGAAGTTTTTACAGCTGATGTTAGCGGCGTTTGAAGTTTTTTTTTTTTTTTTTTTAACTGCCTCTAAAAGCCCCTCCATGTTAGCCTATGTGTCCATACACACATAAACTGTCAGAGGCGTTTGGAGGCTTAAGTGTTTAGGGGCAGTAGAAAAAAAAACGAGCTGTAAAAACTAGGAGCGCACCGAATGGGGTTTTTTGGTGCCGAAACCTATACCGAAAATTAAAAATGCACTAGGCCGAAAACCGATACCGAAAATGACCGATACCAAAAATGACTGTTTTTAAAAAAATATTTTTATACAGGATATGGTGAGAGACTGGGGACACGGTACAGGAGATGGTCAGAGACTGGGGACACGGTACAGGAGATGGTCAGAGACTGGTGACATGGTACAGGAGATGGTCAGAAACTGGGGACATGGTACAGGAGATGGTCAGAGACTGGGACATGGTACAGGAGATGGTCAGAGACTGCAGACGTGGTACAGGAGATGGTCAGAGACTGCAGATGTGGTACAGGAGATAAATGCAGCCTCACCAGGTTCCTTTAAATGCAGCCTGCCAGTGCCCAGCAGCCTACCAGTGCCCATCATTTGCAGCCTGCCTTTGCCTCACCAGTGCCCAGCAGCCCACCAGTGCCCATCATGCAGCCTGCCTTAGTATGTCAGACAGGAAAAGGATACGGGTTGAGATGGTGGCTTAAGCGTTTAGGGGCAGTAGAAAAAAAAAAACGAGCTGTAAAAACTAGGAGTGCACCTAATGGGTTTTTTGGTGCCGAAACCTATACCGAAAATGAAAAATACACTAGGCCGAAAATGACTGATACGGAAAATGACCGATACCAAAAATGACTGTTTTTAAAAAAAATATTTTTATACAGGATATGGTGAGAGACTGGGGACACGGTACAGGAGATGGTCAGAGACTGGGGACATGGTACAGGAGATGGTCAGAGACTGGGGACATGGTACAGGAGATGGTCAGAGACTGGGGACATGGTACAGGAGATGGTCAGAGACTGGGGACATGGTACAGGAGATGGTCAGAGACTGGGGACATGGTACAGGAGATGGTCAGAGACTGGGGACATGGTACAGGAGATAGTCAGAGACTGGGGACATGGTACAGGAGATGGTCAGAGACTGCAGACGTGGTACAGGAGATAAATGCAGCCTCACCAGGTTCCTTTAAATGCAGCCTGCCAGTGCCTAGCAGCCTACCAGTGCCCATCATGCAGCCTGCCTTAGTATGTCAGACAGGAAAAGGATACGGGTTGAGATGGTTGCTTGTTCAAGTGAAGGAATGTCTTTAAAGTGGGGTTGCGGTCAAAAAACAAAAGGGGCTTAAAAATCATAAAAAAAAAAAAAAAAAATTGGAAAAAAAAAAAAATGTACTCACCTCTAAATGCCTGTTGCTAGGGGGTCCCTCGAAGTCTGCCACCTTCATTGCCCGGGCAAAACGTCACTTCCCCCTCGGCGCTGCACAGTCATCTGGGACCTGTCACGTGTCCCAGATGACTGAGCGTCAAATCACGGCGCACGGCGCCGCTCGCGCATGCGCAGTGGGTGCCCGGCTGTGAAGCCACAGCCGGGTTCCCACATTAGGAATGTCGGCGCTGTGAGCGGCTCGGGGAACGAGGGGGGTCCTCATTCCCCCGCATCGCTGGACCCCGGGACAGGTAAGTGTCCGATTTTTAAAAGTCAGCAGCTGCAATATTTGTAGCTGCTGACTTTTTTAAAAAAAAAAAAAATTTTTCCCCAGGACGGAGCGCCACTTTAATTCCCATGGATGTATTTTGGGCCCTTCATAAATATTAGTGCTACATTGGCTTTTCTCCAATCCGCTGGTACCATTCCAGTCAGTAGACTGTCAGTAAAAATTAGGAACAATGGTCTGGTAATTACTTCACTGAGTTCCCTAAGCACCCTCAGGTGCAAGCCATTCGGTTCCGGTGATTACGTTTTCCAAGTCTAATTCTAATTCTGTTATCCATGAGGGTTCTTCCTGTAATCTATCACAAGGATAAACACTGCGGTTTTGGTTACTGAAGCCCCCCGATTCCCTTGCGAAGACAGGTAAAGAATACATTCAATACCTTCGCCATCTCCCCATCCTTTGAAAACAGATGTCCTTCCTCATTCTTTAGGGGGCCAATATGGTCTGTCCTCCTTTTTTACTGTTTACATACTTAAAGAATTTCTTGGGATTTTTTTTTTGCTCTCCTCCCCTATGTCTTTCGTGTTCTATCTTAACCGCCCTAATTGCCCCCTTACATTTCTTGTTGCATTCTTACATTCTTGTTGCATTCTTGTATTTTTTGAAGGCCTTCTCTTTTGCTTTTATATGCATTTTTACATTGGCGTTAAGCCATCTAGGACTGTTGTTCGCTCTTTTAAATTTATTACCCAATAGGATGCACTGGCTAATGCCCTTATTTAATATACTCATAAAGCAAACCCATCTCTACTCCGTGTTCTTTGTTCCTAAGATTTTATCCCAATTGATATCTTCTAGTAAGGTTTGTAGTTTAGGGAAGTTGGCTCTTTTGACATTCAGTGTCTTTGTATTTCCCTTATGTTTCCTATTTGTGTCATTTATACTGAAGCCAATTGACCTGTGATTGCTGTTTCCTACATTGCCCCGTATTTCCACATCCGTGATCAGGTCTGTATCGTTGGTAATCAGTAGATATATGTTTAAAATATACAGAAATTGTATAGATGGTGCGCAAAATCAACCTTATTAATGTGATAGATCGTAATTATAAGTGCATCCAATACATACTGTGCATATACATTGTTGCCAATAGGTCCAAAGATGGTCAATAGTATATGAAATGGATATATAGTCCAAGTGACTAGTGAGTAAAATATGCGTTCAATTAAAACTGTGAATATGATAAAATATCAAACGTGCTGAACAGAACATGAAATGCCTGTGTCTATTGCACTCACGTGTACCCAAAGGTTCAGATCGCAGATAACTGTATTCAATGGTCAGGCTCCTCTGCTCGGGCTGTCCGCCCTTCTCCTTAGCTAGGAGGAGAAGGTCGAAGAACAGCCCGAGCAGAGGAGTCTGACCATTGAATACAGTTATCCGCGATCTGAACCTTTGGGTACACGTGAGTGCAATAGACACAGGCATTTCATGTTCTGTTCTGTTCAGGGAGGCTGCCCAATGGCTTTTGTATTTCTCTTTTTTTCATACAGCACTTGAAAATTAAAACAGCAGAAAATTCCTTTTTTCAGAAGAAAAAAATCCCCAACAAAAAAACCGGCAACAGCAAGGGAAGTTATTTATTATTTCTTTACATATTTATTCTTGTTCAGATATACAGCGGCAGTACAATATCCCCCACTAGTTGAAAATTGATACAGATTGTAAAAGTGATACATATTGTAATTGTGGGAATCAGTGGGATATATAACTAACTGTTCTTGCTACTAATTATATGAATAGTTGATTGTCTGCGGACCACACGTCCGCTGTTTTTTACCCACGGAGCACATACACATATCTAATCACTTATTGTTTGAAGAAAGTGACAGCGGGCTTTTTGATTAGCAGTTCCTTGTTACTAATTATATGAACCAATTGTTTGTGGAACACACATCAGCTGTTCTTCATTCACGGAGCACATACACACATCTAATTACTCATTGTCTGAAGGAAGTGACAAATATAGATTGATTAGTTCACCTACCTTTGCATCAGACTTTTTAAACTCTGGTTTGTTCACATTGAGCACATCTTTTCACCGCATATATTCGTGACATCTAAATAATGTCATTTTTTGGAGTATAATCTTTATCTGCACGTTTTGATATTTTATCATATTCACCGTTTTATTTGAACGCATATTTTACTCACTAGTCACTTGGACTATATATCCATTTCATATACTACTGACCATCTTTGGACCTATTGGCAACAATGTATATGCACAGTATGTATTGGATGCACTGACATCGTCATACTTATAATTACGATCTATCACATTAATAAGGTTGATTTTACGCATCATCTATACAATTTCTGTATATTTTAAACATATTCTTTTAAGTGTGGGAACACTTCTTGTTGGGAGCTGCATATCATTTAGCCATCTTATTGATTTTATGAGGTTTTAAAGGTTTTTTATACATACCAGCGCTTTAGTACTTTTCTATTTTAATCAGTAGATATAGTAACGCTGCGTGGTTCCCTCTGCCCAGTCTGTCTGGATAATTAAAATCCCCCATTATAACACTTCCCATCCTTGCTGCTAATCCAATTTGTGATAGGAGGTCCGCCTCCCCCTCAGGTTAGGGGGCCTATAGCATACTCCCAGTATTATTTTGCCCTTAGCTTCATCCCTTTGGAGCTCTACCCATAAGTATTCCACTAGGGCTGCAACTAACGATCATTTTCATAATCGATTAGTTGGCCGATTATTGTTTCGATTAATCGGCTAATAACCTTAAAAAAAAGTGTGGTGTATAATTTAGTTAATATGTAAAGTTTAAAAAAAAGGCATTTTATTCTAAAATATCTCTATGCAGTGGTAAATATAAACAACCAACTATATGGTTAGGGAGCATAATATCAAATCCACTCTGAGAATAACAGACAGAAGAGATATACTGTATTAGAGGAGATATACTGTATACACTATTAGAAGAGACATACTGTTTTTTTGGCCAATTTGTTGTTGGGCAGAATAAAAAACACAAATTGCTGCAAAAACGCATTACATGCTTTTCTGCAGCTTCTCCATTCATTGAAGTATATTGAACCAAAAAAAAGTTTTGCGTTAAAAAAAAGTCCCTGACCCTTTCCAAATACGCAGCAGCTGAAAAAAGCATAGATGTGAACGTGTCCCATAGGAAACCATGTAATGAACTGTAGTACATTTCTGCAAAGAGCACCAAAAAACACATAGATGTGAACCCGGTCTTAAGTCCCATACACACGGTCGGATTTTCCGATGGATTCTGTCCTATCGGACAATGTTGTCGGAAATTCCGACCGTGTGTAGGCACCATCGGACATTTTCCATCGAATTGTCCGACGGACAAAGTTGTATCTCCTGCTCTAAAAATTTTCCAACAACAAAGTCCGATCACACCAATTCCGATCGTGTGTAGCGAATTCCGATGGACAAAGTGCCACGCATGCTCAGATCACATTACAAGACCAAAGCTATTGGCTACTAGCCTCTATGTAGTCCCGTCGTAGGCAACAAACGTCGCCTTCAAACCTTCACCTTCAAACGTCACGTTCAGAATGATCGGATTTTCCGACAACTTTGTCCGACCGTGTGTATGCAACACCAGTGTCGGACTAAATCCGTCAGACAAAATCCAATGGATTTTGTGGTCGGATTTTCCGACCGTGTGTATGGGGCATAAGACGTTTAGTAACATAATGGGGTTAAAAAATAACTAAAATGAGCCCTTTATAGTACAAAAAAAGCATATAATCACTACTGTAAGGGTTTAATTTAGTAGAACTGTGAAAGTAATATTTACAGTAATATTTACAGTAGTGATTATTTGCTCTTTTTTTACTATAAAGGGCTAATTTTTAGTTTTTTTTACCCCCATTATATTACTGATCGATTATGAAAATAGTAATCGATTAATTTCATAATCGATTTAGTTGTCGATTAATCGATTAGTTGTTTCAGGCCTATATTCCTCCCTAGCTCCCTTCGTGATGTCATCTCTCACATTCACTTGTACATTATTCTTGATATACAGGTATACCCCTCCCCCTTTTTTTACCCTCTATCCCTGTGATAAAGGGTATACCCTTAAATGGTTGCTACCAATCAATGAGAGCTGTTTAACCAAGTCTCTGAAATTCCCACAAAATCCAAATATTCCTCGTACAACAGTATCTCTAGTTCACCCATCTTGTCCGCCAGGCTCCTGGCATTGGTAAACATGCCACATAGTTTAGACCGGTCGCATACTATCCTCTTATTGGGTGTTCCGAGATTGCAACTAGGACTTGCTACTATACTTACCTTGGGTTTATGTGCTTTAGGCCGCTTTCACACTTGTGCAACCTCAAAGCCCCGCGATTTTGCCGCGATTCGCGGCCGCGATTTCAAGGAATGCCTGTGTAAGTGGCATCAAAATCGGACCAAAGTAGTGCAGGGACTACTTTGAAGTTGTACTAATATGAATGGCTGTCATTGGAAATCATGGGGAATGACTTGTCATGCTACTTTGCAGTCCCAAATAGTGGGACAAGTCGTATAAGTGTGAAAGGGGCCTTAGTCAACCTACCACTAATGCCCCCAATACTACCCTCTGGACTATGTTCCGCACTGACTATCTCTACCTCCGGACCCTCCTCCCCGTCACCTAGTTTAACCACTTCAATACAGGGCACTTAAACACCTTCCTGCCCAGACCAATTTTGAGCTTTCAGTGCTGTCGCACTTTGAATGACAATTGCGCGGTCATGCTACACTGTACCCAAATGAAATTTTTATCATTTTTTCCCACAAATAGAGCTTTCTTTTGGTGGTATTTGATCACCTCTACGGTTTTTATTTTTTGCTAAACAAATAAAAAAAGACCAAAAATTTGGAAAAATATTATGTTTTTTTTTTTTTTGTTTCAGTTTCAAAACTTTGTAAATAAGTACGTTTTCTCCTTCACTGATGGAGCTGCACTGATAAGGCGGCACTGATGGGCACCGATGAAGTGGCATTGATGGGCACTGATAGGCGGCACTGATGGGTGGCACGGATGGGCACTGATAGGTCGCACTGATGGCTGCCACGGATGAGCACTGATAGGCGGCACGGATGAGCACTGATAGGCGGCACGGATGAGCACTGATAGGCGGCACGGATAGGCACTGATAGGTGGCATTGTTTTGTACTGATGGATGCCAATCGGTGCCAAACAATAAGGCATGCCAATCAGTGATGCCCATTGTGGGCACTGATTGGCACCAATTGTGGGCACTGTGTCATCCCTGGTGGTCTAGGATGGCATACCTGGTGCTGGGCATCCCTGGTGGTCTGGTGGCGTCCCTGGTGGTCCAGTGTGGGCATCCTCGGGGGGGGCTGCGCTGATAATCGATCAGCACAGACCCCCCCCCCCTGTCAGAGGAGCAGCCGATCGGCTCTCCTCTACTCGCGTCTGACAGACGCGAGTGAGAAAAAGCCGATCACCGGCTCTTCCTATTTACACTGTGATCAGCCGTGATTGGACACGGCTGATCACGTGGTAAAGAGTTCATCGGAGACTCTTTACCAAGATCGTAGTTGCGGGGTGTCAGACTGACAATCCGCAACAGCGATTGCCGCGATGCGCGCCCCCGGGGGTGCGCAGCGGCTCTAAATCCTGAGGACGTCATATGACGTCCGGTCAGGATTTTAAAACCAGTTTGCCGACGTCTTTTTTACAATAGGGCGGGCGGCAAGTGGTTAAAACCCCTCTAACTTTTTGGCCATCTTTACTCCCAGCATATCTGCACCCTCCTCATTTAGGTACAGTCCATCCCTTCTATAGTACTGGTGACCGACTGAGAAGTTGGCCCAGTCCTCCAGGAACCCAAACCCCTCCTTACTACACCAGCTCTTCAGCTACTTGTTTACTTCTATAATCTCCCCCTGCCTTTCTGGTGTGGCTCTATGTACCGGTAGTATTCCTGAGAATACTACCTTGGAGGTCCTTTTCATCAATTTAGCCAAGTCCCTAAAATCGTTCTTTAGGACACTCCATCTACCTCTGACTTTGTCATTTGGTGCCAACGTGCACCTAGACAGCCGGGTCTTCCCCAGCCCCTCCCAGTAATCTGTTCACCAGATCTGCGATGTGCCAAACGCCGGTAGACAGCATACAGTTCAGCACTTCAGGTCTTTGTGACAGATTGCCCTCTCTGTCCTTCTAAGAATAGAGTCCCTAACTGGTTTCACCAATGTCACTCAATGAATGGAGCGTACTTTTTGGGATGCCCCAGCCCAGGATCGGCCTCCCTGGCACTGCTGCCTCTATCCTTAGATTTGCATAACAATGGGATAAAGGAATATTCCTGAACTTTGTTTTATCTCATGGTTACTGTGAAATTGTGTGAATGCATCAATGCAGTGCATGTTAAATCAGCTTGCAGAGCTTGAATTCATTGAATGAATTTACGAAAAATTTTAATATTGCAGAATATATACAGCCTCATGCTACATAACTAAGCTCCATTTCATGTTAAATAAACTAAATTATCAATGTATCTTAAATAGAAAACTATCTTTAGGTAGATAGATTTTTACTCCATAAGCATTTTATTAAAATACATGTTTTCACTTTTTTTTATCACTTGTGTCAATTTAGTTGCCTTTGTGCAGAGAAATATGGTTGTAATTTACTGGTCCTCCATGAGTTAATCCAAGGTCCAGAGTGTTACTGACTTTTCAACTCCACAGACCATGCTGTCACTTTAGTTCAAGAGCACATTGAGCAAGAAAGCAGACTCCTCCTCCATAATGACACCATCACAAGTCATTGAACGGCGGTATAGTCTAGCTCTGCTGTCTTCTGGACTTTGCTCATTGTCTTCGACAGCTATTGTGAATCATGGGAGAATGCGTTGGATTTATCAGCTGAAGGATAAACCCATATAGTTGTTCATTTCAGGAAGTCTTCTGAGGTTACTACAGGTCATTGTTGCATGGTGGGGAGTTTTCAGTGGATGTCCCCTGTACTTATAATGTTGGATATAGTGCAAATCTAACCTTGTGCACTGATGGGTAAATGTTGTTTGTGCTTTCTCCTCTTATCTCATTGTTTTCCACATCCAGCAGAGCAGTGGGCAGTGAACTGATCTCTCTCTCTCTCTCTCTCTCTCTCTCTCTCTCTCTCTCTCTCTCTCTCTCTCTCTCTCTCTCTCTCTCTCTCTCTCTCTCTCTCTCTCTCTCTCTCTTCTTGTGCTCCCCACTCCTTTTTCTTCTTTCTTGCACTAGCTCACTCCTCTCTCACCCACCCATTATTCCCTCAGTCTTTCCTCACTCTTTCTTGCTTTTCTTTCACTTTTTCTCACTCTTTTCCTGCTAGCTTCTTTTCCCTCTATCTTTCTGCTTTTCTGTGTCCTAAGTTTTTGGTGTGCAATTTGTTGGGAATTGCTGTATGGTTCTCACCCTGACGGTTTATTCAATTGTTTGTTTGTTTTGTTTTTTTTAGAAAGTTTTCAGCAGTCTTTTGAGTATTTCATAGATTGTTTGGACCATTTAATGGATGGTGGCAGGTTGTAGAGACCAAAATGATGCAGTTGTTGTGCAGATGGTTTGTTGGAAGGTTTATTATATAAAATGTATTTGCCGTATGTGATCAAGGTGTGGGCAGGACAGAACACACGCAAAGAGCAGTAGTGATCACAAGGTTCTTTATTGAGAAATTGGGCCAACAGAGAGTTGGGCAAGGATAGGTTCACAAGTGTTGTTTGGGCACAGATAGGAAATCAGGGAAATCTGGCACAGCAAGGGTTCAGTCCAGCACACAGGGCAGTAATGTGGGCACGGCAGGGTAGCAAGCAATGTGGCACACAAAGGCTTCAGGCCAGCACACAAGGCAGTTATCAACAGCCGACAGCAAACTCAGCCAAGGGGATCCAGGTAGGGTAGCAGGGAGAGAAGGTCCAAGAGGCAGGTCCTTCACAAGCTGATTGTGGGTCCTCATGGCTGTGTGTCCTGACTGCAGTTTCAGGACCACACAGGTAGCAGTTGTAAGAGGAGTAGTTGTATAGCAAGGAGAAATAGTCCATGGAGTAACAATGTAAACCACAAGGGGAAATAGTCCACAGGGCGTGCTTTCCTGCAACACACAAATGCATAGCTCTTTTGCAAATGCATTGTGGGGTCATTAATTATTAATGGCACACCTAGCTAACATGCATGCACAATCACATGGTAGCAAATTATGATGCATTTTGGGGCATTCATGCTCTTTTTTTATAGTGTGTTTTTCATGCGTAGGGCAAGCTGTTGAAATAAATGGTTTGAAATAAATGCAACGTGCAGAAATGCACAAAGGCATGCACATGCTTCTTTGCACCTACACAGGTGTGAAAAAATCCTCAGTGAATACAGAGCTACATTAATTAGTGCCTTTTATATCCTGCCTGGAGTTCAGCTTTCTAGTATTTGTTTATAGCAGCGTATCTTAGAAATCTGATAATTAATTTGCTATAATGTTCATAGTTGTATAGATCAAGCATAGCAATATATTGGTGCCACCCTGGATTTGCCTGAAGGGTTATATTACAGTATCTCACAAAAGTGAGTACACCCCTCACAAAAGTGAGTACACCCAACGCTGTATCATGGCCTAGGGCAGCACTTTGCAGGGGGGCAGCACGGAAAGAGTCCCCGCCGGCTTGCGCTACACTGCTACATGAAGTAGCTTCCTATTACCATTAAGAAAAGTGGAAACACTAGTAAATGGTACTTTGTAAGCTGATTACTGTTTCATAACTGACAGTGATCAAGGGCTTGGCACCAATGATGCGGTTTCAAAGGCTCTTCACTATGATCTCAGCTACCAAACATAAAGCCAAAATTGCACAAGAATGTGAGAGAGATTTTTTTTCCCAAAAATTAAAGTGCATGCAATGCCAAAACTTTTTTATTTTGGATAGAGTCCTGCCAGGGAGATTTCTTTTTACTTCCTGCACCAGAAGTAAAGCAGCATGTAATGTAAGAGAATGCCTATGCAAAATATAAATGAAACACTCCTATGGCCACATACGTATGGGAAATTGGTTAAACAAAAGAAAAAATGGGCGTATAGATAGCCAAAGGTTGGACTTTAGAGGCACAACGGACAGTAATGAGTATAAAAGGATATCATTTTATTTATAACAATACATGATACAAAAAAAAAACGATCAAGAATTAAAAGCAATATAATACATACAATACATAGCAAAGATGAACATGTATAGTATATGTGGTAGTGAGACCCTGTGCGTCAATGTGTTTTGCTGTCCACGTGGTGAATGCGCTATTTTTATTTTTTCAAATATTTAATTTCAACCACAAAAGGCGGGTTCAGGGTCACACAACAACCACATGTACCCATTAACATTACAGATACAATAAGATGATAGACATTTATCTGACTATTAGGTCAGGTCACAGATATCATACACAATGTACATTCGGTGAATGTTTTATACCCGTAATATAACTACCAAGGAATAACCCTCGGCAAACACACCCCGAGTCGCCTTTATCATTTTTCATTTTCTGAATGCGCAATTTTTATCTTGGGGATATGCAGGATGGATCATGAGCACTGATGGCTCTGACTACCTTAAATTGAGGTGCACACACAAAAAAATCATTAATATTCCATCTATTTTTAACTCGCCTCTAAATGGCTGTTGCTAGGGGGGTCCCTTGTAGTCTGCCTCCTTCAGTGCCTGGGCTGGTGAGATCACTTCCCCTTGGCGCAGGAAGGGCTCAGCTCTGCCCCCTCCCTCTTGTCAATCATCTGGGACACGTGACAGGTCCCAGATGATTGCGCGACCGGCGAGGCTCGCGCATGCACAGTGGGTGCCCACAGTTACAATGCCGGGGCCGCCGAACGGAGGGGGGAACGAGCAGGGCTTCGATCCCCCCCCACATCTCTGGACACCACTTTAATCTGACCTAATTCGGTCCCTGCCTTATTGACTACAGCCTAAGTTCTCTGCTGAGTGCATATATATATATATATGTGTGTGTGTGTATATGTGTGTATATATGTGTGTATATGGGGTGATAAGGCAATATTAAAAGTCCAGGTAAAACACAAATCATAAAAGACAGGCGTTTGTCCCTTTAAAATATTGCAGCAGCGCTAAAATACAGTCCTTTTATGTTAAGAAAGTTCATTAAAAAGCATGGTGACCCAAAATAAAGTTCATGATGGTGCAGTGAGCCCCAACTCGCAAAGATAGAGTGATACACCTTCCACCGGATATCCAATTTTCACCGCGTGCAGTACACACTCCCCTTTGGGGATGCACTCACCAGAAATATGATAAAAATGGGCATTTCAATCATAAGCCATAGGCCACTGCTATCTCCTCAGCACGGTCACCTCTTCACCTTCTGCAAGCATTAGAAAGGATCCACTCCAACCCAGCATACACATATGAAGAGAATAATGGTGCAGATAGCGTAGTACAGTTTGGCAAAAATAAACTTTATTGTAATATCCAATACCCCCCTTATTAAAATCTGCGTACCCAAAAGCAAATAATAATCAGCTTTGTAATCAAAAATGCACTCTGCCTGTCAGTCCCGTCCGTCCGCCGGAAATCGGGCTCCAAAGCGATGTGTAGAGCGGTGTCAGCCTCTACTTCCTGGTCGCTTGGTGGCTGGAGCGCACACTGGAACGCATGCGTCACTTCCTGCGAGGTCACGACACTGACGCGTTTCGTCACTTCCGGACGTCGTCTGAGACGACGTCCGGAAGTGACGAAACGCGTCAGGGTCGTGACCTCGCAGGAAGTGACGCATGCGTTCCAGTGTGCGCTCCAGCCACCAAGCGACCAGGAAGTAGAGGCTGACACTGCTCTACACATCGCTTTGGAGCCCGATTTCCGGCGGACGGACGGGACTGACAGGCAGAGTGCATTTTTGATTACAAAGCTGATTATTATTTGCTTTTGGGTACGCAGATTTTAATAAGGGGGGTATTGGATATTACAATAAAGTTTATTTTTGCCAAACTGTACTACGCTATCTGCACCATTATTCTCTTCATATGTGTATGCTGGGTTGGAGTGGATCCTTTCTAATGCTTGCAGAAGGTGAAGAGGTGACCGTGCTGAGGAGATAGCAGTGGCCTATGGCTTATGATTGAAATGCCCATTTTTATCATATTTCTGGTGAGTGCATCCCCAAAGGGGAGTGTGTACTGCACGCGGTGAAAATTGGATATCCGGTGGAAGGTGTATCACTCTATCTTTGCGAGTTGGGGCTCACTGCACCATCATGAACTTTATTTTGGGTCACCATGCTTTTTAATGAACTTTCTTAACATAAAAGGACTGTATTTTAGCGCTGCTGCAATATTTTAAAGGGACAAACGCCTGTCTTTTATGATTTGTGTTTTACCTGGACTTTTAATATTGCCTTATCACCAATTGTATCGTATTTTATAGTGGCTGCTTTATTGATATTTAATAGCGATATTAGGTATTGATACGTGTGTTTATGAATTATACCTAAGTACGTTGAATCCAGGAGCGCGGAGTGATAGTCCCATAGGGCGGCAGATTTTGAGGCACTATCCTTTTCGATTATATGTGTGTATATGTATATATATATATATGTATATGTGTGTATATATATATATATATATATACACACAAGGGGTCCCCGACTTACGAACACCCGACCTACGAACAACCCCTACTTACGAACGGGGTGCTGCGGGGACCCTCCGCCATTTTTCGTCCTTTTTCTGCGTCTTTCGGCCGTTCTGCGCATGCGCGGCCATACGGAGCTTCGGAAAATGCCGGAAATGTCCGTAATTTGCCGCGCATGCGCAGAACGGCAATGGACGGAACATCGGAAATGTCCGGAAATCTCCGTATTTGTCGGTCTGCGCATGCGCGCCGACTTATGAACATTTCCGACTTCCGTACAGGCGGGCAGTCCCTAACGAGTTCGTAACTCGGGGACCCCCTGTGTATATATATATATATATATATATATATATATATATATATATATATATATATATATATATATATATATAGCTGGCTTTTGACATATAGCTATATTGCTAAGGCGCTGTGGTTTGTCACTGCCTAAGTCCATATATTATCACCCCTTTTCCCCTCTTTCCCCTCTCCTTCTGGTTCTGTGGAGCATTGTAGCCTACCAATTTTGCCAACATAGGTGCTACTTGGCACCCTGAGCCATTGGCTGTATGATATGAATATCCAAGCACCTGGGATACTGTACATGGTGATACTTGAGGCCTAAGGGGTGAGATTAGCCTTTGTGGACTTCTGTGCAAGATAGTGACACCTGTTTTTTCTTTCAACAACCCCTGAGGGTCCTGATGAAGCTAGAAAGGGAAACGCCTTGATGCACAGGGGCTCACTGCCATGTATACTATACATGTTCATCTTTGCTATGTATGTGTTGTGTGCACTATATGCTTGCTAATTCTTGATCGTGTGTTTGTTTTTTGTTTTTTTTGTTTTTTTATCACGAATTGTTAGAAATAAAATTATATCCTTTTATACTCCATTACTGTGCGTTGTGCCTCTAAAGTCCAACCTTTGGCTATCTATATGCCCATTTTTTCTTTTGTTTAACCAATGCCTATGTAAAGCATTGAGATATCCCCTTTTAGACTGTTGGCACTAGCACAGGTGTCTTCATTAAACAAATTTCCACACTTCCTGCGCCATCGTAACACCTCAAATATTTCTGAATTCCCAATCCTTTCTGTCACTACCGACACAGCAGGAAAACCAAGTCCCCGCTTCTAACCCCTCCTTATTATATTCAAAACTAAAAACATGTTTTGGCTTAAAGTGGATGTAAACCCTCACATATACCCAGTGAAGTGAACAGCCTCACAAAGATATGAAGTTGTATGGACAAGCTAGGTGGGGTACCTCATCCCAAAGACTATGTAAAGAGAAAGAACAGGGGGCGGTTTAGCCAACCTGACGGATTATCTCGGTACCTGAACACAATGAGACCTTAATACTGGAAATTTTTTCCTAAATATCTTTTATTACAAAATATATATATAATACACATAACGTTAAAAAAGAACATTGGATTCAAAGTATGCATACAGATGCGATAAATCAGATTGTTGAATCAAGTATGCTGATCGATACTGGTTGACGCGTTTCGCTTGTGGCTTCTTCAGAACCAGAAAGCAGCAGTTATGATATCTGTAGTGTATCATAGAGAAACATGGTAGTTACATATAAGTGGGCCATTAGATTTCCTTAATTTCACACAAATAAGATAGTTCAGCAAAATTACTCTCAATTAGCTCAATTTGATAAGCATATGCCTACCTTTACAAATTCTTCCCTTTAAAAGATCCACATACACTGTGGCTGAATAGTTTGTAGATAAAGTATTATCTACAAGCACAAGCTGGTTGGAAGAAAAAAAAAAGCCTCACAAAGATGATACAAATCTCCCTACATAAGTTTTAGATGTATCTCTGCTTTCTTCTTCTTTATATACTGTTTAGAAAGTGCACATGGTGTTAGGAGATTTTCTCTTCTTGGTTTGCACTGCAGGGAAGCCTGGACATGCAGCCAAGACAGCTGATTGGAGGAAAGGCCACACCCCCTCTCCTCATAGGTAGAGACTTTTAGCTCTGTCCCTTGAATCGTTTAGCACACTGCTAATCTATTTATAGCATCCTCCCCAACACAAAGCTCTGGCTGCTTTTATCAGATGTGAGGGAGAAATTGTCAGGCTGATAACAGAGGAAGTGGCAGGAGACAGATACAGGACATAGTGCTTTGAAGAGAGATGACAAAACACTGCAGATATATGTGCCCAGCTCAAATTTCATGAATCGGGTTTACAGCCACTTTAACATACACTTTAAAGAGACTTTGTCACAAAAAATAAAATAAAGCTTGTAACTACTTAATTGAGTAGTATAGTTAATTAGTAAGTAGTTAATTACTTAATTGAGAATAGTTGCAAAGTTTTGGAATTTCTTCAGCCAAGCCTGTTAGGCCCCATGTACACTGCTGCTGGTAAACGGACGTTCAGAGGCAGTTGGTTCTTTTTTCAACTGCCCCAGAACTCATCCAATGTTATCTTATGTGTACATGTACACAGGTTAGTTTTAATGTAATTTTTAGGCAGTTGCGTTTATAGGCTTTTCTTTGAAGGCAAACAAAATTAGTTCAGACGCCAAATGCGGTGTTTCGTTTACAGGCGTTTTTTTATTTTTTAAAAAAAAATAATGTTTTTTTTTTGTTTTTTTTTTAAAACGATTCTAAACGCAAACACGGCTAAACGTGGCAAAATGGACGTTTTTAAACGGGGGTTATTATCTGTCACGTTAAATCGTTCAGGGGATGTTGTAAAAACATCCCGTGTACATTAAGCCTTACAGTCTGACACACATTCTCAAGGCCTCTTTGCAGAGAGGGAAACTAGTGTTTTCTTCTTTTTATTTGAGACATTTGCAGGATCCTGGATGTTTTTTGTTTTTTTTAAACCATTTGCACAAAGAACATTGAAGCCTTTTGGTACATCTTTAGATAGAGGAACTTGATTGGGAAATAGTTCACTTAATATAGCCCGCCAGACAGGACCCTCGTGTTTGTCACATCCTGAATGTTTAAGATGGTAAGCTATTTTGAAAGCTGCCTTGGTTCTTGGTTTTATCCTTGTTTTGCATTATTTTTGTTTTATTCTGTGTGTATTTCATAATTTAAATCTTATCTGTGCAGGTTCAGATGCTGCCAGGAGTACAGCCCATTCACTATGAAGGAAAGGCTTTAAGCTTCTATTCAAGAACTCCTTTTGCTAAACATCGTGGTAGGTTAAAATGTCTCCTGTTTATTTCGTATATGTTATTGATAATTTTTTAAAGCATGTTTATTATAATAATAATAATAATAATAATAATAATAATAATAACTTAAAAAAAGCTTCAGTCCCCCACACACACCTTTCTACTGACCACCACTGTACATATGCAGCTCTCCACTGCACCACCACGCTTTTCCTCTGACCACCACTGTTTTTCAACACAATTCTCCATTAACTTCCATTGTAACTAAACACTTTTCTACCAACTTTCACTGTACAGACTCACTTTTGCACTGGCTGCCATCATACTGGCACCGCAAGCTGCTGCACTGTGCTACAGATTACATTCCCCAGACTGCTGAACTTTGTTCGCTATTGTAAATTCATGATTTGGTACTTGATTGTGTTTAAAAAAAAAATGGTAGCCTTTTGCTAGACAACTTTAATAAGTATGGCTTTTTCTAAACCTATAAAAAAACTAAAGTTTTAAAACCCTTGCCATCACACCCTTACTATATGAAAAAGTATAAACCCTTCCCAAACTAAAGGAGAGGGGAGTAGGTGGCATGTGACAGAAGCAGTGTAACAGTATTTGTATAAGTGACACTGAGAGAGTCAGTTTTGTCAGTGACCTATATCAGAACAAATTGTCAAATAGAAGAGTATAATTAGAGACAATTGGGTTTTTCCCACAAAAAGGCTGTATTCAGTCAGGGCTCTCCCATGGTAGCTGTTGCTGCTGAGGCAACATGTGTGGGCACAAGCTAGGAAAGTCAGTCCAACAATTCTTTTATACTTATATTAGGAAGTCACTTGGAAAGGAGTACCCCTTTGCCCCAGATGAAGGCAAAAGCTTCTGTTAGCGAAACCTTTATCCCAAGACCTTTCAGACACTAGTGTTGAGAATCCAGGAGCGGCATTTAGGGGCTCCAACTAGTTTCAGTCTCTGCTCCACTTTGATTTATGTTGTCAAACTTGCCAGCTTCTCCGCAAAGATGGGTGGATCTGCTCACTGATCTCGAACAAACTATCTTTCAATGGTTATAATCTCCATCCAAAAACAGGAAAAACTCAAGGGTTTCTAATCAAATCTGTTCCCAGTTCCCAAGTCGAAGGGAGGCATTTGGCCCATACTGCATCAACACATTTTCAACGAGTTGCTTTGGATATAGAAATTCTGTATGGAATATGCCAGTCAGCAGCTGATTACCTTCACCAAGGAAATTTCCTAGTCTCTCTGGTTATAAAGAATTCTTATTGTCACTTTTTCATATTTCAGCACGTCAATGCTACCTACATTTTGCTGTGGGCACACATTGCAAACTTTTGTTGCCCTTCCCTTTGGCCTGTCTGCTTCAACTCAAGTCTTCACTAAGGTTCCAGCCCCTATTCTCACTCTTTGGTTTCAGAGCATCTCCAATATGGAATATCTGGACAATCCTTTGCCGAGGGAACAGTTGGCTCAGGTTCTGCCTGTTAACATCAGCTGGAAAGTGCAGACCCTACAGAGATTCGGGTAGATCCTGGCTCTTAAAGCGGAGTTCCACCCATCTTATACACTTCTTCTCTATGGTATCCCCTGTGAGTATCCTTTTCGCAAAAGAAATACCTTTTAATTATCTTTCTTTGTCCTGCACCTAGGCAATTGCGTTACTAGGCGATTCGCAAGGGCTCCTGGGATAGCGGCGTCATGTATCCCAGGAGTCCTTGCGAATCGCCTAGTGACGAAATATCGCGATGATTGACAGGAACGTCTGCCGAGGCCGCTATGGCATAGTGTTAGGATTCGGGAGGAAGGAGCGCCGTGCGGTGGCATTACTGCGCAGACTCGAGATCGGGAGGTGCATGCTGGGTAGCCAGCTGCACCGATTCCCGGAAATAGATAGAGGGCTTCAGATGCCCACAGTGAAGATGTAACCTGTCAGCGTCCGAGATCCAGGTACTTTTATAAAATTCATACATAAATAAAAGGGACTCCATAAATAACAACACTATCTAAAGATTACATATAGAGTGGATCAAGTTAGAGTGGAGCCTTAAAAAAAAAAAAAAAAAAATCTAATTTAGGGACTGGAACTCCGCTTTAAGAAATCAGTGCTGGATCTGACATTGTCTGGTGTATCTAGGTCTAACCTTTTAATACAGCTCTGACCAGGGTCTTCCTTCCCTAGGACAAGCTCCAGTCTTTTTGTTCCTGCGCGTAGATTCACGTGGTCCAGGAACTGCTTGACAATTTGCTTTTGTATGAGGTTTTTGGACCTGATGGTGGCATGCCTTCTGCCACTTCTTTACACTCCATTTTCACTCCAGACTGTTGCAGCTCAACATTGTGGCA
This sequence comes from Lithobates sylvaticus, assembly GCA_028564925.1. Classification (NCBI taxonomy): domain Eukaryota; kingdom Metazoa; phylum Chordata; class Amphibia; order Anura; family Ranidae; genus Lithobates; species Lithobates sylvaticus. The sequence continues at coordinate 63,529,531 of CM053035.1, read as the reverse complement.
GTGTGGGACAAACGGTTCAGTCCCTGGTTAATACAATGTGTATCTCCACCTTGGCCCTGGAATTGGAGAAATCCTTTCTCCTGATGATCTGGAGGGTGCTCACGATGGAAGCCAATCTTTCAGGCTGGAGTCCTACATGCTCCTTGGTGCTGGGGACCTGGTCATCAATGGAAGCTTGGCTTTCGATCCATATTCTGGAGCTTGCGGCAACTCTGTTTTAAACTAAAAGCTGAAATTCTCTGCTGTAAGGTCACGTGTCCAGGGCAGATCCATGGCCGTGGCTTACCTCAACCATCTGGGGGGGGGGGGGGGCAGTAGAAGTTGTACAGCTCAAAGTGAAGTGGACCTGATCCTCATTTGGGCTGAATCTCAACGTTCCACAAGTGTGGAAAATTGTAAGTGGGCTTCCTCAGTTGTTAACATCCAGACTCCAGAGAATAGTCCCGTCACCTGAAGGTGTTTCAAGTTATGTCGCAGGTGGGTTACTCCAGATGTGGACCTCCTGACTTCCAGGCTCCACAGTGAACTGGACAGATTTGTTGCCAGGTCCTTGGGCCGTCACAGTAATCTGGTAACTCCAAAGGATCCGTTCAACCTAATTTATACCTTTTACCCCAGTGAAGCTCCTTCTTTTGCAAAAAACACCCTTTGAACCTATCAGGGCCATTTGTCTACCGTTGGTTATTGGTTATGTCTTCCAATAGACTGCAATGCATAGATCACATGCAGGGAACTTGCCTAACACCAACAGCGTGTTGGATGTATAGACAGGTAAGTTTGACACCTTTCTACTGTTGTCAATGTAAGTTGGCATTCTTTTACTAATCACCAATGTAAGAGTGGACAGGTACAGGGCACCGTTCTAGTTTAAAAAGGTTTTGAAGTCCTGCGCTTATGGGAAAAAGGATTTGAGAAGAAGGGGAACTGCTGCCTCTACCAATACATCCACCTAAGTGAAATGTCAAAAGTAAGTGTGTGAAGGGGGGCAGAAATGGCGCTGTTCTAGTGTGGAGTGTCTTGCACCCCTAAGCAATTTGCAAGAAATGGCAAATATGATATATCCCAGATAAAAAAAAAGGTAAAGTGTAAACTCAATATGTAAATAACCTGTGTCCAGGTGCAACAGTCTGGTATATATCTGTTTAAATAGCCTCAGTGTGGCTCATATGAAAATCCAAAGAAAATGGGTGCAATCCCAATACGCAAATGGCCTATGTCCTGGTGCAACAATCTGGTGTGGCACTATTTAAATAGCCTCCGTGCAACTCATAAAATCAGCATGCAAAAATAATGCCTTAAATAGGTGACCCACACTGCCCGAGTTTAAACATATGTGAAACCATAAAGGAACTGGTGTCCTTTAAATGCTTAAGTGATACACTCTTATAACAATTAGTGAATTATACAATAAAATGCTAAGTGCACAAATAGTCCAGATGCCATAAAGATGCAATAAAAAGATAAAAATGAAAAGTAAATAATAAAGTGACAGGTGCTCTTCATAAACTGTACTCTGTGCTTCTTATGGGTGACCTATAGGTAATACGCTCACCGCAATCAATCACCCCACGCAGGGGTATTGCGCCTTCACAGTATCTGCCACTGTGTAGCAAACTGAGGACCTTTTTCCTGTGTCAGCTGATTGTTTCCGTGTTTGCGGTGTAAGATATGATGGTCTCCTTCAACTTTCCCTTCATAGCTCCCACATGCAGAAAAGAGACATCTATTTATTTATAAAAGTGAAAAAAACATACTCACATTTAGTGTAGTAATACAGAGCTTTGAAAAAACAGGAAGCCGGGACAATATGCTTTCCACGGCTCAAAACCGGAAGTGATGCAAAGAACACTGGTAACTGTAAGATACAGAAACCAATCTCCAAGAAGCAATTAAAAAATATGATAAATACAATAAAAGAAACAGAATTTTTTTTTTTTTGTAGAGATGTTAGACTATAAGAACCAACACGTTTACAAATGGCAGGCGGATGAAAATTATACAGAAGAAGATAATAACATTTCAATGGCAGAAGAATCAACAGACCCCTCATTAGGAAGGGAAGAAATAACAGAATGGTATGAAACCAGACCACATATACCAAGAACTCCTATACCTATACAAAGGAGAGAAATAAGTCCCACATACAGAAGAGATGAAAGAACATCTACACATAGAGAGGAAAGATGCCAAGAACAAAATACTAATGAGTATTATTATCCCAACACCCCGAGAACACCTAGACTCCTGAGGAATTCCAATAGCCATTCCCCTTTTACACATATCAGGATTTTTCTCATAGAGAACCCCAATACAGGAGTTACTTTTTTCCTAGAGGACACAGGAAGGCCCCCTAGAACAAGGGGAGGCTATGAAACACAAAGACCCCAATGGGAAGAAAGGCCTCCAAGAAATCAATACCAAAACTGGCGACCTCCAAGAAACCAGGGATGGCGCAATACACAGAGACCCCCAAGACCCGAACATTCAGAACAGAGGGAAGTCAATTGGGAACAAGGGAGACCACGACGAGAAGACAGACGAGAAGAAACCCAGAGACCCCAAAGATGGGAAAGAGAAAACGGGCCAGAGGCAAACGAGGGGGACAAAGAAAAAGAAGGCAAGAACACTAGGAAGTGGCATATTTAACTTGAGCAATGTCATCTTTTAATGAGGAAGAAATAAAGGTATTAAATTTAGGGTTGAAATTTTGCTCCTGACAAAGACCTGGACAAATTTGAAGTGTATATAGATCTACAAAAATTCATTAAGAAATTTTTTGCCTCTAAACTTAGCGCTAATTAACTTTTTCTGTCCTTGTTTAAACACTCCCAACTAAAGAACAACTCTATATTTAATCCTAAAACAAGAAACAGTGAAAGCTTAGAGGTCTTTATAAAGATGGTGGAAGAGATAACAAGAATTTTAAAAGTAAAGAAATTCAGAAAAGAAAAAATATGGAACACAATAAAGGAAATAGAATAAAAAGAAGGAAGTGATTATTCGCCCAGCGGATAAAGGGGGAGGATTGGTAATCATCAAGAAAATTATGAGGAAGAGATGAAGAAGTTGTTAAATGTAGAAGACACATACAAAAAACTGAAAGGCGACCCCAAAGGGGAGTATGAAAAAGAGAGCTTTTGTCAAGAAAGGGAAGAAAAAAAGATTTTATCTAAGAAGGAAGCAAGATATCTGGTCCCAGAAGCAGCAAAAACACCAATTATCTACCTAAAATTCACAAAGATCAAGAGAAAACCACCAGGAAGACCCATAATAAGCGGCATAGACTCCCTTTTTTCAAGATTGGGAGAATATTTAGACACCTTTTTACAACCGTTAGTACCTGAAAGTAAATCTTATCTGAAGGACAGCAGTTAATTCATTTCAGACCTGGAGGAAAGGGGAGATTTGGGGACTTTGAATGAGATGTGTGTTTGGAAGAAATAAGTATATTGCATGATCAAAAGAGGTTTATTCATTAAAATGCATTGGACAAGGTACATAGCAGATATGACTGTGTGTATATATAATACACACAGAAAAAATCTTATTGCACAAGCTTAAAATCCAAAGAGCATTGTAATATACAAACATGATTGAGTAAAGACTGCACTACATTCATTTAAGACCTTAGAAATATCACAACAGAAGAAGATCTCTTAGTCACGATTGATGTGAATTCCCTGTGTACTAATATTGTACAGGAAGATGACATAAGCCGTTCCGAGTGGGCATTGCAAACCCAAACACATTTACAACAAGACCAAATTGCTGGTTGGAAGCTAAACAGTGAACACGTTTTGCTTTTTGACTGCTGGTGATTGCTGGGTTGCATTTTTAGGTTCTTTTTGGGGCTTTTAAACACCTTTTTCTGACACTTTTTAAACCGCTTTTTTTTTTTTTTTTGGTTCCTTCAGCCTAATAATTGAGGGGAGTGGTTAATTGGTCACAGGTGCTTGAGGCCTATATAACCTTCTGTAGAACTCATTGTGAGCCTGCTCATCTTTGAGCTTGCTGAAACTCTGTCCAAGTGGAACTGGATTAAGTGGTGAGTTAAAAACCAGAGTTAGTGGAACTGGATAAGGTGGGGAGTTAAAAAACAGAGTTTAAAACAGGAGGTTATAACAGGGGTCATAGTACCTGTGTAGTGTGAGTACCTGAGTAGTGTGTGTGTGTGTGTGTGGATCGCTAGTACTTGTGTATTGAGTACTGTGTACTTGTGTATTGCGAGTGCATGTAGGTCTGCGAGTACCTGTGTCTTGTTGAGTACATGTGTAGTGTAGGAGTATTAGTGTCAGGAAGCTAGTTGTTAGGTAATTTGGACAGGGTATAATCCCCAATCCTCGTTAAATTAATAGACATGATGCCAGGCGGGTGTGGAGAGGCGACTTGTACATCTTGCGGCATGTATGCGTTCCTTGATCATCCGATCGAGGGTGAATACTGCTGTGCAAAATGTAAGCACATTGTATTCCTGCAAGCCCAGGTTCTGAATCTGGGGAAGCGACTGTCAGCACTGAGAAGTCCCTCCATACTAAAGGAGAGCCAGGAACGTACACGGCAGGTGCCGGCAGGGGCCAGCACAGACGCAGGTGGAGATAAAGAGGCGCAGGCACTAGAAAAGAGTAGATGGGTGACAGTCAGGAAGGGTAGAGGGAGAAGTGGCAGGGAGGCTGATCCAGGGCTGGAGCATCCCAATAAGTATGCTCCATTGAGTGACATTGGTGAAACCAGTCAGAGACCAGCACTGCTGGAGCTGAGGGACTCTCCTAGCTGCCAGGGGAAGAACTCCTCCAGTGAGAGAGGGGGGGGAAGCGAAGGGAAAGGAAAGACAGATTCTTATGGTAGGGGACTTTGGACAGAGAGGGCAATCTGTAACACAGACCTGAAGCGCCGAACTGTATGTTGTCTACCGGGTGCTCAGGTTTGGCACATCACGGATCTTGTGGACAGATTACTGGGAGGGGCTGGGGAAGGCCCGGGTGTCATGGTGCATGTTGGCACCATTGACAAAGTCAGAGGCAGATGGAGTGTCCTAAAGAACGATTTTAGGGACTTGGGAGCTAAATTTAGGGAAAGGACCTCCAAGGTAGTATTCTCAGGAATACTACCGGTACATCGAGCCACACCAGAAAGGCAGAGGGAGATTAGGGAAGTAAACAAGTGGCTGAAGAGCTGGTGTAGTAAGGAGGGGTTTGTGTTCCTGGAGGACTGGGCCGACCTTTCAGTCGATAACCAGTTCTATAGAAGGAATGGACTGCATCTAAATAAGGAGGGTGCAGATCAGCTGGGAATGAAGATGGCCAAAAAGTTAGAGGGGTTTTTAAACTAGGCGATGGGGGGGGGGGGGGGGGGGGGGGGGGGTGCAGAGGAGAGATAGTCAGCACGGAACATATTCCAGTATTCCAGAGGGTAGTATTGGGGGCATTAGTGATAGGTTGACCAAAGCACATAAACCCAAGGTAAGTATAGTAGCAAGTCCAAGTTGCAATCTCAGAACACCCAATAAGAGGATAACATGCGACCGGTCTAAACTACGTGGCATGTTCACCAATGCCAGGAGCCTGGCAGACAAGATGGGTGAACTAGAGATACTGTTGTACGAGGAGGATTTGGTGGGAATTTCAGAGACCTGGTTCAACAGCTCTCATGGTTGGCTGACAGCCATTCAAGGGTATACCCTTTATCGCAAGGATAGAGAGGGTAAAAAAAGGGGGAGGGGTATGCCTATAAATCAAGAATAATGTACAAGTGAATGTGAAAATAGACATCGCTAAGGGAGCTAGGGAGGAGGTGGAATCCTTATGGGTAGAGCTCCAAAGGGATGAAGCTAAGGGAAAAATAATACTGGGAGTATGCTATAGGCACCCTAACCTGAGGGAGGAAGGGGAGACAGATCTCCTATCACAAATTGGATTAGCAGCAAGGGTGGGAAGTGTTATCATAATGGGGGATTTTAATTATCCAGACATAGACTGGGTAGAGTGAACCATGCATTCATCTAAGGCTCGCCAGTTCCTAAATGTCTTGCAGGACAATTTTATGGGTCAGATGGTAGACGCACCAACTAGAAATAAAGCTTTACTGGATCTACTGATTACCAACAATACAGACCTGATCACGGATGTGGAAATATGGGGCAATTTAGGTAACAGCGATCGCAGGTCAGTTGGCTTCAGTATAAATCACACAAATAGGAAATATCTGGCGCCACATCTGGTGGGAACGGATAACTAAACTTAATTAAAATATAATATATTACAGCTTACAGTCCTTACATGTGGCTGCATTCGTTTCCTTTTTTTAAGCTAAGAAAATTTTGAGCAAATACAGAAAAAACTGTTGTTCTTTCCAGAAACTGTTGTGCCTGTCACTTCCTGTGAGCTGCACGAAAGAATATGTTCTTCCTTGGATATCTCCTGCAAGCCACCAATTGTTCTACCCATTATGTAATAGGAAGCTAAATGGACATGCTTGTAGTGATAGCCATGGCTCCATCCCCATATTCTGTGGAGGGTGATGTACCCACACAGTGCAAGGTCATTTGTTATTTTCAGGATTACAGGAGCAAAGCAAAAGAAACTTGATAAAAGAAAATGAATGTAGCAATCACACCAAGTACTGGTAAGCTGCAATAAATAAAAAAAAATTGTTTTGGATTTCAATGCACTTTAATCTGATAAATATAACAGTTTATTATACTTGCCAGGAATATTTTTTTTTCCCGCATTTACCGTAAATAAAACAAACTCGGATGCCCTGTGTGAATGAGTGCTTACATAGCTTTGGATCAATGAGTCCTACACTGTCTTCTGTGAGCTTTTACTTAATGCTGGCCATACACTATACGAAAAACCGTTTGAAAATCTGTAATTTGGACAGTTCATATATTTTTCGTCCAGGTAATGGGCACAAATTGAAAATTGGTTGTGAGGTTTTTGAGCCAAAAAATCGAAGGAACCATATGGAAAATTTCTGCCTGACGGACGATAAATTGAAAGGTTAATGTGTTGGTACTGCGCATAAGTTACCCAGAAGCAAAAAATGAACAAGAAACAAATTCATTTGTGCCCATTGACAGATTTCTCATTCAAATTCGGCCATTGCATGATGGCAGTATTCTTTGCCTTTACTTACACTTGCCTGTGTGTTCGTTTTTTGTAAACGCATTTGAACAATTCTTTGAACAATTCTTCGTATAGTGTATGACCAGCATAAGAATCATTAGTGGGCTTCTGGCAAAACCCACATGAAATGACTGGATTCTGTGATGCTGTGGAGGTGACCTAAGACACACAGCATTTAGTGTATGAGTAATAACTTCCCTTTGTGTATGTTTTATTTTGCAGTGTTTGGCTTGCGATGCATGGAGAAGCCTGACCCAATATGTCAGCCACGGCTGTCGATGGCTCTGATGTGTCACTTGGTGAGTGCTTGGTTTGTATGATATCTCCCAATCTTAAATATTTTGTGGCATATTGCCTATGTTGATTTAATATTCTTCCTCATTTCCCTGTAGATGGAGAATCTTTCCACACTGTGGATACGTTTCTATTGGATTCTGCTAGCACCACTAAGTTAACTATAAAGGAGGAGAGATCAGAATCTCAAGGAAGTTCCTCACTACCTACTGAAAATGAAATCCTCGGAACAGATGGGGAGGGCTCCTCTCACAGCGCAGGTGACTTTTTTTTGTTATTATTTCTGTCATTGTCCCCTTTAACATGGTCCTGATATGGTTTTTCTCAGCAGGGGATGGGTCCACTGAACCCCTGCTGAGTTGAGCGGAGCGGCTGGATGACATGTCCATGTCTGTTCCGCTTATGCAGAGTGGACATGGACACAGACACAGCCACAGCCCACTCTGCTCTATGGGCAGCCTGAGGTAAACAGACTGGCTGTCTGTTTACACCAGACTGCCCTCCGATATGACAAGATAAAAATTTTTTTTTTGCTGGATTGGTTGGGTGGAGCTGGGTGTAAATGGACACAGGTCCGTTTACATCTGACTGCCCATAGTGGAGAATGTAGGGTCCGTCTGAAAAAAAGACAGGCGGACCCCCAAGATTGAACTTGGGGAATCTAAATTAGAAGTTTCCAACATAACCACTTGCTGTGCAGTGAACTTAAAGTGGTTCTAGAGGCAGAAGTTTTTTTTTTTTTTTTAATGCATTCTATGGTGGCTCAGGAGTTAGCCTGCTCAAATCCCCCCCATAGCAAGAGGCTTACTATTGGGTGTAGTCGGCAGAGGGAGGGGCCAGGACCGGTGGAAAAGGACTCAAAAAGAAGAGGATTGGGGCTGCTCTGTACAAAATCATTGCACAGAGCAAGTAAATATAACATCTGGCCGGTTTTTAACCTCTTTCAGACCGGACCAATTTGCAGCCAAAGGACCAGGCCCCTTTTTGCGATTCGGCACTGCGTTGCTTTAACTGACAATTGCGCGGTCGTGCGACGTGGCTCCCAAACAAAATTGACGTCCTTTTTTCCCCACAAATAGAGCTTTCTTTTGGTGGTATTTGATCGCCCCTGCGGTTTTTATTTTTTGCGCTATAAACAAAAAAGAGCGACAATTTTGAAAAAAAAAAAAACACATTATTTATTTTTTGCTATAATAAATATCCCCCAAAAATATATAAAAAAACATTTTTTTTCCTCAGTTTAGGCCGATACGTATTCTTCTACATATTTTTGGTAAAAAAAAATCGCAATAAGCGATTATTGATCGGTTTGCGCAGAAGTTATAGCGTTTACAAGATAGGGGATAGTTTTATAGCATTTTTATTAATAATTTTTTTTTTTAATAGTAATGGCGGCGATCTGCGATTTTTTTTTATTTTTTTATTTATTTTTTTTTTTTTTGTGACTGCGACATTATGGCGGACACATCGGACATTTTTGACACATTTTTGGGACCATTGTCATTTATACAGCAATCAATGCTATTTAAATGCATTGATTCCTGTATAAATGACACTGTCAGTGAAGGGGTTAACCACAAGGGGGCAGTGTAGGGGTTGAGTATGCCTAGGGGTGTGTTTCTTACTGTGGGGGGGCGTGGCTGTCAGCTAGTGAATGCTGATCTCTGCTCCAATCACAGGGAGCAGAGATCAGCGTCACTAGTTGCTAGGCAGAACGGGGAGATGCTGTTTATCTCAGCATCTCCCCGTTCAGCCTTCCCGTGAGACGATCGCGGGGGTCCCCGCGGCGATCGAGTCCGCGGGGCCCGCGACCGGACTCACGGGGACCCGACCGGCGCCATACGCCCTCCTGCCTGTATGTGCCATTCTGCCGACGTATATCGTCGTGCGCCGGTTGGCAAGTGGTTAATCATCCCAGTGAAGAAAAAAAAACATCTAAGAGGCACTGGGACTTTGATGGGAATTTGCACAAAGTAGTGAGAATAAAAATATGGAGTGCTTGCTGGCTCAGGTTAGGTTGCTCACCCTCCTGTGGGTACCCAGCAGGTTACAAAAAAACAAAAGACATCCACCAATAGATGGGGCACCAGACCAAATTACAAGAGTTGAAAATGCAGTAATTTATTAATTTAAACACAAAAAAAATAATTATGCGTTTTGGGGGTCAGAAAGAAAAATCCCTCTTTCTCAGATCTTCAATTAAAATAAGAAACTTGAATGAAATCAAAATAGGGCTTTCCTGAGTGAGTCTATATAAGGTAGCTAATTGATGGATTAAGAGAGTTACTAGCCAGCATTATCTGCGTGACCAATCAGAATGAACTTGATTTTCTAGTTTTATTGCTGTCTTTGTCCCCACTGGGGAGTTTCTACATTGCAGCATTTTTAACGCTACAGTCAAGTGCAAAAATGGAAATAAACCTTTTAATGGCATAGAGGGTATGCAGCCATGCCTGTTCAATGCTTCAGTTTTCTTCCTGACATCATTCATTTACAAACAATGACTCAGTGCTTGTTTCAGGACAGCATTGCAGAGTTTTGCATAATTGCACTTAATATACTCTAACTTACCCAGTGGTTCTCAGTGTTAGGAAGCCCATCGATGATTTGATTTTCTTTCCTTCCACCACGGGTTGAAGAAAAGGAAATTGCTTAATTCTCCCATCAACAGTCAGTGTCGATGGGGACATTTTCTTACCTGCAAGGTAATATCCTAATGTGCTAGTATGCATGACATACTAGCTCATTATGTGAAACCTACCTGAAAACAAAGCATTCCAGCGATGCAGTGTCATCGCTGGAGGCAGATTCCATCTTCACTCATCTTGCTTCTGGGTTCGCGGACTTCCGCTCTGTGACTGGCCAGAGCTGAGATGACGTCACTCTGTCACTCCACTGCCGCTGTTCACAGCACAGGGCTATGAAGGAATAGCACTATTAACATAAATAGTTAATCTGGTTGAAAAAAGACATAAGTGCATCCAGTTCAACCCACAGTTCCCGTTGCTCTCAGTCAAATTCTGTGAGGAGGGAGTGGGGGAGGGGGACAAGGCTGAGATGAACTGTGTGTGTGTCAATAGAGGACGGAGGATTCAAGAAGAGGAGGTTTTGTATAGCACAGAGCAGGTAAGTATAACATGTTTGTTATTTTAGGAAAAAGAGCCTGTAGATCCACTTCAATTTAGGAGTAGTGATTTGAGTATTTGGGGTCGGGGCTTGGGACTTAAAGCCTTTATTAACCCAAAAAAAATAAATGAAGATCCTGTTCCCTTGAAGCATGTTATACAGCACAGTGCTTGTGCTGTGTCATTTAGACCCCCGTATCACCAAAAATACCTGGCTGATCCTGCCTGGCTATACCCTCCCCTCTGCAAACAGACCATGGTAATCATGGCTGCTGAGCCCTGACATCATGGTCGGTTTGCGTGATTCCGTCAGCCACAGCCTGGTATCTACAATACATTATTGTACCTGTATGAGCGCCGCTCCCGCCGCAGAGCTCATACAGGTATAATCGTGCAGTTTTTTTTTTACAGAACACAGGCACAATTATTATAATGGTGCAGAGAGGATGCCAGCATTTAATAAACGTGGGTTAACAACCACTTTAAGGAAAAAGACAGTGCTTTGCCCTGTATGAGCAAATTACAAGTTCACTTAAAGCAATGCTCCAATGTTTCATATATGGCGTTAAAAATTCACTAATTACCTTTTCCTGTTGATGCTGTTTGGTAAGAACATGTTATGAGCTACCCTTGTGGTTTAAAACTGAACTCCAACCTAGATTTTTTTTTCTGTGCACTACCGTCAGGATATATACTGTGACGGGAGTAACTTTGGGCAGGGGGCTGGTGGAATCCAGAATCCCTTGGAGAGGTTGGGAAACTCTTGCTTCAGCTCCCCATGCACCTCCTATGTCTAAGTCACCCTGTGTCAATTAGGGGCACAGGGTGACCAAGAAAAAAAATAGACATTAAGATGAAGATGACATTATGATAATGTGTATTGTCTGCAGTTAGCTTGAAGTCAGCAAGCCTGGTCTGCAATGTGACATCTGAGTCATCCAGGTGCATGGGATTAGCCATGGGTCAGCCCTACCTTGTTAGCTAAACCATTGTGTGATATTTTGGGTAAATATTTGGGTTATTGTGTACGTGGGGACTGACATACTTTTCAAGTGTATAAAAAGGCTATATACTTGTCCAGTAAATCATTCCATGTGCAAGCTGTGTAACTGAGCTAGTCTCGCCTGGTTTTTAGTTACAATATGTGGCTGTAATATGTGATATCTGAAGGTCCAGATTGGAGGAAGCTGTGCACAGACGGAAACACTCGAGCAGAGAGCGACGGGGTTCCGTTACATTGGTGGCAAGCAGTGGGATCCTTCCTGCAGTCCGGGACATCCAAACCTCCACCGGGATCCAAGGTCCAGATAGCAGAAGAGGAGAGATGCAGATACCGGCGGCCATGGAGGACAAATTTGGAAGGAGGTTGCAAGAGATGCAGATACAGCACAGGGGACCAGTATCAGAGCCGGTCCTGCTAGGATTGTGTGATTACATCCTTTACAAACTCTGGAAGGAAAGCTAGCCCGTGAGCAATGCCACCAGGGTATAATTCTCCCCTCCATCCAGGAAAGGTACTGGTTGCAGTATGGATTGCAGGTGCTGTTTTTGGGAGAAAAAACACACAAGGAGCAGACAGCTGAGTTAAAGCAGGCTGGTCTGGGTAGAGATGTGGTTGGATGAGAGCTACAGAGCCCTCCGGTGGCATGTATCCCATGCATGCCCTTGGATAGCGGATGACAGCCCAACAGAAGGCTTTGGCTACGGCGGCCTGGGACTGTTGTACATGAAGCTGTCAGGAGACCCTAACTTTGGGAGCAATTTGGAGTGGTGGTTGGGTGAAATCATGGATTTCAGAGAAAAGATACTGAATGTCTCGGAAGTGCACTGGGCACTGAAAGATATAGAGTTTCTGGCCATTCAGGAATGGGAGCTGGAGATCGCCTACAGATGGCTGCTAGACTATCCAGAAGTACCAGCCAAAAGTCCTGAAATCTCGGCTGAAGTGCCAGCAATAGGGCAGAGTAACAGTGTGCTTTGCCCATCTCCACCCACAGCTATGGAAGCGGAGGTCTTATGGCAGATGCAGCAAGTGTTGACTCACCTTGAGGAACCTGTTTCTGTGCATGCTGAGCTTGGATGGAGAAATGCGTCTGTTCAACGGCAGTTTAAGGGCTTGGGAGAAGAGGAAGCTGTCCTCATTCCCCAGACATGGATCACAGAAAGCAGGGATTTAATTGACTTTTCATCAGAGTATGTTATGGATGATGAGTCACCTGCCAAAGTGTTGCCACTGGGCCCAAGGGCCACCAGCCTATGCCCTGGACTTTTCGGCAATTCCAGAGACTGGGAATGTAATAGACTTTTTTTCTGTAGAGGAGGAACCACCTAGCGAACCCCCAGCAGAAGTGCTGGTAGCAGGACAGAGTACTGCAGACCCCTGCTCCACGCTCATGGCAGTTTCGGAGGCCTGAGGTGAGAAGGTGGTGGTTCTTTTTCCCCAGTGGATTTCAGAGATGCAGGAAGGGGAAGTAGCCATCCCCCCTGCCCAACAAGGATTTGTGCACCTGGGAGACCGTACCAGAGAAAGGGCACCCCAGCAGCAGACGCCGCCCCAATATGATAACACCAACCCAGCTGAAGCGCTGGCAACCGGACAGAGAGTCCAAGACCTCTGCCCCACACCTGCAGCAGTTTTGCAGGCCCAGGGTGAGGAGGTGACGATCACTCCTGAGCAGCAGATCAGGATCCAGGGGGTGAAGGGAGAGGAGGTTGTCTTCCCTCCCCAACAGTCAGCCAGAGTGGAGGAAACTGTCTTCCCTCCACAACAGTTAGCCGAAATGGCTAATGTGAGCGCTGAAGCGCTAACAGGGCAGAACACTACTAGCATCTGCACACAACAATCCACTCCACAGGAGCTCCAGGGAGTGAATGCAATCGGCACCTCACAATGGCAGCTTGAGCTGGTGTCGGTAGATGGGCCTGCGGTCTCCACTAACCGAAACCCAACAGAAGTGCTGGCAACAGGGCAGAGTGCTACCAACCTCTGCCCAGCATCGGTAACAACTGCAGAGTTGCAGGGAGCCAGGGCAGTCTGCCTCCCTCCTCAGCGACAAGCTGATGTAGTGAAGCTCCTACGCTCAGCTGAACCACTGGCAACTGGGCAGAGCGCTGCTGGCCTCTGCCCTCCGCCCTCCAATAACAAAGAATGGATTTCCTGTGGAAGTGTAATGGACTACGGTCTCCACTTGTATACCCCAGGGATGCTGGGCAGTCGGTCCAGATCCCCAACAGCAAGACGGAGTGGGCCCAGCTCTAGGGAGAAGTACGCATTTCTTCCTAGCAGCGGGTATGTTCTGCGAGAGAGGCAGAGGTTGGTTCGATGAGTAATGCTCTGTTTGGAACAATTTGTTTGGGGTACTGTGTGGGTACAGGCATTGGGGGACTGGAACTACAGACTAACTTTGGAGTCAACACGTCTGGCGTCTCCTCTTGCGTTAGTCTGCTGCCAAAAGAGGAGAGATGTGATAGGAGTCACTTTGGGTAGGGGGCTGGTGGAACCCAGAATCCCTTGGAGAGGTTGGGAAACCCTTGCTTCAGCTCCCCATGCACCTCCTATGTCTAAGTTACCCTGTGTCTATTAAGGGCACAAGGTGACCAAGAAAATAATGGACATTAAGCATGTGGAACAGTAATATTTATCCACAATATCTCCCAGGAAATATACAAAGACTATTCCTTGTTTGTTTGATTTTGAACTATACATGTTAATTGAAAAAGCTGGTCACCTTGGCCTCTGGAGCTGGACAGTCCAAGTCGGCAAGGCTGTTCTACAATGTGACATCTGAGTCATCTGGGTGGATGGGATTAGCCATGGGTCAGCCCTACCTCATTAGCTAAACCATTGTGTGATATTTTGGGTAAATATTTGTGTTATTGTGTACGTGGGGACTGACATACTTTTCAAGTGTATAAAAAGGCTGTATCCAATAAATCATTCCATGTTCAAGCTGTGTAACTGAGCTAGTCTCGCCTGTTTTTTAGTTACAATATGTGGCTGTATTATCTGATAACTGAAGGTCCAGATTGGAGGAAGCAGTCTACTGACAGAAGCACTCAAGCGGAGTGCGACGGGGTTCCGTCACATATACCCTTCCACACCCTAGTAAAAATTTATTTTTGTTTTTGTCTTTATCTCTTGGAAAGAATTATGATCACTACCTGTCATTACAGAAATTGAGGAAAGTCTCCTTCAATTGGGACACAGACTAAAATAAAAATGTGAGGAAATGCTCTAAGTCATTCCCTGTGCTATTCAAAGCGTAGGTTCTTTCAAGGTTTCAGGTTTGGCCTGAATTAGTCCAAGAAAAATTGTATTTGCTAATGCTTTACAATAACATCCTAACTTTATTGGCTCCGAATCTAAAAGCGGTGGCAACACAAGTAGAAATGTAGTCAGTTTCCTCTCCATGATTGCAACTGTATTTTCTGATTCATAATGTATTTAACTCCTTCCAGCTGCCTGTATACATATGTGGCCTCATTGAAGTGAGGCTGCATATATGCGTACCAGTGTTTGTGCTCACAGAGATCTCTGGGTCTCATACTAACGATCGGAAACCGGGACTCCAGGTTCCCTGTCACCAGATCGCTGTGATCGCCTCTGATTCTCTGAGTGGATAAAAAGATACATTGTATCTTTCTCTCTTTACCAGAAAAGAAAAAAAAAAGAAAGGAGAAAAACAGCTAAAGGTTTGATCTAGGTCAGGGTTAGGGTCAAGGTAAGGGTCAGTATAATTTGGGTAAGATTTCTTTTTTAAAAAGCACTTTTTTAAAATTGGTATTAGTGTGTTTTAGGTAGGATAAAAAAAAGCAAAATGCACGCTATTGTTTCTGGGTCCTACTACGGTATGTATATAAACAGCAAATAACATACATATATCACTGCAATCGCCAGGAGCAGGGGAAATTATTTTGAGTTTTTCTTTGGTGGTAAGATATGGTAATAGCAAGAAATGTACAGCTACATTTAAAAAAAAAAAATGGTTTTATTTTACTAATTTAGGGTCCTTTTGTAATGCATAGAGGAGTTGCAGTCCGATGCAATGCTTATACAAATAGAGTGAGCTATTTTGCCTTTGAAATGCTTGTGTTCATGTATGCTGTGATGAAGAACCTGCTAAGTAAAATTCTTTGTATGCCATTTTTGCTTCTTTTAAATTTGGAGCCAATAATGTGATTATTTTTAGTTTTTTCCTGGACTGTTTTGTTTGTGAAAATACACAAATCGCGCACACCTGCAAGCCTTCTGCCAGTATCTTAATGCTGTGTGAGTCGTCTGTTTCTTCTGCTATAACTGGGCTTTAATTACAGTTAAATAATTATGTATTTTGTCTTTCAACAGCAGAGGAGCCAGAACGTAAAAGGAAGAAGGGTCCTGCACCAAAGATGTTGGGTAATGAAGTTTGCAGTGTGTGTGGAGATAAAGCCTCCGGCTTTCACTATAATGTGCTGAGCTGTGAGGGCTGTAAAGGTTTTTTCAGACGCAGTGTAATAAAGAACGCCAAATACACTTGCAAGAACAATGGCAAGTGTCAGATGGACATGTACATGCGCCGCAAGTGCCAGGAGTGCAGGCTCCGGAAATGCAGAGAGGCTGGAATGCGGGAGCAGTGTAAGTCATTGTTTTTTTTTGTTTTTTTATGTTTCTACCAAAAGTTTTATTTCAGTGGGGATGGCAAGGATTGTATTAGAAGCGCTCATGTGACTGACAATAAAAAGTGATGACAATGCTGTCGGTCCTCTTAACCTGCGTTATGATGGACCTACCATGATCTTTTGGGCTGGTTCATTTAGCATAGCCAATTTACTGATACTTCATGCTTAATAAAAATGTTATTTCTATATTGTATAGGGGAGACACCCCCTCCAAACCAGGGGTAACCACACTGACTGCTGCCACTAAGAGATTGGACACAAGGAAGAGCAAAGGGCACAACTCTATCAAGTCCTAATACTTGCATGTGTATCACAAGCCTAGTTTGGTTTATTTCCCTGAAGAGCAAGGATGTTTATCTCCAGTTCTGCTAGATCAAGACCTATAGTTAAAGATTCTTCTAGGAGTTGCTGGCAGTTTCAGACTGGAGCACCAGATTCTGGATATTTACTCAAACAGCCATCTGTACACAGTGTCTTCCCAAACCACAAAATGTTGTATTTTACTACAATTTGTACTTTGCATTTTTCTGTGGCTTGCAGTCACCCCAGCAGACTTACCAGGTTCATTGTCTTTACACTGTTTGACCTTGCTGCATGTATGGCATTCTACTGAATCACCAAATCTAGAAATTATCTTCAGCAGGCAGTACAAGACTGCATTTAGTGATCACAGGCTGCCACTGAAGACTAGATTGGTGAGTGGGGCTGTTCACTGAACGGCATGGCTGTGTTCTCTGAAGCTGTTTTCACTGGGGCATTATCTCTACTGCTTTTGTTTTTCTCTGGTGGTTCTTTACTTTTACACTGGCCATTTTTGCCGTTGTTTCTCCACTATCTTTTTGATGAGAAGATGTCCCCACTTCAGGCTCGGTTGGGCACGGTTTCCTGCTGTACATAAATATGAGATGAGTGTAGCCTGCTTCACTGTGCAGTACAGTGGCTTTGGGGTTCCACATGTGAAAGATGCATGGCTTCTCCATGGGGGGGGGTGATGCAAGATTCCAAGAGATCTCTAGTTCAGGTAGTAAAAAACCATCAAGTCAAAGTCTTAATGCCTAAAGGCGTCTTTTCATATGCCTCAGCTGTCCTTCTTTTTCCCTCTCCCAACAGGTGTTTTTTTTTCCTTTTAAATCTTCCTTTATTACCACAAAAAGTTCTAGGCATTCCAGAGGCAAACCTGTTTACTGTACCCAAAGCGAGACAGTTTTGCCAGTCTTATTCTGAACCTCATAGCCCTAAATTTCCCTGTTTGCACCTGAAAGTTCTGTAGTAAATCAGTCCAGTTCTGCTTTAGGGAGGTGGCCTACCTCAAACAGATGGCGTTTTTGGTCTCAGTGGATGTTTCCATTTTATCCAGGCATTAAATAACCACTTTAAGACTGGGCCTGTTTTTTAAACTTGTTTACAAGTTAAAATAATTTTTTTGCTAGAAAATGACTTAGAACCCTCAAACATTATTTGTTTTTTTTTTTTCTAACACCCTAGAGAATAAAATGACGGTCGTTGCAATACCTTTTGTCACACCGTATTTGCGCAGCGGTCTTACAAGCGCCCCCTCTTTTTTTTTTTTGGCAAAAAATTCACTTTTTTTAAATAAAAAAAATAAGACATCAGTAAAGTTAGCCCAATTTTTTTATATATTGTGAAAGATGATGTTACGCTGAGTAAATTGATACCCAACATGTCACGCTTCAAAGTTGCGCCCGCTCTTGGAATGGCGACAAACTTTTATTCTTAATCTCCATATGCGACTTTAAAAAATTCTACAGGTTGTATGTTTTGAGTTGCAGAAGAGGTCTGGGGCCTCTCGCTCTAACGATCGCGGTGATACCTCACGTGTGTGGTTTGAATACTGTTTTCATATGTGGGCGCTACTCGCGTATGTGTTCGCTTTTGCACGTGAGCTCGGTGGGACAGGGAGCGTTTACAATTTTTTTTTTTTTTTTTCTTATTTATTTTACCTCGTTCTTTTTAGAAAAAAAAAATGTTGCTTTTATTTTTATTAGAAGGAATGTAAACATCCCTTGTAATAGAAAAAAAGCATGACGGGACCTCTTAACTAATGAGATCTGAGGTCAAAAAGACGTCAGATCTCATATTTACACTAAAATGCAATAAAAAAATAAAATAAAAATGTTGCTTTAAGACCTATGGGCGGAAGTGACATTTTGACATTGCTTCTGCCCTGCAATGGTATGGAGATGGGTGGGAGCCATCTTCCCTTCACTCATCTCCATACCTAACAGGGAGACGGACGCGATCGCCTCCGCTACTGCCGGCGGCTCTGGCCCTGGCTCAAAGTGATCTTGTGACGAATCCACCACAGAGACAACTTTTATCTGAAAGCGGACCTACCGCTGAAGAAGAGGATACCGGGTTTATGGTAGCTAGCTGCTGCCATAACAACGATCTCCCTCTTCAAACAGCCGACGGGCAGTCCGGAAGTGGTTAACCACTTCAGCTCTGGAAGTATTACCCTCATCCTGCCAAGACCATTTTTTTGGGATACCTTAACTAACAATTGCGCAGTCATGCGACACTGTACCCAAATACAGTTTATGCCCATTTTTTCCCCACAAATAGAGCTTTCTGTTGGTGGTATTTGATCACCTCTGCGGTTTTTATTTTTTTTACTAAAAAACTAAAAAAGACAGACCATTTTGAAAAAAAAAAAAACATTATTTCTTACTTTCTGCTATGAAACATATCCGATAGAAAAAAAAAGGAAAACATCTAATTTCTTCATCAATTTAGGCCAATATGTATGCTGCTACATGTTTTTGGTAAAAAAATAAATAAATGTATATTGATTGGTTTGCGCAAAGGTTATAGCGTCTACAAACTATGGGATATTTTGATTGTAATTATTTTTTTACTAGTAATGGCGGTGATCAGTAACTTCTAGCGGGACTGCGATATTGCGGCAGACATTGGACACCTAAATTACACTTTTGACACTTTTTTTTTTTTTTTTTGGAGACCAGTGACATTATTACAGTGATCAGTGCTAAAAATATGCACTGTCACAGTACTAATGACACTGGCTGGGAAGGGTAACACCAGGGGCGATGAAAGGGTTAAATGTGTGCCTAGGGAGTGCTTACTAATGATGGGGAAGGGGCTTTTACTATTTAACCCCTTCAATACCCGCCCATAGTCATATGACGCCCACAAGGTGGATCTACCATCCTGGGTGGGTGTCATATGACGTCCTCCCATTCCCGGCCGCCTGGGGGGCGCGCGCGCGCCCGCGGCGTCGCTCGGGACCCCGTGCGGGTGCCCGGCGGCCTCGATGTCCGCCAGGCACCCGCGATTGCCCGTTAAAACAGCGGGACCGTGGAGCTGTGTGTGTAAACACACAGCTCCACGTCCTGTCAGCGAGCAGGAGACCGATCATGTGATCCCAGTACGGAGGAACACATGATCGGTCTCCTCCCCTTGAGTCCCCTCCCCCCACAGTTAGAATCACACACATAGGGAATACATTAACCCCTTCCCTGCCAGTCACATTTACACAGTAATCACTGCAATTTTATAGCAACGATCGCTGTGTAAATGTGAATGGTCCCAAAAATGTGTCAAAATTGTCCGAAGTGTCCGCCGCAATGTCACAGTCACGAAAAAAAAATCGCAGATCGCCGCCATTACTAGTAAAAAAAAAAAAATGCAATAAATCTATCCCTATTTTGTAGACGCTATAACTTTTGCGCAAACCGATCAATATACGCTTATTGCGATTTTTTTTTTTTTTTACCAAAAATATGTAGAAGAATACGTATCGGCCTAAACTGAGTAAAAAAATTGTTTTTTTAAAAAAAAAATGGATATTTATTATAGCAAAAAGTAAAAAATATTGTGTTTTTTTTTTCAAAATTGTCGCTCTCTCTTTTGTTTATAGCGCAAAAAATAAAAACCGCAGGGGCGATCAAATACCACCAAAAGAAAGCTCTATTTGTGGGAAAAAAAGGACGTCAATTTTGTTTGGGTGTAACGTCGCACGACCACGCAATTGTCAGTTAAAGCGACGCAGTGCCGAATCGCAAAAAGTGCTCTGGTAAGGAAGGGTGAAAAATGGCCCTGCGCTGAAGCGGTTAAAACAATGGATCGGTGTTCCTGCTTTACGGGAACACAGGATCCATGTCTTCTGTACTCACAGAATGACAGTTTGTCTTGTGTGTGTGTGTGTATATATAGGCAGACTATCATTCTGTCACAGTACAGAATGATCAGCGGATCAGTTCCCGCTGTGTAAATTCACGGGAGCGAGATTCCAGCGGCTTGCGCACAAAACCAAGAAGTGCAGAATCGCTTATATATACGTGATTTTGCACATGGCCGCCCTGTAGCGGTAAATCTGCTAAAATGGTTAAAGTGGTTGTAAACATCAGTCATGAAATCTGAACAAAGCACACCTATCTGTAGTGTTTACTTGTCTTTCTCCAAAGCTCTAATAGTTGCTTCTCTCTGGTTCTTCGTTCCTCTGTTATCAGCATGGCCACATTTGACAAGTTTTCCCAACACATGAGATTAAATTTGTGTTGGGGAGGAGAGCTCAGCACACAGCTTGTCTATTCAGAACACAGTTCTGCTGTGTGTGGAGAGGGGGTGTGTTTCTTTACTCCAATCA
Organism: Lithobates sylvaticus; assembly: GCA_028564925.1. Taxonomy (NCBI): domain Eukaryota; kingdom Metazoa; phylum Chordata; class Amphibia; order Anura; family Ranidae; genus Lithobates; species Lithobates sylvaticus. The sequence goes on along the minus strand of CM053035.1, from coordinate 63,508,703 downwards.
GCTCTCACACAGTGTATTAGACCTCGAATTGCAGCTCTCCACCCCCTCCTCTGTGATACTAAAAAATGCAGAAAGGATTTTTTTTAAATCAACACTTTTGATGGGGTATGCAAAAGAGAAGACTGCATATAAACAAGTAAAACTTACGTAGGAGGATTTGTTTCATCTCTGTGTATCATCTGAGGCAAGTCACTTCACTGGGTATATGAGAGAGTTTACAACCACTTTAACGACTATTCTGTTTCACCATAAGGATCTACCATTATTAGCTTGTGTGCACTCCCCCTTTGGGATTTCCTTGGCTTCCAGAGTATTCGCCAAGGTTCTACCCTGTTCCTGGCATAGCTGAGAATAAGCTTTTAAATTGTGTCTGATTTGTTTTTCCTGTAGAGGGCGGAGCCAATCATCTCTCAAGTAGCTGTCCTGGAAGATGAGGGGCTAAAACCCCCGTTAGACTTACTGGTAACGGTATTTCCATGAATCTTCCAGGACAGCGTCTATATTCCCACCTTATTCTGTATCCTTTTGTTTACCTGGTGATGGTGTTTTAGTGAGTTTCTGTTATTCCTCTGCCGAGTACACTTTTGGTGGAGGTTTACTTGATCTTCAAACAACTAAGGGTCAGGGGAGAGGGAGGGGCCTTTGTGTCTGATATGCATTTCCTGTAGAGGGCAGAGCCAATTATCTCTAAAGTAGCTGTCCTGGAAGATTCATGGAAATACCTCCTGGGCTTCTTTTTGCCAGGCGTCCATTTCCTAGCTATGCAGTGCTACATGGTAAACTGTCTACAATTGTTACCACATTTTATCAGGTGGCTCTGGCAGCATCATGGATGCTAACGTTTGACTTAAGGTCCTTCATGTCCTATTGACATTGTTTGATCTGATTCAGTCACAATATTACTTCTGAGGATTGCTAGGGAGTATGTTCTGTGTCTCAATCGCCCCTCTTTTTTTTTTTTTGGTTCTTCTGTGTCCCCTAATAAATGTTGGGAGAAATTTTTTTTTTATTTTTTTTTTTTTTACTTACTGTAAAAAAAAAAAACATTCTTTAGTTCTTTTGAGAACACAGCTCCTCTCCTGCCTTGTTGTCTTCTTGCTACAACTGAGTATTTTCTCCAGAACGTTTCCTTCCATTTCCATTGTGTTGCACATGCACAGGAGTGTATTGCCAGTAAATGGGGCAGTGCCCTGTGTTCTTTGTACAGTGTCCAACCTCTTGAAGGCGGCAACTATACCCATACATAGAAGACTGAAATCCTGTGAAGTAGAGAAGAAAAGGATTTTACACTGAATATAAAAAATACACTCTTTAAAGGTATAAGCACAGAGGGTTTTGCCACCTAATGAGTCACTTATGCAGAAAAAGCATTCAGCTAATGAAGTTTGAAAAGTGTGAAATCTCATCCTGCATGCTTGTTTCCAGGTCAGTCACTTAATGAGTAGTGAATCCAAGATAGAATGACAGTCCCAAAACCTGCATCTTTAAAATTAAGCATTGGCAGCTCTCTGATGTTTTGCCTTGCTGGTTCCTTTTTAAGATAACAATGCATTTATTGTTTGTTCAACACATTTCCATGATTTCCTAATGCTAATCAAAAGTACCCTCGATGGGCAGTCTGCATCTCATCGCCAATCTTACTTGTCTTTTTAAGTGCATGCAATATCCTGTGCTCACCACCATCCCTGATTCAGCTAATATATGGAGAAGTGCAAAGATCTTGCCCTTTATGCCCTTTGTTTTTTCGAAAAAATATCAGGCTGTGAATGGACTGCTGTGGGCTAAATATTGTAGTTTGACCTTAAAATAACAAACTAAAACGCAATGCTGCGTTTAAGCCAGCTTTGTCACTTTTTCCAGCAACATCTTCCCAGCCCTGATTAGTCACTTGCTCTGTTAGTCATGTGATGTCTGTTGGCTGATAGTGTGACCCTGTTGCACTTCCTCCCAGGTGTTCTGTCTGAAGAGCAGATCCGTAGCAAAAAGATCAAGAAACAACAGCAAGACGATGATGTTGTTCGATCATCTGCAGTTCTGGCTCCACCTAGCCCTTCCATGCTGACCCAGGATGTTGTCCATCTAACGCCTCAACAAGAGGAGATGATCCAACAACTAGTATCTGCCCAGCAACAGTGCAACAAAAGGTCCTTCAGTGATCAGCCCAAAGTAACGGTATGTAGTTTAAGAAGCCTGTATCTCTCATGTAACCTGCTGGTTTTAGAACATTTGAAGTAGTAATAATATAAATGTGTTTCATCATCATATGGTATTTGGGTTACATGGTTGGTAAGGCTGAAAAGAGACAAAAGTCCATCAAGTCCAACCTGTGTGCACTTTTGTTAGTATTACATTGTATATGCCTGTATGTTGTGTTTGAAATTATCGATGCTCCCTGCTGAAACCACTGCTTGTGGAAGAGAATTCCACATCCTTACCACACTAACAGTAAAGAACCCTCTACGCAATTTAGGGTTAAACCGCTTTTCTTCTAATATTAGTGAATGCCCGCAAGTCTTTTTAAATGCCCTATCCTGGAAAAGTTTTATCCCTATTGTGTGGTCACCAGTACGGTATTGGTACATTGAAATCATATCCCCTCTCAAGCATCTCTTCTCTAGATAGAATAAGTTCAGTGTTCGTAAACTTTCCTCATAACTTATGTCCTCCAGACCCTTTATTAGCTTTGTTGCCCTTCTCTGGACTCTCTCCAGTTCCAGCACATCCTTCTTGAGGACTGGAGCCCAGAACTGGACAGCATGCCCCAAATCAGAGTTTTGTAGAGTGGGAGAATTATTGTTTTATCTCTGGAATTAATTCCCTTTTTAATGCATACCAATATTCTATTGGCTTTGCTTGCAGCAGCTTGGCATTGCATGTCATTGAATGTCCTTTTCCATCCTTGATTCCCCCAGAGGTTCTTCCCCTAGTGAGTAGATTGCATTCGGGTTTTTGCCACCCAAATGCATTATTTTAAATTTTTCTACATTAAACCTCATTTGCCATGTAGTTGCCCACCCCATTAATTTGTTTAGATCTTCTTGCATGGTTTCCACATCCTGCAGAGAAGCTATTGCCCTTCTTAACTTAGTATTGTCCACTTTTTATTCCATCCTCTAGATCATTTATAAATAGGTTTAAATAAGATTGGTCCCAGGACAGAACCCTGGGGGACCCCACTCTCCACACCGGACCATTCCGAGTACTCCCCATTTATCAATACCCTCTGAACTTGCCCCTGTAGCCAGTTTTCGTTCCATGTCGACAGACCTTAATTTGTACAGTAAACGTTTATGGGAAACTGTATCAAATGCCTTTGCAAAATCCAGGTACACCACGTCTATGGGTCTTCCTTTATCTATATGATCACTTCTTCATAGAAGGTTAATAGATTGGTTTGGCAAAAATTATTTTTCATAAATCCATTCTGATTTGTGCTAATGTAACTGTTTTCATTACTAAAATCTTGTATATAGTCCCTTATTATCCCCTCCAAGAGAGCTTGCAAACTATTGACATTAGGCTAACTGGTCTGTAGTTCCCAGAGATATATCTTGGTCCTTTTTTAAATATTGGTGCTACATTGGCTTTTCTCCAATATGCTGGTACCATACTAGTCAGTAGACTGTTTGTAAAAATTAGGAACAATGGTCTGGCAATTACTTGACTGAGTTCCTTAAAGACCCTCGGGTGCAAGCCATCTGGTCCCGGAGACTTATTTATGTTAAGTTTCCCGTGATGTGTCATGAGGATAAATCTTGCAGTTTTGGTTACTGAGGCCCCCCAATTCCCTTGTGAAGACTGAGGAGAAGAATACATTCAAAACCTTTGCCATCCCTCCATCCTTTGTAACCAGATTCCCTTCATCATTTCTTATCAAAGGGTATCAAAGTACCCAGGCTATCAAATGAATTCCAGAACTAACATTCTTGATCATGATTTTTTTTTTTATTAAGAATATAAAATGGTATTAAACCCAAAAGCAAACATTTTAATTTATTGCAGCTCACCAGTTCTTAGATGTGATGGCTGGATTGGTTTTCTTTTTTCAGCTTTCTTTTATTTTCACCTGATGTGGCCAGGAAGTCTGTTGTGTTTGAACAGAGCAAGTTTTCCTGCAAAGGTATCTGTTAACCGCTTCAATACCCGGCCATAGTCATATGACGCCCACAAGGTGGATCTACCATCCTGGGTGGGCGTCATATGACGTCCTCGGATTCCCGGCCGCCTGGGGGGGGCGCGCGCGCGCCCGCGGCATCGCTCGGGACCCGGTGCGAGTGCCCGGCGGCCGCGATGTCCGCCGGGCACCCGCGATTGCCCGTTAAAACAACGGGACCGGGCGGGACCGTGGAGCTGTGTGTGTAAAGCGGGGAGGAGACCGATCATGTGATCCCAGTACGGAGGATCACATGATCAGTCTCCTCCCCTTAAGTCCCCTCCCCCTACAGTTAGAATCACTCCTATTAGGGACACACATTAACCCCTCCAGCGCCCTCTAGTGTTAACCCCTTCCCTGCCAGTCACATTTACACAGTAATCATTGCAATTTTATAGCAACGATCGCTGTGTAAATGTGAATGGTTCCAAAAATGTGTCAAAAGTGTCCGAAGTGTCCGCCGCAATGTCGCAGTCACGAAAAAAAAAATCGCAGATCCCTGCCATTACTAGTAAAAAAAAAAAAATTCAATAAATCTATCCCCTATTTTGTAGACGCTATAACTTTTGCGCAAACCGATCAATATACGCTTATTGCGATTTTTTTTTTTACCAAAAATATGTAGAAGAATACGTATCGGCCTAAACTGAGGAAAAAAATCGTTTTTTAAAAAAAAAATGGGATATTTATTATAGCAAAAAGTAAAAAATATTGTGTTTTTTTTCAAAATCGTCGCTCTTCTTTTGTTTATAGCGCAAAAAATAAAAACCGCAGGGGCGATCAAATACCACCAAAAGAAAGCTCTATTTGTGGGAAAAAAAGGACGTCAATTTTGTTTGGGTGTAACGTCGCACGACCGCGCAATTGTTAGTTAAAGCGACGCAGTGCCGAATCGCAAAAAGTGCTCTGGTAAGGAAGGGTGTTTAAAAGCCCTGTATTGAAGTGGTTAAAGCAGTTGTATACCCCTTTTTTACATTTTTACCTACAGGTAAGCCTATAATAAGGCTTACCTGTAGGTAAAATGAAAAACTCTTAAACCTACATGGTTTAGGAGATCTTCACCCTGCATACAGCCGCTGACGTCAGTGGCGCATGCGCAGTGAATGTCTGGCGGAGGTCTGGCGTATCGTGCCGGGAAGAGAGGACTTTGGGTTCGGGGCTCCGGCCACACACAGCGCCTGAGCCGCGAACCTGGAAGAAACGCAGAGGGGAAAATGTCAGCTCCCGGTGGTGACCGGGATGCGATGCCAGCACTTTGTTCTAAGGTAATTATTTCATAATGAGCTAGTATGTGGTGTATACTAGCTCATTATGCCTTTGCCTTACAGGGTTTTTTTTGTTTGTTTGCGGCTATGCAAAAACAGTGGAATTTAAGAACATGGTGGACAAAATTATGTGGAAACTCTACGGGAGGTATCCCAGAGGTAAGATAGATTCAAGCAGACGTTGAGGTAGACTTACTTTCCGAGACATCATGGACCGAAAGTCAGCAAATTTTAGCGTTTCTAAGTCTGCTAGTACATCTAACAACTCCCAGAATAACAGTGCTGCTGTCTGCTGTGTGAATGTGCTCCTTCATAATGGATGAGTAGCAGATGCTCGGGTTCCCCCACAGCAAGCTGTTTGCTCTGGGGGCACTTGGCAGGAGGGTGGAGCGTCGACGGGGGACCCAAGAAGAGGAGGATCGGGGCTGCTCTGTGCAAAACTACTGCACGGAGTAGGTAAGTATGACATTTTTGTTACTTTTGGAAAAAAAAAAAAACTTTACTACAGAGCTGCACAATTAATCGTTAAAAATTTGTGATCTCGATTCAACCCCCCTGACATCTCTATTGCAGAGTTTGCCGATTCTTTCATATAACAAGTGGAAAGACTTATCTGCTCACTCAGCTGTCAAAGAAAATATCCTTCAGTCTGCCAAGTTTTTAAAATGAAACATTGTAATTAACTCTTCCTTCTTAGATCAAAGGGATAATCTTCTGTGTGTAAAGAAAAAATCCAGGCAGTCTGCCAAGTTTTCAACAAGGTGTAAATGCAGGAAGTTTAACCACTTAAAGTCTAAATCTTTTTCTGACACTTGTTTCTTAAGTTAAAATCAATATTTTTGCTAGAAAATGACTTGGAACCCCCAAACATTATATATATTTTAGCAGAGACCCTAGGGCAGTGATGGCAAACCTTGGCACCCCAGATGTTTTGAAACTACATTTCCCATGATGCTCATCTACACTGCAGAGTGCTGGAGCATCATGGGAAATGTAGTTCCAAAACATCTGGGGTGCCAAGGTTTGCCATCACTCCCCTAGGGAATAAAATGTCAATTGCTGCAATATTTTATGTCGCACTGTATTTGCCCAGTGGTCTTTCAAACGCAATTTTTTGGGAAAAAAATACACTTTGAAAAAAAAAAAAAAAACAGGGAAAAAATACACTTCAATTTGCCGAAAGAGAAAAACTGCTGATTAATGGAGCCCAAAATGGGCCGGGCCTGGGCGGTGATCTGTCAAAGTGCTCGGACAAGGGGGAGGGCTGTATGTGATGGCGTGCGGCAGGGAACACACAGCTATTGAATTGAAAGCTGTGATGTTTCCGGCGCTCTAATCAACCAGACGGCGGCTCTCCTCTCTCTTCCCTTCACAGGCTGGCTGCAATGGGGGACACTCTGGCTGCAATGGGGGACACTCTGGCTGCAAATTTGCGCTATCCTATATAAAAACAAAAACAGCAACCAGCATCAAAAATGATAGAAATTGTGAAAAGTGAAAAAATGCAGCGCTCAAAAAATATATAGTCACCCAAAGTAGTCCTTAGGGTGAAACATTCACTGATGAAAACTTGTGAGTAATGATTACATTTATAATAAAGTACTCCTTACCAAAAAAATGAAAAATGTCTATGCAAATAAAATCGCATGGACATACAAACATAATTGCATGGACGCAAATTAATCAAACTTGTGAGTTATGATTACATGTATAATAAAGTGCTATAAAGTACTCCTTACATGTGAAAAAAAAAATGAAAAATGTGTATGCAAATATAATCACATGGACATACAAATATAATCGCATGGACGCATTTAGTCCATCTGTAAACTACACATAAAGTGTTAATCGGTGCTCAGCTGAAATAATCAACCTGTAGAAGGATGTTCACAAAAGTTCATAAAGACAAACAATATAGTCTTTTATGCCAAAATGACAGGTGAACATTATATAGGCGACTTCACACATAGCATTCTGGAATGTGCATATTAAGGGTGACTTCACATAAAACTTCTGGGATGTGCATCAAACATCAAGGGAGGGGGATGGGTACTCTTACCCCAAAGCGTGGACACACACGCCGTACGGCAGTGGGTCAATCAGGCATGGAATTATCCTCCAAAACTGATCCTGCAAACCGAACCTCCACAAGCAGAGCTTCATGCCCCAGTAGAAGTACCTCTAGTACAAAACATGTCGGGTACATAGCTTGCCAGGCTCGATATACCACGCTTCTACCATTTTATTTTGTGATTACGTCTGTACGCATCGTGAGTGATGTTCTGTACGTTTTTTTTTTATCCATTTTTTTATCTGAATAAACCTTTTTTTATTGGATGTATCTGCTCCATGTGGAGGCCTTTTTTTGTTTCATCCTTTCTCCCATGATCCATGCTGCTGGTGGGATGACAAGGAACATCTTCCTTCTGGAGTTCCTATTGTGACTTCATCACAGACCCCCTTGGATGTTGATGCTGGTGTACACTGCTCTGCTTGTGGAGGTTCGGTTTGGAGGATCCGTTTTGGAGGATAATTCCATGCCTGATTGACCCACCGCTGTACGGCGTGTGTGTGTCCACGCTTTGGGGTAAGAGTACCCATCCCCCTCCCTTGATGTTTGATGCACATCCCAGAAGTTATGTGTGAAGTCACCCTTATTATGCACATTCCAGAATGTTATGTGTGAAGTCGCCTATATAATGTTCACCTGTCATTTTGGCATAAAAGACTATATTGTTTGTCTTTATGAACTTTTGTGAACATCCTTTTACAGGTTGATTATTTCAGCTGAGCACCTTGGTCCGATTAACACCTTATGTGTAGTTTACAGACGGACTATATGCATCCATGCGATTATATTTGTATGTCCATGCGATTATTTGCATAGACATTTTTTTTTTTTCACATGGAGGGAGTACTTTATAGAACTTTATTATAAATGTAATCATTACTCACGAGTTTTCGATTAATTTGCGTCCATGTAAGGAGTACTTTATAGCACTTTATTATAAATGTAATCATTACTCACAAGTATTCTTCAGTGAATGTTTCACCCCAAGGACTACTTTGGGTGACTATTTTTTGAGCGCTACATTTTTTTCACTTTTATATAAGTAATGGCACACGGCGGACCCATCATTACAGCTGGAGAGAGCATCGGGAGTACATCGGAGGAAGAACAGAGGGAGAAGACCGCACGCAACGGAAAAAAACACTCCTTAAACAAAGCCTTACTACAAACAGCAGACGCAGTCGCTCTGAAACGCAGAACACTCATCTGCAACAAATTCTGGATGGTTTAATGGAACTCTTACTCTACTGAAGCAGGAACGCAGAAGAGCTGAAAGAGCCTGGAGAAGAAACTCTTCAAAGGAAAACCACACAAAACTACAATACTCTCACAATGAAATATCACAAAGCTATCTTCAAAGCTAAAAAAGAACACTTCTCAAACACTATCACAAAAGCCCTAAACTGCCCTTGTGAACTATTCAAACTAGTCGCCCAGACTATGAACCCTACCTGCCTAGAGCCCCCTACAAACGAAACTCAAGATTTTTGCAACGAGTTATCAGATTTTTTTATCAACAAAATCAACAACATTCGGAAAAATAGCCAACAGAAAAATACAATCAACCCCATCCAAAAAGAGGAAGCCGATTCAAACATCGCACAACCACCAAACTTTTCACTGACCCCAATCGCCATAGACACCACAAAAAACATCATCAGAAGCCTCCGAGACAGCACATCACCCAACGATCTCATCCCCACAAAACTTCTGAAAGAATGCTCCAACATCCTGGCACCTACTATAATTCTACTCATAAATCAGTCATTCAAAGAAGGAATTTTTCCTAACTCCCTCAAGCAAGGCATAGTCAAACCCCTCCTAAAGAAACCCAACTTGGATCCAAGAAACCCTAACCACCGAAGAACGATAACTAGCTTGAACACCATCTCCAAGATTATGGAGAAAGTAGTGGTACAACAGCTACAACTCCATCTGGACACACACAATCTCCTGGACCCTCTGCAATCAGGCTTCCACCCGGGCCATGGCACAGAAACAGCACTCCTCAAAATATGGGATGGATGCCTTGGAAGCAGCAGATGATGGAGAATTATGTCTCCTGGTACTCCTGGACCTTAGTGCAGCATTTGACACACTAGATCACAACACTCTACTCACCCGCCTCAAAGAAGTAGCAGGAGTCACAGATTCAGACTTAATATGGTTCACTTTCTTCTTAGGAAATCGGTCACAGACAGTGAAACTTGGAGCCTTCACCTCTGAATCTCGCCCAGTCTCCTATGGAGTCCCTCAAGGATCACCTTTATCACCTGTGCTCTTCAACATTTACATCCGTCCACTCCTTAAAATCATCAGCAAATCAGACCTATGCTTCCACTCATACGCAGATGATACTCAACTCTACCTTCGGATCCCCGGACAAAAAGACCAATATCAGGAATTGGACAAAATGCCTCACATCAATAGACTGGATGTCCACAAGCTCCCTTAAACTTAATGGAACCAAAACAGAACTCCTTCTCCTAAATGCCCAGGACCACGGCTATGGAACGCTCTACCTACGAACATCCGCTTGGAAAAAGACCATCGGGCCTTCAGGAAAAAACTCAAGACCTACCTCTTCTAAAAAGGAATCAACGCAGGTCGGATCAAGCGCCTCGAGGCGATTCAGTAGCGCTATACAAATCATTCATTCATTCATAGAGGAGAACCGGCATCAGAAGAAGACCTCAGCAGAGGGAGAAGAACCGGAGGAAGATGTCATCAGCGGAGGGAGAAGAACCGGAGGAGGATGAAGACATTGCCGGAGGGAGAAGAAATCAGAAGGAGAAGAGACGCTGGAGCTGCTTTAATAAATTACTTTGTCAAAAACCTGTGTGTTGTTTTTATTTTTGACCCTTTTTTTTTTTTTTAGGTGAATGGGTAAGGGTGCCCATTCACATAGGGGAGGGGGCAGGATCTGGGGGCCCCTATTAAAGGGGGCTTCCAGATTCCGATCATGCCCCCCCGACAAGATTCAGCCAGGGTTGTCGGGGAAGAGGCCCTTGTCCCCATCAACATGGCGACAAGGTGCTTTGGGGGGGGTCGCAGGGCCCCCCTGCCCCAAAGCACCCATCCCCTTATGTTGTGGCATGTGGCCTGGTATGGTTCAGGAGGGGGGGGCACTTGCTCATCCCCACCCCCTTTCCTATCCTGCTGGGCTGCGTGCTCGGATAAGGGTCATGTATGGATTTTGGGGGGGACCTCACACAGTATTTTTGGCGTGGGGGTTCCCCTTCAAAATCTATACCAGACCAAAGGGTCTGGTATGGTCTTGCAGGGGGGGGGGGCTCTATGCTGTTTTCTTATTTTGGTGTGGAGTTTCCCCTCAAGATTCATACCAGACTCAAAGTGCCTGGTATTGTTGAGATCAAAGTCAGATTCCCGTTCATTGAAGTCTGACTTCAAGTCGCAGGGCAAAGTCAGATCCACAGTAGTACAACTGTCGTGTCATACCAGTGTGAACCCAGCCTAAATACAGCTGTCTGTGAAGCCCTCAGAGGTTTATTGGAGAACGAACAGCATCATGAAGGCCAAGGACCAGTCAGGTCAGAGATAAAGTTGTGGAGAAGTTTAAAGCAGGGTTAGGTTATAAAAAAAATATCCCAAGCTTTGAACTTCTCACAGAGCACTGTTCAATCCATCATCTGAAAATGGAAAGAGTATGGCACAACTGCAAACCTACCAAGACATGGCCATCCACCTAAACTGACAGGCCGGGCAAGGAGAGCATTAATCAGAGAAGCAGCAAAAGGCCCATCGTAAATTTTGGAGGAGCTGGGAGAATCTGTCCATGGGACAACTATTAGTCATGCACCCCAAAAATCTGACCTTTATGGAAGAGTGGCAAGAAGAAAGCCATAAGAAGTCCCTTTTGAAGTTTGCGAGAAGCCATGTGGGGGACACAGCAAACGTTGAAGGTGCTCTGGTCAGATGAGACCAAGATTTTACTTTTTGGCCTAAAACAAAATGTTATGTGTGGCGGAAAACTAACACTGCACATCATCCTGAACACACCATCCCCACCGTGAAACATGGTGGTGGCAGCATTATGTTGTGGGGATGCTTTTCTTCATCAGGGACAGGGAAGCTGGTCAGAGATTATGGGAAGATGGATAGAGCCAAATACAAGGGAATCTTAGAAGAAAACCTGTTGGGAGTCTGCAAAAGACTTGAGACTGGGGCGGAGGTTCGCCTTTCAGCAGGACAACGACCCTAAACATACAGCCAGAGCTACAATGGAATGGTTTAGATCAAAGCATATTAATGTTTTAGAGTGGCCCAGTCAAAGTCCAGACCTAAATTCATTTGAGAATCTGTGGTAAGACTTGAAAATTGCTGCTTACAGATGCTCTACATCCTGTCTGACATAGCTTGAGCTATTTTACAAAGAAGATTGGGCAAAAAGGTCACTCACTAGATGTGCAAAGCTGGTAGAGACATCCCCAAAAAGACTTGCAGCTGTAATTGCAGCAAAAGGTGGTTCTACAAAGTATTGACTCAGGGGGGCTGAATACAAATGTACCCCACACTTTCACATATTTATTTGTAAAATTTTTTGAAAACCGTTCATAGTTTTCCTTCCACTTCACAATTATGTGCCACTTTGTGTTGGTCCATCACGTAAAATATATTTACATTTTTGGTTGTAACATGACAAAATGTGGACAATTTTAAGGGGTATGAATACTTTTTCAAAGGCACTGTACACTATATTTCCAAAAGTATTGGGACACCTGCCTTTACATGAACTTTAATGGCATCCCAATCTTTCCTTGTGAGGCATCTTGGACACTGAGTTGGCCTTGTGTCCTATCCTATATAGTCATGTTGGTATTAAATGGTTGGTGTATAATGTTTATCTCCATACATTTGTTGTTAATTGCTGGGGAGATGTGATTCTAGAAAGTATGAATATCTTCCATTGCACATCAGGATTTAGCTATTTTTTTTTAATTTTAAAGGCAACATTGTAAACAAAAAAAAAAATTTGCATTCCACTTTAGGATGCTCTTCTTTGCATTATAATTTGGATCTTTGTGTTTCCTGCTGTGTTGTCATGTCAAATCTTTATAAAGAATAAATGTGTAAACCACTTCTTATTCTAAAGGTTGATGCTAAGTTGATGCATGTTCAAAGCTCATCTTGTTTTTGGTGACCCATAATACTGATAGGTGTCATTTAGTAGTCACCCCTGCATGTCCTGAGCAATTACCTTTTAGCTAAGTGTCCTTTAGGATTAACAGCCGCTGACAGTGTCATACCGAACCCACAGATCCTGGACATTCACCGCAGCAGCAATATTTTCACATAATATCACATTCAGACAATCACTGTGGCACTAATGGACCCTGCTTGTGCCATACTGCACTGCCAGTTCTAGATGGTCACTACAGTGGCTGTTAGCAGGATCAGGGCTTATAGCAGATCCCCTGATGGTGGACAGTTATTGAGAGAGTATCCAGAGCTGTGAGTAGGTTATTTACTGAGGCCCCTGCTGTGTCATTTGAGGGTTAGAGTGCTGGAACATTTTCCCTTTTCGATCTTTTTTTTCCAACTACTTTCCTATTCTAACTTGGGGCTTCACTGCTCAGTTTCACTTTTTATGCATAGTTATAGTTTTTGGTATTTGGTAAGGTAACTATGTTTCCACCACCAACTTTGCCATGTACTGGTGATGATCTGTGCACTAGGAACCTTTTGCTTTGGTACAATATCTTGCAGAAAGTGGGTGGCACATTGTACAGTGGCAGTGCTTTGGCTAAGAGATTTGCCTTTCATGTGTGTTAAACCCCTCTGCATCTGCAACATCTCTGGTAAGAAGCTTGCAGTGGGAATTCATTAGTTACATCATTACTTGCTTCCCCTGTGCTCTCCTCCAGGGTCCATATGCTTAGTATGTAGATGGCCCTTGTTGTCTTTGTGTACAATGCAGGACCACTCAATTCATAGAATTTTAAATTAACGATCAATCTGCTTGAGATTGATGCAGTATGACGGTCTCTGTTACATGGACCCATCAACACCACAGTCAAGGTGGCACAAAGAGTCTTGAACATATCTTCTGCTGGGTGTAATGACTGGTCCCAACCCAACTGTGGCAGTTCACGTACCCGATGTGGAAAACTGGCAGAGTACTGTCTGTGATACTTTTTTTTATTTGCACTAACATACAATTATTCAGGACAAGCTTTTTAGGGTGTACCCCTTTCTTCAAGGTCCAAGCAATACTAATACACATTTTTCCTTATGCAAAACTTAAATCAGATTAAATCCTTATAGTTCTTGGACTTTCTATCTGGCTAGTCATCTGGTCACAGATACTTCATGGCCTCCTCTGGCTTCACCCAACATTCTGTTTCAAGGTCAAATTCTGCATTTTGCTTTTTAGTTACTGACTTTAATTGCATGGCTGTTGAGACCCAGTTGCTGAGACTTGACCCTAGGACATTTTCAGTTGCTAAGATCTTGGCTATTCTACAGAAGGACACAAATTATTGCCTGGCACGAAGCACCACTGAGTCACAGATATCTGCTCTGGCAATCTTGTTTCAAATACCCTGGCTCACATAGGTCCCCTGTTAGGACTAACATGGCTCAAGGAATCTTTTAATTTTGGTACATTCGGGCTTACTCTTTTTAACTACCTCTTGAGGTACCTCCTGTCACATAATCTCATATCTGGAAACTTTGCTTGCAAGTTGCCTTCTCTTTGTAAGGTCAAGGTTTCTCCTAAAGCCTAGGCCCTCCTTACTGCATAAGGTAGTCATGGAAAGGGTTTAGGGGGACCCCCACTGTGCCCCCAAAAGAGAATTAATGGACTATCTCCTTACCCAGGGATAAGGTATTTTCCTCTTTTCACATTAATTAAAAGAAATATAGTCTTACTTTTTTGCCCCGAAGGAATTTGTTCTGCATACAGCTTCCCTTTAGAAGACAGATTCTTTGTCATCCTTGGTGGTCCACATAAGAGATATCCAGTTTAGCCATTTTCATTGTATTCCCTCTGATTATATTGCAGGCCTATTCCCTGAAGGGACAGGAGAGGAGCCTCTGTCTTCTGTCACTACCCACTCTACTAGGGAGTGAATGCATTATGGGGCTTTCTGCACCAGATGCCAGTTTCTCAAGGTATACTAGACATGTGTTCACCAAATTCAACATTGTAACCAGCAGTGTTGTGCAGTCATGTCATAATCTTGGGGGTTGCCTTGCCACTTTTTTTTTTCTGCCCTTCTACTATGGGACAGATTTTGGGCATCAGTAGTTGTATCTGTATCCCCCCCCCCCCCCCCAAGAACAATGAGATTCATAAAATAACTTTTTCTTTAGTCGTCCAGTGGGAAGGGACACAGAATCCTCTACCATATGGTCCCCTTTTCTTGTTGGCTTTTTACCTTAGTTTGAAGGTGTTCCCATAGGTTATCTTGTTACTACTTACTGCATGCCATTCCTGGTCTTGTTACTACATGCAGTAATTTATCTACTAGATGGGGTTGTGTCCTTTAATTTTGCCTAGTGTCCAATTTTTTGAAGCAGCAGCTGTACCCATCAATGGAAGTTTGACTGAGCCTCCCAATAATTTGCTGGAGAAAAGGATTTTAAAGGATGTTAAAAAAAAAAAAAGAATTATAACTTTCCAGAAATCTGTTTGTCTTCCTAGAGGCACAATAATGTCTGCTACATAGTGTTCTGGTGGTGTGGCCTAATCACCATTGATATGTTAAATTAGTTTTGGGTGGAATACAATCTCTATCTACAGAAATTTTCTAAGTGTCTGAAGTCCAAAAATTATGTGGAAGCACAAAGAAGGGACGCAGATGCAAACCAGACTTTATGCATAACATGTACATAGTGGTAACATAAAACTGTATTCAACGTACTGTACATTTGCTTTCACTAGACAAAGAAAAACATGTAAAGTGTTAGACGTTAGTGTGCCTTTTAAATAGCTCCAGTCCTGCTCAGACACGCTAATTGTCACCAGTGAACAGTGTTTGTCACATGCATATTGAGCTCATGAGACAATGTTCTATCACTTTCATATCCTCGCTTCATTCAGTATAGCTGATCTTGCATTTCTCCTACTGTTGATTTCTCTCTTTTCAGCCATGGCCTCTTGCCAATGACCCCAACAGCAGAGAAGCTCGCCAACAACGATTCGCTCACTTTACTGAGTTAGCCATCATCTCTGTGCAGGAGATTGTGGATTTTGCCAAACAGGTTCCTGGGTTTTTGGAATTGTCTCGAGAGGATCAGATAGCACTTTTGAAAGCATCCACCATAGAGGTAAACTGTAAATAAATGTTCTGTAATACATTATGCTAATCATGACTATTGTAAATAGCAGTCCTAAAAAAACATCTCATTGTATAAATGGTTCTTATAATATTATCCAAAACCTTATTCCTAGTCACACAATTCCACTATCTATTTACTAATATTGCGTTTTCCAGATTAAAATAAAAACTGTTAAAATAGTAAATTAGATATTTAGTTTTCCATAGGATCTCAAATGTGTTAAATATCACAGACATGTAGCCATTCTACTGTTCCTTGGCAACCACAACATTTGTCATCCAAGTGCCCTAGCAGCACTCTTTTTCCCCAGTTCTGATGTCAGTGATCAGATTATCATGCTTTGCTGTCTGTACAAGATCTAAATATAAAACACAGCAGTGCACCTTATATTTTTTGCCAGCATTTATTTGGGGATACAGTCAGTCAGTCTTGTAATGATGGGTAAAGCTGCCACCTCTATGAGGCAGACACTTGACAAAACAAGGGCTTATGCCAATCTACTCAATTCAAGCCTAATTTAGCTTAGTGTCCTGAAGAGGTAGAAGGTTTTCCAGCTGAAAATTATTCTGTCATGAGCTACTGGAAATTCCCCACCGCAGCTGTTTTCACAGTATCAGATTGGACTTCCGATTTAGATATTCATTGCATTGGCTTTTCAGATCTTCCATGAAAATACTGGACACCCAGATTTGGATAGTCGCGCGCGTGTGTGTGTGTGTGTGTGTGTGTGTTATATACAGATCACCTGATCCATATATTCAGAGTCTGTGCATAACTGTCCAGTGTTCGGTCCCCACACAAGTCCAGTGTGGATTCTTTCCTCTGATGTAAAGGAGAATGGTCAGAGGTTTGCTCTTGGAAGATAGAAGCCATGGACAGCCTTATGCAGGTGGTTATTGAGACTCTTAAGATTGAATACCCCTGTACCTCCTCTTAAGTTATTGAGACTACACAGAGTTCCTGCAGGCCTAGGTGCTCTGCTAGGATGTTCCCTAATTATCTTCATTGGTTTTCCACCCAATATCCCTTTTTCCAAGAATTTGGTTAAGAAGTGATCTGCTCTATCATCAATGGTTTGGCTGTTTTCCCACATTAAAGTGGTGTTTCCACCAAGAAAAAAAAATTGGCTTAAAATTCCTAAAAAAAAAATACAAAAAAAAAATAATTGGAAAAAAAAAAAAAATCGTCACTCACCTCTAAATGCCTGTTGCTAGGAGGTCCCTCGTAGTGTGTCTCCTTCAGTGCCTGTGCACTGACATCACTTCCCCTCGGCGCAGTCAGTCATCTGGGACGCGTAACAGGTCCCAGATGACTGCGCGGCGTATCGCGCCGCTCGCGCATGTGCAGTGAGTGCCCGGCTGTGAAGCCACAGCCGGGTGCCCACATTAAAGATGCCGGCGCCGCAAGCGGAGCTGGGAACGAGGGGGCACCCCACTTTAACAATCAAGTTCAGGTGTATGCATATATGTGGCATCATGGATCGGGCCTTATGCTGTGCTGCCACATGTATTAGTACCTGTGTTTGTCTATAGCTCTAAGACTAAGCTATTACTGACTGCTCTTGGTCTCAGAGTAACGATCAGGAACTGGTAAAACTAGCTACCTTTTATTTTTTCCAGTTTTCCCTGGTCATCAATGCGGTCTGCTTTTTGCTGTTTTGGATCAGAACTCCTGGACTGTGGTACTCTCGCCATGTTTGCCTCATTCAAAAAGGTTCTGATTCTAATTCTTGCTCAGCTAGGGGCATTAAGGTGATTGTTAAAATAGGCAATCTGATTATCAAAGCAGCATCTACTCTGGACGTGCAGACCAGTCTGCTGATAATTCTATGCTCTCTGAGGTGCTTCAGACGGCTCTTGAATCTACAAAAGTTCTTTCTTGTCCCAATGTAATGTTTGGATTACTTAGTCTGATCTTGGATTTCAGGTCCGCAGGGATTTTCCTACAAGAAGAAATACAGCAGGCTCTGAGATATCGTTTTCCAAAAGTTTCAGACAAACCGCAGGTCCCCTCTATGCAAACTCATACCTGAACTGCCATACACATTTTCATCTTTTAGGCCAGGGGTAGTAGGCGACCTCTGCACTCCAGCTGTGGTGAAACTACAAATCCCATCATGCCTCTGCCTCTAGGAATCATGCCTGTAATTTTTTCAGGGTCTTGCAATGTCTCATGGGACTTGTAGTTCCACCATAGCTGGAGGACCAAGGTTGTCTACCCCTGTTTTAGGCAGTCCCCTTTGCTCCGTTCTGCTCTAGGACTTTGCAAAGAGCATCCATGTTGTTGTTTTCCTGCCTGGGATTCAAGTTTTCTTCCTTCAAAGTGGTCTTCTTAGCCTTGTTGTACTCTAGGACTTTACAAAGGGAATACTGGTAAGATAGTTCTCTTGGCTATGCTAGCTTCACTGGCTCTTGGTGTCTGAGTTGGTCCTTTCTGAAAAGGATGCAATCTGTTCTGGCTGGGTATATTATTCTGATGGCGATCTGGATGATTCACCTGTCCGTTCTGTATTGAAAACAGCAGATGGATGGCCATCTGGTGAGGTGTAATTTCGACAATGCCACGGCTGTGTGTAGTTAATCTGGCACAAGAAGCTTGAGCAAAAGGTCGGGTTCCAGCTCTCTCAGCGGTCCATCATATACCAGGAGTGGAGAAATGGCAGGGGGAGTTTCCGAGTCATCATTGTCTTGATACTGGAGAATGTCCTCTCCATCAAGTGTTTCCTATAGCAATAAATGCTGTGGTTGCTTGGTGGGTGAAATACTCACCCATCAAGCTTCTCTTTTAACTTCTGCAGATGACTGAATTAGAAAGAATTCACACCACTTTCCAAACTGGGCAAAAAACACTGGAAAGTTTAATGGCAATGGAGCCCTGAATGTTAGGTCTACTTTAAGTAAAACATGTCAAATACATTTGGGTCCATATATATTTGGACACAGGCACAATTTTTTTTTTTCCAGGTATTTACCAAAACACATTCAAGCTATAGTTATATAATAGATATGGGCTGAACGCGCACACTCTCGGGTTTAATTTGAGGGTATGTACATCCAAATCCGAGGAAGGGTTTAGGAATTACAGTTCTTAAGAATAGCCACTCCCCTTTTATCCAAGGGATCAAAAGTAATTGGACAATTGAATCAAAAGCTGTTTCATGGCCAGGTGTGAGATACTCCATCTTTATCTCTTAAAGCAGGTAAAAGGTCTGGAGTTGATTCTAAGTATGGTATTTGCATTTGGAATCTATTGCTGTGAACCTACAGTAGGTGCCCATGATATTGTGTCAATCTCGCCGCTTTTATCGGCGAGATTGACACCCTGCGAGCCCCGTCGCGGGAGCCAGCGCTGAGCTGGCTCGCATTGGGAAAGAAAAAATTATTTTTTTCCTTTCCCAATGAGCGACAAGCATTGCTGACATTGAGGCCGGATTCACACTGGTGCGGGGATCCGACTTGGATCCCCGGCAATACCAGGCACTGTGTTTGGTATGAATCTTGAGGGGGAACTCCACGCCAAATTTTAAATAAAAAAAACCAGCATGGGTTCCCCCTCCAAGAGCATACCAGGCCCTTAGGTCTGGTACGCATTTTAAGGGGAACCCCCTACGCTGAAAACCGGCGTGGGGGTCCCCCCCCAAATTCCATACAAGACCCTTATCCGAGCACGCAGCCCGGCCAGTCAGGAAAGGGGGTGGGGACGAGTGAGCGCCCCCCCCCCCCTCCCGAACCGTACCAGGCCGCATGCCCTCGACATGGGGGGTGGGTGCTTTTGGGGAAGGCCCCCCCTACCCCAAAGCACCTTGTCCCCATGTTGATGAGGACAAGGGCCTCTTCCCGACAACCCTGGCCATTGGGGTCTGTGGGTGGGGGGGGGGGGGCTTATCAGAATCCAGGAGCCCCCTTTATAAGGGGCCCCCCACCCTATGTGAATGAGTATGGGGTACACGTACCCCTACCCATTCACCTGGGGAAAAGAGTCAATAAAAAAAAAACACTAGACAGGTTTTTAAAGTAATTTATTAGGCAGCTCCGCTGATCTTCTTCCGACTCCTTTGCGCTCTCCGGCCTCTTTTCCCGTAGGGGGTTCCCTTTAAAATCCGTACCAGACCTAAGGGCCTGGTATGCCCCTGAAGGCATGCAGGTTTTATTATTAGAGAGGCGACATTGTCGCTTATTTCTCAAGCTCGCTACTATAGGAAAATGTGACATTTTCCTATTGCAGCCAGCACGAGATGTACAGCACCCTGTCGCCGCGAACCAGCGTGACGGGATCGTGCTGAAAACACAATCTCGCGGTCAGGTACTGTACATCATGCGTTCAAAGGAGCTGTCCATGCAAGTGAAAAAGGCCATTGTAAGGCATCAAAAATGAAACAAATCCATTAGAGATATAGTAGCAACATTAGTTGTGGCCAAATCAACAGGTTGGTACATTGTGAGGAAAGAAGAATGCACTGGTGAGCTGCATTCTTCTTTCCTCACAATGTAGCAACATAAAAAGGCCTGGACGCCCACAGAGGACAACAGTGGTGAATGATCGCAGGATCCTCTCTATGGTAAAGAAAGTCAACATTCAAGAGAAGACTTCACGAGAGCAAATATAGAAGGTTCACCACAAGGTTGAAACCATTCATAAGCCTGAAGAATAGAAAAGCCAGATTAGACTTTGCCAAAAAACACCAGACCAGTTATGGAAAAGCATTCTTTGGATGGATGAAACTAATGCCGCGTACACACGAGCGGAATTTCCGACAGAAATAGTCCGATGGGAGCTTTTCACTGAAAAAATTACTATCAGAAAAAACGCTCGTCTGTATGCTGTTCTGACGCACCAAAAACGTAAGCAAGTACGAGACGGAAGCTATTGGCTACTGAACTTCCGGTTTCTAGTCCCATCGTAAGTGTTGTACATCACTGCGTTCTTGACGGTCGGACTTTGGTGTGACCGTGTGTATGCAAGACAGCTTGCGCGGAATTCCCTCAGGAAAAACCTTCAGAGTTTATTCCGACGGCAAAACCGGTCGTGTGTACAGGGCATAAGATTAATCTGTACCAGAATGACGGGAAGAAAAAAGTGTGGAGAAGTCTTGGAACAGCTCATGATCCAGAGCACACAATGTCACCTGTAAAACATGGTGGAGGCAGTGTTATGGCATGGGCATGCATGGTGCTGGGTCATTGATAATGTGACAGAAGCAGCCAGATGAATTTTGCAGTGTTTAGAGATATACTATCAGCCCAGATTCAGAAAAATGCAGCAAAACATTGATTGGACAGCGCTTCACAATACAGATGGACAATGATCCAAAACACACTGCAAAAGCAACCCAGGAGCTTTTGAAGGAAAAGTAGTGGAATATTCTGCAATGACCGAGTCAATCACCTGATCTCAACCTAATTGAGTATGCATTTCACTTGCTGAAGGCAAAAAGATCTACAAAGAACAACAGAAGACAGCTGCCATTAGAGCCTGGCAAAGCATCAGAAAGGAGGAAACCCAGTCTTTGGTAATGTCCACGGGTTCCAGACTTCAGGCACTCATTGCCAGTAAAGTATTCTCAACAAAATATTAAAAATGAACATTTTATTTATGATAATATTTATTTGTCCGATTACATTTGAGTCCCTGAAAAGGGGGGAGGACTGTGTATAAAAATGGTTGCAGTTCCTAAAATTTGTACTTTTTGATATTTATGTTCAACCCCTTGAATTAAAGCTGAAAGTCTGCACTTCGAATTCATGTGGATTGTTTTGTTTTAATTTTATTATGGTGGCCTACAGAGCCAAAATTGTGCCTGTGCCCAAATATATGTGGACCTAACTGTGTATATAACCAAGAACACCCAAATTTTTACATACATCCTCCATGAATGTTCTTTAAACCAGTTCATGAAAGTTATGTAGTTTGACTGGTGGTCCTCAGAAACTAATAGTGTTTAACTCTATTGTAGATAATGCTGCTGGAAACAGCGAGGCGCTACAATCATGAGACTGAATGTATAACTTTTCTGAAGGACTTTACATACAGTAAGGATGACTTCCATCGAGCAGGTGAGACTGGCTGCCTTGGGCAACACAGTTTGTTTTGATCAGCAAAAGCAGTTCACCATGTGATACAGGAAACCTTACTGCTTTGGAATCAGACTTATAGATACCCACAAAATACAGTATATGGCCAAATGTTTGTGGACACCAGACTGACACATCTACTTATATGGACACACATATGTTGCCATCCCTCCAAATTAAGAACCAAAAGCCACTTTTCAATCAACTAATTTTTATTGAGTTTTTTCACATTTTACAACAAGAGAAAAAAAAAAAAAAAAAAACACTTAAAACATTGCCATCACATTCCCCCACCCAACAACTGTGCAAAAAAAACAAAAACCCACACCCCCTCCCTATCTGCATTCATCAGACCCTATTTCAATTCCCTCCTTCATATTATTCCAAGATGGTTCCCATTTTATATATATTAATTTCACTCCAGTATTATATTTCTAAAATTAATTTCCCATATCATTAATATACTCATCTGATTGCTTAACCAAATTAGACACTAGCCACCAATGCCAGACCTTTTCAAATTTCTTAGGACATCTATGTTTATAAGTCAACAAAGACCTTTTAAACAGTTGTGTGTGCTTCCAAACTTGTGGCAACAATTGGGGAAGGTCACTTTCTGTTTCAGTATGACTGTACCCCTGTACCCGAAGCCTGTTCAATGAAGACAAAGGGAGTACAAAACCGGTTTATAATTTCTGTGAAGAATTGGAACATAGAACCACAGAACCCAGTCTTATTGTCCAACAACAGTACCTGACATCACAAATATTCTTTTGGACGAATGGGCACACACTTCAAAATTTCACTTCACACTTCAAAATTAATGTGGAATGCATTCCTGTGCAGACTGTTAAAGCTGCCAGTACTGCATATGAATGCTCATTGTTTTGGAATGTGATGTCTAGCAAGCTCATATACAGTAGGGAAAAAAAAGTATTTAGTCAGCCAACAATTGTGTAGGTTCTCCCACTTAAAAAGATGAGAGAGGCCTATAATCGTCATCATAGGTATACTTCAACTATGAGAGACAAAATGTGGAAACAAATCCAGACAATCACATTTGTCTGATTTTTTGAAAGAATTTATTTGCAAATTATGATAAAAAATAAGTATTTGGTCACCTACAAACAAGCAAGATTTCTGGCTCTCACAGACCTGTATCTTCTTCTTTAAGAGGCTCCTCTGTCCTCCACTCATTACCTGTATGATTGGCACCTGTTTGAACTTATCAGTATAAAAGACACCTGTCCACAACCTCAGCCACACTCCAAACTCCACTATGGTGAACCAAAGAGCTGTCAAAGGACACCAGAAACAAAATTGTAGACCTGCACCAGGCTGGGAAGACTGAATCTGCAATAGGCAAGCAGCTTGGTGTGAAGAAATCAACTGTGGAAGCAATAATTAGAAAATGGAAGACACACAAGACCATTCATAATCTCCCTCGATCTGTGGTTCCATGCAAGATCTCACCCGTGGGGTCAAAATGATCACAAGAATGGTGAGCAAAAATCCCCAAACCACACGGGGGGACCTAGTGAATGACCTGCAGAGAGCTGGGACCAACGTAACAAAGGCTACCATCAGGGCCTGCAGTGCCAAACGTGTCCCCCTGCTTAAGCCAGTACATGTCCGGGCCCGTCTGAGGTTTGCTAGAGAGCATTGTGATGATCCAGAAGAGGATTGGGAGAATGTCATATGGTCAGATGAAACCAAAGTAGAACTGTTTGGTAGAAACACAACTCGTCGTGTTTGGAGGAGAGAGAATGCTGAGTTGCAACCAAAGAACACCATACCCTACTGTGAAGCATGGGGGTGGCAACATCATGGCAGTTTCTCTGCAAAGGGAACAGGACGACTGATCCGTGTACATGAAAGATTGAATGGGGCCATGTATCGTGAGATTTTGAGTGCAAACCTCCTCCCATCAGCAAGGGCATTGACAATGAAACGTGGCTGGGTCTTCTCACCGCCCGGACAACGAAGGAGTGGCTTCGTAAGAAGCATTTCAAGGTCCTGGAGTGGCCTAGCCAGTCTCCAGATCTCAACCCCATAGAAAACCTTTGGAGGGAGTTGAAAGTCCATGTTGCCCAGCGACAGCCCCAAAACATCACTGCTCTAGAGGAGATCTGCACGGAGGAATGCGCCAACATACCAGCAACAGTGTGTGACAACCTTGTGAAGACCTACAGAAAACGTTTGATCTCTGTAATTGCCAACAAAGGATATATAGCAAAGTATTGAGATGAACTTTTGATATTGACAAAATACTTATTTTCCACCATAATTTGCAAATAAATTCTTTCCAAATCAGATCAATCAATGTGATTGTCTGGATTTGTTTCCACATTTTGTCTCTCATAGTTGAGATATACCTATGATGACAATTATAGGCCTCTCATCTTTTTAAGTGGGAGAACTTGCACAATTGGTGGCTGACTAAATACTTTTTTTTCCCCCACTGTAGGTGTGATGGCCAGGTTGCACAACTGTTTGGCCATATAGTATAGCTGTCAGGCCTCCTCATAAAGAGAACTTAAATGGTAAATATTGCATTTTTTTTTTTTTTTTGAATGTCACTTAGACTGATACCAGTCATTTTTACAACCTGACTTCCTTGATACCATTAGTTTTTCACAACCTGACTTCTTGCAGCTGCTGTATACACAGGGGTAGATCAGTTAAATAATTAGTCGGGTTGAAAAGAAAGACCTTCCAGTTCAACCCCACAAAAAAAAAAAAAAAAAAAACGCAAAACAATCCTACAGTTGATCCAGAGGAATCCCGATAAAGCATGATCCAATTTGCTCCAGTGTTGCTGGAGTTAATGTTACCTTATTGGTAAAGGAATTGCAGCATAATGTGAACTTTATATTGCTTTAGATGTGCCTAAAGTATGCATAATTCCTACTTGCAGGCAGCTTGTAGTATTTGAAAGAATCTTCATTAGCTGCAAGATCAATCCCTGTGTCCCAGTGGGGCCCCCTGGCTTCACATTCTAGCCCCCCAAATTGAGCAGAAAAGGTTCCTCTTATGAGAAAAAATAAAAATAAATCAGGTAATCTTTAAATCTGTAAATTTTTCCATAAACCAGTTCTACACAGAAAACATTGTATGAGATACAAAAGTATTGCGACACATACATAACATAAAGGTATACAATCTGTTGAAGCCTTGAGCACTTGCGTTATGACAGAGAATCCGTGTCGAACAAATTGTGTCATTCAAGCAAGGTATATAGTATTCATTCAGATGCAGGTATAATTTAACACAATAATAGACCCAAAAAGACGTAAAAAAAAAAAAAAAAAGTGTATGGTAGGATATGCAAATAGCGGACCTCCAGCTGTTGCAGAACTACAAGTCCCATGAGGCAGAGCAAGACTCTGACAGCCACAAGCATGACACCCAGAGGCACGATGGGACTTGTAGTTTTGCAACAGCTGGAGGTCCGCTAATTTCATATCCCTGGTGTATGGTATGTCCAAGTGTGATAAACCTAGTACAAGTTTAAAGTCATGCTTTGTATCCTGTATTACTGAGGATGGTGTGTGTCAAAGACCGCCTTTACTGACCTCTTCTGAAAAAGCTAGTTGCCAGGCTGCCTTGCAGCTTGGTACTTTGTCAATGACTGAAGTCAAGTTTCCATATGAGGAATTCTGACTTTACTCCCAGAGCCCTGAAAACAGATTTGTTCTACAGCAAGCAACAGCTTCAACTATGAAGTGCTTGCCCCTGGTTCCCTTCTACCAAGCCTGCTTATTTGTCTAGCAATATGATGGATAACCTCAAAGACAAATAGGGAGGGTCATTAGCAAAAAACAAGCGGTGTGGGCAAGCACAGATTTCCTGGTTGAATGTGTTTTTTTGCATAACAGAGCAGTAAGTTACATGTCACATGGTCTCTGCCTAATGCAAGATCCAGTGTTAATATTTAAAGTGGTATTAAACCCCAAACCAAAAACTATTAGAGCAGCCAGCTTTTCCCCTTTGTTTTCACCTGGTGATCTGGCCAGTAACACACCTCCTGTATTCATGTACACCCACTCTGGATGAATGAGCATGGGGCAGATTTAAATACACTAACAAATTGAAGCCAAACTCCAGCTAGTACTTTATAAGCAGTTACAGCATTTTTTTTCCCCCTTTTGGGATAAAGATTTTAAATAATTAACTAGAAACGGATCATTGTAAGCACCCATAAATGGTGTGCCTCATCCCTGTGACTGATCTATTCTGCTGGACAGTTTGTTCTGTGTGGAAACAACAGACTTACTGGCTGGATCACCAGGTGAAAATAGAAGATAGAAACCCTAAAAAAGAAAATCAATGCAACCATCACATTTAGGAAATGTTAAGGTGCAATATAATAAATATTTGCTTTTGGGTTTAATATCACTTTAAGAGAAATGGTTTTAGACTATAGGTCTGCTTTAAGTGAGTGCAGTTACGATGCTATTTAAACTGATCTTTTAAAAACTATAATATTGTTTCTTCTATATTTAGGACTACAGGTGGAGTTTATAAACCCCATTTTTGAGTTCTCACGTGGAATGAGGCAGATGCAGTTGGATGATGCAGAGTATGCTCTACTTATAGCAATCAACATCTTTTCTGCTGACAGACCAAATGTGCAGAATCACCAGCTCGTAGAGAATCTCCAGCTACCATATGTGGAAGCTCTGCACTCCTACACTCGTATCAAGAGACCTCAGGTATATGAGAAGAACTGTTGCCAATGGCGTCCCTAGGGGGGGGGGCCAGAGGGGGCCCTGACCCCCCCCCCCCCCCCCCAAATTATGCTGTGCCCCCCCATGTGCCCCCCCAAAAAAAAACAAAAAAAAAATTTTTTTTAATTTTTTATTTTATTTTTTACAAAAAGGCAATGTCTTTTTATTTGCATTCATAGCGGATGCACCACATCTTGCTCAGGCCACCACTGGGGTAACACAGTCTCTATTGAGAGGAGGAGTATTCTAGCCTGGACGCGTGGATAAGTGTGTGCACTGCAGTACACTGTAATCACTGATCTGCATTATCTCCATCCCTTCTCTCCCCCATCTGTCCCTCCCCCTCTCCTGTTCTTTCAAGACCTTCACAACTTACTTTCACTTTCAGTTAGGCAGGTAATAGACTGCAAATTTCTTTCCTGCATCCATGGAGTGCAGGAAGAAACTTGCATGATTCCCCCAACACAGACAGTGGTGACAGGGGAATATCCTTCCTGCCCAGCAATTGTATTCTCCCAACAAACAGTCATTATCACTAGTGGCTATAGCAACCACTAGTGATAATCATAAGAGTATCTGGCAGGCTGGTTGTTCCCTATTTGATCGATCAACTTGGTACATTCAGCCTGCTCATTAATGGTTCAAACCTCAGCCAGTTCCTGCTGAACCAGCTGAGATTTAAACTGCCTATGACTGGTCTTAGCACTTAGGCAGCCCATACATTGATCACTTTTTTCATTTAACTAGTAGGTTGCATGAAAAAAAAAAGAAATGATCCAATTCTCCCATCTACACATTATAGGTGGATGGGGAAATCCTCCCAGTGTGGACCAGTGGTGGAAATACCAGGGTTGCTGTCCTGTCCCGGCTATTCACAGCGCTGGTCTCTGTCTCCATGGCAGCGGCGGCACATTGGAACCCAGTGCTGGTTACTTTATGGGGCTGATTTACAGGAAGGCCAGCACAATTTGTTGTTAGAGATTAGCTGGGCATGTTTAAAATTCCACATGCCCGATCCCACCAGGAAGCCCACACTGCACAGCGCTAATCACAGGCAGTGAGACATTTCCCGGTCCACAGCTGCACAGATCAGGAATGTCTCACTGCCTGTGATTAGCTGTGTGCAGTGTCGGCTTCCTGGTGGGATCGGGCAAGTGGGATTTCAAACACACCCGATCCCATCTCTAATGGTTGTAGAGTAGACAGTTGACCTCCCTGCAGGTTGCTTAGCAGCAATGCAGCGTTCCCTGACATGCTGATCGTGATGCAATCCAGGTGATGCTCCTAGTCAAATCCTAGTGATAAATATCATAGTGATTTTATTGATCAAAGCCCACACCTTACAGGCATAGAGCCCACATGGCTGCTGAACATACGGTGGATGTGGTTGTACTGTTGATGCTAATAAATACTGTGTTTATTAGATCTGACTGGGAGCATCACCTGGATCACATCCCGATCATCATGTCAACAGAGAAGGTTATACAGCATTACTTCTGCTAGGTGACGAGCTGGGGGCTCGGCTCTCTACAACCAATGGTGCCAGCCTTCCCCTGCATGCACCCATAATGTCACCAGCACTAGGTCCTAATAGACTGCTGCCACTGCCAAGGAGACAGATGCCAGACAAGCACTGTCAATAGCAGGGGCAGGACAGCAAGAGGAGGCTGGGGAACACCACAGTGGCAGAACACCAAGGCCGGTGGCAAGACAACCTTTGCAACCCTGATAGTTATCCCACTGCTTTGGACCCTTATATTTTCTTGGTATGCTGATGACATATATCTCTTGTTTTTGTTTTCTGCCACCCTGGGGATCGTAGTAAAATTGCATTTTATAGTTGCCCCCCTACTTTTGTCCCTGTCCCCCCATGTGCCCCCCCTAAATATGAAAACTGGAGACGCCACTGACTGTTGCCCCTACACATATGAATTACTACACTGCCATTAAATACTGCTCACAAACAGAAACTTCATTACATGCTGTTCATTGCCCTACCACTGCATACTGTTTACTCACTGCTCTGAGACTGCCTCTACATGCAGCTCATGGCCTACTCTGGATTGCCCCTAGGTACTGTGTATGGCCCTGCATGCTTTAGACCAGGAGTCTCCATAGTTTCTAAACCAAGGGTCAGTTTAAGGGGGCCAGCCTGTGGCCATTGGGAGTAAAAATTGTCCTTGCGTCAGTGGGAGTAAACCATGCATGTTTGGTATTGGGGGGGAGGAAATAGTGCCCTATCGCTGGTGTCAGTGGGAGGAACAGTGCACCATCATTGGTGTCCATGGGAAGACTTGGTGCCTCATCGCTGGTGTCAGTGGGAGGAACAGTGCACCATCATTGGTGTCCATGGGAAGATTTAGTGCCTCATTGTTGGTGTCAGTGGGAGGAATAGTGCCCCATCGTTGGTGTCAGTTTAAGGAATAAGTGCCCCATTGCTGGTGCATCACGTTGTGTTTGCTGCAAGGTGCTATACAGGTCCAGGGCCATAGTTTGCAAGTGGGGAAGCTCTGTCTCTAAATATCCTAAGAGTCAGGTACCTATAAATCCTGCCCAGAGGGTGAAGACATCTGCTGTGGTAAGTCTCTCTTCACAGGGCCCTAGTATGCTTTCCTCCTAACTATAAAAGGAGGAATTTTCTGCTACAGCATCTGGGCATAAATACAATCGTCCAGCTCAGTCACTGCCTCCCTTAGTTCCACAGTTAGCCAGCTGGGTCATTGCCTCTCTCCTTTTGAGGCATTTTCTGGCCTCAGTGTAAACCCGTCATGCTTATTTGCACATTACCATTTTCCTTTTCACCAACATGTGTTCTGTGTTACCAGTTTGTCACCCTTACCTTTGGCTTATGTGTGCTTCTTCCCTGTGTTTCATTCTCAGGGAAGACAAGTTGTGGGTTATCTGTATGTTCTTTTCCTAAAGGATCAGTCCTCCCTTTACTTGTCAGCTGATGTTCAGTGAACAATGCAGAGATTTGGTTAGATCCTCAACCTTTGGAAGCCTTCGCTGGTACCGGCTCACTGATTGGATTACCTGGACATGACATTGGATACAGTTCTGTCCTGGATCTTCCAGCTCCAGTACATAGTTGGTCTGGTTGAAAAAAAAGACACAAGTCCATCTAGTTTAACCAGTAAAAGAATAAAATAGCTTCATAAAAGAAAAAAAAAAAAAAATACAATCCTATACCCACAGTTGATCCAGAGGACAAGGACAAACCTCTGTCTCTCCACTCATGTGCTCAGGCCCGTTGGTCCCAGGGTACACTGGGCAGGTTTGTCGCCAGGGCCCTCAGTATTTGCAGTAGATGCTATGGTGACTCCTTTCCACCTGATCTGCCCAGTTTTCAGGGGGCAGAATTGGAGATGGAGGGTATTCTGGTAATTCCCATTGTACCAAACTGATTCGTGAGGATGTGCTACTCACACATACGCTATATTACCAAAAGTATTGGGACACCTGCCTTTATATACACATGAACTTTAATGACATCCCAGTGTGTTAGTCTGTCGCTTACATATTGAGTTGGCCCGTCCTTTTTAATTCAAATTCTATCAGGTTGAAGTCAGGACTTTCTGCAGGCCAGTCAAGTTCCTCCACCCCAAACCCAGTGTCTTGGTATGCTGACGCAGTCACTGGAACTAAGGGGCCAAGCCCAACACCTGAAAAACAACCCCACATCATAATCCCCCCTCCACCAAGTGATTTGGATCAGGGCAGAAAGCAAGGTCCATAAAGACACGGATGAGCAAGTTTGGGGTGGAGGAACTTGATTGGCCTGCACAAAGTCCTGACCTCAAACCGATTGAACACCTTTGGGATAAATTAGCGCGGAGACTGCGAGCCAGGCCTTTTCAGACACATCAGTGCCTGACCCCACAAATGCGCTTCTGGAAGAATAGTCAAACATTCCCATAGACACACTCCTAAACCTTGTGGACAGCCTTTTCGGAAGAGTTGAAGCTGTTATAGCTGCAAAGGGTGGTCCAACCCTATGGACTAAGACTGGGAAGCCATTAAAGTTTATGTGCGTGTATAGGCAGGTGTCCCAATACTTTTGGTTATATAGTGTATTTAGACTCCTGGCAGACTCTCTGTGTGCTCTTACAAATCATCTGGACCTTCTATCTCAAGGGTTGGTCCACCATTCTGCTTCATGGCCATTATAACAACGTGGCTGTTAGGCGTCCGTCCCTTTAGGACCTGGGCTTCATTGGTTTCAGTCATTCCTACCCTCTTGAATGCCATAAAATTAGCTTCTCACAAAGTGTATCATCGCACCTGCAAAGCGCATTTTGCACAGAGCAAGACCAGGAAATGTCATCCTAGGAAGTATTCCATGGGACGCATTGTGTCCTTCGTCTATTCTGGTCTAGATGAGCATCTGGCCCCGAGTACCATCAAAGGGCAAGTCTTGGGTCTGGGCCATTTTGTTTCAGAGAGGCCTCTCATTGGATTTTAATTGTGTAGAACACTACCCAGAATTTGGGAACCTACCCCCTATTAGACTTCCTGATTAATGTTTAAACCAAGTAATACCTAGTAATCAACAACATATAAATCAATAATACATGAATGCATCAACATAATATTCATAGAAAAGTCTGTGATATTAAGTCTTCATGATTGTAAAATAAAGTTATCCATCGTGCAAAAGTGCAGTAGATTCAAATAAAGTGCAGTTTGTGCTCCCCTTCAGTGTGCCCACTCACTCACCAGCTGCTATGGACCCCCAATGACAGGAGTCAGATGTGCTTTATAAGTATCCTGGGTATGCTGGTCCTTGTTGTCCTTCTCAGTGTTTGGGGAAGTAAAATGCTTGTGCATATGTGTGGCTAAAATGGCAAAAGAGATCCACATAGCGTAATTACATTTATTAATTAAAATAATTTCCACACGTTTGTATGAATAGAAGCAAACAGGTAGGGTGAGGATTTGATCAGTACCGTCATTGGACATTACAAAAGGTTTAAAATCACAAAGTTTTTATTTCATATATTTTACAAAAACAGAATCATAAATCATACAAATACATGTAAAAAATTGATATCCCTCTTAACGGCTACTACACCCCCTACAAACTCAGAGTGGCCCCAGATTACTATAAAATCTGGGGCACTTCTAAGATGTTAATCCAGAGAAGAAAAAGCAGTGCATTTACAGGGTGTCCTTTCTCGTTGCACCTCCGCCCGAAGGAATTTGCGGCCTTATCCTGTAAATAAACTTTCTTTGCACTTGGTGGATGAGGTCCTGGTCGTTAATTAAAGATGTGTTGGGGGGGGGGGGGGGGGGAGTCAGCAGCTAGAAATACTCTTTTAATATATGGACACTTACCTGTTTAGGGAGCCTGCGATGTGGGCACCCCAGCCAATCTTCGGGTCGGCTGTCTGGTGCTGCCGCCGCCGCCATTTTCACTAACGAAAACTGGCAGTGAAGCCTTAAGGCTTCATAGACGGTTCCCTACTGCGCAAAGACCTTTCTAAATGGCCCGGCGGTGGAGGAGTCGAACTTCCAAGGGACAGCTGCAGCGCCTTCTTCCGAGAGTGGGGACAGGGGACACCCCCCCCCCCCCCCCTGAAAGGTGCCAAATGTGGCATTGGAGGGGGAGGGAGAGGAAGCAAATAAGCAGAAGTTCCACCTTTGGGTGGAACTCCGTCTTAAAGACTGGAATGTAGATATCCAGGTAGATGCTGGATACCAGGAAGTCTTTCCTTGCAATAAATAAAAAGGTTTTGATAAAGAATGCCAGCCTGCTGGGCTGGGAAGGTTTTCTGAAGAATGTGGTCATCACAGGAGCGGAAGTTGCAGATTAACATCCTGGAACGTCAGGCAATTCAGCTGGCTCACATCTACCTGACCTGTCTATCTTCAGGACCTCCCCATCAGGAGATAGATTTACTCAGAAGCTAATCTAGGAGAATGGGCCCTTCACCCAGAGGTGTTCAAAGAGATTTTGTCTTGGGCACCAGCTGTTGATTTCCTGGCATCCAGATTTAGCAACATACTTGACAGGTTTGTGCATGAACCAAGGATTCTCAGGCATTTGGGGTAGATGCCCTGGTGATGCCTTGGGATAATGTTTCCATGATCGATGCTTTCCCTCCACTGCAGCTTATTTTTTGTCTGTTGCACAGGATAAAGGTGGAGGGCATTCTGCTGATTACATAATTAGGTGAAAAAAAAAAAAGACAAGTCCATCTAGTTTACCCAATAAAAAAAAATAAAAAAAACATACAATCACATATACACAATCCTCTACCCACAGTTGATCCAGAGGAAGGTCAAAACCCCCAGCAAAGCATGATCCAATTTGCTACAACAGGGGAAAAAATTATTCCCGATCCCCTGAGAGGCAAAGGGATATTGCCAAAACAATATGATTCTGA
This sequence comes from Lithobates sylvaticus, assembly GCA_028564925.1. Classification (NCBI taxonomy): domain Eukaryota; kingdom Metazoa; phylum Chordata; class Amphibia; order Anura; family Ranidae; genus Lithobates; species Lithobates sylvaticus. The sequence goes on along the minus strand of CM053035.1, from coordinate 63,475,723 downwards.
TTGCACCTGCTTGACCAACTAGAACGTGGTATGCAGACATCATAAATCTAATGGCAGACAAGCTGTTGGCTCTTCCAGATCAGCCACATTTGCTGTCGCATGGTCCTGCTTTACAGTTGCTGGCTTTGTTGGGATGGCTTTTGAAGCTGAAGTTCTGAGGGTGGATAAGGATGCTTCTGACTCTATAATCCCTACCTTCCTCAAGCCAAGAAAATCAACCATTAGGAAGATGGCCCACCATACAGATATTTTGGAGAGCACTCCAAGCGAACTCTCGCTCCATCCCTAGTGAGCGTTCACCACCCGCTCACTCCACCTTCCATTCACCAAGTGGCCGTCTAGGAATCTCCATTCCATCCATGGATATCCAGACTCCATGACAGTTGCCTTCACCTCGATTGACCGCATCCTGTTGGCACAGCTGTGAGTTGTTCTACATAGTCCATCCGTCTGCCCGGGACATCGAGATTGCAGGCTACCTAGAGCCTCTTTATGCCCGTTTGACTCCCTGTTGCTGACAGGGAGTCCACCAGTTCCGGTAAGCGTACACCTTTACCTTCCCACATTTAAGTGTGTATATCTGAAGATTTCGTTTAGGACTACCCGGTTCTGAAGTCATCCATAGTTCATCACTTTGGACTTTTGCTGTTTTATCACTATTTGATATGATATTTTTTTACCTCAAATGCATTAAGGAATCTGTTCCCCAATCACTATTGAGGATCCTTTCTTGGGACTTTAATGTGTGCACCAGAAATAGTATTATCTGTGCTGTTGATTCTTTTTTGTTTTAGGTTTATATCATTTCCTCAAAATACCACTGAGGAATATATGTCATTGGTGATTCTCACTGTGTGCACTACCATTATTGTTTGTATCGTTAGTCTTTTTTTGGTTACAAGCTTATTTCCTTTAGTTATCACTGAGGAACAGATATCTGTCACGTCTATTCAGGTTTGCACCATTACTCCCTCAATTACTATTGAGGAGCCGAAGGGTATTACCGCCATTCACCCTCACAGCTGAATGGTGGTACTACCATTCACCTTCTAGCGCTGCACTCTCCTTCCACCATACAGATGTCTTTTTCCAAGCGGTGTGGAGTGGTTTCTTTGTGTACAATCAAGGAATAGATCTTTGCCATAGCTGTTATGTTTCAAAGACTTATCACCTCTTATTCCTTGAAGGGTGTCTCACAGATTGTTCTGCCTATGTGGCCCCTCTTTTGCCAAGGATTTTAAATTGGTCTTGTCCTTTTTGTAGACCTCTCCTTTTAAACATCCCCTTTCATCACCTGGAGATTCGATTGTTGCTCCTTATGCAAAAGGGTGTCTTCAGTTCGTAGGGTCTCAGAGTTTGCTGCACTTTTCTTTCAAGCAATCATTTCCGATCTTTTCGTTCCACCTGAATCAGGACATTGTGTTACCTTCTTTTTTCCTAATCCTAAGAATCCCAAGGAACATGTGCTTCACTCTTTGCTTGTTGTTCCAGATGTTCAAATTTAGTCTACAGCTTCTGTTCAACAGTCTGATTCCTTGTATGTTCTGCCTGAGGGGTCCTTGGAAGGGTCAGGCTGCATCTCAATCCACTATTTCTAGGTGGATTCCTTGGCTCATTTCTTAGGCCTATAGTATCTAGGGCAGACTTTCCTGGTCAAGGCTCATTTCACCAGAAGTGTCTGCTTCTTGGGCTACTCAACATCAAGCTTCTCTTATAGTCTGTAAGACTGCTACCTGGTCTTCTCTTCTTGCTTTACTAGGTTCTAAAAGTAGATGATCATGCTACTACAGATGACCATTTTAGGTGAAAAGTCTTGCAGGTGACCTTGTTGTGCTTGTTTGGCTCTCAAGTTTAGTGCTTTGAAACATGCCAGGTAGCCATGAATATGAAGCCCTCAGTGTCCTGTGATGTAAGTGTAAGGAATTTGGATTTCTGGTTTACTTGTAAAATTACTTTCTGTACATTACAGGACACAGAGATCTCTCCCCTCTTGTTTGTTCCCCTTTGCTTGCTACAAAATGTAGGCTTAACTGAGCTGGGAGGGGTTAAGGCTTGGCAGGGAAACCTAGTACACATGGGCCAAATTTTGGGCGGCATCGGCCTGCGTGTATGGCAGTCGGTCTCGGCTTCTGCCGAAGGGGTCGTGACTGAAAAAGGTCTGGTGACCGACTCCTTACCAGAGTCTTCTGCCGGGGGGCGTCCCATCAGAACACAATAGCACAGCAGGGGAGATTGATGTACTAACATTGGATTGTTAGTACAGCTGCTCCGATCTGAGTTCTCAGTTTTTTTTATTTTCGTTCAACCCGCTGGGTTGAGCAAAATAAAAATAGTGGCGTGTACGAGGCTTTAGCCAGTATCCATTCACTTTAAGGTAGCAGAATAACTCAGGTAGTCATGAATTTGAAGCCCTCTGTTTCTTGTGATGTACTCCAAGAAAGGATTTTTGGTTTACCTGTAAAATCCAATTTTTTTCAGATTTAGCACTAGGGATTTCTCCCATGAGAGAAACGTGAAAGCTGCCAAAAGTAATCTTTTCTTTCTCAAAGTATCTAGATCAGAAGTTTTAACCGCTTCCCGACCGCCTCCTGCACATATATGTCGGCAGAATGGCACGGCTATATATACGTCCCCTTTAATTGCCTAGCCGCGGGACCAGTGGACCCGATCGCCACTGGTGTCCCGCGATCAGGTCACAGAGCTGAAGAACGGGGAGAGGTCTGTGTAAACAAACAACTGTCATCGGGAATGCCGATCAGTGACGTCAGCCCCCTACTGTAAAAAAAAAACACAACACGTCACACTAACTCCTCCCCACCCCCTAGTGGTTAACTCCTTCACTGCCACTGCAATCGCTGATCGCCACCATTACTAGTTAAAAAAAAAAAAAATATAAAAAAAAAAAAAAAAAAATATTAATAAAAATGCTATAAAACTATCCCCTATTTTGTAAACGCTATAACTTTTGCGCAAACCAATCAATCGCTATTTTTTTTTTACCAAAAATATGTAGAAGAATACGTATCGGCCTAAACTGAGGAAAAAAATGTTTTTTTATATATATTTTTGGGGGATATTTATTATAGCAAAAAGTAAAAAATATTGAATTTTTTTCAAAATTGTCGCTCTATTTTTGTTTATAGCACAAAAAAAAAAAACCGCAGGGGCGATCAAATACCACCAAAAAAAAGCACTTTTTGTGGGAAAAAAAGGACGCCAATTTTGTTTGGGAGCCACGTCGCACGACCTTGCAATTGTCAGTTAAAGCGATGCAGTGCCGAATCGCAAAAAGGGGCCTGGTCCTTTGGCTGCAAATTGGTCCGGGGCTGAAGTGGTTAATGTGACTGTGTGGTTCCTAATTTGCATGCTTTAAACAGATGGAATGCATATACGCTTACTGATTTGTGAAGGATCAGCTTAAAGTTGTTCTAAACTCAGATGCATTCTATGCATTAAGATAAGAAACCTGTGTGCAGCAGCCCGGCTCGTGCTTATCTGAGCCCCATCTTGATCCAGCAGTGTTCCACGAGAGTCCGGGACTCGCCCTTTTCATTGGCTGAGACCGCAGCGGGGCGCCATTGACTCCTGCTGCTGTCAATCGATGTCAATGAGCCATTGAGGAGAGAAGGGGGGCTGGGCTGAGCTGCGCCTCCGTGTCTGAATGGACACACAGAGCAGCGGCTTAGCTCAGGAGCCCTCATAAAAAGCTGCTTGCTGTGGGGGCACTCGGCAGAAGAGAGGGGCCAGGAGCAGAGGATCGGGGCTGCTCTGTGCAAAACCACTGCACAGAGCAGATAAGTAGAACTGTTTGGTTATTTTTAAACAAAAAAAAAACTTTAATTTCTTTATCGTACATCATGGGACACAGAACCTAAGTGCCTCTGCTTTTATGCTTAGCACTATGGCTTCCAAGGTTACCACAAAGGCACCAAAAGTTCCACCCCCAGGCGCTGGGACCTCCAGTCATGCCTCCACGCGGTCATCTCTCCGGAGATACCAGATATGGCAAGCCAGGGTGAGTCTTTGGAACCGATTGGTGGTGCAACTGCTTCTCACACTTCAGCCCCTTTATACGAGACTGAAGATGCATTTTCCTATGCCCTGCAGGGCTTAGAAGGAAGATTATCGGCTTTAATCGCATCCTCCATCCAAGGGGATAGGAAGCGTGCTAGATCCCCCACCTCACCTCAAACCCTTTACCAAGGGAACAGTGGGCACAGGATGAGGTATTACCCTCAAGCAATCACGTAGAAAACAATCAGATTATTCCTCTGCGGAGGAAACAGTTGATGAACCTTAGGCAACCTCGCAATCTGAGAGATTGATGGTACAAACTCTTACGGAGATGGTTCGTTCCACTTTCATGCTACCCCTAACAGAGTCAGCTGAAAGTTCGGGCTCTTCCTTGGGTTGTTTAAAACCTTTATAGCCTTTTTCAGGCGTTTCCGGATAAGCATTTTCTCCCTCCAAAGAGATTCTCAGTTCTCGATCCCATGAAGGAGAAATTCATAAAGGATGGAAAATACTATCAGTAGACTCTGCGATTTCCAGCATCAATTTAACTTGTCCAGTAGACAATGCACAAATGCTTAAAGATCCAACAGATAAAAAGTTGGAATTTCTGTTAAAATCCTCTTTTCTTTATCGTACATTATGGGACACAGAGCCTTAAGTAATTACTTAATGGGTTATAGGCCACCTTCAGGTGTTGACACTGGTAAACCCAACCGAAGGAAGTTTACGCCCTGTGGCAGGGCAAGGTGGTAAAAGAGACACAGTTTGCATATCTGCGGACCGCAAGACTACAGAGTGTAGAGTTTTAATGGAGAAAAAAACAGCTCTGTCAGTTTTCTCCAGGTTTTTCTAGTTCCAAATGGGATTCTGTAGTTTGGAGAACCCTGAGAGTCATGGGTGGGACGGGATCTCAAACCCTGTGTCCGGGTCTTTTGGATAGCAAGCAGGGTGTGTGCCCAGCTGCACACAGACCATATAACGAGGGGCTGGTGAGAGTAGAGTGGAGGATGGTGGAGTGTGAGCAGCTTGCTGCTGCTGTGTGAAGACAGACTTGTGTCTGTAGAGTGGTCATCCCTGTGAGAGACTGTAGCCCGTGTAAGTAGGATTCTTTGCCTAGGGACTGGGAAAGGCTGGACAGCCTTGAGAGTTGGGAAGACTACGGAAGCAAGTGCGTCCAGGGGGCTGGAAAAGGATCGATAAGTATGTTGGGAGCAAGCAGAGGAACTGCTGACAAGAGAGAGCCAGGTGGCTTGGTATGTTTTCATTTATGAGTGCTGAATGAAGTTAAACCCCTACGTGGGATTCCTGGATGGACTTTTGTTTTGTTTTGTCTGTGCCTCACTGCAGGAGGCTCTGAGGCGCCCCCCTCGCGTTAGGTCCGGGACCCGAAAAGTGCCACGCTCAGGCGGCAAAAACATTTTAAATTAAAAAGGGGGCGGGATTTTTTCAGAGGGGTGCCACAGGTGCTGTGAAAGGACGCATGGCAGGCTAATAGCAGATACATTTACAGCTGTGTCAGTCTCTCCTCTGCTGATGAAGAGGAAACAAGCTGCCTGCACACAGGGACACACAAGCTGTGGAACACGTATGGGCTGGGGTTTTATTCAAATCTTTTCATGGTACCAAAACCAAATGGAGATCCATTCTAGATCTAAGAAAGCGAAATCAATTGCTGAAGATCCGCTCCTTTCGCATGGAGACAATCAGGTTGGTAGTTTCTATCCTTCTAGGAAGAGAACTTCTGGCGTCAATCGACATCAGGGATGCATATCTGCATGTCCCTATAATTCCTGCTCATCAAAAGTTTCTGCGGTTCAAGTTAGAACAGCAACATTTCCAATTTGTAGCCCTGCCCTTTGGGCTAGCCACAGCACCTCGGGTGTTTAAAGTGCTGGCCCCACCTCTAGCCAGGTTAAGGGCACAGGGCATAACAGTCATAGCTTACCTAGACAATCTATTACTTATAGACCAGTGACTCGTTTGGAGCAAAGCGTGCGCACTACAACCAACTACCTGAAAAGTTTGGGTTGGATTCTCAACCTAGAGAAATCTTCATTAATCCCGCTAAAAAGGCTGGAGTACTAAGGTCTGATCATAGACACAGCCCAGGAAAAGGTGTTCTTGCCTCAAGCAAATATCAATTCCATAAGAGAGTTGGTGCAAAGGGTCAGGTCAAATGGCAATCCCTCCATTCACCTCTGCATGAGGTTGCTAGGAACCATGGTAGCTTCATTTGATGCAGTTCCCTATGCCCAGTTCCATTCAAGACTGTTGCAAAACCGTATCCTATCTGCTTGGAACAAAACATTTCAAGCTTTATACTTACCAATGCGGCTGTCCCCAAGAATCGCCCAAAGCCTCACTTGGTGGTTATTAACCCAGAATCTGCTGAAAGGAAAATCCTTCAGACCAGTCATCTGGAAAGTGGTAACTACGGATGCCAGCCTCTCAGGCTGGGGAGCAGTACTATAAAAGACAACTGTCCAGGGACAGCAGTGAAGAACCGAAAGAATCTTGCCCATAAATATCCTAGAGATTCGGGCAGTACATCTGGCTCTAAAGGCCTAGACTTTCAGGTTACGGGATTGTCCTGTCAGGATTCAATCCGACAATGCCACAGCTGTGGCCTATATCAATCACCAAGGGGGCACCAAAAGTCTCAGTGCAGAGAGAGGCGAACCATATTCTAACTTGGGCAGAAAGGAATGTTCCATGCCTTTCTGCAATCTTCATTCCGGGAGTAGAGAATTGGCAGCCGGACTACTTAAGTCGCCAGCCGTTATTCCCAGGGGAATGGTCTCTTCACCACAATATATTTCGGGCTGTTTGTCAAAGATGAGGGACTCCGGACGTGGATCTTCTAGCATCCAGGTTCAACACAAAGTTGGTCAACTTTGTGGCCAGAACAAGGGATCCATTCGCATGCGGAACGGATACGTTAGTGACCCCATTGGACCAGTTCTCACCGATCTTTGCATTCCCCCTTATTCAGTTGCTGCCTTGACTTCTTTGCAGGATCAAGCTGGAAAGAAGCTGATAATTCTGGTGGCACCAGCATGGCCCTGGTCATGGTATGCAGAAATCGTAAAGATGGCAGTGGAGGGCCCATGGTCCCTCCCACTACGGCCAGATCTGCTCTCTCAGGGACTGATACTCCATCTTTCCTTACAGTCTCTAAATTTAACAGCTTGGCTATTGAAACCCACATTATAAAGAAACGTGGGCTTTCCAGGTCAGTTATCTCTAGCTTCCAGAACTATATATTTTAGAGTCTGGAAGGCTTACGTTTCCTGTGTGAATCCAAGGGCACCCTCGGAGATATATCATAGGCAGAATTCTTGCCTTTCTACAATAAGGGGTAGAAATGAAATTGGCCTTAAGTACTATTAAAGGCCAAGTATCAGCTTTAATGATCTTATTACAAAGACCACTTGCTACTCATTCTTAGCCCGTCAAACCTCCCTTGAACCCTGGGGACTTAAGCTTAGTTTTGTCTGGGTTACAAAAACAGCCATTTGAACCAAGACAACAGATTCCCCTAGTCCTGACAAGGAAGTTGGGATTTTTGGTTGCTATATCTTCAGCAAGGAGGGTTTCAGAATTGGCTGCTCTTTCTTGTAAAGAGCCATATTTGATTTTTCATGAGGACAGAGTGGTGTTACGCCCTCGTCCAGGCTTTTTGCCAAAAGTAATTTCAGGTTTTCACCTGAACCAAGATATTGTCCTGCCATCGTTTTTTCCAAAACCATGTTCCAGGGAAGAAAAGTCACTACATTGTCTTGATGTGGTGAGAGCAGTGAAAATCTATTTAAAGAAAACTGCTCAGATTCTTGAGACTGATGTCTTATTTGTCTTAAGTGGATACAGCAAGTGATAGTTCAAACTTATGATTTGAGGGGTAAGATTCCCCCGTTTCAAGTTAAGGCACATTCTACCAGGTCGGTTAGTGCTTCTTGGGGAGTGCGTCATCAGACCTCCATGGCTCAGATCTGTAAGGCTGCAACTTGGTCTTCAGTGCATACATTCACAAAATGTTATTAGGTGGATGTAAGGAGGTATGAGGATATCGCCTTTGGGCGCAGTGTGCTGAAAACAGCAGTATAGATCCTGGGTGTACCCTGCGGGTTGTTTTCTCCTACCCCTCATGTGTCATTGCTATGGGACATCCCATTAATTACTTAAGGCTCTGTGTCCCATGATGTACGATAAAGAAAATAGGATTTTTATTACAGCTTACCTGTAAAATCCTTTTCTTGGAGTACATCATGGGACACAGAGGTCCCTCCCCTCTTTTGGGATTTAAGTATATTGCTTTGCTACAAAAACTGATGTGCTCCTGGTAGGAGGAGGGGTTATAGTGGGGACGAAAAGTATTTAGACCCACTTAAATTTTTCACTCTGTGATAGTGCAGCCATTTGCTAAAAACATTTAAGTTAATTTTTTTTCCTCATTAATGTACACACAGCACCCCATATTGACAGAAAAACACAGAATTGTTGACATTTTTGCAGATTTATTAAAAAAGAAAAACTGAACAATCACATGGTCCTAAGTATTCGGACCCTTTGCTCAGTATTTAGTAGAAGCACCCTTTTGATCTAATACAGCCATGAGTCTTTTTGGGAAAGATGCAACAAGTTTTTCACACCTGGATTTGGGGATCCTCTGCCATTCCTTCTTGCAGATCCTCTCCAGTTCTGTCAGTTTGGATGGTAAACGTTGGTGGACAGCCATTTTTAGGTCTCTCCAGAGATGCTCAATTGGGTTTAAGTCAGGGCTCTGGCTGGGCCATTCAAGAAAAGTCACGGAGTTGTGAGGCCACTCCATTATTTTAGCTGTGTGCTTAGGGTCATTGCCTTGTTGGAAGGTAAACCTTTGGCCCAGTCTGAGGTCCTGAGCACTCTGGAGAAGGTTTTCATCCAGGATATCCCTGTACTTGGCCGCATTCATCTTTCCCTCAATTGCAACCAGTCGTCCTGTCCCTGCAGCTGAAAAACACCCCCACCGCATGATGCTGCCTCCACAGTGCTTTACTGTTGGGACTGTATTGGACAGGTGATGAGCAGTGTCTGGTTTTCTCCACACATACCGCTTAGAATTAAGGCCAAAAAGTTCTATCTTGGTCTCATCAGACCAAAGAATCTTATTTCTCACCATCTTGGAGTCCTTCAGGTGTTTTTTTTAGCAAACTCCATGTGGGCTTTCATGTGTCTTGCACTGAGGAGAGGCTTCCGTCGGGCCACTCTGCCATAAAGCCCCGACTGGTGGAGGGCTGCAGTGATGGTTGACTTTCTACAACTGTCTCCTATCTCCCGACTGCATCTCTGGAGCTCAGCCACAGTGATCTTTGGGTTTTTCTTTACCTCTCTCACCAAGGCTCTTCTCCCCGATAGCTCAGTTTGGCCAGATGGGCAGCTCTAGGAAGGGTTCTGGTCGTCCCAAACGTCTTCCATTTAAGGATTATGGAGGCCACTGTGCTCTTAGGAACCTTACGTGCAGCAGAAATTTTTTTGTAACATTGGCCAGATCTGTGCCTTGCCACAATTCTATCTCTGAGCTCTTCAGGCAGTTCCTTTGACCTCATGATTCTCATTTGCTCTGACATGCACTGTGAGCTGTAAGGTCTTATGTGTAAGGTGTGTGGCTTTCCTAATCAAGTCCAATCAGTATAATCAAACACAGCTGGACTCAAATGAAGGTGTAGAACCATCTCAAGGATGATCAGAAGAAATGGACAGCACCTGAGTTAAATATACGAGTGTCACAGCAAAGGGTCTGAATACTTAGGACCATGTGATATTTCAGTTTTTCTTTTTTAATAAATCTGCAAAAATGTCAACAATTCTGTGTTTTTCTGTCAATATGGGGTACTGTGTGTACATTAATGAGGTAAAAAAATGAGCAAATGATTTTAGCAAATGGCTGCAATATAACAGAGTGAAAAACTTAAAGAGGAAGTAAACCCTCTTTTACAACTTTAGCTTACAGGTAAGCCTATATTAAGGCTTACCTGTAGCTAACAGGGATATCTCCTAAACCGTGCAGGTTTAGGAGATATCCCTGTTAGCTACAGGTAAGCCTGTATATACCTGTATTTGCATGTGCCGACGTCATGCGGCACATGCGCACTAGCGACAACTGAAGCAACGGCGCTATATGCCGATGCTTCAGTTGTTATATGCCGCTCTCGTGCGCATGCGCGTGATGTCATCGCGGCTCCGGCAAATCACAGCGCCGGAGCCGCGATACCTGGAAGTCACTCCAGGAGAAGATGTCGGCGGTCGGAGGGGGAGAAGAGGACCGATGCCGAGGCTTCGATCTCAGGTAAGTGATACATAATTAGCTAGTATGCTATGCATACTAGCTAATTATGCCTTTGTCTTACAGGTTTTTTTTTTTTTTTTCGTTTTTGTTTACTGGTTGGTTTAGGGTTTACTTCCTCTTTAAGAGGGGCCTGAATACTTTCCGTCCCCACTGTATATAGGGTGTGAACTTCCTTCATTACCAGTGTCAACACCTGAAGGTGGCCCATAACCCATTAAGTACTTAGTCTCTGTGTCCCATGATGTACTCCAAGAAAGGGATTTTACAGGTAAGCTGTAATAAAAATCCTATTATCACTTTAAACCAATACATCAGCTATAGTATATTCTCTATATATCACATAGGAGAGAAAGTTCACATTAAGTGACCTGGACTTCTATTTCATTGCTTTATTAAAATATTACAAGTGTTGGGTTTCCTAACCCACAGTTGCAACTCTATATGGCCTCAGGCCAAAGCTAGTAGATTTTCAAAAGTACTTAAAAAAATAAAAATAAAGTTTTCACTTTTGGGGGGCACAGTGGTGTAATGGTTAGCACTCTCGCCTAGCTGTAGAAAGGGTCGCTGGTTCAAATTCAAACCATGACTCTACCTGCCGGGAGTTTGCATGTTCTCTCTGTGCCTGCGTGGGTTTCCTCCGGGTACTCTGGTTTCCTCCCACACTCCAAAGACATGCTGGTAGGTTAATTGGCTTCTGTCCAAAATTGGCCCTAGTATATGAATGGGGACCTTGGATTGTGGGCTACTTGAAGATAAGGACTGATGTGAGTGTGCAATGTACAGGGATAGGGACAATTATAGACACTCACTCAGGTTGAACTGGATGGACTGGTGTCTTTATTCAACCTTACTATGCAACTATAACTTTTAACATTCAATTTTGGAGTGAATGGACTTTACCGAATGAAAATTATTACACTTCTAGACATTTTTTGAGAAAAAAGAAAGCGTCATTGACGTGTGGAGATCAAGACCTCTGCTGCATTTCTGATAAATTTGGCCCTGTTTTCAGCAGTTTTAATAAAATACTACAACATACACAGGAAAGTGCAGAAGTTGTCACGGTTGGGCGGTAGGTGCGTCGGCGGTAAAGCGCCGCTATTTTTAGGGGAGCTTTACCGTCAATTTAGCGGCACTATACGGCCGCTAGCGGGGAGATTTTACCCCGCCCCCAGTGGCCGAGAAAGGGTTAAAACTACTGCAAAGCGCTGCTGCAGCAACGCTATGCCGGTGGTATAGCCGTGCTGCCCATTCATTTCAATGGGCAGGAGCGGTTTAGGATCTGTGTATACACCGCTCCAAAGATGATGCTTGCAGGAGTTTTTTTTTTAACGTCCTGCAAGCGGACTGCTCCAGTGTGAAAGCACTCAGGCTTTCACACTGAAGAGACAGGAGCGGCGCTTTACAGGCGCTATTTTTAGAGCTGTAGTGCCTGTAAAGCGCCTCAGTGTGCAAGGGGTCTAAAGTTCATAAACCTGCTCCACACTCCATTTTTTTATTTTTAAGAGCAATATATAAACTGGAGTTCTGCCTCTTTCAATAGCCTGCTTTTTCTTTTACAGGATCACCTGATGTTTCCTCGTATGTTAATGAAGCTGGTCAGCCTGCGAACTTTAAGCAGTGTGCACTCAGAACAGGTGTTTGCTCTGCGCCTACAGGACAAAAAACTGCCACCATTACTTTCTGAAATTTGGGATGTTCATGAGTAAAGGACACAGGCCAGAGTGACTAGAGACACATTACTCCTTCATGCTCTCGTATATGTTCAGCACTGAATTGAGTTCCATATATGAACTGGACATCAGACTTGTATGTGGAGATCTTGAGAGCCCTGCCTGGGCCACACAGGAGGAAGAAGCAAAACTTAAAAATAAGGGTTTTCTTTCCCTGGATGTCACTATTCAGTCAAAGACATGTGAAAACTAACAACAGTTCTGCATAGTAGGCCTGCATTGGCCTAAAGGATAGATATCCCTTTTTTCCAGCTTAAATTATATGAATCCTTTTTCTCAGAAACTGGTTAGTTTTAGGTGAACCCTCCATTTGGTGGAGTTGAGCTATGGTTTAGATGTGGGGTTAAAAATTCACCAACAATGACTTTTATAAAGTAGTCACCCCATGCCAGGCTCTAGAGAACTCTAAGAAGCCTTTGGTTATAGAACAATGACCTGAGTGCCAGTTATGCTTTAGATGTAAATGTACAGAGATGCTTTAGTCTTGTATGGCAATGACTTGATGTCTCGCCCAACCCATTGTAGTATTTTCTTATGCAGGGAAATTACGAGGGTAGTTGCCATGCTGCAAGGTTAGCTACCTCTCTATTAAATCAGATATCACTATCCTCAGTTCTACAAGGCTTCCAGAACCAGGGCAAGAGTGGCATAATTCATTTTTGCTACTTAATCTACTTCCACATCTACTTCCATTGAACAGGGCTTCATTTTTTTCATAGCAAATCTTGCACTTGCTTAAAATTTTCCCGCTGTTAATGTTTATATGCACTTACAGATCTTTTCTTTGGCACTTACACTGTATGGTGGGCTCATGTCCCAGGATTGAGAATAAAGTGTATATTATATTCTATAAGTTAAAAAAATGTCAGCTTCTGTAATGTTAACATGCTTTAGCTTACAGAAGCTTTGTTGAGATCAATGAATTACATTTTTATTCAATTTCTCTTATGTTAAATATCACCTGTAGTTTCAGAGGGGGTGTACTATAAAAGGAAACACCATCTTTGTCTCCTGGCTACGAAGGTGTTAGGTTGTTTTGGAAGGGTATAAATAGGATTTTTATAACAGCTTACCTGTAAAATCCTTTTCTTTTGAAGTACATCACGGGACACAGACCCATAGTAATTACTATGTGGGTTATAGGCCACCTTCAGGTGATGGACACTGGCCACCGTAAACAGGAAGTTGCCTCCCTATATAACCCCTCCCACTACTGGGAGTACCTCAGTTTTTGTAGCAAAGCGACACACGTGTATTAACTCAAGAAAAAAGTGATAATACCGCGCCTGTCCTAAGTGATGAGCAGCCAACACAACAATCAGACTAATTGTATGATGAAATGTGATAAAAAAAATGTGTAGCGCTAAAAGTGTATCCAATTCTCTACTGATCACGGCGATACCTCACATGTGTGGTTTGAACACCGCTTTCACGTATGCGTTCGCTTCTGCAAACAAGCTTGGCTGGATGGGGCGCGTTTAAAATTATTATTTTTTTTCTTATTTATTTTAAAAAAAAAAAAATTATTTTTTCACTGTTCTTTTGAAAAAAAAATTTGTCACTTTTATTCCTTTTACAAGGAATGTAAAAATCCCTTGTAATAGAAAAAAGCATGACAGGACCTCTTAAATATGAGATCTGGGGTCAAAAAGACCCCAGATCTCATATTTACACTGAAATGCAATTAAAAAAATAAATAAATAAAAAGAAATTGTCATTTGAAAAAAAAAAAAAATGTCCCTTTAAGAGCTATGGGCGGAAGTGACGATTTGAAGTCGCTTCTGCCCTGCAATGACTTGGAAACGGGCGGGGGGGGGGGGCATCTTCCCCTCACTCGTCTCCATGTCAGGCCAGGGACAGGTCCAGATCGCTTTCCGCCATTACTCATGGCCACGGTAAGTGGTGGAGGGCACCGGAGTGCTGTGGGAAGGGGGGCCCTCTCCCACCGCCGATAAAAGTGATCTCGCCGTAGAGACCACTTTTATCTGAAAGAGGACATCAGGGTTATGGTAGCTAGCTTCTACCATAACAGCAGTATTTCTCTTCAAAGACAGGATGAATATAGTCATCCTGCGGGAAGGAAGCGGTTAATTAAAATTAATTTATTTGTCATCTCCCTGCTTGGCCCCTTTCACGCGAGGTGTCTGATCAGGTATGCCTGTCAGTTTTTCAGGCGGACCTAATCGGATCCTTATCGGAGATATGGCGGTCTTGTGTCCCTGCAAGGCAGGAAATAAAAGCAGTCACATTCGTTCTAGTTGGCTATGTAAATTTAAGATTTATATTGAAAATAAAGCTTTGTCGGTCGTTTAAAAAAAAAAAAAAAAAAAACCTGGCTCCTAACTTTTAGCTGGCTCCTGGATTCCAAGCAAATTTGTCAAGCCCTGCTATAATACTGAGTGAAGAAACAGTGTATATGTAAACGAAAACATATAGCAGTTTATTAGAGGTGACTGAACCTGGGTACCTAAACCAAAAAAATATATGTAAACGAATTATGTGTCCCACATGTATACAACCATGTGCAACAAAATGATGTGAATGTAAATATATGAACTTGATACAGCAATAAAAGTGGCTGAAAAAAGTTGCAAGCAAATAGAAATAATCAAAGTGCTCGATGCAGACAAATGTGGGAAACTATGCTAACTATGCGAGTCCTAAAAAATAATATTACCACATAGATATGTTTCACTCAAATGACGCTGGGGTCTAGAGCAAAGAATCGTGAAACACATAAAATATATAGACTCTGAATGAGTGCAAACATATGTGCGTACATACAAGAAATAACGCTCACCCCCTATGAATAGGTAGACAAATGATATATCCTAATAATGAAAAGTGATGACATGTAATTATAAATCAGTGACTACAATTTAAAATGGCAACGATGATATAAATATTTAACATATACAGTCCATGTTATATGCAAGGCGAGTTCATATAAATGAATATATGTAAATGTAATTCCCTCTGGATCACTATGTTGCCTTTAAATGTTAGACCATCATTCAAAGTGTTGCCTTCATGTATGTGAAATAAGAGAAAGGTGGGGTACTCTTACCGACAGTGGTGGACTCACAAGCCAGTAGCTGTGAGTCAAACAGGCTTATATCGACATGCGGTGGATCCAATTCAAAAGTGGTGGAGTATTCCAATCTGCGGATGAACACCGACCAGTACTCACCCAATCGATATGTATGATGACAAGGATAATGAGTAGCTCAAGTCTCCTCTGCAGTCCTCTCAACAAAAATGGTGGTTTCCGAGGTATATGGCAAAAGAAAAAGAGAGCCTCCTCATGGTGTAAATCAAATAAATGGGTAAAAGATTTATTCAAAGAATGTATCTTTCAACATCCAATAAAATTACAGTAAAAATGGGTTCAATTGAACGGATTATGCGCAGTAAAAAGTGACTCAGCTGGCATATTCACCCTACGCGTTTCGTCCTCAGACTTCTGCTGGGGTATATGCCAGCCTGCCACCACTGCGCTAAATATATATGATTTTAAATATTACAAGACGTACCACACCTGGTCCAACTGTGTTCAGCCTGACTTCCGGTTTCACCGGCGTGCGTATCATTCCTAATCATTTGATGTTAAGGCAATAGAATGTAACCTAAGCCGGGCCGGGAGCCAAGCCTCTGTTTGGTAGTTCAATCAACAGACCACTCTAACCTGTAAGCAACACGTCAGTACGTCGACCAATGAAGCACGAACGGCGGTCACATGATAACCATGTGACCCACGTTATATCGAAAATCAATGACGAACGAGAAAGTGCATGCCACAGGAAGCCAGAGGCGGGACCATATCGCAATAAAGGCTGGAACGCAAATGCGTTTCAAATCACTCAAATGTAGGGCAATAGCAATATTAGGAAAATAGCAATAATATATACATCCTGGCATGATACTTACCTTTTTGATTCCGGACTACTGTTTACATGTTTGAGAATTATATTTGTTTTCTTTCTGAAACGTATCTGATTTTAGGAGTGCTATGCATTATTAGGCATCCAATGTATAATGACTATTATGCTGGGTACGGTAGGCTTATTGGCCTCCATCCAGATAATTTTTTATTTCTTATCGTTGTTCGATCATTGGGCCTCTATATGTCATGGTACTTTTATTGTAGTTCCGCTTTGTGCAGTCTGACTTGCATTAAATAGGAGTTTTTTTCACCACATTAACATACACTCCATTGTCATAATGTTATTGTATATGTGTATTTTTACACTGTCAAATATATTGCTATTACCCTACATTTGAGTGATTTGAAACGCATTTGTGTTCCAGCCTTTATTGCGATCTGGTCCCGGTCTCTGGCTTCCTGTGGCATGCACTTCCGCGTTCGTCTTTGATTTGCGATATAACGCGAGGTCACATGGTTATCATGTGACCGCCGTTCGCGCTTCATTGGTCGACGTACTGACGTGTTGCTTACAGGTTAGAGTGGTCTGTTGATTGGACTACCAAATAGAGGCTTGGCTCCCGGCCGGATTAGGTTACATTCTATTGGCTTAACATCACATCACATGATTAGAAATGATAAGCACGCCGGTGAAACCGGAAGTCAGGCTAAACACAGGTGGACCAGGTGTGGTACGTCTTGTAATATTTTAAATCATATATATTTAGCGCAGTGGTGGCAGGCTGGCATATACCCCAGCAGAAGTCTGAGGACGAAAAGCGTAGGGTAAATATGCCAGCTGAGTCACTTTTTACTGCGCATAATCCATTCAATTGAATCAATTTTTATTGTAATTTTATTGGATGTTGAAAGATACATTCTTTGAATAAATCTTTTACACATTTATTGGATTTACACCACGAGGAGGCTCTCTTTTCCTTTTGCCATATACCTCGGAAACCACCATTTTTGTTGAGTGGACTGCAGAGGAGACTTGAGGTACTCATTATCCTTGTCGTCATACATATCAATTGGGTGAGTACTGGTCGGTGTGCATCCGCAGATTGGAAAACTCCACCACTTTTGAATTGGATCCACCGCATGTCGGTATAAGCCTGTTTGACTCACAGCTACTGGCTTGTGAGTCCACCACTGTCGGTAAGAGTACCCCACCTCTCTCTTATTCCACATACATGAAGGCAACACTCTGAATGATGGTCTAACATTTAAACGCAACATAGTGATCCAGAGGGAATTACATTCTACAGGGGGTCCCCTACTTACAAACATCCGACTTACAAACGACTCCTACTTACAAACGGAGGGAGACAACAGGAAGTGAGAGGAAATCCACCCCTAGGAAGGGAAATTTACTCCTGTAAGAGTTAATATGGGAAAAAGGTGTCTCCACTGATGCTTTATCACCAGTCAATGTTTCCCTAACAACCCAAAATTTTCTAAATCCAATTGTCATTGGGACAGAAAGTGAGGTGAAATCTTCTGAACAGGGGCACAGACAGCAAAACAAATGTTACAGGGGTGATAACCCTTCTCTATGTTATCTAAAAAACTTTAAAAATAGTTTTTCTGGCTGGAGCTACACTTAAAAAATGTACCTGTTCCGACTTACAAACAGATTCAACTTAAGAACAAACCTACAGTCCCTATTTTGTTTGTAACCCGGGGACCCCCTGTACATATATTCATTTATATGAACTTGCCTTGCATATAACATGGACTGTATATGTTAAATATTTATATCATCGTTGCCATTTTAAATTGTAGTCACTGATTTATAATTTCATGCCATCACTTTTTATTATTAGGATATATCATTTGTCTACCTATTCATAGGGGGTGAATGTTATATCTCTTTGTGTGTACGCACAAATATGTTTGCACTCATTCACAGAGTCTATATATTTTATGTGTTTCCTGATTCTTTGCTCTAGACCCCAGCGTCATTTGAGTGAAACATATCTATGTGGTAATATGATTTTTTAGGACTCGCATAGTTTCCCACATTTGTCTGCATCGATCACTTTGATTATTGCGATTTGCTTGCGACTTTTTTTTAGCCACTTTTACTGCTGGATCAAGTTCATATATTTACATTAGGTATACAATGACTCAAAAATAATAATAATAATTATTCCTGATTCCAGCGCTCAAAGGAAAAAAATAAAAATAAAAAATGAAGTAAAAGATAAATAATAAAATCTAAATCAGAACAAAACTGAAAAAAAATAATAAATAAAAGGAGGGGATAGCTGCTGTTATAAACCTACGGTAACATTCAATAAAACAGATGTTCAATTCATATGAACCAAACATTAACAGCGCTTAATAGAATAGATCAAACAGCAGTAAATAAAAAAAATGTAAAAAAATAAAAACAATGATAAGAATAATATCCAACATTCAAACAATGATGGTGTATAAATAATAATACATAAAGCAAGTGCAGCTGAAGCTGTTTCTACCCATATGTGAATACAGGAGATTGGTGCAGAGACAAATAGCAATAATCCATCAATGTCCAAACTAAAATAAAATAAACAGCCAGCAAGAAGAGAAGAGTGTTGTCAGAAGTAAAGTGAAGTCCAGCACAGGAACGGAACAGACTGCAGTTGATTTAATCCTACACCAGCACCGATTGCACCCTGTGCACTCCCCAGTGGATGGATGCTTACCAGAGCTATAAAAATATGAAGTCTTAAACTTGGATCTCACTGAACGTAAATCCTCAGACTCTTACTCCTCATGGACTCATGACCTCATCAGCAGGGGCATCAGCATATAAAGATACAAAAAACACGCTCGCATAGTGTTATACCTTTTATTAAGCAAAAACTCGCCCCAACTACAGATCGCACTTACGTTAAAAACAATCAAATAAGCATGTTGGCAAAACTCAAATCAGTTCAGCTGAGACTCTACCTATGGGTAGAAACAGCTTCAGCTGTACTTTATGTATTATTATTTATACACCATCATTGTTTGAATGTTGAATATTATTATTATCATTGTTTTTATTTTTATTTACTGCTGTTTGATCTATTCTATTAAGCACTGTTAATGTTTGGTTCATATGAATTGAACATCTGTTTTATTGAACATATATTTACATTCACATCATTTTGTTGCACATGGTTGTATACATGTGGGACACATATATTTCGTTAACATATATTTTTTTGGTTTAGGTACCCAGGTTCAGTCACCTATAATAAACTGCTATATGTTTTCGTTTACATATACACTGTTTCTTCACTCAGTATTAGACCCCTTTCACACCACACCGGCTATAGCGTCGGTGGTAAAACGCCGCTATTTTTAGCGGCGTTTTACCGTCGGATTTGCAGACGCTAGCGGGGCGCTTTTACCCCCCGCTAGCGGCCGAGAAAGGGTTAAAACCCCCGTCAAAACACCGCTATTGCTGCGTTTTGCCAGCGATATTACAGCGCTGCCGCATTGATTTCAATGGGTAGCAGCGGTGGAGGAGCGATGAGTTCACCGCTCCTTCATCGCTCCAAAGAAGCTGCTGGCAGGACTTTTTATGACGCCCTGCCAGCGCACCGCTGCAGTGTGAAAAAAACGCATAATTTTTAACTTTTTGCTATAATAAATATCCCCCAAAACTTTTTTCCTCAGTTTAGGCCGATACGTATTCTTCTACATATTTTTTGTAAAAAAAAAAAAAAAAAAAAATCGCAATAAGCGTTTGATTGGTTTGCGCAAAAGTTATAGCATTTACAAAATAGGGGATAGTTTTATGGCATTTTTATTAATACATTTTTGGTTTTTACTAGTAATGGCGGCGATCAGCGATTTTTATCGTGACTGCGACATTAAGGCGGACACATCGGACAATTTTGACACATTTTTGGGACCATTGGCATTAATACAGCGATCGATGCGATAAAATTGCATTGATTACTGTAAAAAGGTGACTGGCAGTGAAGGGGTTAACCTCTAGGGGGCGGGAGGGGTTAAGTGTTCCTAGGGGGGTGTTTCTAACTGTCTGGGGGCGTGGCTGTGTGTGACACCACACTGATCGCTGCTCCCGGGAGCAGACGATCAGTGTGCTGTCATTAGGCAGAACGGGGAGACGCTGTTTACATCGGCATCTCCCCGTTCTTGAGCTCCGTGACACGATCGCGGGTATCCCCGCGGCGATCGAGACCGTGGTCACGGAGCTCGCGGCAGGCACGCAGGAAATTCAAAGTACGTTATTTTGCCCACCCGTGCCATTCTGCCGACATATATGTGCAGGAGCCAGTCGGGAACCGGTTAAAAAAAAAGGATTTTACAGGTAAGCTGTTATACAAATCCTATTTTCTTAATCGTACATCACGGGACACAGAGCCTTAGTAATTACTATGTGGGATGTCCCAGAGCAATGCCAACTGAAGGAAGGGAGACACAACGAAAGTAGGGCAACATGAGATCAGAGGACTTATACTGCTGCCTGCAGCACACTGCGCCCAAAGGCGACATCCTCATGTCTTTTTACATCCACCTGATAGAATCTGGTAAATGTATAGGCTGAAGACCAAGTTGTGGCCTTGCAGATTTGAGCCATGGAGGCTTGGTGATGCACTGCTCACGAAGCACTAACAGCCCTGGAGGTGTGCGCTTTGATTTGAGAGGGTGGAATCTACCTCTTTAAACCATAAGCTAGAATGATTACTTGTCAAATCCATTTAGAAATAGTAGATTTCGATGCTGCCTGTCGTCTTTTAGGACCTTCAGGCAACACAAACAAAACATCAGTTTTTCATATCTGAGCAGTCGCCTTTAAGTAGACCTTGACTGCTCTCACCACATTAAGAGAATGTAGTGATTTTTCTTCCATAGAACAGAGTTCTGGAAAATGAAGGTAGAACAATATTCTGGCTTAGATAAAAAAAAACTGACACTACCTTCGGTAGAAAGTTAGGATGAGGACGCAATACTACCTCAATCTTGTGAATTATAATATGGCTCTTTTACAAGAAAGAGCAGCCAACTCCGATACCATTCTTGCAGAAGATATGGTTACCAGAAGAACTAATTTCCTTGTCAAAAGGACCAAGAAAATATGTTGTATCGGTTCAAAAAGGCTGTTTTTGTAATGCCGACAGAACTGAATTCAAGTCCCAAGGGTTCAGGTGTGACCTAACCGGGGGATTAAGCCGTGTTACCCCCTGAAAAAAACTACGAACCAAAGAATGCGAAGAAATAGTGGTCGTTGAAACAATACCGATAAGGCCGATACTTGGTCTTTGAAAGTACTCAAGGCTAGCTTAATTTCCAACCCCATCTGCAGAAAGTCAAGGGTTCTACCTATGACATACCTCCTGGGGTGCCAACCCCTGGATTCCACCCAGGAGACATATGCCTTCCAGACTCTATAATATATGATTCTGGAGGCCAGCTTCCTTGCATTACCAAGGTAGATACCCCTGAACTTGACAGCCCACCTTTCTTCAGAATGTGGGTCTCAATAGCCAACCAATTAAATTTAGCGTTTGTAAGGTAGGATGGAATACCGGAGCTTGCGGGAGAAGGTCTGAATGTGGTGGTAGGGTCTATGGGACCCCTACCGCCATCCTTATGATCTCTGCATACCAAGATCTCCGGGG
Source organism: Lithobates sylvaticus (assembly GCA_028564925.1). Taxonomy (NCBI): domain Eukaryota; kingdom Metazoa; phylum Chordata; class Amphibia; order Anura; family Ranidae; genus Lithobates; species Lithobates sylvaticus. The sequence continues at coordinate 63,454,102 of CM053035.1, read as the reverse complement.
CCACAAGAATCACTGACTTCCCTTCCTGCTTGATCCTGCGAAGAAGTCTTGGATGCAGGCAGAATAGGAGGGAATGCATAAATCAGTGAAACCTGATTCCACGGGAACACCAAGGCATCTGTTCCACATGCTAGCGAATCCTTTGTTCTTGACACAAAGTTGTCGATTTCTTTGTTGAACCTGGACGCAAACAGATTTACATCTGGGATCCCCCATCTTTGACATATTGACAGGAAGATATTGGGATGAAGGAACCATTGTTTTACATCAGCCTCGAACGAAACTGATCATAAGGAATGGCCTTGAATGAAGCCACTATCTTTCCCAACAACCTCATGCAAAGTTGAATAGAAGGATTCTTCTTTGCTTTGACCACTTGAATCAGTTGCTTTATGGCGCTGATCTTTGCTTGGGTGTATCTATGCTCAGACCCAAGTATTCTAGCCCCCTTCATGGTTTTAAAGGAAGATTTCTCTAGGTTGAGAATCCAACCTAGGCATTCTAGGTAGTTGAATGTGGTGACTATACTTTGGTCTAAGCGGGCTACCAACTGGTCTATCAAGAGAAGATCGTCTAGGTAAACTATAAGCATTATACCATGGGCCCTTAATCTGGCTAGAGGAGGGGCCAGAAACTTTGTAAACACTCAAGGTGCAGTAGCTAGACCGAAAAGCAGAGCTACAAACTGAAAATGAAGATTTTCTACCTTGTAAAGTAGATATTACTGGTGAGCGGGGAAATAGGCACATGGAGGTATGCATCCTTGATGTCGATTGACGCCAGAAGTTCTCCTTCTTATAGGATGGAGACAACGGATTGGATTGACTCCATGCGAAAAAAGAGCGGATATTCAGGAACTGGTTTAAATCTTTGAGATCCAGAATGGGTTTGACATTCGGTTTTGGCACAGTGAAAAAAAGGTTTGAACAAAACCCCAACCCCTGCTCTTTCATGGGGACCACTATGATCACTTTTCTGCCAAAAGATGGTCTAATGCTTGAAAGAAAGACTTATTTTTCTCCAGATCCTTAGGATCTGAGAAAATGAGGAGACCGGAACTCTTGGAACTCCAGTTTGTACCCTGGAGCTAATGAGGATCCCCCATCTGTCTCGACACTCTTCCTGCCAGACCCTTGAGAACTGCAGAAGTATTCCCCCTACTCGAGCGAGCGGGGGCGCCTGCTCAAAAGGAGGCTTTAGTATTTTGTAGGTTTCCTCCCCCAAGACTTCTGTCCCTAGGGTTGACCCTGAGGATTACCTCTTGAATTTGATGGCGGAGGCCATCGTGACTGCCTGGAGGCTGATGCCCCTGGCACAGGAGAAGGAGCTTGTTAAAATGAAATACGTTTACTCCTTTTCTTAAATGGCAAAGGGGTACTTTTCCCACTAGAAATTCTACAGGCCAAACCTTGTTTCTTCCGCCACGTGGCCCGGGTACCATTCAATTCGGCCTAAAAAGACACTTTGGATGGATCTGGCTGCATAGCTAGCCCCAGCAAGGATTGCTCCAGTGGAGCTCAGCACATCCTTACTCATGACCAACACCTTAGACACTGGCGGAAAAAACTGAGGTACTCTGAGGTTATATTAGGGAGGCAACTTCCTGTTTAGGGTGTGCCAGTGTCCATCACCTGAAGGTGGCCTATAACCCATATAGTAATTACTATGGGTCTGTGTCCCGTGATGTACAATTAAGAAAATTATTTTTCCAGGTGGGGCTTATTTGGTCTGTAAGACAGGATTAGAGTATAACTGCTCTCTTCACTAAATATGATGTACAGTACACCCCTTACATTTTTGTAAATATTTTATTATATCCTTTCATGTGACAACACTGAAGAAGAAATTAAACTTTGCTACAAAGTAGTGAGTATACAGCTTGTATAACAGTGTAAATTTGCTGTCCCCTCAAAATAACTCAACACACAGCCATTAAAGTCTAAACCGCTGGCAATAAAACTGTTAATATTTTGTGTGGCCACAATTATTTTCCAGCACTGCCTTATCCCTCTTGGGCATGGAGTTCACCAGAGCTTCACAGGTTGCCACTGAAGTCCTCTTCCACTCTTCGACATCACAGAGCTGGTGGATGTTGGAGGCATTGTGCTCCTCCACCTTCAGTTTGACGATGCTCAATAGGGTTTAGATCTGGAGACATGCTTGGCCAGTCCATCACCTTTAGCAAGACAGTGGTCATCTTGGAGGTGGGTTTGGTGTCGTTATCTTTCGTTCGAATACTGCACTAAGGCCCAGTCTCCGAAGGGAGGGGATCATGCTCTGCTTCAGTATGTCACAGTACATGTTGGCATTCATGGTTCGCTCCATGAACTGTAGCTCCCCAGTCCTGGCAGCACCCGTGCAGTCCCAGACCATGAAACTCCCACCACCATGCTTGACTGTAGGCAAGACACACTTGTCTTTGTACTCCTCACCTGGTTGCCGCCACACATGCTTGACACCATCTGAACCAAATAAGTTTATCTTGGTCTCATCAGGCCACAGGACATGGTTCCAGTAATCCATGTCCTTAGTCTACTTGTCTTCAGCAAACTGCAGGCTTTCTTGTGCATCATCTTTACAAGAGGCTTCCTTCTGGGACAGCCATGCAGGCCAATTTAATGCGGTGTATGGTCTGAGCACTGACAGGCTGACCCCCCCACACCTTCAACCTCTGCAGCAATGTTGGCAGCACTCATACGTCTATTTCCCAAAGACAACCTCAGGATATGACGCTGAGCACTTGCACTCAACTACTTTGGTCGACCATTTCGAGGCCTGTTCTGAGTGTAACCTGTCCTGTTAAACCACTGAATTGTCTTGGCCACTGTGCTGCAGCTCAGTTTCAGGGTCTTGACAATCTTCTTTTAGCCTAGGCCGTGTTTATGTAGAGCAACAATTATTTTTTTCAGATCCTCAGAGAGTTCTTTGCCATGAGGTGCCATGTTGAACTTCCAGTGACCAGTATGAGAGCGATAACACCAAATTTAACACACCTGCTCCCCATTCACACCCGAGACCTTGTAACACTAACGAGTCACATGCCACCGGTGAGGGAAAATGGCTAATTGGGCCAAATTTGGACATTTACACTTAAGGGTGTACTCACTTTTGTTGCCAGCAGTTTAGACATTAATGGTGTGTTTGTGTTTTGAGTTGTTTTGAGGGGATAACACTGTTCTACAAGCTGTACACTCACTACTTTACATTGTAGCAAAGTGTCATTTCTTCAGTGTTGTCACATGAAAATATCTAATAAAATATTTACAAAATGTGAGGGGTGTACTCACTTTTGTGAGCTACTGTATATCTAATTCTCCACGCACCCTATGGCAAACTAGTGTGACTGAGATACCTTTTATGAAGATGAATTCTGCTTTTAGCAGAATGGCCCAACTATGTTTTGCTATAAAAAGTGCTGTTTCAAGTTACAATTAGGGGTTGCGGTTTGAAGAAAAGCAAACTGCTCTGCAATGAATAATATGATCTATATTCCTGCAGCAGACTTATCAAACCACAGCAGGAAAGGTAATCCCTGTTACATTGGCATTTCTTCAAAAGCTGCATAGAAAAAATTGTGAAAGTAACCATAGCTATAGAGTTTCTAATTAATACTTTCCAAAAACATTTTACTGTAAGAGTCTGGTCATTTGCATAGATCTTCCTACCCTATCTTATGCAGTGCCTCTGATCTAAGAAATTTTAAGTTGAGTTGTTTCAGTAACAGTCAGTTGTGCACAGTAATAATAGGCTGTTATAGAGAAGGAAGTTTGAGGTCACAGTTTACACATTACAGAGAAGAAGAAAAAAAAAAAAAAACATTGCAAAAAGTCTGTTGCTCAAAAGGCTAATGATAGACACCCACCTGGAAATGATAGTTCTCCTCGCAAAAAGGGCAAGTGCGGAATTCTGTCAAGGTAAGGAGAAAAATAAAGGAAAATAATATATTGGTGGAGTTGTTTACTTATGCTGTATTTATTACAGAAAATAACTTACGTACTCAGTTTCGATGTGGTATCTACGGAGGTTAGATTTTGCAAGAGATTGGTCTCCCAATGCTCTTCTAAGGTGCTGGATGACAACTGAGCCTGTCGCATCTAACTTTTCCTCAGGTTGCGTTCATACTGTTACCGTTGTAAAACACGGTCTTTGAGCAGATCTCAAGTCGGTCGTAGATGGTAGGAATCTCAGCCGGTTCGGCAGGGACCAGCCGAGATTCGAACCATGTATGTGCAGGCTGATTGTAAGTTGATTTATCTTGGGTACAACCAGCCTGTTGGATTTTTCATGCGATTATTGGCAGCGACTATAGCTACTAGAAATAATCACTGTGTTCCTCTCCCTGGCATAATACATGGGAGGGATTCCCTCCAACAGCACTAGGTTAATGGAGGAAATCGCAATTTTCTTTTCTGCACACCATGGTTGTAGGAAAGAAAATCGCATACTTTATGGCTGGCTTCAGTCACGAGCCCTCTGCTGCATCATACATTTTTATCACTGGAGGAACCATCTCAGTGTCTGTTTTCTACCCTTTACCTCCTTAGCTTTATCTTAATAAAGCATCAGTGCCTTGCACTTAGTTTAGTGTAGACATTAGAGAGACAACTTAAAACAGCGAGCAAACACAATATTACCCCATACTCCTCCTTGCATCATGATTCCCATTCATAACATTGCAGCCGTGGTGTGGAGCCTCTTTATCCCACGGGGTTCTCTCTGCTTAACACTGAAGAGAAAACTTTGTGATTGTAGGAAGGCCTGTAACTTACCTCCTTTAGCTGTATACAGCAGGTTTCTGTGTCTGTGATGTCACTCCTCCTAGCTGAATTTCAAAGTTCTCCGACTTCCTATTTCCATTCCTGATATTACTACATGTCCCATGATCCTTTGAGCCTCAGTAGCTTCAGCATAAGCTATGTATGAAGGGGTTTCCTTCTTGAATAATACTGTGATCTGTGAGGGGGGACTTGGGAGGTTTGGATTCTTTCTGTAGGTGGGACTGAGCAGGACTGAATGCTAATTAGGATGTACGGTATTCAATGTCATCCACCATCAGAGCTGTCAAGGAAGTTATATCATTTGCAGAAAGGCTCTAGCTGCTACAGGAAGTGTCTGCGGAAGGAACACAGTCTATCAATAGGATATACAGAGTGTCACGTGGTACAAAGCCATAACCAAACCCAGAATATCTGCAGACAACAGGGCAGAATGTTACAGAGGTATGATCTATACTGGGGTTGATCTTTTTCAATTCTAGAGAAAGAAAAAGTTCAGCTTTAAGTGTCCCTTTCTATGATTTTTTCTTACTGATCTAATAAGTGTTGCTTTGGCTCATTAGACAACACATATAGGATAAAAGCTTAAGGCTCCAAACACACAGGCATTGGGCTTAATCCCATAATATATTAATATATAATATATTTTTTGGGGGATATTTATTATAGCAAAAAGTAAAAAATATTGTGTTTTTTTTCCAAAACGGTAGCTCTTTTTTGTTTATAGTGCAAAAAATAAAAACCACAGTTGATCAAATACCACCAAAAGAAAGTACTATTTGTGGGAAAAAAAAGGTCAATTTTGTTTCGGTGCAACGTCGCACGACCGCGCAATTAACAGTTAAATCGACGCAGTGCCGAATCGCAAAAAGTGCTTTGGTTGGGAAGGGGTAAAATCTTCCGGGGCTGAAACGGTTAAAGAGGAAGTAAACTCTCCCACTCTGATGCTTCTTTTCATTTAGTCCATTATAATAAGTAATTATCAAACTATAGCCACTGTAATCCAGCCCAAATCACATATTACTTACTGTTTAAAAAAACTTAAAAAAAAAACTTGTTTCCAGGGGTAAGGCAGCGCCATCTTAAGTATTGTTTTCTGAGTCCACAGTAGAGTATTTCTGCCCTTACATTGAGCACTTCCTGTACTGTTAACCAAGCCTCATTCTCAATCCAATGTTTCTATGGCAACCCTGCTTCCCTGCTCATAGCTGACTTGTTTTATTTCATAGTATTTACTTGTGCAGATTATCTAGTGTTTGCCTATGTCAGTTTTATCAGCCTCAGTTGATAAGACTGCAGTAATGCTGTCCGATGCCCAGGTTTACACTCCATGTGATCTCACATGGTCACATGGGGTGTAGTAGGAAGCTCTGAGTGATTATGCAGTCTCGTGGGATTTCAGTGTTGTGCCGTAGGAAGTCCTGATAATAGACAAGCACACAGAGTGTGCCGTAAATCAGGGGAGATATGGTGATGTCATTCTAAAGAACAAAAAGGATTACAACAATACTAAGCAAGTAAGGAGATATCTACAAGCAGTGTTCATTAGGGTTTTTTTGGCTGATTTACATGGGACAAAGTTGTGGGGGAGAGTTTACAACCACTTTAACCTTTAGTTATACTTTACCACCTCCCTACCAGCCACTGTATCTATACGCCCTGGTAGGGAGGTGGTTATATCAGGATCATGTTTACGGCCATGATCCCAGTGTCATTTTTGTCCCCCAGGGATTCTCTTTCAAGTAAAAGTATTCCCGAGCGACTGAGCAGCTGCTGGAATCCTTTTACAAAGGGCGAAAGGGGGTCCCACTCCTGACGCCACCGCCATTACAGTGCTCTCTTGAGCGATCGGGAAGCCTGGAAGCGATCCGACAGGCAGCATCCATCTCCGGCCACACAGCGAGAGGAACTGAAGCTGTTCCTCCCACTGTGGCGTCAAAACCGGCAAGCATCGACGGTGTTGTCATTTCCGTTTCCAGCTTTGTCTCTTTGTTGCTATGGGGCCAGGGAAGCAGCTCATCAGACCGATCTGTGTCTGATCAGCTGCATTGGAGCCCAAAGGGAGATGGGGGTCTAATCCTCTAACTGTAAGCTGTTAACCTGCAAAGACTTAATTCCTATGCTGGGATCCCCATTGAGATATTTGTAGATCGCTATCATGTCTCCTCTCAAGCATCTCATCCCCATCGAGAATAAATTTAGTGTTTGCAGACGTTCCTCGTAATTGAGGTGCTCCAGTCCCCTTAATAGTTTTGTTGCCCTCTCTCTCTAGTTCCAGTACATCCCTTCGGAGGACTGGTGAGCAGAATTGGACGGAAACTCAAGATGAGGCCTAACCAGAGTTTTTTAATGTGGCAAAATTATAGTTTTGTCCCTGGAGTATATTCATTTTTTTTATGCATGCTAATATTCTGCATGCTTTGGTAGCTGCAGCTTGGCACTGCATGCTGTTGCTCAATCTGTCATCCATTAGCACCCCTAGATCATTTCCATCCTGGAGTCTCCTATCAGTTCTCCCCCTAGTGAATATTCAGCATTTATGTTTTTTGCCCCAAGTGCATTACTATACATTTCTCCACATTGGACCTCATTTGCCATTTGTCTGCCCACTCCTTTTATTTTGTCCAGGTCATTCTGCAAAATTTCTATGTCCTGATGTGAGTTTATTACTCTGCTTATCTTTGTGTAATCCACAAAAACTGAGACTGAACTAGTTATTCCATACCATTTATAAATAAATTGAATAGAATTGGTGCCAAGACAGAACCTTGGGGTACCCCACTCCAGACCAGTCTGAGTACATGTTATTTATCACTACCCTTTGGACCCGTCCCTGTAACCAGGTTTTTTACCCAAGCACAAACCCTATGGTCCAAGCCTGCAGACCTCAGCTTGTACATTAAGCGTTTATGGGGGACTGTATCAAATACTTTTGCAAAGTCCAGATATACCACATCCACAGGCCTCCCCCTGTCTAGATGGCAGCTCACTTCCTCGTAGAATGTTAGCAGATTGGTCTGGCAAGAACGTCCCCTCATAAACCCATGCTGATTACCACTGATGATATTCTTCTCCTCAGTAAAACTTTGGATATAGTCCCTAATCATCCCCTCCAATAATTTACCCACTATTGATGTTAGACTGACAGGCCTGTAGTTCCCAGGAATATGTCTCTGCCCTTTTTTAAAAATTGGTACCACGTTGGCTTTTCTCCAATAAGCTGGTACCAATCCTGTCCACAAAAATCAGGAATAATGGCCTGGCTATCACTTTACCAAGTTCTCTGAGGACTCCTGGGTGTAAGCCATCTGTTCCTGGTGATTTTTTTGTGTTAAGTTTATCAAGTCTTTCCATGACTCCGGCCTCAGTTAGCCACAAGGGTATGTCATGTGTTGTGTTACTAACACTACAGTCGCTGCCAGTAAACCCTTCTTTTTTCCTGCGTAAAAACAGTGGAGAAGGCGGCATTTAGTACAGTTGCCTTCTCTGTGTCATCTGTAACCATCTTTCCATCCTCATCTTTTAAGTGTGCAATGTGCTCCGATTTTGTCTTTTTACTGTTAATATATCTAAAGAAATTTTTTGGGTTGTTTTTACTCTCTTCCACTATGTGTCTCTCATAATACTTTTTAGCTGCCCTGTTTGCGTTTTTACATTTCTTATTACATTCCTTGTAGTGCAGGAATGCTGAAGGTGACCCATTCCATATATTGATAGAAATTTTTATTCCTCAACTGATATTGGTCCTTTAATACATCAAAAGGAAGTAGAACATCCCCTTCATATAGCTGGTACAAGAGTATTATGCCTGCCTTTTTCCAGTCTAAGAATTCTGAGAGTCCGCCCAGTTCATAAATACAAAAGTTATCCCATATGGGCATATGTTTCGTATACCCTCTATGCGGAGTGATATTTCGCACTGCTTCCCATATGCTGTGGATCAAGTAGGAAGTGGGAAACTCCTTTTTATTATAAAAATGGTGAGCTGAAGGAAAAAGTGACAACCAATATGGGCTCACCTTCCATAATGTACATCCTGGATTAGTCCTAAAGGAAAAGTTTAATACTATAGGTGAATGAACTCAGATACCCCTAGACTCATATTTAATATCACAAAGATATGAAAGCATAGAATATGTCCCCAACCCTAGATCTATTCTAGAAAGAGTTTTATAACTGCTAGAGAAGCATGAAAATTGCTGTTGGATTACACTGTCTCCAGAGATCTATCTATAAAATTGGGCTAACTTTACTGTTTTTTGTTTTGTTTTTTATTCATTAAAGTGTATTTTTTCCCAAAAAAATAAGTTTGAAAGACTGCTGCGCAAACACCGTGTGACATAAAATATTTTAATGACCGTCATTTTATTCTCTAGGGTCTCTGCTTACAAAAAATATATAATGGTCGGGGGTAAAAAAAAAAGTAGATTTTTACATGTATATGAGAAATGTCAAAATTGGCCCGGTATTGAGGTTGTTAAAAGATGAATTCCAGGTATGCTATATTTGTACATAGTTACATGTATATACCATACTTCAGTGATCTCCACTAGCTCCATTTGCTCATGAGTGCCTTAGCTGTCTGGGACTCTCCCTCCTGATTGGCTGAGAAATGTCAGCGGCGCCATTGGCTCCCACTGCTGTCAAATGGAGTTAGCCAATGAGAGAGAGGGGCGGGGCCGAACCGCTGCTCTGTGTCTGAATGGATACACAGAGCTGCAGCGTGGCTCGGGTGCCCCCATAGCAAGCTGCTTGCTTTGGGGGCACTCAACAGAACGGAGGGGCCAGGAGCTCCAGTCAGGGACCTGTGAAGAGGAGGTTCATGGCTGACCACTGCACAGACCAGGTAAGTATAACATGTTTGTTATTTTTAGGCCTCGTGCACACAGGGCGTTATTAAAGCTGCTTTAAGCAGTGTCAGCCATTTTTTTTTTTCAGCTTAAAAACACCTCTCCATGTTTCTCTATGTGTCCATGCACACAAAGGCTTTTAGGAGCTGTAAGTGGCATAGTTGTATCCAAGCTGTAAAAAAACCCCAGGGCCAGCACGTTCTGAGGACCAGTGTTAGAGCTGTAAAAACTTCTGATGCTGGTAAATGAGGCATAACCCTGGATACAGCTGCAATACCTGTTTGTGTACAATTTGTCCAGCATTCAGGAGAAATTGAGGGGTTAAATTCAGCTATCCTGGTGTATATGGTGTAAGATACCATCTCTGTGTTACCTTGTGCGAAAGCTCCCATAGGTTAGTGCTTTTACATAGTAAGGTTGAATAAAGACACCAGTTCAACCTGAGTGTCTACAATTGTCCCTATCCCTGTAAATTGCACACTCACATCGGTCCTTACCCTCAAGGAGCCCACAATCCGATGTCCCCATTCATATACTAGGGCCAATTTTGGACAGAAGCCAATTAACCTACCAGCATGTCTTTGGAGTGTGGGAGGAAACTGGAGTACCCGGAGGAAACCCACGCAGGCACAGGGAGAACATGCAAACTCCAGGCAGGTAGAGTCGTGGTTGGGATTCAAACCAGCGACCCTTTTTACTGCTAGGCGAGAGTGCTAACCACTACACCACTGTGTTGTCCAAATGGCTGTCTTTTAGTGGAGAAATAAACATATTGTAGAGCTTTGCACCATCGTGTGTCAGAGAAAGACGTGTTAAGGTCCCTCTCACAAGCTAGCATTGGAGGCATTTTTGTGAAGAGAGATTTATCATTAAGAACATTGTAAAATATAGATATGCCTCTTCTGCAGCTATTATTAAAGCTAAGATATAAATGTAGTCACCAAAACAGCCTGCAGGCAGGAGGATAATTACATTTAAGGATTGATGTTACTCGGATATAGGTGAAATATTCCAGGTTGGGTAGTTTGTATTCTGCTTGTAGGGGGGCAAATGATGTAATACTAAAATCCAGGTATAGGTCAGACACCCATTGGATTCCCTGCTGCTCCAGCCACTGTCCCATGTTCAGATCTGGAATTAGAAGTGATAAGACATAGATGGGCATGAGGAGATGAATGTGTATCAGATGATTATAAGGCCTGGTTCACACCTATGCATTTTTTTAGTGCGTTTTCAATTTTGCAGAAACACACTTCAGGCCATTTAACATAGTTTCCTATGGCTGTAGTTCACATATGTGCATTTTTTGGAAAGGACCAAGCACCTTTTTCTGGTTCCATAGACTTCAATGGATCAAAATCCTGTACAGGCTGTCCCGGGGTTACGAACACAATAGGGACTGTAGGTTTGTTCTTAAAGTGGAGTTCCACCCAAAAATGGAACTTCTGCCTTAAGGGAGGTGTCCCCCTGACATGCCACATTTGGTAAGTAATTTTTTGGGGAGGGGGGGAGCCGGGACCCTCTTTTCAGAGGGTCCCAGCTCCCACCTCCTCCCGGCGCACATGGCACCAGAAGGGAGATTACCTCTACCCCACCCCCTCTCTACAATCATCTGGGACACATTACAGGTCCCAGATGATTGCCCAGCCAGTCACGGCTCGCACATGCGCAGTGGGTGCCCACAGTTACAATGCTGTCACCGCAGAGAGGAGGGGGAGACGAGTGGGGCTCCCTGGACAGGTAAGTGTCCGATTATTAAAAGTCAGCAGCTGCAGTATTTTTTAAGCAGAACTCCGCTTTAAGTGGAATTTGTGTGCAAGTCGGAACAGTGCATTTTTAAGTGTAACTTCAGCCTGTGCAGGGATGTGGGATGTTCCAGGCACTTCTGGGCATGCAGTTATGTTATCTGGGGCTCTTCAGGCCATGCAGTATATGTAGTACTGCAAAATAGCTGCTTGGAGGTATCCAGGACCAGCGTGGAGCACAAGCGACCGACATGGAGGTCCATTTGTAAGTAGGAGTCATTCGTAACTTGAGGACTGCCTGTATTGAAAAATGCACATGGCATATGCAAACTGTATTCTGCATAGGTGTGAATCAGGCCTAAGAGATTTCCAGGAGTTCAGTGTTGCTAATACTGGAAGAGGGAGGTTTTTGGGTATGAATTCTTAGTAAGGGGAAGCTAAAACATAGTTACATAAGTTGCCCCCTGGTATGAATGACTGTTTGATTTCCCCCCAGAGAGGAGTAGGTGAATTAGGGAACCATCCTCTTGTTTGGGCCAGTATTGCATGATAATCAGCAAGGACTGGTAATCCCACACCTCCTATGCTCCTAGTTTTCCAGAGTTTGGCAAAGGCACTTCTAGCTTTTTTTCCCCTCCCAGAGGAATTTTGATAGCATTGATTGCAAGGTAAGATTTTTTTTTTTATGTATAGGGATAGGTACAGATCTAACTATATAGAGCAGTTGAGGTAATATTTGCATCTTGAAGGCCGCTAACCTGCTTGCTGAGGAGTTGTAGGCCTGTCCGACAATTTATGCTCCAAAGGAAGATAGTGAGGTGAGGGTTATCCCTAGACAGAAGATTCCAGATTCTTTCCATATGTAGGGAAATTTAGCTTGTAGTTTTGCTTTGTCTTGTGGGAGGATCCTTAGGTCTAGGATATAAGATTTAGTGTTTACCTCAAAATAGCACACTGCTCTGAACTGTTGGAGCATACCAGAGACACACTCTAAGGAGGATACTAAGTTAACATTAAAAATATGTCATCAGCAGTGATGTAAGTAACTGAGTTAAAATAAACGGAGTTACTTAACGCAGTTAAAATAAACGGAGTTACATCTACCGCCACTAGATGGCAGTAGTGTAATTCCGGTGTCCTGCCGAAAATTTCCCCGCCGGATAAGGACCCCCCTGTACTGCGCAGGCACATCGCTTGCGCAGTACGAAGGACTACGTAGCTTACGAAAATTGCCGAACCTAAACAGCTCTGAGTAAACTCTACACCGCGCAGGCGCAGTTAACATGTAATTGTACGAGGCGATGCCGCATGCTCCAGATGCTAGTGCTACTCTGCAAGGGGCATCTATCATGTAACTAAGGGGTGGGTCTAGTATTACTGTAACCAAGGGGCGCATTTATTATTATTGTTATATATCGAGCTCTGCCCATTAATTTAACATTTGCCCTCTTCTGTAGCCATCTGCCCCTTACACAATATAATAGACCCGCCCCTTGCTTACACGCTATAACAGATCTGCCCCTTGGTTAGAGTAATAATAGAGCAGCCCCTTGGTTACTTTTCCAATGTAGTAACTGAGTTACTAACGCAATTACTTTTTGGGAGAAGTAATTTGTAACTTGACTAATAACTTTTTTAAAGTAAGATGACCAACACTGGTCATCAGCAAATAAGCTCATCACAAAACCAAAAGTCCTCAAGCACTAAACCATGTATCATTGGCAGGAAAGTCAAATCAATGGTGAATGATCAATAACAGAACCCAGTGCAGCTGACAGAAGACATCTGGAAATGTAGCTAGCAAAGTATTGGAAGACAGCACTCGATGGGTTAATGGATAAGATTTTCAAAACAAAGGGGCCCAAAGTAAATAAAAATTGATTTATTCATTCATTGCATATGAAAACATATGGATAAGTACCAATGCAAGGTGAACATTTATGCAGAGCCTACGATACCGCTGCAGGTCTCCATGGCAGTGAGGAGCCAACGACATCCAATGTGCCAGCAGTGGGGCACGGGTGGCGCCAATGACCATGCTGTTCCAGATGGAATCCAAAAGGAAAGTGTGTGTGGGGGATCCACTTGCTGTTGGTAGAACAACAAGCCAACACAGAGCTATGCTGCTGTAGACCGTGGGATGTAGTGTGGCTGCTGACAGCCTGATGGGTTTACTTCCTCTTTGTTTCCCTGCAAAGGTAAAGCATAATAGGCTACTATGCATCGCATAGTAGCCCATTATGTGTCACTTACCTGACACAGAAGCCTGCAATGTCACCGCTGTCCCCTTGTGTACGGAGCCCCCATCCTCTTTGTGGGTATCGCGGCTCCGGCGCTGTGATTTGCCGGAGCCATGATGACATCACTCCCGCGCATGTGCACGGGAGCCGCCACTCACGGCATATAGCCGGTAGCGGCACGCTCAGTGCGCCGCTGTCTACAGCGCATGTGGCATTGACAGCGGTGCCTGTCTTTTTTGCAAATATCTCCTAAACCGTGTAGGTTCAGGAGATATTTCTTGGACCTACAGGTAAGCCTTAATCTAGGCTTACCTGTAGGTCAAAGTGGTTTGTAAAGGTTTACAACTACTTTAAGAGATTGAATATCAAAAGGGGATATTGGGCATCCTTGGCATGTGCTATTTGTTATCCAAAAAGGCGTGGACAGCATACCGGACGTGTACACCTGTGCCGAGGGGGACGTGTACAAGGCTAATATAGCAGACAAAATATGCCCTTTAAAGCCAAACCTGTCAAGCACTTTTGATAAGTTTAGCCAGTGTACTCTGTCGAACACCTTTTCCGCATTCGGAGCTAGAAGCAGAGAAAGCGCTTGTTTTATAGCTAGGTGAATAATGTTAATGAGTCTTCTTGTGGTATCAGATCTTTGCCAGCCTTTAGTGAAGCCTGATTGATCCTGGTTGATTAATACGGGTAGGATGTCCATCAATCTCAGAGCCAACAACTTGGCATAGATTTTTAAGTTGTTATTCAATAAAGAAATGGGCCTAAAGTTCTGCGGAACATCTGGTGTTTTACCCAGTTTTGGTAGCGTCACCATCAGTGCTTTCCACATTTCTGAAGGAAAAGAGGCAGAGGCAGCAGCTTTATCATACATCATATGTAAATGGGTCCCAGAATTAGTTAAAAATTTTTGTAATATTCCCCTGTTAGTCCATCAGGCCCAGGGGATTTATTGCTCTGTTATGTGTGTATAGTCCTTAGAATTTCAGGTAGAGAGAATGGGGTATTCAATTCTAGAATTTGCGAGGGGCAAGGTTGTGGAAGCTCTAGGTTCGCTAGAAAATGTTCTATGTCTGGGGGCGTGGCTAGCCGTGAGGAGAGATGGCCGCTTAAACCGAGCGCTCCGTCAGACCGTGGCCCCTCTCTAGCCTGAACGGGGAACCAGCACTAAAAAAAGCCTCACCGAGCATGGGGACTGCCTCCCGCACCTCTTCGGCATCCCGTTCTAGATCCCCGAGGCGAACCGGGGACCAGAGCAGCCGCGGCGTCCCGGAGCTCTCCAGGCCTCAGAGATCCAATATGGCGGCGAATACCTCAGCCGCCTCACAGGCGCAGAGCGGCATTACACTCACTCCGTCCATGTCTCCTCCTGAGGCTATGCCTGGTACTTCACAACATCCTACCTTACAAGACCTACGTGCTGTGGCAAATGACATCAAGGATACCTTCACCGCAGCCATGACAGACCTAAGGCAGGAACTACAGGCAATGGCGGGAAGGATGCAGGATGTGGAACAAAAAACGAACGTACACAATTCGGTACTAAGGAAAGTGACGGCCACGGTAAGCACACACACTATGCAATTAAGGGACATTCAAAGACATGTCGAAGACCTCGAGAATAGGGGAAGACGCCATAACTTAAGAGTGAGAGGCCTCCCTGAGAGTGTGGATAATACCCAGCTGAATGCCACAGTATCAGCCATCTTTAGTCAGTTATTGGACAGTCAGTGTATTGAAGTCATTAACATGGATCGCATACATAGGGCTCTTAGACCTAAAGGAAGGGACACAGACCCTCCCAGAGATGTCATTTGCTTTATTAATGACTACAGGCTGAAGGAGGATATCTTAAAACAGGCCAGAATTAAACGCACGACTGAATATGAGGGCCATAGAATATCTATATATCAAGACCTATCTGCAATAACCCTCAGGCACAGGAAAGATCTACGCCCGCTATTAGAAATACTTCAATCCAAAAATATACCATATCGCTGGAAATTTCCCTTTGCCCTTGCAGCCACTAATCAAGGGCGCACAGCCATTTTAAGGGTCCCTGAAGACCTAGATTCATTCTGTCAAATTCTTGACATCCCGTATACCCCTGTACCTAATTGGTATTCTGACTTTCCACTGTCAAACTTCTCCATCCAACCACGCGGAACAGACCAGATGGAAACGCAGGCCTCACATTTCAGAAGACGCAGATCTCCATCAACCTCAAGGAGGAATGTGAATGTTACACCGCCTCTACAATCAGTCAGTCCTACATCAGCTCCACTTCCAAGGAGAGCCCGCAGAGATCACTAGTTACTTATACTTTATCAGTATAGTTTACTAAATCATCTTAGTAGAATCAACTACTTGATCTTCTTCCATGATACATCTTCCTAAAAAATGAGGGTCCCCCCCTTTTTTTTTTTTTCCTTCCCTCGCCCCTTTTTTTTTTCCTTTTTTTTTTTTTTTTTTTTGTTTTGTTTTGTTTGTGTTTGACTTGTTTGCAGGATATCTCCTCTTCATTCTCCAAGAAAATGACAGCTCTCCAGATACCATTGAATGCTTGACACGAGACTGAAAACGAAGTACTCTATATGGTCATGACCATCCACTCATGGTACTGGTTTTGTTACACAATTATTTCATTTAATTCTTAGTCAGTAACAGATACACTGGTATATAAGCTTAGTTGGTATAAATGAAGAGACAAATTAAATGTGAACACAGCACAATTGTATACAATTTTTCCAAACAGTAAAGTGGATAGAAGCTTTGGGGAATGCATGAAATTCCCCAAATCCCATTATTCCACTATACAGCTCAAACACCCTGTTACTTTTGTTGGTATTATTATATAGGCAAAGTGTGCGGATGGATATATGTTTCATATGGTCTTATTTATTCACCCATGATTTGATTTACGATACATTCTTATTGCTTTTACCATCTAGCAAGGAATAAGCTCATTGTGGTAATGGCTTAGTTAATATAAATGAAGGTATGGGCTATATGAGACTCAAACACATTTGTTAACTGTCTATCCTTTGTTATGGAGAATAATTTAGGATAGGAGATTTGGGGTATATATGAGAATCCCTAAATGCCCTTGAACTATTAGACAGTTCAAATACCCTGATAATTTTATTTTTAGAGAAAAGATGGGTTGGGGGAGGGGGTTTGTGTGTGGGGGTTTCCCCCCCCCCTTTTTTTTTTTTTTTTTTTTTTTATTTTTTATTTTTTTGTTGAGCTCCTTTCTATTTAAAGATACAGTCTACCTTATAAGACCGTGAGCACTCGTTTATGCCCACATATTACCTTACTTAACACAAGAAGAACTCATGCTGAAACTTATTGACGGTTATTAATGTCTTATGTTTAGATGTGTACATGTATGTGTATATATATATGTGTGCATATATGTGTGTATACATAAATATATAAATATAGGTTTAGAATCCCTTTTTTTTTTTTTTTTTTCTTTTATCCCTTAGTGGTCATCGCATGTTTATGTTTTATGCGGAGAACCTGTTGCTAACTTCCAACCATGATGATACAATGTTTGGATCTTAGTTCATCTACTTTATTCTTCCAATATCACATAAATATACTCCCTTTATAGGAGAATTATCTCCATGTTGTATACGCCCTTAGGCCTCTGACACACCACACTCAGTTCAGTATTTTTCTCCATGCTATCCTCAACATCATACACGATTTTCTTGGTTCTCATTGCCCGAAGGACTTCAGGTCCAATAATATCTTTACCTTCTATATAGTGAACCCATGTCTTTACTTATAACTAATTTCCCCTTACTTACTTACCATTTAGATTGTCATTTCTTATTGAGGGTCTACGGTCTGACGGGATGTATTACAGAGTCCTATAAACCGTCTATTCTCATCCTAGTTGACCCCCAAAGAGTGGTGCTACTTTTATTGGTAACACGGCGAATTCCTAAAACCTGTATACCACTGACTCTCACCGGTACCCTAACCATCCTTTTGTAGTAGGCGAGCAGGTCCTCGCCTACCACCGGTTACCCCTTGATAATCCCTAACCTTACCCTAAGGCCTAATCTAATACCCCCCTACATTACCTTGACTCTACCCTTAACCCCTCACAGGACGCTCCAGGGGACCAGTCACTTTCCTACTATAAGGAAGTACATAATTCTGTTGTATTGTACATATACATATACTTCCTTTATCTTCTTGACCTCCTTTTTGACAACAGATAAACCGAAGTTCACATATAAAGAAAAATGGCTCCTCCAAACCCTACATTATCGAATACCCTACTCAAAATTATTTCTCTCAATGCAAAAGGCTTGAATGTGCCGGAAAAAAGATCTCAGTTATTAACGACAATGAAACGCAACCGAGCAGACATAATTTTTGTCCAAGAGACACACTTTAGGGGAGATTCCACTCCAAAATTATACAATATACATTACCCTATAGCTTATCACGCCACAAACCCCATGTCCAAAACTAAAGGAGTATCCATTATACTAGCAAAACATAACCCTATGCTTATTACAGACTCTTTGATTGACAAAGCAGGCAGATTCCTCTTTCTAAAAGGAACTTTGAAAGGCAAGCAGATCACGCTGGCCAATATATACGCCCCAAATTCCGGTCAGGTATCCTTTTTTCGGGAAATTACCAGACGCCTTGCTGATTTTCAAGAAGGCACATTGATATTAGGAGGGGACTTTAACATTCCCATGAACCCCATACTAGACACGTCTAATGGTTTATCATCCATCCCATACTCTGCTCTTAAAGCAATTAAAGGTGAACTACAATCTTTATTCTTACATGATTCCTGGCGTACTTTATTCCCCGATTGCAAAGATTTTACATTTTACTCTAATCCCCATGACAAATACTCCAGGATAGATTATTTTTTCATTACTCAATCCGATTTACCCTTTCTTCTCTCAACCTCGATTGACCCCATGTACCTATCAGATCACCATCCGATATCTATTTGTCTGTCCTTCCCGGATGTGTTACCCAGAACCCGTACTTGGAAACTTGATCCATCCCTCCTCACAGATGAATCTATTAATAGTGAAATAGAAAACTGCCTAAAACAATACTTTATAAATAACTCAGCCTCCGATACTTCACCACCAATTCATTGGGAAGCACATAAATGTGTTGTTAGGGGTATCCTCATAGCGGCTGCTGCTAAGAGACGTAAACTACAACAAAAACTCTTTAACGATCTGACTAACAAAATCTATAAATTAGAAAAGGTACATAAACAAACTCTTGCCCAAGATACACTAACCTCCTTGATAACCCTCAGAAAACAATTAATGGAAATGCTGGACAAACAAACGAAACGATCCTTTATCCTACGTCAAAAAACGTTTTATGAGTTTGGCAACAAGGCTGGTAAAATGCTCGCTAGGGCCTTAAGATCGAAGAGATCTGCTAACACAATTCACACCCTTACAGATACTAAAGGCAAGAAGGTCTCATCCACACCAGACATAGCTGATCAATTTGTACAGTATTATACCAAACTATATAACCAAACTGACACAAATTCACGTAAAGGCAATCCAGATAGAAAGTCAATTATAACAGACTTCCTCAATCAATATAGTCCATCCCCTATATCAGACTTAAACCGTCAAATACTCGACAAACCAATCACTTTAGAGGAAACAGAGAACGCACTAAAATCCTTAAAAACAGGTAAATGCCCAGGGCCAGATGGCTTGACAGTAGGATATTATAAGGCTTATAATTATATATTAACTCCTTTTTTCATATCTACCTTTAATACATATGCTACACCAACGAAACCCCCAAGAGATCTATTAACAGCTCATATATCAGTTATTCCAAAACCAGGAAAGGATCCATGCTTGGTGACAAATTATAGGCCTATCTCCCTATTAAATGTTGATCTAAAATGGTATGCCAAAATATTAGCTAACAGACTACTTCCCTTGATTCCTGACCTAATTCACCTTGACCAAGTAGGGTTTGTTCCAGGAAGGGAGGCAAGGGACAATACCCTGAAAGCAATAAATATTTATCACTGGCTTGTCTCTTCGAAAAAAAAAAGGATTCTTTTTATCCTTGGACGCGGAGAAGGCGTTTGACAGGGTGGCCTGGGATTATATGACTGAAACTTTGAAGCATATAGGTTTACCAGAACGCATGCTTAATTTCATACTCATGCTTTACTCCACACCCACGGCTCGGGTTAGGGTTAATGGTCACCTGTCAAACGCCTTCTCCGTCTCCAACGGTACACGTCAGGGCTGCCCTCTATCCCCGTTGATTTTTATCTTAACTATGGAACCCCTACTGAGGAATATTAGAGAGAATCCTAACATTAAGGGAATTGAAATAAAAGGTAATACATATAAGACAGCTGCTTTTGCAGATGACGTACTCTTATTTCTCTCTGAACCACTGATCACGCTACCCAACCTTTTTAAAACATTAGAACATTTTAAATCCATATCAAATTTACAAATAAATCTTGCAAAGTCTACAGCTTTAAACATCTCACTCCCCTTGAGACAATGTGAACAATGTCAGCACAATTTTCCTTTTAAATGGGATAATAAATATCTAACCTACCTAGGCATTAAAATAACTGCTTCACTATCAGACTTATATTCAGCTAATTACCAGCCTTTGTTGCAAAACATTACTGAAGACTTTAAGAAATGGTCAACGGGCCTTTTTTCTTGGTTCGGTAGAGCGTCCATCATCAAAATGAACGTTCTGCCGAGATTTCTATATATTCTCCAAACAGTACCTGTCCATATCCCACCGTCTTTTTTCACATCCTTTAGACAAATTTGTACGAAATTTATTTGGGGTTCTACTCGCCCTAGACTAAATTATAGTAAACTTACCTCCCCAAAAGTACGAGGAGGATTGGGAATACCCGACATTCGTAAGTATCAGATAGCAAGTCACCTTACTAGAGTTGTAGACTGGAATGTCCATACCTCAGTTAAAGATTGGGTCAGAATAGAAAATCATTTCTCCCCGGTACCCTTAGCTCAAACCCCCTGGTTACATTTCCCAAAAATATCCAAATACTATAAGGACCACCCCTTAATCTTACCCACATTACGTGTCTTCAAACAAGCGTGTACTAAATATAAGATCTCAGATACTAATGGCCCTTTAACCCCTCTCAGATGGAATCCTTTGTTTCCCTCTGGAATGAAGGCCTGCTATCTGAGAGATTTATGGCCGTCTGACAACATTCGCACCATGCATTTTTATAAGGATAATAAACTTCTCTCATTTTCAGACCTTTCCGAAATACTCAAACCTAAGGTGCTGCCCTATTGGTCCTTTATACAAATTAAACATTTTTTGAACTCGCAAGCAGCCGTTGCAGAATGGTCCAGACCTATTACTCCATTTGAAGATATGTGCCTTAAAACGGAACCCCAACGTCACCTAATTTCCTTTTCATACGCTATACTATTCCCCCAACATCCACCACAGAACCAGGTTAACATTGAACGATGGAAAAAAGACCTCTCCCTACATATACCCAACAATCAATGGGAATTTATCTATACGATCGCCCATAAGGGTTCCCTAAATGTTTGCGTGCAAGAGAATGCGTTCAAAATATTATCTAGATGGTATAATACTCCATCTAAATTACATAAAATTTACCCATCGCTTTCCCCAATATGTTGGAGATGTTGTACTGAGACTGGAACTCTCTTGCATATATGGTGGCATTGTAGTAAAATTCAACCTTTCTGGGCGATCGTTCATAAAGTGATACAAATGGTAACAACACACAAACTAGACTACTCCCCAGCACAATTCCTCTTACACTACCCAGCATGCCCAAAACGTACCTACTTACATTCCCTACAGATGCACATGGTAGCTGCTGCAAACATGTGTATTCCAAGGAATTGGCGATCCACACTTCCACCAACTGTGAAAGACTGGTTCACCCGCCTTCAAAAAACACTACACATGGAAGAAATAATCCACCAATCTAGAGAAACACAAACACAATTTCTTGAAACCTGGTCTTGTTGGATTCATTTTACCGAATCTCAGGATTTTCGGGACCTACAGAATGATCCCTCAATACTACAGGGTAACCCTTCCTCACCATAATATGTGAAGGGTCACCCCTAGTTATACCCTGGTCCCCTGGAGCGTCCTTACAAAGCACCCTTTTAACACTCCTGACTCTCTCCCTCCTTTCTCCCTATATTCCCAGGATATTTGATCTTACAATAAGAAGTACTAGATGTACATTTTCTTACCTTTACCTATTTAACTTTTGCTAAAACTATATAATTCATATTATAAATAATATCCAGACTATCATATAAAACGATTTCACCCCTATCATCTTCCCAGACGACACCTATATACCTATCTCCAAAACGAATTTTTCTTTTCTACAGCTTAGGTATATAAAATTCAACTAATGAGAGTTCTTACTTATTTTGACTTCAATTACTCATTTAAGTTTAAACACACAAAAAGTGATACGCATTCACGTTTCAATTCCTTATTTATAACTGAATTTATTTCTTCTTACCAAAATGTGTGTAAATTTTTGCAATCACATGGAAATACTTGTGTTGTACAATTCATTCCACATATGTATCTCTAAATATCGTAAGATATAATTCTGTTATTTCTTTAAGCTTAAGAAGTATGTACACCTGTTTATTGTTTAATGCTTAATAAAAACTTTTAACAAGAAAATGTTCTATGTCTGTTTGGGATGGTTGGGGTGTAAGGCTATCTTGGTGCAAGTTATAAAGGGAACTGTATTATTCACTGAATGAATCTGCAATCTTTTGTGGGTACCTTGTTTAGAAGTGGGGTTGATTAAATGTGAAATTCTAGTCTTGAAGCGCTGACCCTGTTAGTCTACATAGGCTTTTCCTGCCTTGCTGCTGGTAGAATAGAAAGTAATTTTCATTTTCTTTTTGCTCGAACTTGTGAAGCAGGATATTAGAGAACTCCGAGTTCATGTTGCAGGTTAGAAAGCTTGGCACTGCAGGTAGGCTTTGTTTTGTTCCCAACTTCTAGTGCCCCGATTTCGGATAAAAATGTATCAATTTGCCACTGTCTCTGCTGCTTAAGTTTGGCCCCTAATTCAATAAAAATACCACGGATATATGCCTTATGGGCATTCCAAAACACAAAGGGATCATCAGTGGATGGAGCATTAACATTGAAATATTCAAGTAGGCGTCGCTCCAGAACGGTAAAGGATTTAGTACACTTAGTAAAAGGATGTTGTATTATCCGAGAACTAGAGTGCCACAAGTAGGCATGGTTTTTAGGATATGTGTCTCTGATTGTTATAAGGACGGAAGCATGGTCTGACCAAGTTGTTGTTAATTTTGGTTTGTATGACCTTCTGGAGAAGCCAACTGTCTGTCAAGAATAAATCAAGCCTAATATTGGTACAGTGTCTATGTGAATAAAAGGAAAGGTCTTTCACTGGCATGAGTGCACTGCCATACATCATATAGGTCATGGGAATGGAGAAAGGAAGATAAGGACAGAGTCCTATTAGTCAGTAGCGAAGTAGAATCCATTTGTGTGTCTGGTGTGCTATTGAAATCGCCACAGATCTTTGTTGGACCTTTTTAATTTTCTTCATCAGTCCATGCAGAAAACGAACCTGGTGTTTATTTGGGACATACATGTTGACCACTGTGTATCATGTGGCGTTGATATTGCATATTAGTATGATATAGCGTCCAGAAGGGTCAATCGTTTCTGAAAGTGACTGAATGGAGACTGAGCCTCTGACTGCTATGATGACTCCTCTATATGATCCACTCTATCACCTACTGCAGTAAGATCTGAGCTAAATGTTCTCATACAGGCCATCATGTACTGACATAGTGTATATTGCTTCTGAGAGACACAAGCATATCTTTAAGTGTTGTGTCTAGCACTGGTTGATTTGATATGGGAAAATATATAATAGTGAGTCAGGGAGTTCTCTGGTGTCGTCTTGTGAGTCAGTGTTAGATCTCACCTCAGTGTTGCTGGCCGGGATCCTCCATCCTAATCCTGGTCTTTGCCGGCCTCCTGCAGAGAGGAGTAGAAGCTTGTGAGATCCCAGTGGAGTAGTGCTCACCTCAGTAGGCAGAATCTGGATGATGCTGCAGGGATCTGGGTGCTGAAAGAAATGGAGGAGAGGGATGGCGCCATCTGGTCTACACTGCCTCTGTGGCTGGGTGAAATATGCCATCAGTTTCTGGGGCCGGTGATTGTTCTTGCACCTTCTAGACATGATGGGCAGGTGTGAGGGGAGTCAGCCCGCTAGTAGGGGATGGTGCCCTGTCGTTTCTGGGAGCCGCTGATTTTGCCTGCTGGACACCGGAGCTTCGGGATTACTACATCTTGGCTAAGGTCAAGCTACGCCCCCAATGGTAGGCTTATTCTAACAGTGAGAGACAGAACAACAATAAAAATATCCCGAAAAACGCATTTCAAAAGATTTTTTAAATGATTTGCATTTTAATGAGTGAAATAAGTTTTTGATTCCCTATCAATCAGCAAGATTTCTGGATCCAAGGTATCTTCTATACAGGTAACAAGCTGAGATTAATGAGCAGTCTCTTAAAGGGAGTGTTCCTAATCTCAGCTTGTTACCTGTATAAAAGTCACCTGTCCACAGAAGCAATCAGATTCCAATCTCTTCACCATGGCCAAGACCATAGAGCTGTCCTAGGATGTCAGGGACAAGATTGTAGACCTACACAAGGCTGGAATGGGCTACAAGACCATCGCCAAGCAGCTTGGTGAGAGGGTGACAACAGTTGGTGCAATTATTCGCAAATGAAAGAAACACAAAATAACTGTCAATCTCCCTCGGCCTGGGGCTCCATACAGGATCTCACCTCGTCTAATTTTAATGATGAGAACGGTGAGAACAATTGGTAACGCACTACACCGTGAAGGACTGAAATCCTGCAGTGCCTGCAAGGTCCCCCTGCTCAAGAAAGCACATGTACAGGCCTGTCTGATGTTTGCTAATAAACATCTGAATGATTCAGAGGAGAACTGGGTGAAAGTGTTGTGGTCAGATGAGACCAAAATCAAGCTCTTTGGCATCAACTCAACGTGTTTGAAGGAGGAATGCTGCCTATGACCCCAAGAACACAATCCACACCATCAAACATGGAGGTGGAAACATTATGCTATGTTACATTGAGATTAAATTACACACATGTGGACTCCAGTTACTAATTAGTGGACTTCTGAAGGCAATTAAATCCACTAGATTTAAGTTAGGGGTATTAGAGTTAAGGGGCTGAATATGAATGCACACCACACTTTTCAGATATTTAAAAAAAAAAAATAATTAAAAAACATTTATAATTGTCCTTCCACTTCACAAATATGTGCCACATAAAATCCCAATAAAACACATTTATGTTTTTGGTTGTAACATGGCAAACATGGCAAAATGCGGAAAATTTCAAGAGATATGAATACTTTTTCAAGGCACTGTATAAGCTGTTACCCAGCAAGTATGCCCAACTCCACACTATAGTTTGCCTTATATGCCATCATTGCATAAAAGGTAGGTGGTCCAGGCAGTCATTTGTTTTGCCATTGTTTTAGCAGATTTTTTAAGTGACCTGGGTAGCCACCACTCCCAGGTAATCATGGCGAAGAGACCAACTTCCCTCTCTTCTGTTGCCGGTCTCATTGCCAACTCTTCCAATCTGCTCACTTGGCATTCTAAGTTGAACATTCATCATCCTCCTTGCAACTTAGGAACAATGCTCAGTCATAAGCACTTTCAAGTACATGTTCACTGTGGCACCAGGTTTGTAAAGAACTGCAGGGGACCACATTAGTAGAGGGGGCAGTAAACTACAACAAAACATTACTTTATGATTTCTACTACATGTACGTGATAGTACATGATGTACTTAAAGCGGTTGTATAGTCCAAAAAATGACTTTTACCCACAGGTTAGCCTATAATGAGGCTTACCTGTAGGTAAAAAAAATATCTCCTAAACCTGTACAGTTTAGGAGATATTCCCTGTGCAATGTGCCGCTGACTGCAGCGGCGCATGCGCACAGGGGATTCTCGGCTGAAAGGCCGGCAGAATCCGAACCCTGCCGGGAAGAAGTCTCACATGCGCATGCACGGGAGTGACGACAATGCGGCTCCAGCCACTCACAGCGCTGGAGTCACGATACCCGGAAGACACGCCGAGGCAACATGTCAGCTACCTCGGCGTGGACCAGGTGAGTCACTGACACCTTGTTCTAAGGTAAGTATTTCATAATGAACTAGTATGCGGTGCATACTAGCTCATTATGCCTTTTCCCTTACAGGTGTGTTAAAAAAAAAAAAAATAGTTTTAGCGGGTTTACTCCTGCTTTAATGATTTCTGTACTTAAAGAAGAACTCTGGTATTTTCAAAAAATACCCCATTAGTACACCGACACACACACACACACAAAATACTAAACAGTTATTACATTTGTGAAATTTCTTACCTTTTAAAAGAGATGTCTGATTGAATTTTCAGAAAGTCAGCTCTGCGATTCAAAAAATGTAGCCTGTATTCTGGCAAGGAGAAGGTGTTAGAACAGTGATGCATCATATCTTCTTCTCTCTCTCTAAACTGTAATCAGCCTACATTTCCCATGAATCCTTGGGATTGGAGTGAATGTGGGAGGTACACTAGGCTTGTACATGTAAATGTGAACAAGCCCACTTCAACATAAAATCACACCCCCTCACTGTGCAGCCAGCCATACTGCCCAGTAACACATGGTATGATAGGTTACAGCCCTATAAATGCAAAGCATTTTACTATAAATGCATATTAATATAATATTCATTTAATATAAATGCAAACCAGTGCCGCATGTCAGGGACTGCCAGTGCCAAATGACAGGGACAACCAGTGCTGCATGTCAGGGACCACCAGTGCATATTGTCAGTGCCCATCAATGCAGTGTCACCAGTGCAGATTATCAGTGTGGTGTCACCAGTGCCCATCAGTACGGTGTCCCCAGTGCCTTATCAGTGCCCATCAGTGCGGTGTCACCAGTGCCCATCAGTGTGGTGTCACCAGTGCCCATCAGTGCGGTGGCACCAGTGCCTTATCAGTGCGGTGTCACCAGTGCTGAGTCACCAATGCCTTATTAGTGCGGAGTCACCAGTGCCTTATCAGTGTCCATCAATGCGGTGTTACCAGTGCCTTATCAGTGGCCATCAGTGCAAAGTCACCAGTGCCTCATCAGTGGCCATCATTGCAGAGCGGGTATAGTTACAGATAATCGTGACAGAGCGCATCTCGCGCTGACGAGTCTGTATGTGAAAGCACTGCTTGTCCTACAGCCCCGCCTCCCTGCACCGAAAATTGTGATAGAGCGCACTGTTCCAATAAGCAGGGAGGCAGGGCAGTACGACGAGCGGTGTTTGCACATACAGACCTGTCAGCCCGAGATGCGCTCTGTCCCGATCATCTGTAACTATCCCTGCACTGGAGAGAGGTGGCGACAGGACAGGGGTGGTGCTGGCGAGGAGGAGGAGGAGGGAGCAGAGGAGCAGTGTTGCCAACCGTCAGTATTTTTACTGGCAGCCAGTAAAAAATGGGCACTTTTCTCCTGCCAGTAAATGCCAGTGACAGGAAAAGGTTGCCAGTAAAAAAATATGGCTGTGACGCTTGGCCCGGCCAAGACCATTTGACTGCCTTCTACAGTGTGTTCGGGCAGTGGGTCTGGTGGAAGCCGCGCCTGAGCATTTCGTGTGATGTCATAGTGCAAGGGAGCCGAGCAGAGCCTTGTGTAAGCAAGCTGGGAGCAGCACTGTCAGTGCTGTTTGGACTGAAGTGGACTGACCCTGTCCTGTCCTTGAGCTACTTACTGTACTTACTAGTAAATCTATCGTATTTACTATCGTAAAAAAAATAAGATTTTTTTTGCCTTAATATTTACCTTAAATCACATTGCTAATTGCATATTGTACTTGTTTGTAGCCTAAACACTAAAGTGTGCCCGTAAAACTGTAATTTTGTAACTTTTGGAAATGCCAGTAAATTTTGGGTGTTGTGTCAGTAAATTTTAATCTGGTAGGTTGGCAACACTGCAGAGGAGGATGACACCACCTCTATGGGCAGGACCGATCAGGGGCTGAGAGACCCCCTCTACCCACTACAGCGAGCCAGGCGAAAGTAGAACTCCCTGCTTGCTTTCAGAGGACTACAAGGGGGCATGTCAGACTGCTGGCTGAGGTTACTAGAGGGATAGCAGCCAGCGGTTTTACATACACAGGAAATCACCAGGCAATAACAGTTTTTCAGCAAGTTCAGCAGGATATTGCAAAGGTACTACAGAGCTCAGAAGAACATAGCTGACATAGTCAGTGAAGGTAGGAGACCAGCAACAAGTACATGGAAAAAGGTTTTTGCCCAGAGTTCTGCTTTAAATGGGTTTTATGTAAATTTTTAGGTTTATATTCTATATATTTGTATCCTTAATAAAGATGCTGTAGTTTTAACATTGTGTGGGTCTATGGGTTGCAGGCTACACCACTTTCTACACACACTTTTTTTTTTGTCCTTTTTGGGTTGAGTTTTTTTCAGTTTTTTTTTTTATTATTATTATAGGGTGTTGAATCCATGGTTTATTCAGCAAGGGGTTCGTTTTAAGAGCTTGCCTGAATAGAAACCTAGGGACTCCTCCGTATCTATTTATACCTGTGATTTCTCCAAAAAGGTGTGCTGTCACCTCTGTGTATACTGTCATCAGGGAATCACTATGGGAGTAATAACATTAAATAGAAAATGTAAAGTAAAAACAAAATCTAAGAACATAAAAATTGCATGTACACACACCAACTTACATTTCTCTATTGTTCTTTGAGCATTGTAAAAACTTGGGCCACTGAGGGGGTATAGATTGCTGCCTGCAGGAGAATTGGCTATGAGGTTGTTACAGTGGAACTAAACTTTATCTGAGCACTACAAACTTAAAACACTGTTTAATTAATTTCCAATATTCAAAGCAAACTCACCCATCTATCCCTCCATGCCTTATTTGGTTGAGAAATCACTTTGAAAAACACCCCCTAGCATTTCTAGCTGTGCCCATCCTAATTAAGAGCAGAGGATTCAAGTTTCTTTATCATACATCACGGGACAGCACCAAAGTGATGACTATCTGGGTTATACGCTACATTTAGGTGATTGGACACTGGCAACCAATAGTAAGAAGGTTCCTCCCATATAACCCCTCCCATAGGAGAAGTACCTCAGTTTTTTCGCCAGTGTCTTAAAGGTGATGGTCATGGCTGTTGAAGCTCTTCAAATTCTTCAATGATGTCCCAGTGAGGATGTTATCGGATCCATTCATATGGCACAAGAAAGCTAAAGTGGATGGTATCCGAGCCTCGGTTCAAGAACGAGGTTTTAAGGTGTTACAAACTGACCAGCTGTGGCGTGCACTTGTAGTGGTGTGCGTGTCTGCCGCGGGAGGAGGCGTCTGTCCAGGAGGTATGGTCCCAAGCAGAAAAAACCTTGCCCATCAATCTTTTGGAGATTCGGGCAGGCCATCTAGCTCTGCGCCTCTGGACATCCAGATTGTGGGGCCTTCCTGGCTGAGTCCAGTCCGATAACTCCACAGTGGTGGCATATATCAACCACCAAGGAGGCACCAGGAGCCAGGCGGCCCAAAAAGAAGTGAATCACATATTGACTTAGGCAGAGAGGCATGTGCCCTTTCTTTCGGCAGTGTTCATACCGGGTGTGGACAATTGGCAGGCAGACTTCCTAAGGTCCCTTCATCCACAGTTTTTCTTCAGATCTGCCAACACTGGGGGACCCCAGATGTGGATCTACTGGTGTCCAGATTCAATACCAAGCTGAACAGGTTTGTATCCAGGACCAAGGCTAGTAAAACTCTGACCACGTTACTGTTGATATCACAATAATACAAGGTTAGCTATGAAACCAAACACACGGTTTATAAGTAATAAATTATTTCCCAAGGAAATGGGAAAGCTAACATAAAATACTAGAGAAAGATATTACAAACATATACCAACAATACACATCATATCAGAATATTAAAGATACTTATCACAAGGTTCTCTACAAGGCTTTGTATCATCGACTAGGCTCAGATGTTGGAGAGGGCCATCGCCATGAGGCTTAGGCCCAAGCCAGGATCCAAAGGGAAAAAGGACGAACTGCTTCCTGTGTTCCCTTTTTACTCAAACATTCACACCCACTCGTAACCACCCCCATTTGCCTTCTGTCCAATGGATATCGCCAAGAGGTAGTCCTTCCAATATCTGTCCATTCTCCAGGAAGCATGCTTTAATGTCCACTAGGGGGCAGCGTTTGTCCATGAAATCAGCTCTATTAGCCCTGGGCCGTCTTAGCTAGCCCTTATTCTCTTTGAAGCCTGTAATCACACATCTCATACCAGGTGGGCTTGAGCCAAGCCCTTGTTATTCTGATATGCTACAAAAATTTGATGTGTAACTGGTTACATTCCAAACCTGGTATCAACCAG
Organism: Lithobates sylvaticus; assembly: GCA_028564925.1. Taxonomy (NCBI): domain Eukaryota; kingdom Metazoa; phylum Chordata; class Amphibia; order Anura; family Ranidae; genus Lithobates; species Lithobates sylvaticus. Next base: position 63,423,936 of record CM053035.1, on the reverse strand, counting down.
GGAGAAACCCTTTTCAAGTATCAGCCTGGCTGATCTTTGGGAATTGGAACAGATATGTAACGGATTTATGACAGCTCCAATTCAAACTCTGGATAATACCAATACACTGTTGATCCAATGCTGTTTACCTTACAGCAGTAAGGTAACCATTTAGGGCACCTACGGGTACCTTCTACTCACCGAAGTACCACAGCACAGAGCACCGAGCAATCACGATTGCAGTCACAGTGTCACTATATTTAAAATCTACCAGCACCAACTATTTCTTCACGCTGCACCTGCTCCTGCAAGAATCGCAGAAAGCGCCACCACTGCATTGTATTGCAGCATCACTGTTCTATCTTATTTTACCCATAGGCACTACACTTTCTTATGTCTTGAACCTGAATGCGATTTTGAACGTTTAACGCAGTCTCTGCGATTTTGAAACTTTATGCGATTCTGGGAATTCCATGCGATTTTGGAATCTTGTCTGCGATTTTATATGTACTTATCTGCTGTACTTTTTCTTGTATACCCCGAATCTATTTTAGACATTTTTTTAACCTGTTCTATTTCCACTGGAACATTGCTCAGTGGCTATGCGATCCATAAATTACTGTGCACTTCAATTGTGATTTTATAGCACACTTCAGCACGTTTATCACATTCCAATTTACTTTATCACACCTGGTTTTAGCGTTTTTATGCACATCAGTCACCATTGCATTTATTGTTTATACATTTTATATAATTTATATGCATATTTATTGAATTCCAGTAAGATCCCCGACACCCCTTATTACTCACCACTGTCATCACCACCTGACTCTCTAGCACTTATCCTGGAAGCGCAACACCACACATTGATTTACTCCATTGATTTCTTGGGTACAGTTTGACCCCCCGGTGTTGCTGCATACCTTTCCCCCAACCCCCCTCCCCCCCACTTTGGTCACCACTTAATATATTAGCGCGGAAATACCAATACCTTCACTTTCTGCAGACCAGACCTGCAAATCCCCCTCTGGAGTGGCCATACACCTCCCTGGTGTTGATCCAATGCTGTTTACCTTACAGCAGTAAGGTAACCATTTAGGGCACCTACGGGTACCTTCTACTCACCGAAGTACCACAGCACAGAGCACCGAGCAATCACGATTGCAGTCACAGTGTCACTATATTTAAAATCTACCAGCACCAACTATTTCTTCACGCTGCACCTGCTCCTGCAAGAATCGCAGAAAGCGCCACCACTGCATTGTATTGCAGCATCACTGTTCTATCTTATTTTACCCATAGGCACTACACTTTATGTCTTGAACCTGAATGCGATTTTGAACGTTTAACGCAGTCTCTGCGATTTTGAAACTTTATGCGATTCTGGGAATTCCATGCGATTTTGGAATCTTGTCTGCGATTTTATATGTACTTATCTGCTGTACTTTTTCTTGTATACCCCGAATCTATTTTAGACATTTTTTTAACCTGTTCTATTTCCACTGGAACATTGCTCAGTGGCTATGCGATCCATAAATTACTGTGCACTTCAATTGTGATTTTATAGCACACTTCAGCACGTTTATCACATTCCAATTTACTTTATCACACCTGGTTTTAGCGTTTTTATGCACATCAGTCACCATTGCATTTATTGTTTATACATTTTATATAATTTATATGCATATTTATTGAATTCCAGTAAGATCCCCGACACCCCTTATTACTCACCACTGTCATCACCACCTGACTCTCTAGCACTTATCCTGGAAGCGCAACACCACACATTGATTTAATACCAATACACTGCTCTCCATAAATGCAGTAACATTGACAGAGAAACTTCAGAAATATGACATTAGACCATGTTGCTATCCAACAACAGAATACAATACAGTGCAGCCATTGTACACTTTCTAATACACTTCAGGTGGTGTACACAGTATCTAATACATTGTAGTGTAGTTTTGCAAAACAAAAAATACATCATGTCCGGAAGGCCACCAAGGAGAGGCAGATGCTCACAGGCCACTAAAATAGGGCAAGCAGCCTCTGTGTCTACAGTCAACAGTGGTAGTCGTGGACATGGTGCATCCTCTGCAGGTGGCCGTGGGGCACGCTTGTCCTTTTTTGCTGCTGCTTGCCGCGTTATTGAGCCACAACATGCAGAAGAGTTGGTGGAGTGGATAACAAAGACGTCCTCATCCTCTGTCACCCAGGCTCAGAGTAGTTTGCCTTCCAACGCAGCTGCCAAAGCAGCCTATTCCACCGGCTCCTTGTCCACAGTCATTCCTTCCATAGCCCCACCGTCATGCACGGAAGAGTCCCCAGAATTATTCAACCACAGTGTCGGTTATATGCTGCTGGAGGATGCGCAGCGTTTTGGCTCCGATGTTGGTTCCCTGGTTGAGGAAGGGAGTAACGTGAACCTAGAAAGAGGGGGTGCCACAGAAGGACAAGGAACTGTCAATCATGTTTTACAGCAGGGCCCGTTCCTGTGCCCCAACAAGAGTATCTGTGAGGGGTTACAGTGTTGTGGCACCAACACCACCACCACCCAAAGCCCAATTTTTCTGCCCGTTTAACCACTTCCCTACCTCCCCAGTCATATGATTTCCGCAGATGGGATCATCCATCCTGGGCGGGCATCATACAACGTCCTCGGCTTCCCTATTTTTAGCAGTGCTTTACCGTAGTTTTTGCATCGCTGTTCGGCCACTAGCGGTGCGCTTTATCTCCCGCTAGCGGACAAAAAATGGTTAAAACCGCAACAGCGCATTGCCGGCGGTGCTGCTCATTGATTTCTGGGCAAAGAAGCTGCTTGCAGGACTTTTGACATCCTGCCAGCGCAGCACCCCAATTTTTGCGTCCTTGATTTCCTTTTTACATATTCTGTTATATTCTTTGTAACATTTAAACGATGATAGCGTTGCTTCATTTTTATATTTTTTTAAAAGCTCTTTGTTATTATTTATAGCCATTTTAACTTGGGCCATGAGACACATAGGTTTTATGTTAAGCCTTTTAAGCTCATCGCCCATGGGAATATACTTTGCAGTGAGTTTACATAAAGTCACTTTGAAGAATTCCCATTTTTGTTTTGTGTCCATTGATGCCAATATTCCCTTCCAGTCTAAGTCCTGGAGAACAGCCCTCATCCTTGGAAAATTTGCTCTCTTAAAGTTAAGTGTTATTATCTTAGAAAAAAAGTAAAAAATACTGCGCTGTGAAGAAAGTGTATAAAAGCACCCTAGCTGCCAACACTGCTATAGACAACACAGCTTGAAGAATAAATGAGCAAAGTGTAGCGCTTAGGTTGCAAAAATCAAAACACGTGTATACCTTGAGTGTATAAAGTTGTTGCAGGTATACATCTCAATTAATAAAAAAAAAATTATTTTAAATATACCAAAAATTAAAAAATCTTATAAACATGTAGAGTCCAAAATAATGCACCAATAAAGTCTCTAAAGTGAATATTCCTTCACACTCCCAAGTGTACAGTGTAACACAATGTGATTTGAATGGTGAAAATCCAGCCTCTGGTATGACACTTAGAAGGACAGAAGAACTACACTACCAGCGTAGTAAAGGGAGGAGGCTTACCGGACAACAGTGACCTGGCGGGGCTTACGCCTCCCAAGTCAAAAGGGCCTGTTGGTTACAATGAACCCGATGAGAATCAAATCGAATCTTTCTGGAGACGGAATATTAGATTCTCATCGGGTTCACTGTAACCAACAGGCCCTTTTGACTTGGGAGGCGTAAGCCCCGCCAGGCCACTGTTGTCCGGTAAGCCTCCTCCCTTTACTACGGTGGTAGTATAGTTCTTCTGTCCTAAGTGTCACACCAGAGGCTGGATTTTCACCTTTCAAATCACATCATATATTTGGACTTTGTGTTACACTGTACACACTTGGGAGTGTGAAGGAATATTCACGTTTAGAGACTTTATTGGTGCATTATTTTGGACTCTTCATGTTTAGAAGAATTTTAAATTTTTGGTATATTTAAAATCACTTTTTTCATTAATTGATATATATACCTGCAACACCTTTATACACTCAAGGTATACACGTGTTTTGATTTTTGCAACCTAAGCGCTACACTTTTTTGCTCAAGTGTTATTATCTTACCTGTATGCGTTTGTTGCTTACAGCCAACATTAAATGAAATCATGTTATGGTCACTGCTATCCAGATGCTCTTTTATATGAATATTGGTAATAAAGCTCTGCATGGTTTGAGATTACCAGGTCCAGCAGAACGTCATTCCTAGTCGGGGGGCCTCAATAAACTGGACCATAAAATGGTCTTGTAATATGTTCATACATTTTTGTCCTTTAATTGTCCCAGCAATGCAATTACTTCTGTCAATTTCTGGGTAGTTAAAATCCCCCATTACCACTGTCCCAGCCCTTTCCATCTGTGCAAGGAGCTGAGTCTCTACCTACTCACCAACACTGGGAGGTCTATAACAAACTCCAATGACAACCGTTGGAGTACGCTCACCCGTGTACAGTTCCACCCATAATGTTTCAGACTCATCACACTCTCCATCAACTAGGTCCTCTTTCACACTCGCCTCTGTTTTACCCCGTCTTTCTGAAAGAGAAAATAGCCAGGAATATTAATAGCCCAGTCATGAGAAGAATGAAGCCAAGATTCAGCAATACCCATTAGATCATAGTTCTCCTCGTGCACCAGAGATTCCAACTCACCTATTTTGCTTGGCAGACTTCTGGCATTGTTGAACAATCACTTTAAATCATTGTAACATTTTGCAAACGTATGTTGCATATTTTTTATTTTAGAACAAATAGTACAATTTCCAATAGTTTATTGTAACATAGGAAACTTCATATCATCTGCCATAGCCCTCCCGCATCGTTCATATTATATCAAATGTTGTTTAAATTAGATTTTGCATGATGGGAACTTGAAACAGGAAATGCGAGTGTGGAAGCGCATACAGCTGAATTCAATCCTGAAATCCATTCACATGTATATATTCAGACAACACTCGCATCTCCATATAGCATTGACAAAGCACAATTTAGTGTGAAACGCATCTGCCTTTGTTCCCCTGCAGACGTAGATTGTTTTTACATGTTTAAGATACATTAAAGCCCTTTTGCATCTTGTGGGAGTGCTGCCATTTGTCCAATTTTCCTCATTTGGAAAATTTGCAATGCTATCAAAAGACGGTGAAAATAAATCCTTGCAGAATGCTATTAGTGAAGAATTGGAAGTTTCCTGCACCGATAAAATCACTTTGCATGAAGACTCGGACCAAACTATATGAGAAATGGATGTGGATGAAATGGATAAAAGTGCAAGACCGTATATTGACAAACAGCTAAATGAGATGCATAAATCAACATCATTAACACCATTAGAGCCTACACCATTAGATGTGCTGGAAGTGATACAACAATGTCAGAATTCAATAGACAATTTAACCGGGCAAGTTCAAGGACTTAAAGAAGAATTTATTTTTTGCGTCAGGGTGTACAGAAAATCAGAGAAAGAACGCCTGCTTTGGAAGGTCTTGTTAAAAAAAAAATAGAAGTTACTTCACAGCTACTAGGCAAAAATATTAACGAAGCAATAAAAATATGTCAGATACTAATGCTCGTAAGCTGGAAGATCTCGAAAACTGCTTTCAACTTAATATAAGGCTGGTGGGTCTCTCAAATCACTCTGAGGGAACAAACCCTACAGAATTTGTGGAAACATGGTTATGGGAGACAATTGGGAAGGAATATTTATGCATGTCCTTCTCTGTTGAAAGAGCACTTTGAGTACCTAATAGGCCTTTACCAGCAGGAGATTTTGACCCTTTCTATTTCGACTACTGAATCAGCGAGATAGAGACCTTATTCTCAGAAAAGCTAGAATATTGAAGGAAGTTACTTTTAATGGAACTAAAGCTATGTTCTTTCTAGATTTTCTCCTGAAATACAAAAACAACGTGCTAAATTTCAAGATGTAAAGAAGAGATTGTAGACCCCGCAACTGTCCTATTCAGTGCTATATCCTGCTAAATTAAGAGTAGAGGCAAATGCAGCTTCACATCTTTTTGACAAACCAGTCTGCTTCCAAATGGCTGGACAGGAATTCTAAATAAAATGGAGGGAGAGAACTTTGTTTTTTCCCCTTCTTCATCTCTCTTTTCCCATAGTTTAGAGGTGGCTGGATAGTTTTTTTTGGGGGGTCTGAGGAGAGAGTCCAGTGAAAATCATTGTATGGACTCTATACTTTTTTTAGTTTTTTGTACTTAAAATTTTTGAAGGTTTGTTGTTTTTTCCATTAGTGACCCAGTAAAGAGACAAGCTATGTTTACGACATTGAAACTATTTTCCCTGTCTATTATTTGTCTACAGGAGACTCATTTGAATACATATAAATTCATTTGAAGCATGCACAATATAGTAGGCAATATCATTCTACTTATACTACATATTCTAGAGGTGTATCTAGCCATGGGACTTTATCCAGAATAGACTTGGCATTAGTTACACCAACAATGCTACCTGTGATATCTGAAGTTGCTTATGCAGCCAGAGGTTTGTCCAAACATTCTCCATTAGTTCTTAAATTAGGTTTAAATTCAACCCACATTCGCACTTTATGGAAGGTTAACCCTTATTGGTTTGATTTGCTTCCTTCAAAACAGAAAATAATGCTTGACATTCTGGCTTATGGTACTGCTAACAAGTCTCACAGATCTATTGGTACTCGCTAAAAATGTATATGAGGAGTTTGCTTGTCACCCAAATTTCAAGGATAAAAAAAAAAAAAAAAGAAGAAGAACTAGGGCCTGGGAAAGCTTAGTGACTTAAGATGTTTTGAGGGCCGAACTCCAATATATAGCAAACCCTACCACAGATACAGAGCAGAAGTGGATACAAAAACAACAGATATACGCCGATATCTCGTAAATAAGCAGAGCAGAAACATTTTTTTCTTCAGCAACCTTATTTTGAGGATGGGGGAAACACGGGTGATCTTTTATCAGCAATAGTAAAATCTCAGAAACCAATGACACAAGTAGTAGAATTACAAATCTCTTCAACTAAAAATGTGCGAACTACATTGGAGATTTCATCAGTCATTTTAGATTTTTGTAAAAGTCTATATAGTAGTAAGGTACCCTATAAGGAGGCTCAATTGTAATTTTTTTAAAACTCCATTAAGTTAACATTAGAGGAACTTCAAATTGCCATGGCTAGTTTGCCTAATAATAAAGCCCCAGGAGCAGACGGGTTACCGGGGGAGGTCTTTCAGGTTTATGGAGATGATTTGTTGCCTGAATTGTTGGAAGTCTTTAATATAGCATTGGAAAGTGGTTACCTCCCACCGTCCATGAATAAAGCAATTATAATAGTTTTGTTAAAACCAGATAAAAGTCCTAATAACCCTGAATTATATCGCCCAATCTCATTAGTTAATTGAGATGTCAAGCTATTGGCAAAAGTATTAGCTGCTAGATTGGTGAAAGTAATAATCTAAGATAGTGCATATAAACCAATCTGGTTTTATTCCAAATAGATCTACTGCAATGAATATAGGCGTTTATTTATTAATTTGCAGGTTCCGTCTGAAAATTTGGGTAATAGAGTTATATTGTCACTCGATGCAGCAAAAGCTTTTGATAGTATAGAATGGGATTTTTTGTGGCATTGTCTAGAAAAATTTGGTTTGGAACCCCCAGTTTATAAGATGGATACAACTTCTATATGCTGCTCCATATATCGGCACCTTTTCCACTGCAACGACGAACAAGACAGGGGTTGCCCACTATCACCTTTGCTGTTTGCCTTGGCCCTTGAACATTTGGCTCCATCTGTCCATCAATCATTGAATATTATTGGGTTTTGTAGATCTTTGGGAGAGGAAAAGATTGTGCTATATGCTGACGATACACTTTTATTTCTGGGACATACCTTGTCTTCTTTGGAGGCAGTGATGTCCTTAATATATATGGCTCTTTTTCAGGCTTCACAATAAACTGGCACAAATCAGTTCTTTTGCTTGCGGATACCTTGGTGACCAATCTGCAAACCTCTGCTGCTCAAATTGTTGTAGTCTCTGTATTTAAATATCTAGGGGTACAAGTCATATCACGAGTACATATGTGGAGAAGAATTTGGCCCAGATACTCAAGCGGTTTGGGCAAGTGGGGAAAATTTGCCTTTAACAATAATAGGGAGAGCTAGTCTGATAAAGATGATATGGATGCCAATATTACTATATTTGTTACATAACTGTCTCATATGGTTACCACAGATTTTTTTTAAACAAACAGATACCTTGTTTTGAGATCGTATTTGGCGAGATAAACATCCCCGCAAATTTTGCAGTTACCTAAGAATGAAGGAGGCTTGGCTGTTCCTATTGCCAGGTTGTATTATCTGGCATCTCAACTTCAGCAACTATACGGATGGAATATTATAGACTGCAAGGATCCCATACAACAAATTATATTTTCTCAATTGCCGATAGATCCATTAGTGCAGTTAATAGTAGCCTACAATCATTTGATAAGTTGGCAGTGAAGTATTTGTCCATTAAATTATTTTTTCAATATTTACAGTTGCAGCATGCTTTGCAGAGTCAAGCAAAGACCTTTTTATTAAAATATAATCCTTCATCAATTCTAGCTCTGGCAGTATCAGCAAGACGTACTAAACAGGGACTCATAGGATGTATATATTCTTCTATAAAAATAACTAGAACTAATTTACAAAAGGGTAGTTTTGGATGGTGGAAGAGAGACTTAGCAACACTTAGTGATGAGTAGTGGAGGCAAGCATTAGAAAAATTATTTAGGGTATCCTTATCCTCTTCACAGTGCTTGACTCAGTTATTTATCATTCATAGTGTCCATTATACTCCTTTAAAACTGTACTCTTGGGGTAAAGCAGGTAAATCAAGATGTACCTTTGGCATAGGTACACTTATAAGCTGTGGCCATGTCCAAAATTGCATCACTACTGGGAGGGTGTATTTAAAATTCCCTGTATTTTACAGAAATACAGCTTGATTCAAAAATGGCATTACTAGGGATTATACCGGAAGATACCCTCCCAGTTGAAATGCAAGTGATGTGGATGAGAACTATGTATATGGCTCGCAAACTTGTATTCCAAAAATGGAAATCAAATTACCCGCCAACGATACATAATGGATCAAAGCAACTAATCTTAATTTAAGACGAGAGGCACTGACATATAAACATAGGAGGTGTCCTAACGGTGGTTAGTCTCTAACTTCCCTAAGAAGTCAGCTGAGTATATTAATGATAATATGGGAAGTAAATTTTGAGATAGAATTCTGGAAGGAAATAATTAATAATGAAAATATGCAGCATCTACGGTAGTAATGTGTTGGAAGGGACTAAGTAATGATTGAAATATAGTTTGGTGAGCGCAGGTATGGAGTGTTTATTTTTTCTCCTCTCTCTTTATCTGTGGATGGGATTTTGTTGGGTAACGTTTTATAATTTTGCGTAATGATAAAGTTCTTAGACCCTCTTTACCTTTGAGACACAAAGTAGTGTTTAGAGGGGTCCCTTCACTTAATGATAAAATTGCTCCAAGTGTTTTGAATCCACCATCGATTCCATTTTTTCTGAATCTTTTTGGATTCTATCAGTGTAGGAAATGCTAAGTGTTTGCTATTAATGGCTGCCGACATAGAAACATCAGGGTGTTTACAGCCACCAGCACTTCACGTGCTTTTAAGATAAAACTTATTACCCGTTCCACAACTGGGGTGGCTTGTTACAATGCCCATGTGGACTCCAGCATGTGGGCAGGACTAAGCGGGCCCTACAGGTCTAAACAAACAAATTAGGAAGGGCTTTCCAAAACATTTAGTGTCAAGAACACCATATTTATGGCCATTGACAGATACTAATGACCCACCCCTCCATGGTGGACTGTAAGAGAGATCTCACAGCTCGAAATGAAATGGATATTCAAGGTTAGATGTTTTTTTCCCTTTGGGCCTCAATGTGGATGTAGATGTCAATGCCTTTGTAGACAATTCATAATCAATAGACACTGGGAGTTACTTTTAGAGTAATACCACCTGTAGATGAAATGTAACATATCGACTAAATTTGTCTCATTGTGTAAATGTAATAGAAATATTTCTGACCAGGCTTTGGGACATATATTGTATTATAATGTACACTTTTGAGGTATTATCTGGACCCCAGGAGGGTATTTATCCCACTTCAAATCAAAAGGAATTATACTGAATCAAAAAGGTAATATTTGCATCTGCAGATGCGTATAAGTTTGTGGAACATAAAAACTCTCCAGTTCATTATTTCATGAATTTTCAAAGTTTGGACTAAGGTATATTTATTTATATTTTTTACCTTTATTTTAAAATTTAAAAGTAGCTCTTGTGCGATTAAACTTATCCCTCAGGATGATTCTGATAGACAACTTTGTGGAGATGTGCAATATGCAGTGCTTCCTGTAGAGGTCAGTAGTGGACTGTTCATTGGTAGACATTCTGCTTACTTCCGGGTCCAATTATGCAAGATTTTTAGACATTCTGCTCACTTCCGGGTCTAATTATGCAAGATTTTTCTTTAAAGTGGATGTGAACCCACTAGTGCATGAGATATGCAAATCACCTGTCACTCACAGCAAGGGGGCGTTTTTGGCAAAGTTTTCAAGACTCTGTCAAGATTTCTCTAGCTGAACAATAAAAGAGGATTGCTCAGGCCTCAAGTAAATCTGTGTGGCAAGACTGGGCTCAAATGAAAGGAAATCTTATTCTATACATTATAACATCAAAAAAAAAAAAAAAAAAGATTGAGTTTACATCCACTTTAATGTTCGACTTTGTAAGTGACACAGTTGCTAGATAATTGTAAAACATTTTTTGCTCTTAAATGTTTAATTTAAGCTCTTTATAAATCTAATTTTTGCTCTTTATAAATTTAATGATAGGGAATCACATTAGTGTAAAAAATACCATAGGTGTCCAGCTTAACCTCAAAAAGGAGGCTCGATATCCAATAAAGTCTATCGATGTGAAAGTGAGGCTCGATGCTTTACTGAGCTCTCGGGTAGCAGAACGAGACTTGGTTTTGAATTTATGTATAAAAGGCGATGACGCAGTACGTCGCCCGTATCCCAGGACAATCTTTGACGAAACTGGTAGTGCGGACAATGTGCTGACGTCATTGCGCGTTACGAATCCCAGAAGCGTGCTCGTTTTAACACCCGGTGTTTTTACTATTCCTTCTTGTATGGGAAATAATCTTTTTAACCAATAAAACAGAGTCACGCGATGTGAAACGCTCTTTATTTTCTTTGAGTGGGACATCCTTAGACACCGGAGAAAAGAGGTAAAGAGAAAGATCGCTCGCAGGACCATAGATCTCCAGCTGGATTACAACCTAAAAGGCCCTGGCGGAGTAATCAGCCACAAGCACTACTGGCCTTTTAAAGGTCCAGTGTATTTGGTAAGCAGGCTTTCCTTACTTTTGGTGGTGGTCTCATATGGTGTCCATTGCACAGGGGATTGAAGGGGACTGTATTGTGTCTGAGAGTCTACATATGGACTAAAAGCATCAGATTCTGACACTCTTACCTATCACCCTGTTCTTTACATCACCCTTTATTCAACAAGGATGACGTTTACAGCACCAGATGTTTTATGTTGTACATGCTTTACTTTTCTCTTCTACAATAAGGAAGACTATTTACCATCAGATATTTATGCTGCACGTTTTATTAGCATAGATTTATGTTATGCACATCAGTTGAGCGCGACTCTGTTCTAGCTTATGCTGTTTTTTGTGATAGCACAATAAGAGGATAATATGCGACCGGTCTAAACTACGTGGCATGTTCACCAATGCAAGGAGCCTGGTGGACAAGATGGGTGAACTAGAGATACTGTTGTACGAGGAGGATTTGGATTTTGTGGGAATTTCAGAGACCTGGTATAACAGCTCTCAAGATTGGCTGGCAAATATTCAAGGGTATACCTTTTATCACAAGGATAGAGAAAGTAAAAAAGGGGGAGGGGTATGCCTATATATCAAGAATAATGTACAAGTGAATGTGAGAGATGACACCACTAAGGGAGCTAGGGAGGAGGTGGAATCCTTATGGGTAGAGCTCTAAATGGATGAAGCTAAGGGGAAAATAATACTGGGAGTATGCTATAGGCCTCCTAACCTGAGGGAGGAAGAGGCGACAGATCTCCTACAATTTGGATTAGCTGCAAGGATTGGGAAGTGTTATAGGAAAAAACCTCTAAAGGTGGGACTATACCGGCAACTAAATTTTTTCATTCGTACCGTCTTGTAGAGAGTATGGGAATGCGGCCCTTGTCCCCTGCCAGCTTTTGGACGTCCTTTCTTCTCGGAAAGTGAATGGGAGGCAATGCTATATATGCGATATTATATGTGACTATGTAAGTGTATCATTCATAGTGTATTATCTATACATATTGAATATTTGTGTATATTCGTATGCAATATATGATGCTTTACTCTATGTTAAAATGGGGTACAGATTTTCTCGCTATATAATTGACATGTCTTGATATTCTGTAGATGGTGACTATAATTCCCTGAGGAAGATAGGCATATCTTCAGCCATTTGGAAACGCGTAAGGAATTCTTCACCTTCACCTACTTCAGATATGCATATCATTTTGTACCATTTGTCATGTTGTTTTTAAAGAGCTTTTCTAAATCTCTGTATGTTTTTCTATAAATTTTGTATAATAAATCTATAAAATTATTTCATATATAGCCTATATGGTTTGTTTAGAATTGAGTTCAATCTATTTCAGGATTGGGAAGTGTTACCATGGAAAATGGGCAACTACATGGCAAATGAGGTTTAATGTAAAATAATGCATTTGGGTGGCAAAAATATGAATGCAATCTATACACTGGGGGGAGAACCTCTGGGGGAATCTTGGATGAAAAAGGACCTGGGGGTCCTAGTAGATGATAGGCTCAGCAATGTTATGCAATGCCGAGCTGCTGCTAACAAAGCAAACAGAATATTGGCATGCATTAAAAAGATCAACTCCAGAGATAAAATGATAATTCTCCCGCTCTACTAGACTCTGGTCCGGCCGCACCTAGAGTATGCTGTCTAGTTCTGGGCACCAGTCCTCAGGAAGAATGTACTGGAAAAGGAGCGAGTACAAAGCTAATAAAGGGTCTGGAGGATATTAGTTATGAGGAAAGGTTGCGAGCACTGAACTTATTCTCTCTAGAGAAGAGACGCTTGAGAGGTATAGGATTTCAATATACAAATACCATACTGGTGACCCCACAATAAAGATAAAACTTTTTCACAAAAGGGAGTTTAACAAGACTCGTGGCCACTCATTAAATAATAAGAAAAACGGTTTAACCTTAAACTACATAGTGTTCTTTACTGTAAAAGCAGCAAGGATGTGGAATTCCCTTCTACAGGCGGTGGTCTCAGTGGGGGGCATTGATAGTTTCAAAAAACTATTAGATAAGCACCTGAATGACCGCAACATACAGGGCTATACGATGTAATACTGACATACAGTGGGGACGGAAAGTATTCAGACCCCCTTAAATTTTTCACTCTTTGTTATATTGCAGCCATTTGCTAAAATCATTTAAGTTAATTTTTTTTCCTCATTAATGTACACACAGCACCCCATATTGATAGAAAAAACACAGAATTGTTGACATTTTTGCAGATTTATTAAAAAAGAAAAACTGAAATATCACATGGTCCTAACTATTCAGACCATTTGCTGTGACACTCATATCTAACTCAGGTGCTGTCCATTTCTTCTGATCATCCTTGACATGGTTTTACACCTTCATTTGAGTTCAGCTGTGTTTGATTATACTGATTGGCTTGATGAGGAAAGCCACACCTGTGTATATAAGACCTTACAGCTCAGTGCATGTCAGAGCAAAGGAGAATCATGAGGTCAAAGGAACTGCCTGAAGAGCTCAGAGACAGAATTGTGGCAAGGCACAAATCTGGCCAAGGTTACAAAAAAATGTCTGCTGCACTTAAGGTTCCTGAGAGCACAGAGGCCTCCATAATCCTTAAATGGAAGACGTTTGGGACGACCAGAACCCTTCCTAGAGCTGGCTGTCCGGCCAAACTGAGCTATCGGGGGAGAAGAGCCTTGGTGAGAGAGGTAAAAAAGAACCCAAAGATCACTGTGGCTGAGCTCCAGAGATGCAGTCGGGAAATGGGAGAAAGTTGTAGAAAGTCATCCATCACTGCAGCCCTCCACCAGTCGGGGCTTTATGGCAGAGTGGCCCGACAGAAGCCTCGCCTCAGTGCAAGACGCATGAAAGCCTGCATGGTGTTTGCTAAAAAAAAAAAAACACTTGAAGGACTCCAAGATGGTGAGAAATAAGATTCTTTGGTCTGATGAGACCAAGATAGAACTTTTTGGCCTCGATTCTAAGCGGTATGTGTGGAGAAAACCAGGTACTGCTCATCACCTGACAAATACAGTCCCAACAGTGAAGTATGGTGGTGGCAGCATCATGCTGTGGGGGTGTTTTTCAGCTGCAGGGACAGGACGACTGGTTGCAATCTTGGGAAAGAGGAATGCGGTCAAGTACAGGGATATCCTGGACGAAAACCTTCTCCAGAGTGCTCAGGACCTCTGACTGGGCCGAAGGTTTACGTTCCAACAAGACAAATACCCTAAGCACACAGCTAAAATAACAGAGTGGCTTCACAACAACTCCGTGACTGTTCTTGAATGGCCCCGCTAGAGCACTGACTTAAACCCAATTGAGCATCTCTGGAGAGACCTAAAAATGCCTATCCACCAACGTTTACCATGCAACCTGACAGAACTGGAGAGGATCTGCAAGGAGGAATGGCAGAGGATCCCAAATCCAGGTGTGAAAAACTTGTTGCATCTTTCCCAAAAAGACTCATGGCTGTATTAGATCAAAAGGGTGCTTCTACTAAAAACTGAGCAAAAGATCTTAATACTTAGGACCATGTGATATTTCAGTTTTTCTTTTTTAATAAATCTGTAAAAATGTCAACAATTCTGCGTTTTTTGGTCAATATGGGGTGCTGTGTGTACATTAATAAGGAAAAAAATGAACTTAAATGATTTTAGCAAATGGCTGCAATATAACAGAGTGAAAAATTTAAGGGGGTCTGATTACTTTCCGTCCCCACTGTACAATCACACACCTAGGTTGGACTTGATGGACTTGTGTCTTTTTTCAACCTCACCTACTATGTAACATATTGGGGGATTTTAATTATCCAGACAAACTGGGTGGAGGGGACCGCACATTCATCTAAGGGTCGCCAGTTCCTAAATGTCTTGCAGGACAATATTATGGGTCACATGGTAGACACACCAACTAGAAATAAAGCGTTACTGGATCTACTGAATACCAACAATACAGACCTGAGCAATTTAGGTAACAGGGATCACAGGTCAATTGGCTTCAGTATAAATCACACAAATAGGAAACATAAGGGGAATACAAAGACACTGGATTTCAAAAGAGCCAACTTCCCTAAACTACAAACCTTGCTAGAAGGCATAAATTGGAATAAAAAAAGGAGAAGGCCTTCAAAAAATACAAGGTTGAGGGATCAGCATTCAGACTTTGTAAATAATACAACAAGAAATGTAAGGGTGCAATAAGGGCAGCTAAGATAGAACATGGAAGACTGGTCACCAGTCCTCAGGAAGGATGTACTGGAATTGGAGTACAAAGAAGGGGAACAAAGCTAATAAAGCGTCTGGAGGATATTAGTTATGAGGAAAGGTTGCGAGCACTGAACTTATTCTCTCTGGAGAAGAGACGCTTGAGAGGGGATATGATTTCAATATACAAATACCATACTGGTGACCCCACAATAGGGATAAAACTTTTTTGCAGAAGGGAGTTTAACAAGACTCGTGGCCACTCATTAAAATGATGAGAAAAGAGGTTTAACCTTAAACTACATAGAGGGTTCTACTGTAAGAGCGGCAAGGATGTGGAATTCCCTTCCACAGGCGGTGGTCTCAGCGGGGGGGGGGGGGGCAAAAATAGTTTCAAGAAACTATTAGATAAGCACCTGAATGACTGCAACATACAGGGATATACAATGTAATACTGACATATAATCACACACATAGGTTGGACTTGATGGACTTGTGTCTTTTTTTCAACCTCACATACTATGTAGCACACATTTTGAGTTGCTGCAATTTTAATTTTAATTTAAATTCATTAATCTTTTATTTTGGAAGCGTGTTTTTTCTCCCATATAAACATTTTAGAATGTTTTATGTGTTTTCCTTCTGTGTTATAATGAAAAAACTTAAAAACAATTTGATTAAAAGAGGGTGAAAGAGGGTTTTGGAATCTACCACTGTGTTAAGGGGAACCTTCCCTAATGTGACATCTTTAATGCAGAGATGGCTGTATTAAATCTATTAGTTATCTGAGAAATTGTAAAGGTTGCAGAAAAATCTGTCTTTGCCAGGTAGGCTGCCTGTTGCGTGCCTGAAACAGAACTAGAGACGGAGGCAAAAAAAGCTTGAGATTGAGTGTTGTGGGGCCTCGACTGGTCGAAAGGAAAACCTGAGTTTCTGCCATGGTTTCTTTTTGCCCGATTTCCTGCCATAGCTACGGGTAAGGGTAATCCCCTGTGGGGTACTTGACTGAGTAGTGTGTGGGATATAAAGTGCGAAGGAGAATACAACACGGCTTGGATTGTTCTGTAACAAAATCCTCATGGCGAAAGTGTGAGAGTGTGTTGCGTTTGTTAAAATATGATTTTTTTATACATCAGACCTAACATTACATGGGAGAAATTACAAGTTTAGTTGATCAGATTCTCTGGTTTGAGTAGAATTCTCAAACAAATGCTGTTTTCATACAATGGTGTTAGATAGCATTAAGCGGCTATTGTCTCGTCAGCTACAGCAAACAGGTTGAGAGTGTCTGTCAGACTGAAAAGAATGACTGTTATATTGATGACAGGATTTGGTTTGAGTAAAGAATGGGTAGCTAGCAACAGTCCATTGTCTCGTCAGCTACAGTAAACAGGTTTGGAGGGTCTCTCAACCTGAAAAACAATGACTGTTATATTGATGACAGGATTTCGTTTGAGGAGACAATGGTTAGTTAGCCCATTGTCTCGTCAGCTACAGTAAACAGGTTTGGAGAGTCTCTCAACCTGAAAAGAATGATTGTTAGTGGGTTGTTAGCTTTGGTCAACAAACAGGGGTATAAAATGGATGGGTAGAGACACAGAGAGGTGGAACATCATGCTGTAACATCAGGACACATCATCATGCTTTGAAGATCAGAAGAAGCCGCTCATGATACAAGAACAGAACCTGGTCTCTAAGAAGAAATATTGCCAATTGGAGATCATGAACATTCAGTAACAGAAGTTAAGTAACCTTTTTAAATGTATTTGTACTGTTAGACTTTAGGCTGTTCTATTTTTCTAGGCATTTTTGCTTGTTATAGATATCTGTCAGTCTTGTATTGTATTCCTAAGATTGTAATAGTTTTGTACAGCAGTTTTTGTTAGTAAAACGCACATCTATACACTGCAGAAGTCTCAGCTTCCTTGTTATACCACAGAGTAAAATGAAATCAAAATAAACCGCGCTAAAAAAAGTGATAGGGGAAAAAAAAAAAAAAAAAAAAAAAAAAAAAAAAAAAAAAAAAAAAAAAAAAAAAAAAAAAAAAAAAAAAAAAAAAAAAAAAAAAAAAAAAAGTATAAAAATAAAAAATCTTAACCTAAAAGGCTGCTGCTAAAAGTGGGATACACACACACAGGATATATAAAATGAATAAAGCTGCGCCAAACAAATATTTAAACATACATGAAAAAAGAAAAGAAAACCCAAAAAAATAATAATATACCAAAAAATGAATTACATACACAATAAGACTACAGAAGAGTGTGTAAGGTATAATGAATAAAGTCCAAATGGGAACCACATTAATCCTGATTAAGTGTCTTCCTTGGTACTAAGCCAGGTAGAATATAGTGAGTAGACTGCTGATTAGATGGTAAATGGAACACCGCTGTGACAGGCATACAAAAGTTTTGTGCAATCCCATCCACCATTTGAATTTGGCGCTTACCAGATGTCTAGTAATAAAAGGCACTGCCTATGAAGCCTGCAACATCCCAGATGGGGAGTAATTGATGAGACCGATCAGATCAAGGACAAACACTCCAGGGAACAAGAAGGACCTCCACAGCCTCTGCTCCGCTCAAGGACATCCAACTAATTATCTCAGGCACATAAAAACAAGGGACCGCCCATAGCGTGATACTGCTAGACACTTGTTTATTTAAAAAATTTAAAAACACTTACAAATATATGAAGAATAACGAGCACAATACACACACTGCCGGCCGGTCAGTGCAAACCCGTCCCCCGTTCACGATCTCCGTGGTAGCGTCACTGCGTGCCTTCCCATACGTCGTTTAAAAAACGTTACAAATATTGTCAATGGGGAACGGGCGACGCAGTAACGCACCACCCATATATAACCCAACCTCCACCTGAATTGCATGGAGTTAGACAAGAGCAGCCATCTTGAGTGTGGGAAAGAATGCCCATACCCAATACTAATAAGCAGCACTATATAAAAAATAAATAAAAATAAAAACGATCGTAACTAATTAAAGACGAAGGTGAGTTTATTTAGTAGTGGAATTATAAAAAAATAATGGCAAATGGCCGTGATGCAATTAGTTAGACTACATAACGCTATCTATATAAATAAACCACGCCATGTGAATTAGACATGTTATAATGGTGAGAAAACATGATGGAAAATATACTGAAAAATAATGATAAGGGAAGTGCAAAGGTGAACCTATCAAGGAAAGGGAAAAAGTAGAGGAACTATAATGCATATAAGCAATATATGATAATACATATTTAGTGAAAATGGAATGTCCCTGTGTCATGGTGGCAGATAAGCCCATATATCACGACCACAAATGAATATTAAGAAATTAACTCAAACAAAAATTAGAATACAAATAACTGTATATGCTGTGAACTGAGCCCAGACTCAGTGAAATCAGTGAAAAAAAGTGAGAAAAATGTTTTTATTTAAATATATCTATAAACCCAATAGTTACCAAGTATCCATATTAAGGTACCTATGGTAATAGGAAAAAATTTTTTTTGTAAATGAGATTCCAAAAAAATTGAAATAAGAATTAAAAGATGTAAGAATGCACATATTTTATACACATACCCCAATGAAGAGATATGGCACAACATGCATGCATTTAATACGCCCACTCTACATGCATCTCAGGAGGAGTGTACACATATGACAATAGCATAAAAAGAGGGAAAAATTAAATTGAATAAGAAAATTTTTCCATTATTGTATAAACATAGCAGTACATACGAATAAAAAACAATAATAATATATAATTTACCCCTAGGAAAAAATTAACTATCCACATATTTAGGAATTATCCACAAACGCATTAATTTCCGCATATTTAGGAATTATCCACAAAGGCATTAATATCGGTGTCTATATTGAGTCCATGTGGAGTGTAAGATTTGAGGCGATGGATCCATGACATTTCAAGTTTGGAGATTTCCCTCACTAGGGAACTCCCCCGCCAATGGGGTTTGAATTTATCGATCCCAAAAAATGAAGTCCCAGAAGGGTTCTTGTCGTGTACCAATAAGTAGTGTTTGGACACTGAATGTTTGGGGAAACCACTAATGATGTTGGATATATGCTCACCCAAACGTACATGGAGAGGACGTTTAGTTCGGCCCACATATTGCAGCCCACAAGGGCACTGCAGCATATAGACCACCCCCTTGGAGGAGCAAGTTATGCATGGTTTGATGGTATGGTTCCTCCCTGTAGCTGTGCACACGAACGAGGTGGTACGTCTCCCAACATTCCTGTTGAGGGAACAGACCCTGCATTTGCCACATTTGTAATACCCCGTGAGCTGATCGAAAAAACCCCTTGTACTGGTCGGAGGATCTACGACGTTGGCTGCAATTTGGTTCCTTAGAGAGGGTACCCCTTTGAAAATCACTTGAGGTATATCAGGCACAAGATCTTTCAAAGTGGAGTCACTTTTGACAATATGCCAATGTTTTTTGATAAGTTGTTTGATACCTCTGTGCTGTAGTGAATAAGAGGTAATGAAAGGGACTCCATTACTGAAACGATCTCTTTGTTTCGGGCCTTTATCTACCAGTAGATCTCTTCTTTCTAGTTCTTTCACATCATTCCGAATCTTAGTCAGATCTTCCAATTTATAGCCTTTCTCAACAAACCTCTCAATGAGAACATTTGATTGGGCCAGAAATTCGTCCTGTTCTGTACAGTTCCTTTTAAGTCTAATAAATTGACTCTTAGGGACCGAAATAAGCCATGGTGAATGGTGACAGCTCCCAATGGGTATAAATGAATTTCTGTCTGTGGCTTTGAAATGAGTGGAGGTCTTAAATTTATTATTATCTATTCGGATATTGAGATCCAAGAATTGAATAGTATCCTGACTCATTTCGTATTTTAATTCTATGCCCCTAGAATTGATATTCAAGGACTGTATGAATGACTGAAGGTCACTAGCCTGGCCATCCCAAAGGAGGAGGATGTCATCGATATAGCGTGCCCAAAGGACAAGTTGGGGTATGTCCTGGGCATAGATGACATCCTCCTCCCATTGGGCCATAAATAGGTTAGCCAGGCTAGGGGCATATTTGGCACCCATAGCCACACCAACTATCTGTAGATAGAATTGGTTATTGAACCAGAAGTAGTTGTGTGTGGCTACGTATCTGAGTAAGGACATAATAAAGGTCACCTGATCGTTGGAAAGATGGGATTCCTGTATTAGATATTTGTTAACTGCTTCGAACCCTAATTCATGAGGGATTATAGTGTATAAGGACGTGACGTCCGCCGTCACCATCCACATACCAGGTCTAACAGCGACGTTGTCCAGCATATTTATAACCTGCCTTGAATCCTTAATAAAAGATGGCATCTTTGCTACCAAAGGCTGCAAATAGGAGTCAATATACTTACCCACCCGGGACGTCACTGAGTCAATCCCACTGACTATAGGGCGCCCGGGTGGGCAAGAAGGGTTTTTATGTAATTTGGGCAGGTAGTAAAGAACAGGGGTTCTTGGGGCCCTAGGGATAAGAAATAATGCTTCTTTGGAATTCAAGATCCCTGTATTGCGGCCTAACTTAATTAGTTTTTCCAATTCCCTGGTAAATTGAATTTTAGGGTCAGAGGATAACTTAATATAAGTGGTCTCACTGTGGTCTCACTATATTAAGTGGTCTCACTATATTAAGTTATCCTCTGACCCTAAAATTCAATTTACCAGGGAATTGGAAAAACTAATTAAGTTAGGCCGCAATACAGGGATCTTGAATTCCAAAGAAGCATTATTTCTTATCCCTAGGGCCCCAAGAACCCCTGTTCTTTACTACCTGCCCAAATTACATAAAAACCCTTCTTGCCCACCCGGGCGCCCTATAGTCAGTGGGATTGACTCAGTGACGTCCCGGGTGGGTAAGTATATTGACTCCTATTTGCAGCCTTTGGTAGCAAAGATGCCATCTTTTATTAAGGATTCAAGGCAGGTTATAAATATGCTGGACAACGTCGCTGTTAGACCTGGTATGTGGATGGTGACGGCGGACGTCACGTCCTTATACACTATAATCCCTCATGAATTAGGGTTCGAAGCAGTTAACAAATATCTAATACAGGAATCCCATCTTTCCAACGATCAGGTGACCTTTATTATGTCCTTACTCAGATACGTAGCCACACACAACTACTTCTGGTTCAATAACCAATTCTATCTACAGATAGTTGGTGTGGCTATGGGTGCCAAATATGCCCCTAGCCTGGCTAACCTATTTATGGCCCAATGGGAGGAGGATGTCATCTATGCCCAGGACATACCCCAACTTGTCCTTTGGGCACGCTATATCGATGACATCCTCCTCCTTTGGGATGGCCAGGCTAGTGACCTTCAGTCATTCATACAGTCCTTGAATATCAATTCTAGGGGCATAGAATTAAAATACGAAATGAGTCAGGATACTATTCAATTCTTGGATCTCAATATCCGAATAGATAATAATAAATTTAAGACCTCCACTCATTTCAAAGCCACAGACAGAAATTCATTTATACCCATTGGGAGCTGTCACCATTCACCATGGCTTATTTCGGTCCCTAAGAGTCAATTTATTAGACTTAAAAGGAACTGTACAGAACAGGACGAATTTCTGGCCCAATCAAATGTTCTCATTGAGAGGTTTGTTGAGAAAGGCTATAAATTGGAAGATCTGACTAAGATTCGGAATGATGTGAAAGAACTAGAAAGAAGAGATCTACTGGTAGATAAAGGCCCGAAACAAAGAGATCGTTTCAGTAATGGAGTCCCTTTCATTACCTCTTATTCACTACAGCACAGAGGTATCAAACAACTTATCAAAAAACATTGGCATATTGTCAAAAGTGACTCCACTTTGAAAGATCTTGTGCCTGATATACCTCAAGTGATTTTCAAAGGGGTACCCTCTCTAAGGAACCAAATTGCAGCCAACGTCGTAGATCCTCCGACCAGTACAAGGGGTTTTTTCGATCAGCTCACGGGGTATTACAAATGTGGCAAATGCAGGGTCTGTTCCCTCAACAGGAATGTTGGGAGACGTACCACCTCGTTCGTGTGCACAGCTACAGGGAGGAACCATACCATCAAACCATGCATAACTTGCTCCTCCAAGGGGGTGGTCTATATGCTGCAGTGCCCTTGTGGGCTGCAATATGTGGGCCGAACTAAACGTCCTCTCCATGTACGTTTGGGTGAGCATATATCCAACATCATTAGTGGTTTCCCCAAACATTCAGTGTCCAAACACTACTTATTGGTACACGACAAGAACCCTTCTGGGACTTCATTTTTTGGGATCGATAAATTCAAACCCCATTGGCGGGGGAGTTCCCTAGTGAGGGAAATCTCCAAACTTGAAATGTCATGGATCCATCGCCTCAAATCTTACACTCCACATGGACTCAATATAGACACCGATATTAATGCCTTTGTGGATAATTCCTAAATATGCGGAAATTAATGCGTTTGTGGATAATTCCTAAATATGTGGATAGTTAATTTTTTCCTAGGGGTAAATTATATATTATTATTGTTTTTTATTCGTATGTACTGCTATGTTTATACAATAATGGAAAAATTTTCTTATTCAATTTAATTTTTTCCCTCTTTTTATGCTATTGTCATATGTGTACACTCCTCCTGAGATGCATGTAGAGTGGGCGTATTAAATGCATGCATGTTGTGCCATATCTCTTCATTGGGGTATGTGTATAACATATGTGCATTCTTACATCTTTTAATTCTTATTTCAATTTTTTTGGAATCTCATTTACAAAAAAAATTTTTTCCTATTACCATAGGTACCTTAATATGGATACTTGGTAACTATTGGGTTTATAGATATATTTTAAATAAAAACATTTTTCTCACTTTTTTTCACTGATTTCACTGAGTCTGGGCTCAGTTCACAGCATATACAGTTATTTGTATTCTAATTTTTGTTTGAGTTAATTTCTTAATATTCATTTGTGGTCGTGATATATGGGCTTATCTGCCACCATGACACAGGGACATTCCATTTTCACTAAATATGTATTATCATATATTGCTTATATGCATTATAGTTCCTCTACTTTTTCCCTTTCCTTGATAGGTTCACCTTTGCACTTCCCTTATCATTATTTTTCAGTATATTTTCCATCATGTTTTCTCACCATTATAACATGTCTAATTCACATGGCGTGGTTTATTTATATAGATAGCGTTATGTAGTCTAACTAATTGCATCACGGCCATTTGCCATTAATTTTTTATAATTCCACTACTAAATAAACTCACCTTCGTCTTTAATTAGTTACGATCGTTTTTATTTTTATTTATTTTTTATATAGTGCTGCTTATTAGTATTGGGTATGGGCATTCTTTCCCACACTCAAGATGGCTGCACTTGTCTAACTCCATGCAATTCAGGTGGAGGTTGGGCTATATATGGGTGGTGCGTTACTGCGTCGCCCGTTCCCCATTGACAACGTCATCTGTGACGAAACGACGTATGGGAAGGCACGCAGTGACGCTACCACGGAGATCGTGAACGGGGGACGGGTTTGCACTGACCGGCCGGCAGTGTGTGTATTGTGCTCGTTATTCTTCATATATTTGTAAGTGTTTTTAAATTTTTTAAATAAACAAGTGTCTAGCAGTATCACGCTATGGGCGGTCCCTTGTTTTTATGTGCCTGAGATAATTAGTTGGATGTCCTTGAGCGGAGCAGAGGCTGTGGAGGTCCTTCTTGTTCCCTGGAGTGTTTGTCCTTGATCTGATCGGTCTCATCAATTACTCCCCATCTGGGATGTTGCAGGCTTCATAGGCAGTGCCTTTTATTACTAGACATCTGGTAAGCGCCAAATTCAAATGGTGGATGGGATTGCACAAAACTTTTGTATGCCTGTCACAGCGGTGTTCCATTTACCATCTAATCAGCAGTCTACTCACTATATTCTACCTGGCTTAGTACCAAGGAAGACACTTAATCAGGATTAATGTGGTTCCCATTTGGACTTTATTCATTATACCTTACACACTCTTCTGTAGTCTTATTGTGTATGTAATTCATTTTTTGGTATATTATTATTTGGTCATTTGGGTTTTCTTTTCTTTTTTCATGTATGTTTAAATATTTGTTTGGCGCAGCTTTATTCATTTTATATACCACAGAGTAACCTTGCTAGATAGACGCAAGCGATACATTTGGGGGCTCGCCGTGACTGTGCTATAGTTCAATTGAAGCAGAGCTGTTTTTTCTGTAGTGTGTAGCTTGTGCTAGGTAAAATGCTGCGTAAGCTGTTTAGGAAAAGCAAGGCTGTAGAGGGTTCTGGTGACCAGAAGGAAGTGTGCAGCTTACCTATCTGGGCCAGAGACAATGAGTGGGAGCCTCTTGCTAAAGAAATTGTGAAGTATGCTTCTCCCTTGAAGCTGACTTGGGGTGATAAAGTCTCAGATCATTTTGTAGATTTTAGCCTTAAGGGGTTGGATTTAAGTAAAAAAGAGAAGAGAACGGTGTCCAAATTCGGATGGTATTTTCTTCACGCATTTTACATCGAATCACATAGAAGGGAGAAGGCAGAGGCAGAAGTTAAGGTATTAAAAGACCAGATAGCAGTTGCTTCAGAGTGTGTACGTTCAACTGCTAGTCGGGCTGATGATTTGCAAGAGCGGTGTGCAGCCCTCATGACCAAATCAATTAATGCCTTAAGGAAAAGGAAGGGCCGTAAACCTGTTAGTAAAGCCAGGGTACGTGCCATTGTCACATCCCAAAATTGGGACTGTGAGGATGTGCTCTCCTCAAATGATAGTGAGGATGAGGAGATAGAGTTTGATGTTTCGCATGATGATCTGCTAGTGCGAAAGAAAAAGTATGCCAGACCTCTCATTACTAAGCATAGGAAACGGCAACATGATAGAGAGGATATGGCAGATGGGGAGGTGCATTATCGCAACCCCAGAGATGTTGAATTTGAAGAAGTACGGGAGTTTACACAAACTGAACTCCATGAGCTGGCAAAACAATACAAACAAAGGTCTGGGGAGCCTCTAGTGAGTTGGCTCCTACGCTTATGGGATGAAGGAGCAGACAGTGTTGTTTTGTCAGGTAAGGAAGCAGTGACTATGGGAGTGTTAACCCATGATCCACAATTGAGTCAGGCAATGCGAAAAGCCCGAGAGTTTAGCGTGAATTTTTCACTGTTAGACCTCGTTAGAGATGGAATAGTCCGAGTATACTCTAGTCCTACTGACCTGGAAAATACCTACTCCTGGAGATCAATAGCAGAGGGTATTTCCAGGTTACGTGAGATGGGTTGTATAACCGGATTAAATACGTTTCCAGAATGGATGGGTCCAGATATGGAACCCTTCACGTCTGCTCTGCGCTCTAAGCTGATGAAGTCTGCGCCATTTAATCTCAGGGCTCCCTTATTGTCCTTGTTGGGAGGCCTGGGATTAAACAGCAAGATTCATGAAGCTACAACCCTTTTAAGCCAGTTGGGGGAGCTAGAGGAGACTAAAACAAAACCTGTCAGGGCAGTAGATAAGGTCAAGGCCAGACAGGAAGAATACAAGCAGAAAAGAACAGAGAAGAAAGGGAATGGGGTAGAGAAGACAGGAGGTGAAGAGAAAACCAGGCTAGTTATTTCTAGGAAAGAAATGTGGGTGGACCTATTAAAGGCAGGAGTACCTAAAGATGAGATAGATGGCATTTCTACTGCAGAAATGCTGAAGAGGTGGAAAGATTTAGTAGGTAAAACTGTCAGGGTTAGAAACACTACTCCTAGTGAAGATAACATCAGCCTAGACTTAGAGGAAACAGAACAGACCCCTCCTGTTAGCCCCAAACCAATTCCCAAAACTGAACGTGAACACAAACCCAAATCCCTTTATCCTGGGGAGGAGTTAGAGAGAATCAGAAAAGGGGATTGGGAGGTTCCTTATCCTTTATGAAGGGAAGGTGAGTCTCCTGTAATAGCCGTGAGGGCAGTGACAGCAGGAGACCGACGCCCATATGCACCTGTCACTGTATGGTGGGGAAAGTCATCTTCTCCCACACATGTAATGGCTTTAGTTGATAGCGGAGCAGAAGTTACACTTTTGCAAGGAAATCCTTCCCATCACAAAGGAGAATTGATTTATGTAGAAGGTTTGGGAGGGCAAACTACACCAGCAGTTAGGATACGAGTGAAATTGGCTATTGGCAAAGGATCAGGATTTATGACGAATGTTTTGGTATCAGAGTTACCCGAAAATATTCTGGGGATGGATGTACTTCAAGGTCAGTCAATTCAGACTGAAAGAGGTACATTCACATTTGGGTATCCTGATAAAGTGTATCTGGTAAGGGCGGTGAAGGCTGTGGTCAGAGGTCATGCGAAATGGACCCCTGTCTACATTCCTCCACCAGAGAAGCCAGTCTGTCTCAAGCAGTACAGACTTCCTGGAGGCCACAAAGAAATTGGGGAGACTATTCAAGAACTGTTGAGAGTAGGGATCCTTAGACCTGCTGTAAGTCCTTTCTCGTCTCCGGTGTTCCCAGTAAAAAAGCCTGATGGGACATATAGAATGACTGTGGATTACAGAGGTCTAAACAAAGTGGCACCTCCATTGAAGTCAGCTGTACCCGATATGATCTCAATTGTTGAAAAAATTGCTAAAGATGCAGGAGAATATCATGCTGTGATAGACCTGGCTAATGCTTTCTTTTCGATTTTAATAGACCCAGAGTGTCAAGACCAGTTTGCTATGGTGTGGGACGGCCGCCAGTACACTTTCACTGTCCTTCCGCAAGGCTATCTTCATTCTCCAACGATTTGTCATGGACTGATTGCCCGAGATTTAAGCACCCTGAATTTGAAAGTCGCTGTGTTTCACTACATTGATGACATCATGATCTCTGGAACAAAAGAAGATGTAACTGAAGCACTGCACCTGCTGATACATCACATGGAGAACAGAGGGTGGGCTATCAACAGAGACAAAGTCCAAGGACCTACCACAGAGGTGAAATTCCTAGGAATGATGTGGACTGGGCAACAGAGGAAAATTCCAGAGACAGTTGTGCAAACTATCCAGGCGCTGTCGCCCCCTACTACCAAAAAGGAGGCACAGAAGTTCATTGGAGTTGTGGGGTTCTGGAGATCGTTCATCCCACATCTTGGACTGATTCTGAGGCCTATATATAATGTCACCCGGAAAAAGACTGAGTTCTCATGGGGTTCAGAGCAGCGGACTGCATTCCTGGCTGCTAAAGAAGCTATTTTGCAGCATCAGGGATTAGGACCCGTGAGACAAGGAGTACCATTTCAGCTGGATGTAGTGGAGCAGAATGGTACCATATCTTGGAGTCTGTGGCAGCCAAATGAAAAGAAAGGACTAAGAGCAATACCCATTGGATTTTGGTCCAAACAACTGACAGGGACACAGAAGAGATACACGCCCCTAGAGAAGTACCTGTTTGGGGCCTACACAGCACTTCAACATGTAGAGCCCATTACAGGAAAGGACACAGTCACCATCCATACTGCATTGCCAATAGCAGGATGGGTGAGAGATAATGGACTGATCACTAGAGCAGCTGTAGCTCAGAACCAGACACTGATGAAATGGAAGTGGTACCTTCAAGAAAGAGGGGGTATTGCAGCTGGGGATGTTAGAGACATTTCAAAACAGTTGGCAGGGCTTGTTACTTTTACCAGCACCCAGCCAGAAGAAGAAATTCCTGTGCTGCAGTCATCCCCCATTCAAGAGGCTCCACCCTTTGAGTCTCTGTCAGAAGACATGAAGCAGTCAGCATGGTTCACTGATGGTTCAGCCATAGTCGCCTCGTCTGGGTGTAAATGGACAGCAGCAGCCTACAACCCAAGTACAGACACAGTCCTGCAGGAGACCGGAATTGGAGGGTCCAGCCAGTATGCAGAGTTGAAAGCTGTAGTGATGACGCTTCAGGAGGATCCTTCTTCCCATCTCACTATCTACAATGACAGCTGGGCGGTTTTTAAAGGACTGACAACTTGGATGCCCACGTGGAAGTCCAATGAATGGATGATTCATGGAAAGGTGGTGTGGGGAGGCAAGGAAGTCTGGGACTACATCTGGAAGGAAGCTCACTCGCGCACCATAAAAGTGGGGCATGTTGATGCACATGTGCCCCTAGTCCCAGACTTTGAGAACTATAACAGAGTTGCAGATGAAATCGCCAAAGTGAAGGCAGTTGTGCCAATTGATCCTGTCTTGATGAACTTGGCCAACTGGGCCCACAAGCAATCTGGACATTTGGGTCAGAAAGCAACATATGAATGGGCACAGCAGAGAGGCTTGCCTATATCCATGGACATGATAAAGACTGTAATAGGGAACTGTACAGTGTGTGGAGAAGTGCGACAATGGCCATTACAAAAGTACTCCACCGGGTCAATTAAGAGGGGTGAGAGGCCTGCAGAGATATGGCAGATTGACTTCATCGGTCCCCTGCCCCGGGGAAACAATGGACTGAGATATTGTTGCACTGCAGTGGACACCTATTCAGGACTTATGCTTGTTCATCCTTGCAAACGTGCAGATCAAGCTGCAACGCTTCAACTGCTACAGAAACTTGTCGTTGCTTATGGTTGCCAAGCAAGTCCAAAGTGATAACGGCTCACACTTCACCGGATCAACAGTACAGCAGTGGGCCAAAGATTCTGGAGTGTACTGGTTATGCCACATCCCATACCATCCACAGGCAGCTGGTTTGATTGAAAGATACAACGGGCTATTGAAGGACCAGATACGCAAACTTACACCCACACATACACTAAGGGGGTGGGATCGGGTCCTCACACACGCAGTCATGTTGTTAAATTCTAGGCCAATAGCCAAAAGCACACCATATGAGAGGATGGTAGGGGCTGGGGCACAGATTCCACAGCTGGAGTGCAGAGTTCAGTATTTATGTAAGGTTCCCGAAAAAACAGGGCTTAACAGATACCATGTTACTGCTTCCGATGACATAGAAACCAAGAGTGACGTATCTGAAGCTGAAGCCTATCTAGGAATGAGAGGGAATCTGGCAGGAAGGTTTGAAGTTATATTTGCATTGGCAGATGAGCTTCAAGACAGTGGCTGGGACTCTGACTGGTTAGTGGATACTTCTCAGCAAGAGTGGAAAGTGAGGCTACATAACATAAAACCTTCCAAAATAAACAGCAGTGATCTTCTGGGAAATATCAGTATATTTCCTCTCCTCCCTATTGATGTTCTTTGGGAGGGTCAGAAGTGGGTACAGGCAGGGGGCAAAGTGTTAGTCAGATATCCAGGCAAGAAGCCATTTAGAGGAGAGATCGTAGCTGAAGGGCCTGGATCTACTGTTTATGTATTATTAGAGGGAACAGATAATCCGCTTTGTTTTCCACTCCACAGGCTGTCTCCGATTTGATCCATAGGAAGACCAGAGAAAAGTGATTACAAGATGGAAAGAATGAAGAAAGATCGCAAGAGCTGTGGAGAGCAAGGCCTTTGATGTATTACATACCTGAACTTGTTTCTACAGTACTTTATGGACTGCAGACATAGTACAGTCCCTAGGATGGACTTTCTAATGAACTTTTTTTTAAAGTTAAAAGACTGAAACATCTTCTCAATGACAGAAATTGGAGGGGTTGCATTCAAGGAAAATTAATGTTTAGAATGAGTTTTATTAGTAATGATATGGAGTCTGAAAGAAAAAAAAAAAAAATCTAGGGCGGAATGTGTTGCGTTTGTTAAAATATGATTTTTTTATACATCAGACCTAACATTACATGGGAGAAATTACAGGTTTAGTTGATCAGATTCTCTGGTTTGAGTAGAATTCTCAAACAAATGCTGTTTTCATACAATGGTGTTAGATAGCATTAAGCGGCTATTGTCTCGTCAGCTACAGCAAACAGGTTGAGAGTGTCTGTCAGACTGAAAAGAATGACTGTTATATTGATGACAGGATTTGGTTTGAGTAAAGAATGGGTAGCTAGCAACAGTCCATTGTCTCGTCAGCTACAGTAAACAGGTTTGGAGGGTCTCTCAACCTGAAAAACAATGACTGTTATATTGATGACAGGATTTCGTTTGAGGAGACAATGGTTAGTTAGCCCATTGTCTCGTCAGCTACAGTAAACAGGTTTGGAGAGTCTCTCAACCTGAAAAGAATGATTGTTAGTGGGTTGTTAGCTTTGGTCAACAAACAGGGGTATAAAATGGATGGGTAGAGACACAGAGAGGTGGAACATCATGCTGTAACATTAGGACACACATCATCATGCTTTGAAGATCAGAAGAAGCCGCTCATGATACAAGAACAGAACCTGGTCTCCAAGAAGAAATATTGCATTTTAAAGAAAACAAATGTTTTTTGCACTCTCCATAAAACATCAGAAGCATGCAGGACAGTTCAACAAAGACCCAGCAAGTAACTTCTAAAATAAAGTTTAATTATTAACCATGTACGGTAGATGTATTTTTGTGTTATATATAACAAACACCAGAAAAAAAAAGTTATTTCTGTAAGACATTTTTTTGTTTTTTTTACCCATAAAACATAATCAAACATAAGCCAAAACCTGGAAAGATG
Organism: Lithobates sylvaticus; assembly: GCA_028564925.1. NCBI lineage: Eukaryota > Metazoa > Chordata > Amphibia > Anura > Ranidae > Lithobates > Lithobates sylvaticus. The sequence continues at coordinate 63,392,683 of CM053035.1, read as the reverse complement.
TGAGTAGGCAGCACCAGATTTTGGCTTTTAGATGAGTCATGGTTAAAGTGTGAAAACTGAATGTAAACTGGCCAGGTGCTGTCTTACAGTAGATAAAGAAAGGAGCACATGTGGAATTCAAAGACTATCCCCTGAAGTCCTTTTTGGAGATTCCTGGACATTGAGATCTTGATATGAAATTTATAGAAGGCAAAATATAGTCCGCTTTTGCACATAAGATGGCAGTCTACTTGGGCCTATTGCAGTTTCAAGGTATATCTGGCTGCAACTCATAAGCTTTACCAAAAAAGGGGGCTTTTCCAAGGTTTACACTTATTAGCCTGTATAGGAGGCCTTAAAATCCGTAATGCTCTGGCAGACCTGCTAGTGGCAGGACTTGTTTGATATATGATATTATCAGGTCTGTAAAGATGTATGGCAGCACCTCCACAATGCTGATTTCAGAGGACTTTCAGATTTTACACATCCCAAAGGCTCTCCTGTAAAAAATTACGAGCGGAGGACTATAAATCACTTAGGAGTGCTCCTTCTCAAGTAAGTGGAAATTGTTTATATTCTGGATAATCTCTTAAGAAGGTTTAAGGAGAAAAGGGAATCAAAGTTCATAGGGAAACCTTGCTTTATCTTCAGATTAGGTCCATTAGGATATCATCCTCCATGACACTTTGAGTCTGCACCTGCTGCAGTCCTGGCTGGGGAACAGGTCCACGAGGTCCTGTGTTCATCATTACCCCTGAAACAATATGAATTGAAAATGTTTATGGAAAATGTTTAGCTTTTCACCAACATTCCGTGATTACCCAATAGTTCAATTTACGCAGAAACAGAAAATAGATTAACAAATGTAATGCTATGTACTTAAAGTGCATTTTTACAAAACATTTTAAAGTGCTTATAAACCCACGATCCAACAAGGAAAACCTGCAAGACAAAGGCATAATGAGCTAGTATGCATAGCATACTAGCTCATTATAAATTAGTTACCTTAGATAGAAGCCCCGCAGCATGTGCGCGGGAGCCACCGGTAATGGCACACTCACTGAAACAACGGCACATACGTGCCGTTGCTTCAGTGCGCATGTGCCGATGAGGTCGGCACATGCAGATACAGGGCATATCTTGTAAAACCGTGTAGGTTTAGGAGATATCCGGGGTAGCTACAGGTAAGCCTTATTATAGGCTTACCTGTAGCAAAAAGTGGTTTAAAAGGTTTGCAACCACTTTAATCCTTTTGACTTAAGTAGGGAAGGATTAGACCATCTGTCATGTTTTTTTATTGCTGTGTGTCCGCCGAGGGGATTCATCACATTATTATTCCTGATGAGAAAGCGAGAGGAAACATTTAGAGTTGTCACTAGATCAAGAGCTGAAGGTCTAAGATGGGAATTCTCCTCACTTTGGGGATATTTCCTTTCATTTCATGCTGCATTTCCAGGACAGAAAGTGAAATCGCCCCCAAAGGGCCACAGAAAAGAAAAATTGATAGGGGTGTTAACCCTCCCTTATGTCCAAAATTAATACAAAACTTTGGACTATACACACACATCACAGAGTTATAGTCTTCAAAAATATTTCCGTCTATTGCTAGTGTTGGTGAGTTCACTCATGTAAACGTCTGCCTAATGTGATAAGAGAAAGAGGACTCCTAAAAACAGGTGTAACATGCTGCAATAGGTGGAGTTAGCCTTTACATCCAAGTATATATGCATGCATATATCACAAATTCTAAAACAGCACATAACAAAATTGCTTCATGAATATCACTTGTCTAAACTGAATTAGAAATGTTAAGGGATAATTTATGATTTACATAGTATAGAAGCAGATAAAGTAAACGGATATACAAATTGTAAAATTATTCCTAAATGACACCGTGCAAAAAAAGTATTTAAAAACCATTAGGCAACCTAGCTGCTGGAACACGAATTGCCTACTAAAATAAGTATTAACCACTTGCCGACCGGGCCATAGAATGACGGCTACAGCACGGTTGTCAAATTCTGGGAGGACGCACTATAATGGCGCATCATAGATCCTGGTAAAGGGCGGATGGCGGCAGCCCTTTACCACGTGATCGATCTGTCCGACGATCAATCACTTGTTAACAACAACCGGTTGTTTTCCCCTCTCCTCACATGTGATTGGTACAGAGTGTGAGGAGAGGAGGGAGCGGGTGCAGCAGCGCGAGTGGGCTGTCTCTGGAGTGGCCACAGCACTGATCTGTGCCCATTCATACCTCATCCGTGCCTCATACAAGCCCATCCATGCCCTCATTCGTGCCTCAAACATGCCTCATACATGCCCAACCTGCTCATCCATGCTACATCCGTGCCTCATCAATGCTCATCCGTGCCACATCAGTGGTCATCCTGACAGTGCTCCCTGCATGTTGGGCCTCTGTATGTGACCAGGCTGTGTAAAAGTCCCATACATGTGGTATCGCCACACTCAGGAGTAGCAGAATGTATTTTGGGGTGTACATTTTGGTAGGTACATGCTATGCGTTAGAAATAGCTTATAAATTGATCACTGTGTAAAAAAAAAAAAAAAAAAAAAAAATGCACTTTCATTTTCTTTCCACATTTTCCAAAAACTTGTGAAAAAAAATTACATTTTACAATTACAATTCAAAAAAAAAATAAAAAAAATAAAAAATAATATACACTGAGTATGTTTTTTTTTACCAAAGATGTTTAGCAGTATATTTTTTTTTACAAAATTTATGAAGAAAAATTACAAAATTTTAAAAATTGCATTTTTTTTTTTTTTACAAAATTTTCAGTCTTTAATTTATAGCACAAAAAATAAACCCAGTGGTAATTAATAACCACCGAAAGAAATCTCTATTTGTGTGAAAAAGAGGACAAAAATGCCATATGGGTACATGACTAAGTAATTGTCATTCAAAATGTGAGCACTGAAAGCTGAAAATTGGCCTGGTTAGGAAGGGGGTATAAGTGCCCAGTGGGCAAATGGTTAAACACACAAAAATAACCTTTTTGCACATTCTTTTTCGTGCGATTTAGGTATATTTTTACATTTGATCCCCAGGGATCATTGTAGAGCTAAATTGGAAACAGTTGCGCATTTGCTTTTCTCTGAATCAAAGCTGCAGTTATTGAGAGGTTAAATTTGATGATTAGATAGACATCTGTTATTTTTCAACCTTATTATGCAAATAATATTACAAGCTAAGCACTAAGCTATATTAACACAATACTAGTAGGAGCTTTGAAATGTTACCTGGCATAGGTGCCCGTTGTGCCATCTGATTGCCCCACTGTTGAGTTGGTGCTTGGTGCATAAGTGACTGCCCTGGCATCTGCAGCTGCGACTGTCCAGGGGCTTGGTGCTGCATCTGTTGCCCCAGTGCTTGGTGGGGGAGCATGCCCTGTGCTGCCTGCTGCATGTGGTGCAAAGGCTGCTGGGTCTGAGGAACGCTGGGCTGTGGCTGCAAGACAAGGCACAAGTTATTGCTTTCAAACAATTTAAAACTAAACTGTGATTCAGAGTAATTTTTATTTTAACATGCTCACACTGACATTTTAAACTGAAGTTTTATATTTTTTAAACACTTAACACATAAAAAGGCTTGTAGCATTAGAAGTCAGATAAAATGCAATAAAATTGAAATCTCTATCTCCATCCAGGCCTACCCCGGCTAAAACTGACCATACCTGAATTGAAATTCGGCCAGTTGAGCAAAGACCAGCCCGAGTTTTGATCCATGTACAATGCTGTGCAAAAGTATTTGCCCCCTTTCTGATTTGTTTGCATATGTCACACCTAAATGACTCAGATCATCAAACTAATTTTATTAATACGCAAAGATACCCCGAGTAATTACAAAATGCCGTTTTTAAATTTAGTGTTTAATTTATTAAAGGCAAAAAAACTGTCCAAACCTGCCTGGCTTTATAGGAAAAAGTAATTGCCCCCCTAAACCTAATAACTGGTTGTGCCACCCTTGGGGGCAACAACTGCAATCAAGCGCTTTCGATACCTGCCAATGAGTCTTTCACGTTGTTGTGGAGCAATTTTGTCCTCCTGCATAACCCATAACTTTAGGATTTTCTGGTAGAGCTCAGAATTCATGGTTCCATCAATTATGGTAGGTCATCCAGGTCCTGAAGCTGCAAAGCAGGCCCAGACCATCATGCTACCACCACGTCTGACTGTTGGTATGATGTTCTTGTTATGAAATGCTGTATTCATTTTATGCCAGACGTAATGGGACGCACACCTTCCAAAAAGTTTTTGTTTCATCAGTCCACAGAATATTTGCCTAAAAGTCTTAGGGATAATCAAGATGTTTTTTGGTAAATGTGAGATGAGCCTTTGTGTTCTTTATGGTCAGCAGTGGCTTTGACCTTGGAACTCTCCTATGGATGCCATTTTTGCCCAGTCTTTTTCTTATTGTTGAACCATGAACACTGATCTTACCTGAGGCAAGCAAGGCCTGCAGTTCTTTAGATGTTGTTCTGGGTTCTTATATGACCTCCTGGATGACGAGTTGTCATGATCTTGGAGTCGTTTTGGTTGGCTGGCCACTCCTGGTAAGGTTCACCACTGTTCCAAGTTTTCTCCATTTGTGGATAATGGCTCTCATCGTAGTTCGCGGGCGTCCCAAAGCCTTAGAAATGGCTTTGTAATCCTTTCCAGACTGATACATGTCAATGACTGTGTTTCTTATCCGTTCTTGAATTTCTTTAGATCAAGGCATGATGTGTCACAGTTCATTCATGATTCAGCATGGGAGGGGGCAATTACTTTTTTACATAGGGCCAGGCAGGTTTGAACAGATTTTTTCCCTTAATAAATTAAATAATAATTTAAAAACTGCATCTTGGATTTACTCGGGTTATCTTTGTGTAAAATTAAAATTTGTTTAATATGGGGAGTCTAGTTATGGGCGATAGCCATCGGGCTGACTCACCATTTATGGTTATTTGCGACTGTTTATGGAATGTTACTCCAAATGTTGTTCAATGTGAGATTTGTTTAAATGACAATAAAAACGTTTTCAACCCTAAAATTTGTTTGATGATCTGAATCATTTAAGTGTGAGAAATATGCAAAAAAAAATAAAAATCAGGAAGGGGGCAAATACTTTTTCACAGCACTGTATATACATCCTAGTTGTACAGAAGTCAATACTGATTGTACAATGAGCCTGTCTGATAAATACAGCACTGATCAGTGTATTCTGATGGCAAGGAAGTCTCTCCGCTGTCAGCATACAATAGCTCAGCGGGGGGAGATTTCACCATCAATCTCAAATGTGTGGATGGGGAAATCAGGTCAGATTTCTTCATTCAACCCGCTGGTTGAACAAAAAAAAAAAAAAAAAAAAAAACGTCCCATCTACAACCATCTTAAAGCGGTTCTACACCCATTTCATTTAGTAAATCTCTTTGCCTTCCAAATCAGGCAAAGAGTACTAAATGAAATGTTTTTTTTTTTTTTTTTTTTTTTACTTACCTTGTAATTGATGACTTCCGGTCTTCTCTCTCTTCGGCGGCGGGCGGGGTCTCTGCGTCGATCGTCGTCAGGCCGCACTGTCTCCTGGGATCTGGTGTCATTGATCCCAGGAGTCAGTGCGGGCATCTTCCGAAATCTCGCGAGATTTCGGCCACATCTTCCGAAATCTCCCGAGATTTCGGCCACATCTGCCGAAATCTCATGAGATGTCGGCAGATGTGCCGTTACTGCGCACGCGCGAGTAACAGCGGTGCATGCTGGGCCATCTACAGTGCCTGTGGGGTTTCACATGCCCACAGGCAAGATGGACCCCAGCAGACAAGAAGAAGATGAAGATGAAAACCGGCGGCGATCGAGATGGAAGATGGAACAGGTAAGTCCCCCAATTGAGCTATATGCCTTGGCATATAGCCCAAAAAAAAAAAGTGCAGAACCGCTTTAAGCGAGTCCTATGACGACTCACTCAATTCAGTGAACCTATTTAGGCCCCTTTCAGATGGCCGCTCCAAATAGGTCCATTGTCAGTTTTTCAGGTGGACCCGATCAAAGATCCATTTATCCCCATGGTGGGTTTAAACAGACTTGTGTTTGTTTACATCCACCTACCTCTGGGTCAAATTGGGTCCACTAAAAATAAATAAAAAAAAAAAAAAACAGAAGGGGACTCTGTATTCTTCCAATTAGATAGCGCAGATCGGAGGTAGACAGGGGTAAACGGACAGCGGAGTCTGTTTATTCCCAGCCACTCACAGGAGCAGAGCAGGCTCTGTCTACTCTGCATAAACTGAATGGATATGGATATTTCACCTGCCTACTCTGCTCAAATCAGCATGGGATCAGCTCACAGGTCCTGTTGATAGGAACGCAATCTGCCCTGTTTGAAAGAGGCCTAAAGCTGAACTTCAGCTACTGACAAATACATCCTGAAATTGATCTCTCACCTCATATCACTGAAATCATTCCTGTACAGACCACTATTTACTCAAAATGGCTCTTTAGGCGCTGTGCGACGCGTCGCTGTGGTTTCCTTTAGGCAGTGCTAAGGTTGCTAGTCAGCCCTGCCCAAGAAGCATGGATGCTGTTTTTAAAAAAGAAGTCTTAGGCTAGGCTAGGTTCGGCTCTGCCCACCCAGCTCTTGTTCATGGACAATTACTATTAGAAAAGCAGTTGAGGGCAGGCTGTGTACTGGCATGTATAAGTGATACAGACAAGTAGGAATAGGGGCACAGACTCCCTGGAGGTGTTCTGCATAAAGTACTGCAGATAGCCCCTGCAAAGTCCCACCTGGACTGTGACAAGGGACAGCCAAGTGTGAGAGAGCAGCTTGACTGCAGGTTCCTTTCTATTAGCTTCCCTCTTCCTTTTTCAGCTGAGCACCACTCTCCTTTTTCTGCCCCTACTCCTCTCCACAGTTTAGCGCTCCACAGTTCTTAGTTGTCTAAGAGCTAAGAGGTGTGCAGAAGCAGGGGGAACACTGCATTGCTTGCTTTCCCTGCTATTAGTAATGTGTTATTTGTTGTGGCATGCATTTGTATTCAGCCCCCTTTATTCTGATACCCCTAACTAAAATCTAGTGGAACCAATTTCCTCCAGAAGTCACCTAATTAGCAAATAGAGTCCACCTGTGTGTAATTTAATCTTAGTATAAATACAGCTGTTCTGTGAAGCCCTCAGAGGTTTGTTAGAGAACCTCAGTAAAAAAACATCATAAAGGGCAAAAACCACACCAGACAGGTCAGGGATAAAGTTATGGAGAAATTTAAAGCAGGGTTAGGTTATAAAAAAATATCCCAAGCTTTTAACATCTCACCGAGCACTGTTCAATCCATCATCCAAAAATGTGGCACAACTGCAAACCTACCAAGACATGGCTGTCCACCTAAACTGACAGGCAAGGCAAAGAGAGCATTAATCAGAGAAACAACCAAGAGGCCCATGGTAACTCTGGAGGAGCTGCAGAGATACACAGCTCAGGTGGGAGAATCTGTCCTTTATGGAAGAGTGGCAAGAAGAAAGCTATTGTTGAAAGAAAGCCATAAGAAGTTCCATTTTCAGTTTGTGAGAAGCCACATGGGGGACACAGTAAACATGTGGAAGAGGGTGTTTTGGTCAGATGAGACCAAAATTTTACTTTTTGGCCTAAAAGCAAAACGCAATGTGTGTCGGAAAACTAACACTGCAAATCACTCTGAACACATCATCCCCACCGTTGAAACATGTTGGTGGCAGGCATCATCATGTTGTGGGGATGCCTTTCTTCGGCAGGGACAGGGAAGCTGGTCAGAGTTGATGGGAAGATAAATGGAGCCAAATACAGGGCAATCTTGGAAGAAACTGATTAGAGAATGTTAGAGTTTGCAAAAGACTTGACTGGGGCGGAGGTTCACTTCCCAGCAGGACTACGACCCTAAACATACAGCCAGAGCTACAATGGAATGGATTAGATCAAAGCATATTCATGTGTTAAAATGGCTCAGTTAAAGTCCAGACCTAAATTCAATTGAGAATCTGTGGCAAGACTTGAAATTTGCTGTTCACAGATGCTCTCCATCCAATCTAACAGAGCTTGAGCTATTTTGCAAAGAAGAATGAACAAAAATGTCACTCAAGATGTGCAAAGCTGGTAGAAACATACCCAAAAAGACTTGCAGTTGTAATTGCAGGGAAAGGTGGTTCTACAAAGTATTGACTCAGCAAGGCTGAATAAAATGCACGCCACACTTTTCAGATATTTGTAAAAAAAAAAATTGAAAATCATTTATCAGTTTCCTTCCACTTCACCACTATGTGCCACTTTGTGTTAGTCTATTACATAAAATCCATTTATGTTTTTGGTTGCAACATGACAAAATGTGGAAAATTTCAAGGGGTATGAATACCTTTTTTTAAAGGAACTGTACCCTAATTCAATAACTCCAATTCAATAGAAATGATATAGAAAGTCCTGTTGATTACTCCTCCCAGCCCTTGTGATGACTAAGAAGATGAATAACGGAAGTGAGGTTACGACTAAAAAATACTTTTTGCGCATGTGCTATGCATTCCAACATGCGTTCCACAGCGTGCTATGCGTTCCACACACTTCTCCACTTTACTACCAACAGAGCCCATCAAATTGTTCGACAACAGTGGCAGCGGCCATCTTACTACACCCAGCTACGTCTTGAATTTCAGAGTAATTTTAGCAATAAAGTGAGCATATATAAATAAATATAGTATGTTGACATCGGTGAGCGTCCAGCTTGTTACAAAATGTAATATCAAAACAGCATCACAGATGTCAATATACTATATTCATTTATATACACTCACTTTATTGCTAAAATTACTCTGAGATTCAAGACGTAGCTGGGCGTAGTAAGATGTCCGCTACGCTATCAGACTATAACTACCCGTCAGATCATGATGTTTTTGGAATGCATAGTGCCATGGAACGCACGTTGGAACGCATAGCGCATGCGCAGTATGTATTTTTTGGTCGGAACGTCGCCTCCATTACACAATCTGATAGAAAACTGGGACTAGGTAAATTAAAACAAAAAATAGAGGAGGAGAGGGAGGGAGGTGCTGACCTTAGTTCAGCTTTAAACTTGATGACAGACCCCCATCAAAAGGCTTATTCACAATACCATAGTTATTAGAAACTACACAACATTACATATACAGTGTATACAAAAAGATGTACTTCACGATTTGTTTACTGGGGACACAACAGACTACTTGATTTAAGCCCTGCCCCTAAACGGAAGAAAACCAAGCTAAAGGGTATGAGTCTTCCTGTGAGTGCTATACCCCAGTGCACAAAAAGTAAAGGACCAGGAGCACCTAGCAGCAAACCACAGGCAAAGGTAATAGCAAGAAAACAATGACAGAGGCGGGATGCGTGTCCCCATATTAAATGAATCTCTCTAAAAGGATGTAAAGAGGACACCTACGACTTCCTTCCTACTCTGCAAATCTGGCAATAACATATAGGGGGGAAACTAAGCAATTTTACCTTTGTCCTTGTGACTTTCTTCATTGTTACAATATTTACTTATTTTGCGCATGCACCGTACGACACTACATGCATTTGTTGCAAAAAAAAATAAATAAAAAAAGCCTTCCTAGTGATCTTCCGAAATTACAGTTGCATGTACCCATTGTTTAGGGTGCAAGAAGTCCCTTTATCCTAGCAATCCCCACATCCAGAGCCTGAATGGTTACCTTGCAAAGCTTCTGGAGCTGCAGTTGTTGCCCCCATTTCTAGCTGCTTTCTGTCACTGGCCCAAAGTGGCCATCCTCAGCTGCCACTATTTTCCCAGGAAGGTTGCCCTTCTATGTACTGGCAGATACAATGTGAATGTGAAAAACGAATACCTAGAAACAGCAAGCACAGGCAGAAAAATGCTTTCACCAGCCGCTGGGTCAGTCTGCTGAGCGCTAATAAGAGAGAAGTGAAGGGTATTCCACTAGAGCCTGTGTTACTGCACCAGAGCGGGTCCCAGGTACAGCTGCCACCTCCTTTACTGCCTCCACCATAGGCCCAAATGCTGTTGATCAGAAATCATCCCCATAACTAGGCAGTATTGCAGCACAGACACTGCTAGGTTAAGATTCTCAGGCCTTCAAGGCTCGGATCCAGAGATGGTTAACTCCTCATCAACTTTAGACATGCAGTGTGGTATGCGACAACGATAATCTACTGGCTGACTTCATAAATGTCTGACCCACATGGCTGGTTTTGCTCAATCTGGTGGTGCAGGTACAAGGGAAAGATGAGGAAGTTTTTGGAGTCCAGTAAAGAAAGAAGCAAGAATGCAGTACTTCACAACAGCCCTCAAAACCCAGATTGCAGAGGCCTATTCCTAAGCTGGCAACATAGAGGCACCATGTTGCCCACTAGGAACAGGGGAATGGTGAAACCTTCTTTAACCTCAGCAATTCCCTGAAGCACAGCACTTCCAGTGTGCTTTATGAGTGGGTTTTAGTGTTTCAGATAGTGCTGTCACTGAGAAGCAGACTCTGCTGTCCAAAGACAGCGTGGTTAGTATTTAAAGGATAAGTGCGCTTACAAACAATTTCATACATTAGCGATGAGTGAGTTTGGGGTGGAGGAACTTGACTGGCCTGCACAGAGTCCTGACCTCAACCTGATAGAACACCTTTCGGATGAATTAAAATGAAGACTGCGAGCCAGGCCTTCTCATCCATCATCAGTTTCCATAGACACACTCCTAAACCATGTGGACAGCCTTCCCAGAAGTGTTGAAGATGTTATAGCTGCAAAGGGTGGGCTGACTCAATATTGACCCTACGGACTAAGACTGGGATGCCATTTAAGTTCATGTAAAGGCAAGGGTCCCAATACTTTTGGCAATATAGTGCATCTTTATATAAAAAGGGTGTAATTGTTTGGGACTTTAAATGAGGTATATGGTCAAACGAGCATACATCTCCATCCCTATTTATTGTTAAGTAAAAGGGGGGGATTTGGGACTTTGAGTGAGATGTGTGTTTGGACAAAAATGAATATAAATAGATAAATTGCACAATAAAAGAGGAAGTTTAGTCATATCAATGTGCACATGGGACATGGTACATAGCAGATATGATGAGCTGATGGGCATATAATAGACATAAAATAAAAATTCCATTATTTCACATGATACATAAAATCAAAAAACAGTATGATATAAACACATGAATGAATGAAAAAACTGCATTTAAAAGCTTGACTCGTTTCGTGGATGAAGTTCCACTTCTTCAGAAGCCAGTGCAGAGTGCGTATCTATAAAAAATATCTCAAATTACTCAAATGAAATTAAATAGGGTAGGAGAAAACCAAACACCCCAGAGTTACTTACCTATAGCTCTAAAGTTGGTCATAGAATGCTAAAACCTGAAGGTTGAGGAAAGCTGGGAAATATCCCTGCTGGTAGCTGTGGGGGCATATAACTGCGGGCAGCCAAGGCGGAAAACACCACAATTGAGGGGTGAGATGGGAGGTGTCCATGGTGAGTTGCATAAAGATGCCTGTGAACAGTTCCAATCTATATGAATGTAAAAATTAGGTGATCAATGGAAAGTGCAAGGTTTGACTTACAGGGAGCCTGTAGTAGTGGTGTCAATGTGAGAGTGAAGAGGCAGAAAGAAGTGTAGTGAAGACCACCAGAGACCCTCACACCAGCAAACAAAAAGTGATGGGGTAAAACATCCTGAGATCACGACAGACAAATCCTGTCCACAAATTCAGGAACTGGCCATCTCCCATCTCTCCCCTCGATTGTGGCGTTTTATGCCTTGGATGCCCGCAGTTACACTCCCACAGCTCCCAGCAGGGATATTTCCCAGCTTTCCTCAACCATCAGATTTTAGCATTCTATTACCAACTTTAGAGCTGTTATGCAAGTAACTCTGGGGTGTTTGTTTTTTTTCCTACCCTAATAAATTTCATTTGAGTAATTTGAAATACTTTTTATAGCTACGCACTCTGTGGAACTTCATCCATGAAAAGCTTTTTAACCAGTTTGCGCCCGTGCTATAGCCAAAAGACGGCTACAGTGTGGTGCTCAATTGCAGGGAGGGCGTCCCTGGACATCCTCCTGTTTACTTCCCTCTCTGCGTGCCGCCTGGGAAATTCTGTGTCGCCGTGTCCCTTGGACACAGCCAATCACAGATTGTGCTAAATGGCCAATCACAGCAGCCATTCAGCACTCGATCGGAGTGTCCAATGAGAGATGATCTCAAATGTAAACATATGAGATCATCTCTTATTGCCGGCTCTCCCTCCTCACACAGAGACCGCGTGCTACAGATCTGTGAGTGCTAGCCGTTTGGTGAACATCAATTAAAGTGAAAAAACACAAATCAGCCCAAATAGTGCCCATAAAGTACCATTGGTGGCACAGTGCTCATCACTGTTAGTGCCACAGTGCCATCTGTCATCAGTGCCACCCATCAGTGTCACCTGCCACATCAGTGCCACGTTTCACCAGTGCCATCAGCCAGTGTCACGTGTCATGAGTGAAAATAAAAAAAAATGAACTGCACTTAATAACCAAATTCCCAAAAATGTATTAAATGTGAAAATCCGTGAAGGACCCAACCAAGACAATATAAATATTTATCATTAGTAAAAAATAATAATGGGAAATATAATACAGGTGACAGTGTATATACTAAAAAATATATATATATATATACACAAGATAAACAGTCCCAATTATGTCATTTAAAACACAAAGACATAAATCTGTGAAGACAGATAAAAATAATTGTCCAGTGAAGTGAAAGTGGAAATACAAGTATGATGATTATCCAGTGAGAAAAAATAAGATTAACACCCAATAATGTGATCCACCACCGCCTAGAATGCACGCTTACCAGAAGGCAAGCTTAAAAAAGCTTGTAAAAAAAGGAATATCCAGCAGGAATGCAATCACAGCTCAGCCTCACAGTGATGAACTCAGGGGCAGGCAGGATAGCTTGGTTCGATATAGCCATATAACGATCAAGCAGTAGAACCCTCAGTAGCAAGATGGTGGTAGGTTCGCTTTGGATGAATGGATATGACCTTAAGATAGATGAAAATCAAGATGGAGGATCTGGATGAGCAGAAGTAGTGGATCCCAGATATTAGAGATCACATGCACTTGTTTGTATTCCAAGGAACTCAGTGGTCAGGCTGGGAAAGGAGATCTGATTCACAGTTGATGATGGTAGTCACTCCAAAGTAGCCAATGCTTAGAAATCCAGTAGCAGTACTCTCCGTTGGTTTCCCTCGCCTCCACCTGTAACCCATGTGTCATCAGTGCCACGTATCAGTGTCATCTGTCTTCAGTGCCATCTGTAACTAGTGCCACACCAGTGTCACGTGTCATCAGTGCCACATATCAGTGCCATTTGTCACCACCAAGAATGTCTAAAAGATTATTTTCAGCCGAGGAGGCGTACAATATTCTTGCGGCCGACGAGAGCAATGGGGAGCTCTCCGCTCCCCATTGCCCCATTGATTCCTCCTCATATTCAGATTCTGACATTGACTACAAGCCTGTTCTAAGCAGTGGAACACTGACAGCCTCAGAGGAGGATGAGAGTCCGCCCGCCAGACAAAGGCGTTCTGGTGAGGAGGCAGTGCCATCCACCAGCGCCGCATTGCCATCCACCAGCACTGCAGTACCTCGGTAAAGGTCACGTACCAGTGGGGTGTCACCTCAGTCCCAAAGGGTTAGGTCCCATGCCAGCCTTATTTCCTTCAGAACCCCTTGTGGCTTCATCCTAATTCAGGAGAAGCTATCATTCCCTCTTTCACTGCCCAGCCAGGAGTCCAGGTGGACACAGAAAATTTTTACTGAGGACATGCTAGCAGACTAGCTAGAATGTGAGATTCTGTATGGGACTAACCAAAAAAAATGTATTGTGTTCATATTGGTCAACCCTCCCCATCTTTTCCTCAGTAATGCCCGGAACCAGATGACCCAAATTTTGACAAGCTTTATAAAATTTGGCCACTACTAAATACATTTTCTGAAATCTTCCCCAAGTTGTTTACCCCAGACCAACACATATGCGTGGATGAGTCCCTTGTCAAATTTTCTGGCAGGCTGGGCATAAAACAATTTATTCCTACCAAAAGGGCCCGCTATGGGGTGAAGCTTTATAAATTGTGCGACCGTGCCACAAGGTATACATATGCCTTCATAGTATATGAAGGGAAGGACACCCAGCTACATCCCCTTAATTGCCCAGACTACATCGGATCAAGTGGGAAAGTCATTTGGGAACTCATAAACCCACTCCTGGAGAAAGGCTACCATTTGTATGTGGACAACCTATATACTAGTTTGCCCCTGTTCCTCAACCTTCACAAAAAGAACACTCCAGCATGAGGCACCCTAAGGACGAACCGGAAGGGCTTTCCTCAAAGCCTCGTCAACAAGAAGCAAGAAGAGGGGAGACGGCAAGTTTACGGAATGAGGAAATTCTGGCTGTGAAGTGGAGGGACAGAAGGGATGTCTACGTGCTTTCATCAACAATATATTCGTTGAGATCACCAGGAGAAATAGCCCAATCCAAAAACCAACATGTATCCACGAATGTAATATGTTTATTGGGGGTGTCGACTTCAACGACCAAATGCTCAAACCCTACCTTGCCACAAGACTAACATACCAGTGGTATAAAAAAAAGTAAAAATTTTGTTTAATTTGGCCATATACAACAGCTACGCTAGCTATCACAAATCCACTGAAAGCCCCAAATCCTTCCTTGGCTACCAGGAGGAAATCACCACTGCCCTTGTATTCCCGAATGGCCCATCAGAAACCATTCGATCCAATGTGATTAGCAGACTCTCCGAACACCACTCTCCCGAAAAACTCACTCACAGACAGTGTTGGTCATCTTACTTTAAAAAAAGTAATTAGTTACGTTACAAATTACTTCTCCCAAAAAAGTAATTGAGTTAGTAACTCAGTTACTACATTGGAAAAGTAATTAGTTACTCAGCAAAGTAACTGACTTTTTTTTTTTATATTCTTAGGGGCGGGTCTAGTATTACTGTAAGCAAGGGGCGCGTTCCCCCCTGCACGTCTATTTCCCCCCCAACACATATATCTGTTTCCCCCTCTGTACCCCACTACACATCTGTCCCCCCCCCCCCACACACACACATATATCTGTTCCCCCTCTGTACCCCACTACACGTCTGTCCCCCCCCCCACACACATATATCTGTTCCCCCTCTGTACATCTGTCCCCCCCAAACTCACGGATCGGATCGTTGCAGAGTCACGGATCGGATAATTTTTCGGATCAGCAAATAATAATTGAATTTGCAAAAACCTTTGAAAATTCCACCACCATAAAGCCCCCACTGTAATATCCACAATCTCCCCCACTGTAATATCCACGTCATCTCCCCAACTGTAATATTGTCTGAGTATAGCTGGGTACGACTGGGTATCGCCGAGTATGGCTGGGTATCGCCGAGCATGGTTGGGTATTACCGCGTATTGCAGAGTGTGGCGGGGTGTGACGGGGTGTGTCGGGGTGTGTCGGGGTATGGCCGGGTGTGGCGGGGTGTTGCAGGGTATGGCGGGGTGTTGCAGGGTATTGCGCAGTATTGGCAGGGTGTTGCAGAGTATTGCGCAGTATTGGCAGGGTGTTGCAGAGTATTGCGCAGTATTGGCAGGGTGTTGCAGAGTATTGCGCAGTATTGGCAGGGTGTTGCAGAGTATTGCGCAGTATTGGCAGGGTGTTGCAGAGTATTGCGCAGTATTGGCAGGGTGTTGCAGAGTATTGCGCAGTATTGGCAGGGTGTTGCAGAGTATTGCGCAGTATTGGCAGGGTGTTGCAGAGTATTGCGCAGTATTGGCAGGGTGTTGCAGAGTATTGCGCAGTATTGGCAGGGTGTTGCAGAGTATTGCGCAGTATTGGCAGGGTGTTGCAGAGTATTGTGCAGTATTGGCAGGGTGTTGCAGAGTAGTGGCAGGGTATGGAGGGGTGGCTGCTGCCATCCGATCTCTCCCCTCCACTGTACAGATCTGTACACAGAGGGGAGACCAGCGTCATTTGACGGAGCAATCACATTGTAAACGGCCGACGGGGGCACCAAGATGGCCGCCGCTCCGGAGCTAGGCCGGAGCAGCGGCCATCGGGTGCACCAAGATGGCCGCCGCTCCGGAGCTAGGCCGAAGCCGCGGCCTTTCCTAAGGCCGAGGCCGCGGACGGCTCCGCGATTGCGGCGGGTAATTGCGGTAACGCCGCCCCAGTAATGGGAACGGAATTTCGTTAGATTACTCGTTACCCTCTAAAGTAACAGCGTTACGTAACGCCGTTTACTTTAACGGCGTTAGTGCCATCACTGCTCACAGACCAACAGGCCAAAAACGTCAAAAAAAATGCTGGGTGTGCACCAGAGGAGGAATTAGAAGAGATACCACTTTTTGTTGTCCCTAATGTCCTTCCCAACCAGGCCTCTGCATAGTTGACTTTTTCCGCCGTTACCATACTTCACTAAATTATTAGTGAAGTATGGTAAACATAACCCTCACTTCCTGCCATTTACCTTCACACCTCTTATGCCTCTACTTGCTCTGTAACAGGTTATTTCACCACGCTTCTGCCTACCGATTCTTTTCATACCTCTGCCTGATCTGGAACGGACCCTGGCTTGTTATTCGACCACGCTTCTGCCTACCGATTCTGTTCTTACCTCTGCCTTATCTGGAACTGACCCTGGACTGTTTGACCATGCTTTTTGCCTGCCTCTTGGACTGATCTTGTACCCTGCCACTGGACTAGTGGGATTCATAACACAGGGGTCTCACATATGTGAGGGGCTCCAAAATTATTTTTCTGGATGAAGAAAACATTTTTTTTTGTTTTCTCATTCCTAGATTAGGGTCTGGAGACTTGGAGACTTCAAAAATATTTGGGTGGGAGAAGCCTCTACCCCTGTCCCCATTCTGTCCTGAACGAGGCCCTACTTCTGCCTGTAGGACCTATGCCATCATGCCTCTGCCAGTCGCATGAAATGACCACACCACATGGACCATGTTCCTGCCTACTACCAGGACACTGCTGACAATCTCTGCCTGCACTGACCCTGGACTGTATATGGACAGTATCCCTGCCTGCTGCCTGGACAATTGCGTTCGCTTTTGCTGACCAAGTCCCTGCCTGCTGCCTGGACCAGTGTTATCCTCCTGTGGACAACTGTGCTACTAAAACCACAGGTAATCTTTAGTTTACCCTTTGCTCAGCAGAATGTATTTTGGGGTGTAATTATTTTTTACGTGCATGCTATGTGTCCCTAGAACACCTGATGGTGTTTCTTGTATGTGGCCAGGCTGTGTAAAAGTCTCACACATGTGGCATCGCCATACTCAGGAGGAGTATCAGAATGTATTTTAGGGAGTCATTTTTGCTATGTACATGCTATGTGTTGGAAATATCTTATAAATGGACAACTTTGTGTAAAAAAAAAAAAAAAAATGTGGTTTCATTTTTTTTCCCACATATTCCAAAAACTTCTGGAAAAAAAATGAAACGTTCAAAAGACTCATTATGCATCATAGATTATACGTTGGGGTGTTAGCTTTCCAAAATGGGGTCATTTTGTGGGCGGTTTCATTGTCCTGGTGCTCCAGGGCCTTCAAAAGTGTAACAGGTGGTTGAGAAATGAGATGTGCAATTTATGCTCATAGAATGCCTGAAGGTGCCATTTCAATGTTGGGCCTCTGTATGTGGCCAGGCTGTGTAAAAGTCTCACACATGTGGTATCGCCATACTCAGGAGTAGCAGAATCTATTTTGGGGTGTAATTTTTGCTATGTACATGCTAGGCGTTGGAAATATCTTATAAATGAACAACTTTGTGTAGAAAAAAATATGCGGTTTCATTTAGTTCGCACATTTTCCAAAAACTTCTGGAAAAAAATGAACCGTTCAAAAGACTCATTATGCCTCAGATTATACGTTGTGGTGTTCGCCTTCCAAAATGGGGTCAATTTGTGGGGGTTTCCATTGTTCTGGTGCTCCAGGGCCTTCAAAAGTGTAATAGGTAGTCAACAAGTTAGATGTGTCATTTATGCTCCTAGAACACCTGATGGCGCTCCCTGCATGTTGGGACTCTCTATGTGGCTAGGCTGTGAAAAAGACCCACACATGTGGTTTTGCCATAGTTAGGAGGAGTAGCAGAATGTATTTTGGGGCGTCATTTGTGGTATACACATGCCATGTGAGAGAATAACCTATACCAATGACAATTTTGTGGGGAGGGGGGTCTTCATTTTGCAAAGAATTGTGGGAAAAAATGACAACATCAAAAACCTCACCATGCATCTTACTAAATACCTTGGAATGTCTACTTTCAAAAAAGGGGTCATTTGGGGGGTATTTGTACTTTCCTTGCTTTTTCTTGTCGCAACAAATTAGATGGGCCACCAGTACATCGGGTGTGATCAATTTTTTATGATTTGCAACACAGTTTGATGGGAGCTTTTCATCGGATTTTCCGACCGTGTGTATGCGCATCAGTCTTTTTCTGTCGGAATTTCCGACAGACTTTGGATTGAGAACCTGTTCTCAATTTTTCAGACGGAAAACCTTTCTATCGGATTTTCCGATCGTGTGTATGCAATTCCGACACGCAAAATTCCGACGCATGCTCGGAAACAATTCGGCGCATGCTCGGAAGCATTAAACTTCCCTTTTATAGCGCTGTCGAACGTGTTTTATGCCGCTGTGTTACTGACCGTCGGAATTTGGTGTGATCGTGTGTAGGCAAGACAGTTTGAGCGAAATTCCGTTGGAATTCCGACGGGAAAACCATCAAAGCTTTTTCCGACGAGAATTCCGACCGTGTGTTCGCGGCATAACTTTCTCACAGACCAAATAATATCCACTAATCTGCAAAATCTTATCACAGAAACTAAAAATAAAATTGTTTTTCCCCCAAATTTTCGGTCTTTTTTCATTTATAGCGCAAAAAATAAAAAAAAACACAAAAAGAAATTTCTATTTGTATGAAAAAAATGACAAAAAATTTATTTGGGTACAGTATTACATGACTGAGTAATTGTCATTCAAACTGTGAGAGCACTGAAAGCTGGTCTGGTCAGGAGGGAGACTTAAGTGCCCAGTTGTCAAGTGGTTAATGTAGTTTTTTTTTCATTCATTCATGTGTTTACATCATATTCTGTTTTTTGATTTGTATTAAAGCTACTAAGCTAAGCAGGGCAATAACTTCTCCGCAGGATGTGGAAACCTTGCAAAAACATCTGAACAAATGAATGGGGTTTGCAACTACATGGCAAATGAGGTTCAATGTAGAAAAATGTTAAATAATGCATTTGGGTGCCAAAAATAGGAATGCAATCTAGACACTGGGTGGGGGGGGGACCTCAGGGAATTTAGGATGGAAAAGGACCTGGGGTCCTAGTAGATGATAGCAGCAGCTTGGCATTGCATGCCATTGCTGAGCCTAACAAAGCAAACAGAATATTGGCCTGCATTAAAAAGGGGATTAATTCCAGAGATAAAACGATAATTCTCCCGCTCTACAAGACTCTAGTCCAGCCACACCTAGAGTATGCTGTCCAGTTCTGGGCACCAGTCCTCAGGAAGAATGTACTGGAAATGAAGCGAGTACAAAGAAGGGCAACAAAGCTAATAAAGTGTCTGGAGGAGATTAGTTATGAGGAAAGGCTGCGAACACTGAACTTATTCTCTCTGGAGAAGAGATGCATGAGAGGGGATAGGATTTCAATTTACAAATACCGTACTGGTGACCCATAATAGGGATAAAACTTTTTTGTGGAAGGGAGTGTAACAAGACTCGTGGCCACTCATTAAGATTAGAAGAAAAGAGGTTTAACCTTAAACTACGTAGAGTGTTTTTTTACTGTAAGAGCTGCAAGGATGTGGAATTCTCTTCCACAGGCAGGGAGCATCGATATTTTCAAGAAACTATTATATAAGCACCTGAACAACCACAACATACAGGGATATACAAGGTAATGCTGACATATAATCACACACATAGGTTGGACTCGATGGACCTTTTTTGACCTCACCTACTATGTATCATGTGCAATAATGGAATTTTTATTTTATGTCTATTATATGTCCATTGGCTCGTCATATCTGCTATGTACCATGTCCATGCTATGTACCATGTGCATTTATATGAATAAACTTCCTCTTTATTGTGCAATGTATCTATTTATATACATTTTTGTCCAAACATACATCTCACTAAAAGTCCCAAATCCCCCCCCTCTTAATATAGTGCATCTTTAGGACAGAAATGTCAGCTTTCCCCTCATGTTCATACATGCCAGCAGTTCCCAAAACTACTTATTATATCCACATTTCATACAGTGAGCTTCGTTCTAATATATAAACAGCTACTCACAACTCTAGTTTTGTGTTTTCTATGCCTGTACCCTCCAATTTATTATGCCCACACCAAATTGGACATAAATTTTGCATTACAGAAGTTAAGTTTGGTTGTGGGTGCAAACCTGCTCAGCAATTACACGGTTACAAGCAGTCACTTCACTTCACTGTAAGCTGCATTAGGGTTAGGTTATATGTCCAGTCTAGAAACAGAAATGAAAAAGTGTTCTCCTTTGGGTAAATTCCTTAGGCAACAAGACCATTAATACTCACTGGCTGCTGGCTGAGCAGGAGGTTGCGAAGCTGAGGGTTGGCACCAGGATTTTGAGGTCTTAACATGGCTCCTCCCTGAGGATTCTGAGACTGACCTGGAGTTTGGACTGTAGCTTGGGAGGCCTGCTGAGGCTGCTGAGTGGTGCCCTGTGGGGGCTGTTGCTGTGGTAGCCGAATATGTAACTGAAATGAGAAACCATTCAATTATTGTCAATGCTGAAAATACTTGTGCAAGGTTTCTATTGGCCATGATGTAGGGGATAAGCCAAGGGAGAGCTGGCAAAAAATGAGAAATTTACAACATAGGGACATTCAGGCTATATATATATATATATATATATATATATATACACACACACATACACACACACACACATACATACATACATACACACATAAACATACACACAAACATACACAGTCATGCTCAAAAGTTTGCATACCCTGGCAGAAATTTTGACATTGAAAATATGACTGATCATGCCAAAAAACTGTCTTTTATTTAAGGATAGCAATCACATGAAGCCATTTATTATCACAGTTTTTTTGGATCCTTTTAAAATCATAATAACAAAAAATCACCCAAATGGCCCTGATAAAAAGTTTACATACCCTGGAATGTTTGGCCTTGGTACAGACACAGAAGGTGGCACACACAGGTTAAAATGGAACTTAAAAGGTTAATTTCCCACATTTGTGGCTTTTTATATTACAATTAGTGTGTGTATAAATATTCAATGAGTTTATTAGCTCTCACATGGATGCACTCAGCAGGCTAGACACTGAGCCATGAGGAGGTAGAAAACAACAGTCAAAAGACCTGCGTAACATACTTTCCGGATGCACTGTGCGTGTGTGTGTGTGTCGCGTGTATACACTTTCCAGAGGGTGAGGTGCATGTCGGACACAGCAGTATGTGTAATAGCAATCAAGCCTTCCCAAGGGCTCATATTATAAAATAAACAAGGTGGCATTGCTGCACAAAAATTTTTTAATGAAGAAGTATAAATTACATCAAAAGTATAAGGCAGTGACAGTTTCGGGCTAGTACAGATTCTCTCTCTCTCTCTCTCTCTCTCTCTCTCTCTCTCTCTCTCTAAACAATCAATAAAATATTAATTATATGTATAGGACTAAATGTAGCTATAAAGTGCCTGTTTGACTACATGTTTCACTATATGCTTCTTCAGGAGCGGCAAGGCAAATATTAACTACAAAAGAGAAAATGTACAAATAAGACATTAAATATAAGACAACTAATAAACAATATACAAAAAAAGAGCACCAGAGTACCTAATTAATATGAAAACACTGGAAAACAAAATCCATAGCCAAATAAAATGCACCCTGTTTAAATAATCTCAGGCTTGATGGTTCTCATAGAGAGATAGAGGTGCAATGGCAGTAGGGAACTTACCCAACATATATGAGATAAATGGGGAGCTTGTCAGACTCCTGTGGTATGGATGGAGAAGGCTCTCTCTCTCTCTCTCTCTCTCTCTCTCTCTCTCTCTCTCTATATATATATATATATACACACACAAAACTGACAGTGCCTTGAAAAGTATTCATACCCCTTGAAATTTTCCAAATTTTGTCATGTTACAACCAAAAACGTAAATGTATTTTATTGGGATTTTATGTGATAGACCAACACAAAGTGGCACATAACTGTGAAGTGGAGCACTGTTCAATCCATCATCAGAAAATGGAAACAGTATGGCACAACTGCAAACCTACCAAGACATGGCCGTCCACCTAAGCCGACAGGCTGGGCAAGGAGAGCATTAATCCGAGAAGAAACCAAGAGACCCATGGTAACTCTGGAGACATCAGCTGAAACCTCAGATAATTTAAAAGCAATCCTGCCCCGGGTCAGTGCAAATTAATATCAGCTGGTTCAGTATCAATTGATGGCCTATAAAAAGGTGTCATTACCAAGGTGTCACACAAGAAACATCTCATGTTGGGTAAAAGCAAAGAGCTCTCTCATGACCTAAACAACTTTATTTTTGCAAAATATACTGATGGCATTGGTTACAGAAGGATTTGTAAACTTTTGAATGTTCCAGCTAAGAAAAATGTTTTCAATAAAAATTATTTTTATTTAATATCAAAAGGTATAAAAAAGTAAACAAGTTGACTAACTGAAATAGTGACTAATAGAAATATACATAAACAATCAATAAAATATTAATTATATGTATAGGACTAAATGTAGCTATAAAGTGCCTGTTTGACTACATGTTTCACTATATGCTTCTTCAGGAGCGGCAAGGCAAATATTAACTACAAAAGAGAAAATGTACAAATAAGACATTAAATATAAGACAACTAATAAACAATATACAAAAAAAGAGCACCAGAGTACCTAATTAATATGAAAACACTGGAAAACAAAATCCATAGCCAAATAAAATGCACCCTGTTTAAATAATCTCAGGCTTGATGGTTCTCATAGAGAGATAGAGGTGCAATGGCAGTAGGGAACTTACCCAACATATATGAGATAAATGGGGAGCTTGTCAGACTCCTGTGGTATGGATGGAGAAGGCCAATTTCACTCAATAGAACCTGTTTTAAATGTTTAACCACTTCAATACCAGGCACTTTTGTGCCTTTCTGCCCAAGCCAATTTTTAGCTTTCATCGCTGTCTTACTTTGAATGACAATTGCGCGGTCATGCTACACTGTACCGAAACTATTTTTTTTATCATTTTGTTCCCACAAAGAGCTTTTTTTTGGTGGTATTTGATCACTGCTGGTATTTTTATGTTTTGTGCAACAAATAAAAAAAGATGGAAAATTTAGAAAAAATAATTAGTTTCTCTTTGTTTCGGTTATAAAATTTTGTAAATAAATAAGTTTTCTCCTTCACTGACGGGCACTGATAAAGGTAGCACTGATGAGGTGGCACTGATGATGGGCACTGATAGGTGGCACTGGTATGCAGCACTGATTGGCATTGATAGGCGGCACCGATGGGTACTTATGGGTGGCACGGATGCGCACTGATAGGTGGGCACTGATGGGCATCACTGATGAGGAGACATCTGGGGCAGGCAATGACTGACTGGCACTGACTGGCAAGATGTGTGGGCACTGATTGGCATTTGGGCACTTACTGGCATCCCTGATCATCCAACTGTTGTGGGTATCCCTGGTGGTCCTGGTGGCGTCCCTGGCGGTCAAGTGTGGGCATTCGGGGGGGCTGCGCCGATAAACAATCAGCGCAGACCCACCTGTCAGGAGAGCCGCCGATCGGCTCTCCCTGTTTACATCGTGATCAGCCATGATTGGACACGGCTGATCACGTGGTAAAGAGCCTCCGTCAAAGGCTCTTTACTGAGATCGTGTAGAGGTGTGTCAGACTGACACACCACACCACCGATCGCCACGATGCGCACCCCCACAAGCGCACGACGGCCGTTATGCTGCTGGATGTCATATGCTGCCCAGTCAGGATAACTGAACCACCGTCCAGCCACCATTCTGCTATAGGCCGAGCGGGAAGTGGTTAACCACATAAGCCCTGGACCATTTGGCTGGCAAAAGACCAGAGCACTTTTTGCGATTCGGCACTGCGTCTCTTTAACTGACAACTGTGCGGTCATGCCATGTGGCGCCCAAATAAAACTTACGCCACACATCTATGAACTGGCATTCAAGGAGCCTTTTTTTTTTTTTCAAAAGCTAGGCGTTTAAACGGGATACTAGAGCTACCCTGTGAAGTGTATAGTGGGATCCAGTGGCATGTTTATGTCTCCTGAAAGAATAACCCCCTTAGCAAATTGTGATAATTTAGTGAGGATTTGGGAGATAAAAGCGGGTTGATTGTGGTTTGGGCAGTAAACATTTGCTAGGGTGCATTGGGTGTTGCCTAGAAAGCCCTTGAGGAGGAGAAAGCGACCGTGATCATCCGATAGCATGTCCGTAAGTCTAAAAGATACACTTCCGCTGAATCCAATGGCCACTCCCTTGGCTTTATTGGTGTCAAATAGACTATAGTACCACTGCAGGAAATAGTGCGAGGATAGTTTGACAGGGGTCGTGTGTGTCAAATGTGTCTCTTGAAGAAAGGCAATGGAGCAGGAAGATTTTTTCAGTTCTCGCAGATTTTAATGCCGTTTCATGGCCACGTTTAGACCCCTTACATTATATGAGACAACAGTTAGAGTAGCCAGGTGTCAGCGGTGTATAAGCCTTCAGCTCATGAAGCCATTTATACCAGCGAGGGGCGTTCTCAGTTGGTGTAGAAGAGGTTTTAGAGCTCTGCGGCAGTCTAGGGTTTCCTTGGAGAGGTCAGGGAAAATGTTAATGACGGCTCCGTCAAAGTCAATGTTAGGTGTGCTCTGCAATTTGCCCAGAAGAGCGTTTTTGTCTTCAAAATAATGAAGGCGGCAGATAACATTCCTGGGTTGGTCAGTTGTGACGTTGCGCAGTCTCAAAGAGCGGTGTACATGGTCAAATCTCGGATACCCCAAGTTGAAGGTACGAGAATGTTCTCTGGTTGCCTCTGGCAACCACTGAATACGCAGATTTCTGCGATTGTGGTTTTCCAGGTCCTCAAGGCTTGTATAGTGAGGAGGGGTGAGCAAATGCTAATTGAGTGACTATCTCCTGTAATTCTTTTATGGCTGCCTCATGTGAGGCCTGGCGCTGCTCTGCGTCTTCAATTCTGGCTAGCAGGTCTGATTTCACTGCTGTATTTTTCTTTTTAATGTATTTCTCCAAACTGTGGAACATACCTGCAAGTTCTTTTTTGAGCCCACTCACCAGGGATGACATTTTGGAGCCAGCAGGGGATCCAGGGTCTTCCATGAGCTCTGAAAAAGCAGGAGGCAGGAGAACTCTCCTGGAAGGAAGCCGCATGTGAGGAGGGAGACCCAATAGAACTCAAGGTTCTGTCCTGTCCGCTGCGTGTGTTAGGGCTGGATCTTTCTACTGCCAGGTACCGCTTAAGAGCCTGCGGAGGATAGTTGTGCAGCTGAACCTTTCCCAGACCTCTTGCCAAGTGTTGAGTGGGGTCTGGAATCTTGTACAAGTTGTCGTGAGATGATCTCAGGGTGGGCATTGTCGTTAAAGCGTAGGAAATGCATAATCATGTCGTAGCGTCTCCTGGACATGACAGCAGAATATATGGGCATGTGGTGGATGGGGATGGTGGACCAGTAGGCATGGAGTTCGTTCGTTCTTTGCAAGCACCATATTGAACGCAAGGCCCAAAAACAATTTGAATTTGTCTAGTGTGAGACGTCGCCAATGGAACATGCGGGCATAAGATGAAATCAGGGTTGGCAGCAATAAATTGATCTGCATAGAGATTGGTTTGGTCCACCATGTACTGCAACAAATCTTCGGTGGAAAAACAAATAAAAATAATCCAATTGTGAAAAATTGGTAGTGTTGGGCTGCACACCTGGCTGTGCGGTGAAAGGTGGATTATAGCGGTAGTGAAACCTTTTAACAATGAGATCCCTCTGATGCTTTGGAAGCTCTCTGCGGACCATGGCTTTTGCTGTAGGATGCGAAAATGTCAGGAAAGACCTACTAGAACAGTTTAACTTTATTTGGGGTTAATCAGAGGCACTTTAAATTATGGCAGTTGTGTACTGACTCTTATTTAACATGAGTTTGAATGTGATTGCTTAATTCTAAACTCAGCTACATCCCCAGTTATAAGAGGGTGTGCACACTTATGCAACCACATAATTTTATCTGAAATTATTTATCTTTGTCTCATTTTTTACATCACAGAAACCTGACATTTTAACAGGGCTGTAGAGACTTTTTATATCATACACACACATATATAACTAACCACAGATCTTCTGTGGATGTAGGCTGCCTAAAATCCTTCTCTCTTCATGCAATGACAGACTTGATGATGTTGAGATCAAGGCTCTGTGGGAGCCAAACCATTCTTTACTTTCAGGACTCCTCATTCTTCTTTACACTGAAGATTGCGCTTAATGACATTTGCTACATGCGTGGGGTTGTTGTCCACCAGCAGAAAAAATTTGGGGCCAATCACATGCCTCACGGATGGTATGGCACACTGTGTCAAAACAGCTGCCAATGATCCCCCCCCCCCCCCCCCCCCCCCCCCCGACAGGTGTGCTTACATGATCGTGACACGGATTCTAAAGCTGGGGGGCCCACCATATGTCTTCTGCGATGCCCCTGCCTGTGCTGCAATAGCGTTGCTGCTTCTGTTTTACACATGCACCACGCTCAGCTGGCCATCTATTCCAGCAGCATGGCTTGCGCACATGTGGCCCGAGCTGCCGGGCGGGTGTCATTGGTTGACCAAAAAAAAAAAAAAAGATATTGTGGGCAGCAGTTATATGCCTCACTCCGCCCCTATATGTTGATCCTGCACACAACAAATAAAGCACAGAGGCTAGTAAAGCATTACAGTCTACAGTAGCCCAACAGCAAAGACCTGCATTTTACACCTAGAGGGAACAGACTGCTCCCAGTTAAGCAACATCTCCTAGTGGGGAGAAAGGAAGGAATACTCTACCCCAGGCAGTTAGGACTACCCATTACCAAAGGTGATAGTTAATAATAGTTATTAGAAGGCTACTAGGGCACTTGCCATTCCTCTCTTCAAGATTTGTCTTACAAAAGTTAGGTATCCAATCTTCACCCATAACAGTGGCAATGTGTCGCAGGACCTTAAAGAACTCAATCCCCCTTGATGGGTTCCATGGCCCTGAACCTGTATATACAGTGCCTTGCAAAAGTATTCACCCCGCCCTGGCATTTTTTGTGTTTTGTTGCCTCACAACCTGCAATTAACATGGATTGTTTGAGGATTTGCATCATTTAATTTACAGAACATATGCACAACTTTGAAGACGTTTTTTTTTTTTTTCTTATTGTGAAGCAAACAAATATGACAAAATAACAGAAACGTCAAGTAAAAGTCAATACTTTGTAGAGCCACCTTTTGCGGCTATCACAGCTCCAAGTTGCTTTGGATAAGTCTCTATGAGCTTGCCACATCTTACCACTGGGATTTTGGCCCATTCCTTCTTGCAAAACAGTTCCAGCTCCTTCAAGTTGGATGGTTTGCACTTGTGAACAGCAATCTTTAAGTCTGACCACAGATTTTCTATTGGATTGAGGTCTGGGCTTTGACCCTTAAACCACTCAAGTGGTGCTTCAGCAATGTGTTTGGGGTCATTGTCCTGCTGGAAGGTGAACCTCTGTCCCAGCTTCAAATCACACACAGAGTGGTACAGGTTTTGCTCAAGAATATCCCTGTATTTAGCACCATCCATCTTTCCCTCAACTCTGACCAGTTTCCCAGTCCCGACTTCTGAAAAACATCCCCACAGCATGATGCTGCCACCACCATGGTTCACTGTGGGGATGGTGTTCTTTTGGTGATGTGATGTGTTGGGTTTGCGACAGACATAGCGTTTTCTTTGATGGACAAAAGTTAAAATTTTAGCTTCATGAGACCAGAGCACCTTCCTCCATACATTTTGGGAGTCTCCAACATGCATTTTTGCAAACTCAAAACGTGCCATTTAGTTTTTTGCTGAAAGTAATGGATTTCTTCTGGCCACTCAGCTATAAAGCACAACTCTATGGAGTGTACAGCTTTTTGTCGTCCTAGGTACAGATACTCCAGTCTCTGCTGTGGAACTCTGCAGCTCCTCCAGGGTTACCTTAGGTCTCTGTGCTGCCTCTCTGATTAATGCCCTCCTTGCCCGGTTTGTGAGTTTTGGTGTGTGGCCGTCTCTTGGTAGTTTTACTGTTGTGCCATATTCTTTCCATTTGGTTATGATGGATTTGATGGGGTTTCTAGGGATCATCAAAGATTTGGATATTTTTTTTATAACCTAAACCTGACTTGTACTTCTCAACATTGTCCCTTACTTGATTGGAAAGTTCCTTGGTATTCATGGCAGTGTTTGGTTAGTGGTGCTTCTTGCTTAGGTGTTGCAGCCTCTGAGGCCTTCCAAAAAGGTGTGTAAATTGTCATGACAGATCATGTGACACTTAGATTGCACACAGGTGGACATTTCATGAATTATGGGACTTCTGAAGGTAATTGGCTGCACCAGAGCTTTTTACGGGCTTCATAACAAAGGGGGTGAATACATACACACATGCCAATTATCCATTTTTTATTTCTGAAAAATAGTTTTATGTATATATTTTTCTAATTTTACTTCACCAACTTAGACTATTGTGTTCTGATCCATCACATATAATTCAGATTAAAAAAACATTGAACTAAGGGCTGTAATTTGACAAAATAGGTAAAAAGCCATGGGGGGTGAATACTTTTGCAAGGCACTGTATATTGCCAGAAACTGCTTGTCCGTTATTACTGCACAAAGTTCCATATACACAGGGTCCAGCGCTAACCAGCTGCATTATAGGCAATCTCCACATCTCACCCTCTGCCACAGATGCAGGGCCTGGGTACCATTCTTCTGAGCATTTGGTGCTATCCAGATTCATTCTTATAGCTTATATCTCCTGCTCCCTGCTGGAACTGTTAATAATCTGGTAATATGCACAGGGAGCTGCACATCAGTGACCATCATCTTCAGACAACGACAAACAAACTGAGGTACTTCCTGTATGGGAGGAGTTTTATAGGAAAGGACTTCCTTCCTTTTTGCCAGTGTCCAATCACCTGTATGTGGCACATAACCCTATGAGGAATAATAGAACTGCTCTGTGTCCCATGAATAATGATAGAGAAAATAGATTTCCTGACAAGATCAACAGGTAATAATCCAATATGTCACTTAACCGCTTCCCGACCGCCTCATGCAGATATACTGCGGAAGAATGGCACAAACCTCTCCCCGTTCTTCAGCTCTGTGACCCGATCGCGGGACACCAGCGGCGATCGGGTCCGCTGGTCCCGCGGCCACGGAGCTTGCAACCGGGTCGCCAGCGCGCACGCGACCTACGGGCAGGCATTTAAAGGGCCACGTACAGGTACGTGATTTTGCTGGCGACCCGGTTGCAAGCTCCGTGGCCGCGGGACCAGCGGACCCGATCGCCGCTGGTGTCCCGCGATCGGGTCACAGAGCTGAAGAACGGGGAGAGGTTTGTGTAAACAAACCTCTCCCCGCGCTTCCTACTCTGCCTGTCATTGATCGGCTGTTCCCGGTCATCGGGAAAGCCGATCAATGACGTCAGACGTCAGGCCCGCCTCCTAATGTGTAAAAACACACACACGTCAGAGCCCATAACCCCTCCCCTCCCCCTAGTGGTTAACTCTTTCACTACAACTGTCATTTATACAGGAATCAATGCATTTAAATAGCATTGATTGCTGTATAAATGACAATGGTCCCAAAAATGTCTGATGTGGGCGCCATAATGTCGCAGTCACAATAAAAAAATCGCTGATCGCCGCCATTACTAGTAAAAAAAAAAAAAAAAATATTAATAAAAATGCTATAAAACTATCCCCTATTTTGTAAACGCTATAACTTTTGCGCAAACCAATCAATAATCGCTAATTGCGATTTTTTTAACCAAAAATATGTAGAAGAATACGTATCGGCCTAAACTGAGGAAAAAAAATGTTTTTTTTATATATTTTCGGGGGATATTTATTATAGCAAAAAATATTGCATTGTTTTTGCAATTGTCGCTCTATTTTTGTTTATAGCTCAAAAAATAAAAACCGCAGGGGCGATCAAATACCACCAAAAGAAAGCTCTATTTGTGGGGAAAAAAGGACGCCAATTTTGTTTGGGAGCCACGTCGCACGACCGCGCAATTGTCAGTTAAAGCGACGCAGTGCCGAATTGCAAAAAGGGGCCTGGTCCTTTGGCTGCCAATTGGTCCGGGGCTGAAGTGGTTAAGGACTCAGAATAACTAAAACTGAGGTGTTAATGGCAGTGACAGAAAGCATCATATCACATACATCACCCTAATTTTCCCATAATACTGTGTCTACATACTGATAAACTGTAAAACTTTGGGTACCGCTTCAGGTCTCCATCAACAAAGCCGGGACAGTCTCTGTAAACACTCACAAGGTAAAGAAGGATTCAAACCGCAGCACACCAAAGGAAGCCCAGGTATCAGACAGATAAGAAATGGCTTCAGCCTTGCTCCATCCAGGGGCGGTATGGCCTGGATGGAACCAGACAAGCGGTTTCTCATCTGTCTGGTACCTGCTTAACTGATGTGTGCCAGGGGCTATAACCACAGAGGAAGAAAAACATTTCCTCAAGTGTTCAATCTTCAATATTCTCCAGAGGTCCCCTCACCCAGAAACTATAAAGGAAACTCACCAGGTTCTGCGATCGCTGCTGTTCATCCATCATAGTAACCTGACTGACAGATTGCATTCCTGGTGCTACTTGCTGACCTGGCATCTGTAGAGAGGTGATTGCAATAGAAGAACTCTGATGTAAATAGCTATTGTTATACAATGCAGCATTGCATTTACTAGCTTCAGTTGAGATTAATTTACCTGTTGTGGTACAGTCTGTGTCACAGGTAAAGCATTGGGCTGTTTCGATAAGAAGCCTTGAGGGTTGTTTTGTATAGAGCCCGCATTCATAGACTGAGCTGTTCCCATTTGCTGCAACCCGAAAAAAAAGAAAAGAAGATTAATACAAAACAGCATTGATAGATGAAGATGATAAAGGATAGAGTACAATAAAGTAAATACACTTGAGAAAGGTGGGTAGTTGAAGTGTATCTAAAACCAAAACTTTTTTTTTTAGTTTGCATTTGTGAGTTGGTTAGAACCAATAAGCTTTTTTTTAATGCCATCTCTGTCCCCACTAAGGAGAGTCACCCTCTCCATTTCCTAGTGACCACTGGCATTCCCAGCGACCACTAGTTTAGTCAGGGGAAAAAAAATTAAAAAAAATAAAATAAAAATGTATCCAAAATTGTTTTCACAAGAATAGAGGATGAGGCCCCTTTCACATGCGCTCAAATTAGGTCCGCCTATTAGTTTTTAAGGCGGACCTGATCGGATGCTCCGTGCACCTTTATGGAGCGGCAGATATCAGCGGTGACATGTCTGCTGACATTCGGCGGTATGTGATCAGAGCCTGTCTGTGAAATCCAGAAGTCACTAATCCATGTCTTTAAGGACCTTGCTTTGTGCACTGGTCCAAATCATTTGGTGGAGTGGGGATTATGGTGCGGGCCCCTTAGTTCCAGTGAAGGGAACTTTAAAGGCATCAGCATACCAAGACATTTTGGACAATTTCATGCTCCCAAATTTGTGGGAACAGTTTGGGGAAGGCCCCTTCCTGTTGCAACATGACTGTGCACCAGTGCATAAAGCAAGGTCCATAAAAGACATTGATGAGCGAGTTTGGGGTGGAGGACTTGACTGGCCTGCAGAGTCGTGGCCTCAACCCGATAGAACATCCTTGGGATGAATTGGAGAGGAGACTGCGAGTAAGGCCTTCTCGTCCAACATCAGTGCCTGTCCTCACAAATGCGCTTCTGGAAGAATGGTCAAACATTCCCATAGACACACTCCTAAACCTTGTGGACAGCCTTCCCAGAAGAGTTGAAGCTGTTATAGCTGCAAGCAGCTCAATATTGAACAATACAGACTAAGACCGGGATGCCATTCAATTTTGCGTGTGTGTCTAAAGGCAGGTGTCACAATACTTTTGACAATATAGTGTATCTTATTCATGTCGTACACCATGACCATTCAGATGTTCAGGACCCTTTTAACCACATGGTCAATTCCAAAATGGTGTATGTATGTGTGTGTATGTATGTGTATATATATATATATATATATATATATATATATATATATATATATATATATATATATATACACATATACACACACACACACACATTATATATATATATATATATATATATATATATATATATATATATATATATATATATATATATATATATATATACACACACACACACATATACACATACATACATACATACACACACACATACATATATATATATATATACACACTCCACAAATAGATTATAAAATGCACAATCACAGAGTCATAGGGAAATAATAGAACTTGGGCTTCATTAGCCATGCATAAAAGAGTACAGCTATGGGCAACAAAATGAATAAGGGGATGAGGCTCTCAGCTATGGGGGTGGATTACATAGACTATAGTTATTCATTCTGGGAAAATGCTCTTAAAGTGTCACAAAAGCCACATCATAAAACTATCAATAAATGCTGTATTACATGCTGTTCATACTCACTGGTTGATCTTGCTGTTCTCAATCTCCACCTTTTGATCTTGTCCCCAATGCAGTTGAGGATTTCGTAGAGCAGTGTTGGCAGCTCTGCACATGCTCAGTTTCCAGCAAGTATAGTATAGTATTTCCTCCCCATCACATCTGAGCAGCCCATGTGACTAGAGTCAAATTAGTGGGCGTATACACAGTGGTAAATGACAGTCCACACCCTCCTCCTCCATGCCCACTAACTAGCTAAAAACAAAGTGTTCAGATGTCTTCTCAGGATACAGAATATACAGGGCTATGGGAATTGTTAGAGGCTACAAATCACACACACACAGACACACACATAGATTGAACTGGATAAACCGGTCTTTTTTCATCCATCCTTGTACCTGAAGACAAAGCAGGTCCAAATGTATCTTTTTCTACAGCAAGACTTTATTTTCCTCCCTACTAGTTAATTTACACCACTACCCAGGTGTCGCATGACTGAACCTGGATCAGATGACCTTCCAGGAAGATGGTCCCATGCTGCAGACACCCAAAGCTCCAGGATGTTGAGAGATAAGATTCTTCTGAGAACTTCTCCCCAGCCCAACAGGCTAGTATTCCTTGTATTCCTTTCTAAAAGAGTTGAAAGAAGAGCTTCTGGATTCCTGAGCTACCAAATAGTTTTGCCGAACGGATTGGGCTGTCCGGGGACCTGCTTGATGGTGACAGAATGTTGCATTGTAGAGAGGTCTGTAGTGAAAAAGGACAAATGGGACTGCCCTGAAAGAGGCTATGATTAGACCTAGGAGTTTTGTAAAAGGGCAGATATTTGAATGACTGAGACTGGACTGATCTGAGATCAGAGAGTTTAATGTTTTAAAACTTTGTACTGAGCTGTGCCGACAACTTGGTCAAAATACTCCAAGCGATGAGTCAGTTCCATCAACAATTTCTGAAGGTCCATGATCCATACAAAGTGCTATAACATCTGGAATGTAGATGTTGTGGAAGTATCCGACACTGGAGATGCCAAGCGATTAAAGTGGGGCTAGTAATGGGGCAAGCACATTGATGAACACCCGAGGTGCAGATGAAAGGCCGGAGGGCAGGGGCATGAACTGGAAATGCAGGTGACCCAAAGCAAAGCACAGGAAATGGCGATGAATTGGAAAGATAAGAACATAGGAGGTATGCCTCCTTGGTGTCCACAAAAGCCAGAAAGTCTTCCTGGTGAAGGAAAAAGTTTTGGAATCTGAATAGGTGGGAGTAAAACCGCTGGAACTGTTCTGCCATAGAAACTGTAGCAATGACACCTTGATCCCAGCTGACCCAAGAAGGATACATAGAGATCTGATAATCAGGGCTGTGACACAGGAAAGCTTGTAACCCCTGGAAACAACCTCCTGAACATCTAAGATGCAAGCTATTCAAGAGTCCACAAAGGCTAACAATTCATCCACTTTGGAAAGTGGGGTGCAGCTTCATACAAAGATAGGATTGTTTGAGTGTTTGGCAGAATTTGAGTCCTAGAGATTACAGGTGAACAGGGAGTCAAGGTTGGGGAGCCTGGAAACAGAAGTTGTGGGAGTTGTAAAACAAAAATTACTTTCCTAAAAGAAGAAGTATAGCCAAAGCTTGTTTAGCTGTACTTCTATGGATCACAGGAGTGCAATTTGTTTTGCACTCCTGTGACCCGTTTTTAGCAGAGAGCGGACTTCTGACATCACCAATGTCAGTCCAGGCACTGCGTCATCCCGACCACAGAGTCTGGATCCGCCAGGTGCCTGGACTGACACCCAGCTCAGCCTCTCTGTGAGCCGCTGAAAGCCTGAAACGGCTGCTCTGCCCCCTCCACAGCTCAGAGCTCCAGTGAGTGAGGAGGTAAAAGAGCTGTGACTGACAGTATATAGTTCTCTCCTCATGGAGCTCTGAAAACCGAGCGCTGTGATGTTCGATCGCTCAGTTCTCAGTGCAGAGGCGTCAGGGGACAGATGCAGTATCGGGCCAAAGCCGCATCTACCTAGGCAAGTATGAATCTGCAAAAAAATTTATTCCCTTACGAGTTGAGAACATTTCAGCAGTTGGTCACAACTGCAGCTTAAAGCAACAATCATTTGCTTTACACATTCTGTTGCAATGTTTTTTATTAGAGGTTAATAGGCAACAATACAGCCATAAGCCCTTGATGGTAACAGTGAATGGAGCTTGCAACTCAAGCGAGACACAAAGAAAAGAAAAAGCATACATCAACAACATGTATGGTAGGTGCAGCAAACCGAAATATCGAAATTTACCCTTGAAAGGGAGATACCAGAGAAAATCAGTAAAAGGTATAAGGGAATGTATATGCTAACTCTTACGGGAGCAGCTTAAGTGTTTCATTTTGTTTCAGGAGATAACAGGCACAAAAAGAACAGGGCGCTACATGATTTGTCTTTAAGTCCTAATAGGACACAAATCCATCAAAGGGCAAAACGAGGAGAGAATAGGAGGGAGAAAAAGGGAGGAAGAGAGGAAGAGCAAAGAGACATGATCCACCTCATTCCAGCAAAGAGAAAGGATTTGTTTCTTAAGATGTGGTCTTAAGCAACTAATCTTGCATTACACATTCTATGATTAGTTGAACAACTGCAGCAATGACAAGCTTGCTTTAAAAGGGACTTTGACAAATAAGCCAGGGTTTGGCAAAGCAAGGTTACAGCAAAAGCTGGCTATAGATTGATAGAAATCTGGGCAGTTCAGCAGGGCCTCGCCAAATTTTGACACATTTTTGTCTGTTTCCGTTCCAGAGATGATTCTAAATGATAGACTTCTCGCAATCCAGCATGTTGGACAATTTTTCTTCAATCAGCGCCATCGCACTGATTAGTATATTCTGACAGCAGAGGAATCCCTGCAGTCAGAATAGCATATGGGGGGGGGGGGGGGGATTCCTTCATCCACTTCACTTGGGTGGGTGGGGAATCTGTTCAGTTTTTTTATTGATTAACCCGCTGGCTGATCAAAAAATAAATAAAACTGATCCATGGCCAGCCTAAAACTGGATGAATTGGGAACAGAGGGGTGCCAGACTGAGTGCAGTATAAATCATATACTTAATAAAAGTAGTAACTCACAGGTTAAATTAGGTGAGTTCAGTATGTGGTGAAAATCGCCAGTCCTGGAGTCTCAGATGTGCCTCTGTGGGTCACTGCGGTCATTGGTGACTGGACACCCAATTTTTTCACTAAACAGCTCGTATTGGTCACCAATACAAATCCCCTCCCACCTTTTTACCCAATTGTTAATAATTTAATAATAATTCTCTGAATCATTTTTTTAGTTAATTTATTCACACAAATTTATAAATTTTATATCCGAGCCTGATCGATGAGGTCTGAGTGGTAGCCTCTCTCTATAAATTTCTGTTTGAGATGAACACTTTGTGCATTATAATCCTCTAGCCTAGAACAATTGTGCCGTAACCGGCAAAATTTACTTTTGGGGACATTTTTGACCCATTTTGGATGGTGACAGCTGGTGAAATGTAAAAACATAACGAAATAACGTCGTGCTCGGGCCTCCGAGGTTCATAGAGATGACTGGGGACCATCTGGTCACCAGAAATCTCTATGCTTAACTTCCGGCGGTGACCGATTCGTTCTCCAGTTATCTGGTAGAAGCACCGGAGGGCTGCGGGAGGGGGGGGGAGGGAAACGTCCCCTTCCATTGCCTGTAAGAACAATCAAGCGGCTGAACTGCAGCCATGATTGTTCTTACAGTGCACAGAATCGACAGCTGAAAATGATGATATCTAGACAATGCCTGTAGCGGTAGGCATCATTCAGATATCCCCACTCAAAGTCCAGGACGTCACATGACGTACCTTGGGCGGTTAGTGGTTAAAGACAGGTGCAATCTTTGCTAGAATGGTAATGGTTTATGCCGACAGTGTGGTACTCAGGCTGGCATGCTACTTCACATTTTCTGGGATTGTCCGAAGCTGCGCCCTTTTTGGTGACAAGTCTTACAGATCATACACAAACTTAGACATTTCCCTTCTGGACGATCCAGCGGCAGTGCTCCTATACTGTAAATCCCTGCTAAAACAACTTTTAAATGCAATCAGGGCCTGCATCCCCAGCATGTGGAAACAATCCCCAGCTACTGTGCCGCAATGGTTTGCCAGGGTGAACGATATGGATGGAACATATGACCTCTGCCCTTAGGGAACACACGCTGGCTACACTGGGATATGTTCCACTTTTCAGATTAATATTGGACTTATTCCTAACAGAAGCTCTTTCCTCCATGGGAAAGCTCCATTTGCGGGAGAAAAAGGGCATACATTTTGTTTGGGTACAGCGTCGCATGACCGCACAATTGTCAGTTAAATCGACTTAGTGCCGCAGTGGCCTGGTCATTAAGGGGGAAAATCTTCCATTCCTTAAGTGGTTAATTATTAATTATTTTTATTTTTCTCGTTTTCTCTATGCCCCCTTTCTAGGCATCTAGGATGTCTACTCTTTCTTCCCATAACCCCCCCCCCCCCAAAAAAAATACTCTGTTTGCTAGTGTGAGGGGGAAGCATGGGGCCCTTGACCATGCAACGCCTATGCTCTGCTCCCCTCCTAAGGATTTCATACTTGCTAGTTCGTAAAATTAACTTTTTCTGCATGGTTTTCTTTTAGTATGGCATATCACTTATGTTTTTCTATATGTCTTCCACCACAATACAAAACAAACAACACTTTATATCGATGTGCTGGAACTTTGTTACTTTATTGATTTTCATAAATTTGCTGTTCAGGTTATATACATTTCTTTAAATCATCTATGCTATGTCATGTCCTGCTATATTGTGATGTTGCATACCTTAAATAAGGAATTAAAAAAAATCAGAATGGTAGGGTTTTTTTTAAGATGGGATAATGCCGAATCCACTCTAGGGGAAGAAAACATTTTAACTTAGTCCTCTTCAAATGGGTACAGTGGGTACACTGGAATGGCCTTTGCAGTCTCAGGGGCTCTAAATGGCACAAGACTAGGAATAGCACTGGTAGAACCAAACAGGCTAATACTCTTGTTCCAAAGTGGTGTGGACTGCATCAATAAGAGCCAAAACGGTTTCCTGGGGGTAATGGTAAAAGATTGCGACTTCTGGTAGGCAAGTTCGTCTGGCAAGAGCTGAAGTGTCTCAGAATCAGAGTCTCAGTTTTATTACTTGTTGATCCTGCGAGTAGATTCATTACAGGGAATTAACTAAAACTTTCTGCGCCATTATAATGGTGCAGGAAACAATGTTGAGAGTGGTGTGCACCACATTAACTAAGCAGATAGACCCGTTTCAGGTGCATCTGCACCACCTGTAATATGGAAAACTGCCTCAGAACACTGCAAGCTTTAATGTGGTGTAGGGGGAGTGAGCAGGAGCACTGGGGACACTGCGATGTAAAGGGTGGGGGGGGGGGGGGTTGTGATGTGAGGGGGCAGAACAGTAACATCAATAGGAGGTTAAGGACACTGATGAATAACAGGGAAGGCGGTCACTTCTATAAAGGTGGGCTGTAATGTGAGGGGATCTGTGATGTGAAAGAGGGACTGAGGATACCGCTGTATGTGAAGGGGTGACTATGAAGTGAAGGGGGGACTGAACACTGATGTAAAGGGGGAACCATCATGTAAAGAGGGTCAGAGGAGGGACAGACTGATGTGACGGGGGTTTGTCAGGTTATGGCAGGGCACTTCTGTAAAAGGGGCTTTGATGTAAAAGGGGGGGGGGGTGACTGATGTAAAAGGGGGTGGGAGGATACTAGTGTAAAGGGGGGGGGGGGGGCTATGATATTAAGGATCTGAGCACAAACGTGACTTGGCCTCTGCTGGAAAAAAAATGTACTGACTGGACATCTGAATTTTGGGAGGAAACTGGAGTACCTGGAGGAAAACCACACAAGCACAAGGAGAGCCTAAACACATGCAAAAATAATTTTAAACAATTCTATATACAAACAGCAGACTGTAGTTCAGTCATTCAGTCAATATGGAACCAATAAATCTCATAATTGGAGGGTATGTTGCATGTTGTGGCCCTGGCAACTCGTGTTCCACATACAGTATTAAAGGTCAGAAATACAGATTTATATTCTTACAGGAAATTCTCATTAAATACATTTCGCATGCAAACTGCAAGTAAAGCCAAGTATCTACAGAAATAATAAGTCACAAAATAATTTTAATAATTAATACTACTATAATAATATAGTGAACAAGGCAGAGCAGCACAGTAAAACTTGGCCAAATAAGCTAACAAAATGAATTTCATTCTCCAACAAAACATCAATATTCTAGAAATTTGGTATTAGCAATATAACCTACAATATCAAACAAAGTTGTAGAAGTAAAAGATTTATACATTCCAAGCACAAAATATCTGAAGGCAGAGCTTATCCAAGCCTGATATTTAATTTGTGAACGGATACTGGTGGGCTAAATCAATAAAATAACTTAAAGTGGAGCTCCACCCAAAAAGGGGAAGCTTTGCTTGTTCACTTCCCTTTGGGGGGGGGGAATACCTATTAAAACCAGGTATTCACTCCCACTTCCGTTTAAGATCGCTGCATCATTGTGCGGCGATCTATGAAACTCCAAGGCCCCTTCTCTCTCCCCCCAGCTGCCTTCTGGGAAACACACAGGTCCCAGAACACAACGGAGGCAATAAGAAAGCGCAGCGTGACTCGCACATGCGCAGTAGGAAACAGGCTGTGAAGCTGCAAGGCTTCACTTCCCGTTTCCTTTAGGGTTTAGTGAAGATGTTTAGTGAAGATGCTCGCACGCGGAGCCGATGGACGGATCGGCTTGGGGTGCTGACAGCACAGGCCCTCTGCACAGGCAAGTGTCCTTATATTAACCACTTCAATACAGGGCACTTATATACACCTTCCTGCCCAGACCAATTTTCAGCTTTCAGCGCTCTCACATTTTGAATGACAATTGTGTGGTCATGCGATGCTGTAAACAACATTTTTATATTTTTTTTTCCTAAAAATAGAGCTTTCTTTTGGTGGGATTTTTATTTTTTGTGCTACAAATAAAAAAAAAAAGAAGGAAAATTTTGAAAAAAAAAAACTAAAGTTGTAAATAAGTTTTCTCCTTCCCTGATGGGCACTGACGAGGCTGCATGGACAGGCACTGATGAGGCACTTATATGCAGCACTGATATACAGCACTCATAGGTGGCACTGGAGGGCACTGATTGGTGGCAATAAAAGATGGTACTGATAGGCAGCACTGATAAGAGGTGCTGGCAGGCATCGCTGATGGGTACAGAGTGCCATCAATAATGGGCAATGATTTCCATCCCTGATGGGCTCTAGTGGGCTTACCTGGTGGTCATAGATGGGTATCCCTGGTGGCCATGGGTAGGCTCCCTGGTGGTCCTGCACTGATAATCAGTGCAGACCCCCCCCCCCCCCCCACCCCCCCCCCCCCCCCCCCCCCCCCCCCCCCCCCCCCTGCCCCCCCCCCCCCCCCCACACCCCCCCCCCCCCCCCCCCCCCCCACCCCCCCCCCCCCCCCCCCCCCCCCCCCCCCCCCCCCCCCCCCCCCCCCCCCCCCCCCCCCCCCCCCCCCCCCCCCCCCCCCCCCCCCCCCCCCCCCCCCCCCCCCCCCCCCCCCCCCCCAACCCCCCCCCCCCCCCCCCCCCCCCCCCCCCCCTTTCAGGAGAGCAGCCGATCGACTCACCTTGCACCTGTCAGTGCAAGTAGAGGAAAAGCCGATACACTGCTTTTTAGGGGTGCAACGGATAGTCACCGATCTGTGATCCAAACGGGTCAACCTGTTCGGATCTGCACACCACACGATCCGTGAAGCGCTCTGCTGCCTCGGCCTTAGGAAAGGCCGCGGAATCGGCATAGCTCGGGAGTGGCAGCCATCTTGGTACACCCGGTGGCCGTTTGCCACGTGATCACTCTGTCAAATGACGGAGTGATCACTTGTAAACAAACCAACGTCATGTCGTGACGCTGTTTCCTCTCCCCCCCTCTGTGTTCTGATCTGTACAGTGGAGGGGAGAGAGATCGGATGACAGCAGCGCTGTGGGCTGGATCTGCAGTGCCCACAGCGCTGCTCTGACAATTGCAGTCAAATCCATGGCTCCATCCATCCATGCTCAGCCATCCCTCCATACCCAGCCATACCCGGCAATACTCGGCAATACCCAGCCATACTATGCAATACTCGGTAATACCCAGTGATACTCGGCGACACCCAGCCATGGTCAGCCGTACCCAGCCATACTCAGCCAATAATACAGTGGGGGAGATGTCCATTACAGTGGGGGAGACGACATGGATATTACTGTGGTGGAGATGACGTGGATATTACTGTGAGGGAGATGACGTGGATATTACAGTGGGGACTATATGGTGGTGGAATTTGCACAGGTTTTTGCAAATTCAATTATTATTTGCTGATCCGATCCGTGACTCTGATCCGAGAAACGATCTGATCCGTGAGTTTTCTGATCCGTTGCACCCCTACTGCTTTTTCTATTTACACTGTGATCAGCTGTGATTGGACACAGCTGATCATGTAGTAAAGAGTCACTATCAGAGGCGCTTTACCTAGATCGGAGATGCGGTGTGTCAAACTGACACACCACCGATCGCAGCTTATCCTGCTGGACGTCATATGATGCCCAGCTAGGATAACTGAACCATTTCCCGGCCGTCATTCTGCTATAGGCCGGGCGGGAAGTGGTAAAAAGTCAGCAGCTACAGTATTTATTTTTTCCCCCCAGGCTGAAACTCCACTTTAATATAATACATGTCTTCTCTCCTCGAAAATTCAAAGTTCTATCATCTGCTGAACTCTGTTAGGCCCCTTTCACACTGGGGCGGGAGCCGCGGCGACAGTAAAGCAGCGCTATATTTAGCGCTGCTTGACCGTCGTTTTGCCCGCGGTATTCGGCCACTAGCGGTGCGGTTTTAACCCCGCTAGTGGCAGAAAAAGGGTTAAAATCCCCTGCAAAGCGCCGCCGTAGGTATTGCCGCGGTATTACAGCGGTGTCCCATTGAAATCAATGGGTAGGAGCGGTATAGGAGCGGTGAATACACCGCTCCTATACCGCTCCAAAGATGCTGCTAGCAGGACTTTTTTGACCGTCCTGCTAGCGCACCGCTCCAGTGTGAAAGGCCGCCGGCTTTCACACTGGAGTGAATGGTGCCGGATTATTTCAGGCGCTGTACAGGCGCTATTTTTAGCGCTGTACCGCCTGAAAAAACGCCCCAGTGTGAAAGGGGCCTTAAAGTGGTTGTAAGGTTAAAGGAATTCTCTGCATTAAGGTTTCATAGTTTCATAGTTAGTAAGGTTGAATAAAGACATCAGTCCATCCAGTTCAACCTGAGCGAGTGTCTACAATTGTCCCCATCCCTGTACTTTGCACACTCACATCAGTCCCTACCCTCAAGGAGCCCACAATCTAAGATCCCAATTCATATACTAGGGCCAATTTTTGGACAGAAGCCAATTAACCTACCTGCATGTCTTTGGAAGGTTAAAAAAAAATTTCAATAGCAGCTCCCCCTTTCACTCGATCCTGTGCTGTCCCATCTGCAGCAGTTCTGGTCTTCTCTCCCCTCTCTTACAGTCTTGGCTGAGGGCAACAGGAGGCATTGGCCCCTGCTGCTGTCAGTCAAATGTAGTGAGGAGGGAACGGGGGATGGGGCCAAGCCGCACTGTGTGTCAATAGATGCACACAGCCCACCTCGGGATCGAGCTTGACATAGGCACTCAGAGAATAGGAGTCAAGAGTGCTGGCAGGGGACCCCGGAAGAGGAGGGCTGCTCTGTGCAAATCTATTGCGCAGAGCAGGTAAGTATAACATGGCCCTTACAATCACTTTAAGAAGCTGCATCAGGTAAGACAATTTACAAACTACCATGCAAAAAAATCTCTCTGCCTGATACCTCAAGAGATACTGCTCTCTAGCATCCACACAAAACTGAAATATTGTCATGGCCGTCAGGTAACCTCTGGTATGGCCATTGATCATCTAAATGATCACAGATTCTTGTTATGACATGTTGAAAAGCACCTTGTGACAGAAGCATAAATCTTTAGAAAAAAAAAAAAAAAGAAGACTTAGAAAAACAAGCCATTGCTTACATTTCGTTGCTGGTCAATCTTCTGCATCTGTACTTGTTTGTGATTGGTGATTACTTGTCGGATACCATTGACAAAGCCACTTTGATCATACGGTATCAAGCCCATGAAGATCCTCTTTTTGGAAGAGTACAGTAGCATGAGAACGCGTACCTCACATGGTGTAGTATGAGGAAAGTGAACACAACCTGCCTAAAAAGATAGTGAGAACGGCAACAGATGAAAATCAAACCGTTTAAACTACAATGTATAAAAAAAAGTTATTCAACTTATCAGCAAACCTATTCATTATACTTTTCAGTTGGCATGGACAGGTGAAAAAAAAAGATCAGACGTCACTAGGGACTATTAAACAAAATGTTCAGAAACTCAGCCACAGTCTGACACCAGGTT
The DNA here is from genome assembly GCA_028564925.1 of Lithobates sylvaticus. Classification (NCBI taxonomy): domain Eukaryota; kingdom Metazoa; phylum Chordata; class Amphibia; order Anura; family Ranidae; genus Lithobates; species Lithobates sylvaticus. The sequence continues at coordinate 63,349,310 of CM053035.1, read as the reverse complement.
AATGAATGAGTCATCATTAAAAAGAAACAGTTAGGCCCCTTTCACACTGGGACGGTTTGCAGGCGCTATTGCGCTAAAAATAGCGCCTGCAAACCGACCCGAAACCGCTGTTGCTGTGTCTTCAGTGTGAAAGCCCGAGGGCTTTCACACTGAAGCGGTGCGCTTGCAGGACGCTGGAAAATGTCCTGCAAGCCGCATCTTTGGCTCGCTGTAGGAGCGGTATATTTACTGCTTCTATAGCGCCCGTTCCCATTGGAAACAATGGGGCAGCGCTCGGAACCCGCCCGCAAAACGCCGCTGCAGCGGCGGTTTGCGGGCGGTATTGACCCTTTTTCGGCCGCTCGCGGGGGGGTAAAACCACCCCGCTAGCGGCGAAATGCGCCGCTAAAACGCTGGTAAAGCGGCGCTAAATATAGCGCCGCTTTACCGCCAGCGCCACCACCGCTCCAGTGTAAAGTAGCCTCATAGCAGGATGATGAAACAGATCTGAGCTTGCATCTCCAGAACTGTTTGGCATATGGCACACCTCTTATGGCTCCTTAGTACAAAGCCTTTGGGCTGACATATCTCTCTATCTGTAAAGCAAGCAAACAAGCAGATGTATGATTCAAATGACATGTAAAGGAAGCAAAGCAGGTAGGCAGGGTGGATAAGTCTTCTCTAAAACTTCTGTGCATTTACTACAGTAGTCTGTTTCTGCTCCCTCTCACAGGTCATTATAAAGCTGGGACTCTTTCAAAGCTACCTTCATTATTTATTTTAGAGTTTATTTTGATGATGCCCAACATGCATCCTAGATTAGGTCTGGTGAACAGTGAGCTGCACTGTAGATGGGCTAACTGGACAGTCTATCCAAGACTAGAATATGAATTTGCCAGCAGCCAATTGAAGAATTGCACATATCTTCCAAACATCAGAGCTGGAGAAGGAAGTAGGGCTGCGGAAATTAAAGATGAATTCCTCGAATAATTTTTTTGATCAATCAAAATTCTTCTGATCGGTACTCACCACTCCGCTGGCTTCCGGGTCTTCAGGGAGTTACGGTGACGTCACGGACATCTACGTCACCGGACTCCTCCCCCTTCCCCAAGTGCCTCCGTCTGCTAACGAAGGGAAGGGGGGAGGAGTCCGGTGACGTTAAAGTTCTGATTGAACGCAACGCGTATGGGGGAGGAGCTACGCATGACGTCACCCGCTGCTGCCCTATGGAACTAACACGATTGTCGGCTTTACATGCTGTGTTTTTATCATCTTTATGTGAGTAGTTTGTGTTTGAACACAAAAATGAAATCTTATACTTAAGCGGTGAGCACTTAGATCTTTTCTTTCTACCCATGACCTGGCATCCGTGCTGAGATCTAAGGAGACGTGAGAAGTTTATGGTCTGTGTTAACCCTTTTGATACCCGCTTGCATGACTACCTGTTTGCACAGGGTCCATGCCATAAGGTGAGAGTGATTAGTTAGACCGGAGATGGAGGGATCGTCACACTACTGTGGAAAAAAAATTATTTACGTCAGTGCTACAGTTTGAATTTAAAACGTATTTGTGAACTGTGAAGTTAAGTCATGGATTGTGGAAACTAACTAGTGTCGGGTGATTGTATATAGTGTATACCACATTTACCATTGACTAATGCATAGTTGCAATGCAAGGAGATCAGCTAAAACTAGTTGGATCTGTATGTGCGTTATGATTAATCGAAATTAGTTGATTAAACGATTTTAAAAAAAATTGATTAAATCGAACACGAAAATTTTATTCAGTAACATCCCTAGAAGGAAGACATCCACTCTCCTAAGAAAACTAGCTAGAACTGGATGTTATATACACTAAGGTCGCCTACAGTCTTGTTTGCACTAGTGTCCAATGATCATTTTATATATGCCAGATTCTCTAAAAGGATCAGAGAGAAAATTAGGCTTGGTTAAATGCAATAAAGAAATTAAATCAGTTAAATCTAAAAATTCCCTCGGTTCTTACATATGTTGTGACTGCATAATATAATATATTAATTATTTTCCTTTATTTTCAACTGGTCATTTTGCCAGTAACACTTCCTGTCCTGGAATAACAACACTCAATGTATTGTTATCTATAGAACAGCAGCATGTCAACCTAGGACAAAAAGTGTGTTAGGACTACAGAACAACCCACCTCATCTTTATAACAGAGAGGAATATGTCATGTAGTTCACAGAAATAAAGCTGGAAATACATTAATCCTTTTTAAAATGACCCGATTCCCCTCATCCACATCAGGTGTGAGAAATCACTTCCATTGTGCTATTGTGTTCTGATGGCAGGGAGACTTCCCCGCCTTCAGAATACGCTGAACCAGTGCCGACAGGTATAGCTTTTTGTTCAGGAAAAACCCAATGGGTTGGTTGTACAGAAGTCGATCTACCAATTGGCTTCTGTACAACCAGCATGCCTATACAAGAATCACAATTTGGCAGGCTCCTGCTGAACCAGCAAAATTTTGATCCACATATGGCTAGGAAGGGCTAATAATGTTTGACTGTAGAGTGCACAAAACAGCACTGGATTTCTGAAACATATCGAAAAGACATAACTTTCAATGGTAATTTACTAGACCTAAAGTGAACAAATAAGAGCAGTTGATTGCTAGAGTCATCAAATACTTCAAGATTCTTTCATCTTCCAAAACTTTAAAGTGAGTTTCCAGGTTTCAATGCACTTTAAAATAGTTTGTTTTGCCAAGCTAAATATTTACTGCTGCTGGGGGGTGGGAAGCAACTGAAATAAGACAGATTCTCCCAAAGGAACACAGATTAAGAGAGGAAGAAAAGAAGAGCAGAATAAGTAAAAAGAAACTATGCTGCCAGCAAGACACAAAATAGTTAACCACTTGCTTACTGGGCACCTAAACCCCCCTCCTGCCCAGACCAATTTTCAGCTTTCAACGCTGACGCACTTTGAATGACAATTGCGCGGTCATACAACACTGTACCCAAATAAAATTTTTATAATTTTTTTCACACAAATAGAGCTTTCCTTTGGTGGCATTTAATCACAGCTGGGGTTTTTATTTTTTTCTAACCAAAAAAAGATGGGAAAAAAATAAATAAATCATGTTTCATAGTTTGTTATAAAATTTTGCAAACAGGTAATTTTTCTCCTTTTATTGATATGCGCTGATGAGGCGGCACTAATGGGCAATGATAGGCTGCACTGATGGGCACTGATAGGCACAGATAAAGCAGCACTGATAGGTATCACTGATGGGCAGCACTGTTGATGAGCACTGGTACTGATGGGCAGCACTGTTGAGGCATTGATGGGCACTGTTGTGCACTAGTAGGTGGCACAGGTGGGCCGGTGGCAGCTCTTCTTGTTCGGGACCGATGTCCTTCTGACAGCCGCCGGTTATCTGCTTTTTTTTTTAAATAGCCAATTATCCACTCTGTTTACATCACATGATCAGCTGTCATTGGCTGACAGCTGATCACGTGGTAAGGGGTCGGGATCGACCCCTTAATCCGATCAGCAGAGTCTCAGACTCGCTGATCACAGGGCGTGCAGGCTGCTCGAGCATGGGAGGACGTCTACTGACGCCCTCGCGGCAAAGTAGGTCCGCGCTGTAGCCGTCATTTCGGCTATAGCGCGGATCTGAAGAAGTAAAATTTACAAGGATAGTGTCTTATCTCCCTGGTTTTCTCTTCCTTCTTCTTTAGGCTGGTTTCACAGTTGTGCATTGTGGAAACCAGTGGGATTCTTGTGAGGGTTCCCGCATTACACCTGAATCGCCAGCGGTTTACACCAACATCTGCGAACTGCTGCAGTTGTCCATGTAAAGTTAATGACATGCCCAGATCGGTTCGCAGATCGCAGTGCAAACTGCGAAATGGTGCAAGAATCAGATCGCATAGGTGTAAACACCCATGAGATCCGATTCAAGTGTGGACCAAAAAAAGGCTCCTGCACCATTTTGGTGCGAATGTGATTTTGGCCATACAGTTTGTATGGCTGAATTTGCATCGCATGTGATCTGCACAGCAATGTGGTGCGAATCACATTCAATGTCTGGGATCGCACAAGTGTGAACCCAGCCTTTGAGACTTCAGCAGGAACCAGGTATGTGCGTACAACTGTCTTTCAGCAGCTGATCTAAAGACTGTCTTTTGATGAATGGTCTTGCTTTAAAACCATCATTGGCAATGGCTGCAATTGCTGACTACTGTATTCTGGCAGGGGGAAGTCTCCCTGTCAGAATACACAACAGAACAGTAGGAGAGACCCTGCATTACATATATTATTGGGTTGATGCAGGAATCTGTGCTTTTAGTTTTTCTTCATTCAAACGGCTGGTTGAACAAAAAAACTACCAGTGTATACCCAGATTTTAATAAAGAAGTGACAGCTCTGGGCTTCAGCAAAATAGCAAAAGAAACAGGAGCAATACTGAAGGCAATTTACAGAACACCGATTTTGGTAGCATAAATATTTATGTGGAATGTATATGCTTTTGTTAAAAATTGCTTTTAAATGGTTATGTTAAAATGTTTGCTTTAAAGAGTCAGGCTGAATGCTTCTCAACTCAGGAGAAGCCCTGTCATTTTAGCAATGACTACAAGGCTTCTTCCAATTGTTTGAGGGGGGTGCAGTGGGTGGATGAGATCACAATTTGCACCTTGGCCAATCAGAAAAAGCCTTGTGTTGAAGGATAAACAAAAATACAAGGCAGCAGGCAGGAAGTCACCCAAATTGCTGCCAAAGCACAAGGTCGCTTACTGTATGTAGTTATATAAAGTACAGTGCCTTGAAAAAGTATTCATAACCCTTGAAATTTTCCACATTTTGTCATGTTAAAACTAAAAACGTAAATGTATTTTATTGGGATTTTATGTGATAGACCAACACAAAGTGGCACATAATTGTGAAGTGGAAGGAAAAAGAGAAATGGTTTTCAAAATTTTTAACAAATATCTGAAAAGTCTGCCGTGCATTTGTATTCAGCCCCCTTTCCTCCGATACCCCAACTAAAATTCCATGAAAGTTAAAATATGAGCTCTGAAGGGAGAGTACCCACAAGATGCAAATATTACAATTGCAAAAACATACATAGCATTAAATAGCAAACATGTCTATAATATGACAAAGACTGACACGTTTCGACACGTTTTGGTGGAGTTTTCTTCAGAGGTTAAGTTTGCTGCAAAGAGACTACATTTAGTATATCAGATTTGGAGAAATGCATGACCGATATATATATATATATATATATATATATATATATATATGCATGCAACAGTGGTCATCTCACACTATTACCCAAATGCATGCAGTGGGGATCTCTCAACCCAAAATCCCATGTGTATTGTCAGATGATGCCACGTAACCGGGGTCGAGAATACTTTAAGGTAGAACATCACCTGCTCGGTGCGGCTTACAAGGAGTCACATGTAAATACCCCCAGGGCCCACCACCTGCGGCAAAATTCCAACCCATGAGTCCAAAAAAAAAAAAAAAATTATATATATATAATATAATATAATATGTTAGAATTGTTTGTAATAGTAAGATATTGATTGGTGTGGATGGGCGGGAAACTCACTCGAAAAGGTTGATTAGATATTGTTTGATTAGTTGGTAAAACAATTTTTAGTATAGAGCCTAAGGGGGATATCAAAGCTTAGTAAGTGATGGTTTGAGGATCAAGAAAGAAGGGGTGATGAAAGTGATGGAAGAAATTACCTGAGGAATGCGAGACATGAAAATAAAAGTAATAATAATAAACAGGGGGAACAGGAAGAGGGAAAAAGTGATAGCAATCAGTGAAAATGAAACGAGTGAATGTGATAGAGGAGTGAGGGGAATAGAATAAGGGACAATAGATAATAAAGAATGGCGAGTGAACTAACAGCAAAAAGAGAGAAATTAGGAAAAGTGAAACACAAGACGAGGAAGATAAGTGAAAGAGGGCAAACAAAGACATGGAAAAGGATGTGAGGCGCAAGTGAGGAAGAAAGAGAAAAGTGATAACAAACGAGAAAAGATGCATAGATGAAAGACAAGGATGTGACAGAAAACTAGCAATAAATTGAAACAAAAAACAAAAAACACAAAATGGTGATAAGTGAGTGAACAACCAAATAAAAAGAAAAAAAAAACGAAGGCACAATAAAAAAATAAAAAAAATTATCACACATTGCACACTACCATTCAATCTAATCTTTTCACATTTCATTTTTATTTCTTTTCACTCCTACATGCTCACTGTCCTTTTTTGCTTTCCTCACTCGCCTTCCCTGTCTTGGGTTTCATTTCTTCTTGTTCCTTTGTCTCACATTCCTCAGGTCATTTCTTCCATCACCCCTTCTTTCTTGATCCTCACGCCATCACTTACTAAGCTTTGATATCCCCCTTAGGCTCTTTACTAAAAATTATTGATTTACCAACTAATCAAACAATATCTAATCAACCTTTTCGAGTCAGTTTCCAGACCATCCACACCAATTAATATCTTACTATTACAAAAAATTCTAACATATCACATATAGAGATATATATATATCTATATATATATATATAGACATATATAGATATATATATATATATAGATATATTTTTTTTTTTTGACTCATGGGTTGGAATTTTGCCGCAGGTGTTGACTCCGCCCGGCCTGGTGGGCCCTGGGGGTATTTACTTGTGACTCCTTGTAAGCCGAACCGAGCGGGTGACGTTCCACCTTGATGTATTCTCGACCTTCGGTACGCTGGATCATCTGACAATACACGTGGGATTTTGGGTTGGGAGATCCCCACCGCATGCATTTGGGTAATCATGTGAGATGACCACTGTTGCATAATATATATATATATATATATATATATATATATATATATATATATATATATATATAATTGGTCAGGTATTTCTCCAAATTCGATATACTAAATGTATGAAGAAGACCCCACCAAAGCGGGCCCATCCAAACGCGTCAGTTTGGCATATTATAGACAGGTTTGCTATTTAATACTATGTGTGTTTTTGCAATTGTAATATTTGCATCTTGTGGGTACCCTCCCTTCAGAGCTCATGTTTTAACTTTCATGGAATTTTTTTGTATATCAATAATTTTTTTTTATTTTTTATAATAATGTACAAAACTAAAATCTTTTTTGAATCATTGCATTTATTTACCTCGCTGCCCAAAAACCCCTCCTTGGGGGAACCTTCCCATAACAAGTGTGTTGAAACCTGGCATTTTACTTTAAAATAGTCAGGTCAATGGAGTGCAGAGGCAAATTAGAGCAAGCTGCCAGTTCATAAAAATTCAAACGATTCCCTTGCTTCTGCTTAAATCTGCTACAGACTCCTACTTTACTGTGGGGCACATGTATTTCAGAAGCCCGGATTTTAAAAGCAAGTAAAAACAATGATAACAAAAAAAAAACAAAAAAAACAATACTACAACTGCAACAGTAACATAGTGGTAACTTACAAAGCCACTGCCCATGATGCGATAGAGACCCTTGAGTGACTCCAGATCCTTATTAGTAAAGTGGAACTGAACCATTCGTGAATTTCTGAATAACGGTCCTAAGGTAGTCTGAAGAAAACAAAATATATATAGATTTATAAATATATAAAAGTGTATAAGTGTTCTACATGCAAAAGCTGTCTTATTTTTACCAATATAAAAAAAAACACAATAAAGAGGGGGGTGTCTGTTTTCATAAAGTTTTATTTTCCCCCCAATGCAACTCTGCGCCTTTAAAAATGTTACTCAAATTCACAATAGCCATATGTCATTTCAGATTTTTGGGCCATTTGTTTTTTCAATTGACTTTTTTTTCCCTGGCTTTTCATTGCAGGAAAAAGAAGAATACAGTTGTGCTCATAAGTTTACATACTGTGTTGGAGATTTTGAATATTTAAAATGGAATTGGATTGCCATGCCCCAATCGGATGTGTAAATGTGTGCATGTATATATATGTGTATATATATTCATATTTATGACAGGCAAGCTAGACTTTTTCCATAGATTGACTGTGCCCAGGTGTTAATTGAATATCCTTTGTTCTCTTACAATAGATGGCTCCTTATCCCCAGGGGTCATTAACAGGAATGTTGACTTTAGACACGGAGTTAGCCCAAACAAAGTAACCAATCCGGATACAATGCACTTCTGAACCAATGAGGTGTTTGATAGGAGTGGGTTACTCTAACAACATAAAACCAATAGTTTTAGGGATACGAGTTCTCTTAGCCTGATGATTTTGGACATGTAGCTGCCGGGGTAATGTACTCTCCCTCTCTTTCTCTCCCCCCCCCCTCTCTCTCTGTATCTCTACTCTTTCTCCTAGGACTTTTAATATGTTTTGATAACCTTGTTGATCAGTGTATACCTGTTGTGAACCATGTGGCCTTAAATATCTCCTAAGAACTATCTTTGTAAACACTGGCAACATGGCATTTATAACATCTTTATACTATGTTGGGTAATCTAAAATGTTTCTTTATTATTTTTCTGGACATATAAATAAATTGTAATTGTTTATCTATTCGCACGGTTATCGTACGTTTATATACTTATACAGACAAAGGTTTAATGGCGTTATTCACTTTATCATTGTTGTATCTATAATCTTTAACTAAGCTAGAAATTCAGCTTTAACAATACCCTGGCAGAATTTATGATTTTTTTTGCCATTTTTCAGAGAATATGAATGATAACTGTGTTGCGTTTGTTAAAAATATGATTTTTTTTTTTATATTAATCAGACATAGGATACATGGGACAATATTACAATAGTGAGTTGGTCAGATTACAGTTGTTTGTCTTGAGTAGATTTCTCAAACAAATGCTGTTTTCATACAATGGGGTTAGATACAATTGTTGTATTGAATTGACAGTTTTCAACAGGCTATTGTCTCTATAGCTACAGTAAACAAGACATTACTTGTTTGAGATTCTTTCAGCTCTCAAACTGAAAGAATGACTGTTAGATTACTGTCTTGGCTTGAGTAGACAATGGTTTACATAGATGATATTGTTGTGTATACAACAATATCATCTATGTAAACCATTGTCTACTCAAGACAAGCAAAGACAGTTTTCAACAGTCCATTGTTTCTACCCCGCTACAGTAAACCGGTATGTTTTCTGTTTTCTGAACAGCCAGCTTCTTTAGCAATGACCTTTTGTGACTCACCCTCCTTGTGGAGGGTGTCAATGACTGTCTTCTGGACAACTGTCAAGTCAGCAGTCTTCCCCATGATTGTATAACCTACTGAACAGCCTGAGAGACCATTTAAAGGCTCAGGAAATCTTCACAGAGGTTTTGAGTTAGTCATTAGTGTGTGACACCATGAGCCTACAATGTTGAACTTTTTCACAATATTCAAATTTCCTGAGATACTGAATTTTAGGTTTTCACTAGCTGCAGGCCATAATCATCAAAATTAAAATAAATAAATGCTTGAAATAGATCACTCTGTGTGTAACAAATCAATATATATTTAATTACTGAAATAAATGAACTTTTTGATGATATTCACATTTTTTGAGATGTACCTGTAGGGACACTAGTAAAAAGACACACACAGGAGTAAGGAGAAATCAGAGGATGCAATGAATCTTGAAATATAGGATCTTGACGGGACACTGAACATGCGGCGGCACTCATGGCAGTGAGTAAAACAGAGAATTTTCGACTTTCCTGAAAACTCCATCTCAGCGCAGGGACTTTCTGAACAAAGGCTCTGTTTACAGTCCTTAAGACTTTAGGAGGGGCAGGCTAAGGCCAGTGGGAAAATAAACTGTGCTGGTGTCCAGTGGAAGTACACAATGCCCCATCTTTGGTGTCAGTGGGAGGAATAGTGCCTAATCGTTTCTGCCAGTTGAAGGAATCATGCCCCATCACTGGTGGTACTGGAAGGAATTGTGCCCCATTGTTGGTGTCAGTGGAAGTGTTCCATCGTTGGTGCCAGTAGGTGGAATAGTGCTCCATTGTTTTTGTCACTGGGAAGAATAGTGCCCCACCGTGGGTGTCAGCGGATGGACTAGTGCCCAAATAGTGCCAGATAAAAGCAAGCAAAGGCTGCAGTTTGGAGACCTCTGTCTTAAAGCATAATGCAGGACAGTTCAGGTGATTGGGGACTGGCAAGCATTTGAGGACACACCAAGTGGGGCACCACCCCTATAACCCTAACCATCTTTGCAAAACCCAAGTAGCTTATGGTGTAACCACCAAAATATGGGACCTCCACGTCTGAGTTCCAGATCAAGTTGTAAGGCAATCCAATTGGTCAAGAGATGTCACCAAGCAGCAGTCTTCAGAAGCAGGTCTGACAAGTTGGCTGCTTCTGAAGACCGCTTCTTGGTGACATCTCTTGACCAATTGGATTGCCTTACAACTTGGGCCCCATATTTTGGTGGTTGCACCATAAGCCTTGTTGTCTCACTGAGCATATGCCCATTTGAGTCCTCTCACTCTGGTAAGCCTCCTCACTAACCGGTGGTGGTTCTATTGTCTGTGTCTTCACCTCAATATTGATGCCACGTGGAATCCCACTTCTATTCACACAATTTGTTTTCACCGTTTATTTAACCTCATTGCGAAAGACGGCTACAGCGCGGAGCTCAATTGATGGGAGGGCGTCCCTGGACCTCCTCCTGTTTACATCCCCCCTGCGCGCCGCCGCGGGCACGCACTGGGGGAAATCTGTGTTGGTCGTGTCCCTTGGATACAGCCAATCACAGATCGTGCTAAATGGCCAATCACAGCGGTCATTTAGCACGCGATCCGAGTGTCCAATGAGAAATGATCTCATATGTAAACATATGAGATCATCTCTCTCATCGCCGGATCTCCCTCCTCACACAGAGACCGCGTGTGAGGAGGAAGAGCTTCCTGCTGCAGCGTGAGTGAAAAAAGAACACAACAGAGTGCCATCTGTCCCCAGTGCCACCTGTCAGTGCCATCTGTCCCCAGTGCGACCTGTCAGTTTCACGTGCCATCTGTTATCAGTGTCACGTTTCAGTGCCATCTGTTATCAGTGTCACGTATCAGTGCCATCTGTTATCAGTGTCACGTATCAGTGCCATCTGTTATCAGTGTCACATCAGTGTCACGTGCCATCAGTGCCACATCAGTGTCATGTATCATTGTCCTGGTGCTCCAGGGCCTTCAAAAGTGTAACCGGTAGTCAACAAGTTAGATGTGTAATTTATGCTCCTAGAACACCTGATGGCGCTCCCTGCATGTTGGACCTCTCTACGTGGCTAGGCTGTGGAAAAGTCACACACATGTGGTATCGTAATACTCAGGAGTAGCAGAATGTATTTTGGGGCGTCATTTGTTGTATACACATGCCATGTGAGAGAAATAACATATTACAACGACAATTTTGTGAAAAAAATAAAAATAAAAAAATCTTAATTTTGCAAAGAATTGTGGGAAAAATTTACATCAAAAACCTCACCATGCATCTAAATAAATACCTTGGAATGTCTACTTTCAAAAAAAGGGGTCAATTTGGGGGGTATTTGTACTTTCCTGGCTTGTTAGGGTCGCAAGAAATTAGATAGGCCACCAGTACATCAGGTGTGATACATTTTTTATTATTTACACCACAACTTGTAGACTCTCTAACTTTCACAAAGACCAAATAACATCCACTAATTCCCCCCCCCCTACCCCTTTCCCACTCCCCTCCCTCACTTTGTTTCACCACCTTCACTCACCTGCACACCAACCCCAGTCCCTGCACTTCACCAATTGGCCAAATGACCTGGTCTTACCGTAATCATTATTATCTTTATATTGATATACCTAGATTCCGCCTAGCATACTTAGTAGCACCCCCGAGTTGCCGCGGGAGACCATCAAATAGGTGGTAATACTCTGCGCTTGATGTCCGTTAAAGCATGGGTAAGCAGCTGTGCCCCCTTTTTCCCCATTTTAATTCCTGAAGATTTGCAAAGTTTGATGCTGTATGATATGTCTTCTCTTTTTTTGTTCTACCGACTATTTTACATTACTGTCTTTTTGATCTAATCACAGATAACCTCCAGATGAAGCGGCTTGGCCGCGAAACTAGTTGAGGACAATCATATCTGTGATCAACTGTACCATTATGAATATACATGTGGTGACATACCGTGTAGAGTGTTTATGCTTTATTATTTTTTAATTGTTTTACGGCATCAATAAAATCTTCTGTAATTTGTATATATTTCTGTGTTATATCAGTGTTATTGTACCGTGATAGTCCAATTTGCCCCCCCCCCCTTTCTCTGGTAGCCTAGCTGGGGACTAGACTCCCAGTTTCTATACTATCCACTAATTTGGGTTATTTTTACCAAAGATACGCAGCAGTATGAATTGTGGCCAAAATTAATGAAGAAAAATTAATAATTTGCTAAATTTTATATCACAGAAACAAAGAAAAATTGTTTTTTTTCCAAAATGTGTTTTTTTTTCATTTATAGCGCAAAAAAATGTAAAACCCAAAGATGATCAAATACCACCAAAAGAAAGCTCTATTTGTATGAAAAAAAGGACAAAAAAAATAATTTGGGTACAATATTACATGACTGAGTAATTGTCAAAGTGTGAGAGCACTGAAAGCTTAAAATTGGTCTGGTCACAAGGGTGGTTTAAGTTCCCAGTTGTCAAGTGGTTAAAGACTGCTATGTTTAGGTTATAAAACAACTTTTGTATGCTGGCACATGTACTTTAGTTTGGGTGTGAATTTCACATCTCATTTTCATTATTAGTTTTTGTAGTCATTGCACAGTGTACATTAGTTTGTATACATATGTATTTCCATGTTTTGAGTGCTGCACATAATTTCACTTTTTACTTAACCCTTTTGGATGCCAGAGATGTTTTTTGCACAGGTTTAACCCATTGGTGCTGACGTCACACAAATATGCAGCCCCACTGCACTGGGCTTTTTGCTTTGGGGCCGCATATTTGCTTACCTCCCTTTGTTCTTGGTGTGCGCTGCATGGCATGCTCCCAGCACAGTGACCGGGGTCTCACCAAGAGCCCCGGGCCCTGCGCTAACGATCAGTATCTGGAATGTTCGATTCCGGGTCACCTGATTGCTGTGAGAGCCTCCGATTGGCTATCAAAGTGATCGGCCACTGTGAAGCCCACCCTGTGTCTACTGTGACTGTGAACGGAGGCGGAAGATACATTGTATCTTTCTCTGTCCTCGCAGACATAGAATAAACAAAGGGTGTGTAGAAAAAAAAAAAAAAATTATAATGATACGGTAATAAAAAAAATAAATGTTTTTTTATATACCTAGATCAAGGTTTGATCTAGGTCAATGCCAGGGTTAGTGTTTGGGTCAAAGGTCAAGGTAAAAAAGTCAGAGTCAGGATTTTTTGGACAGGATTTTTTTTTTTCCCCCCATCAGTGTCAGTAAAGCTGGATACACACACTATACAATTTTCTTTGAATTTATTTTCCTTTAGATTTACCAAAACCATATAATAGGAGGTAAAACCTAAACACTTTAAATTTGTATGCAATCAGGCTAGCCCTTTCACTACACAGTTGAAGGTAAATCTAAAGGAAAATCAAACAAAAGTTGTATAGTGTGTAATCAGCTTTAGTGTGTGTGTGCTTTAGGTAGGGTTAAAAAAACATAAAAACGAAATGTGCACTATTGTTTCTGCACTTTACTACAGGTACATACAACAACATACACATATGTGGTATTACCCCTGCAAACGTCAGGAGCAGGGGAATTTGTTTTATGTTGTTCTTTGGCCGATGTGTCTTCCCACATGGACATGAGTGGATAAATTTAAGTTTGAACCATGACACAAGTACTGGGTTTGGGAGTACATTTACCTTCTTTTTACCTAATAAAAACATGCATTGATGATAACATGCTAGGCCTACCTGCCTTCTGTTTTCTCTCATGACTCCAGTGACTTTGGACTCTGACAGTCTTTAGAGGACAGCGAGGTGTGCATAGTCCACTTACATTTACCAAACAAGAGTGAATTGATACCACGTTGGAACCTACTACACAGCGCAGGAGAGTTGTGATAAAATGATGAGTCCATTAGTGGTTCAACAGACTGACAGGTGCTATAGTTAAAAAAAGTCCTTGATAACCATATACATCCACTGCCTAACGATTTATCCACAATGGAATCGTTTTTTGCTGATGTGCACTTTCCCTTAACTCACTGAGGAACAGGTGGCAAAGTAGAGGCGCCACTAACGACCGAGGATATAGCCGAAGCCATAGCCAAAGTCCCGCAATCTAAATCAGACTTGGATGGCCTTCCTATAGAACTCTATTCCTCATACTCTGAATTTCTAGTCCCAAAACTTCTTTCGCTTTATATTTGACAACTTAAATTTACCTGCATCAATGAGAGAGGCCTTGATAGTGCTAATCTCCAAACCTGGCAAGGACCTGTGCCTCCCGATGTCATACCGCCTCATCTCTTTACTTCTGGTGGATGTCAAGATCTTGGCGAAGATTCTTGCCAGCCCCCTTAAAGTAATTTTATCCTTGGTACACGAGGATCAGTCAGGCTTCATGCCAGGCAGGAACACCCCCTTTAACCTTAGGAGACTATTTATCAATCTTCATTCCCCCCATGATAATATTGGTTTAAGAGTGGTTGTCGCCTTGGACACTGCCAAGGCGTTCGACTCGGTGTAGTGGCGCTATCTATGGAATTGTCTGGAAAAATTTGGCTTTGGGCCTAGATGTATCAAGTGGGTGCAATTACTATATTAGGCTCCAGTGGCTAGAGTGCTGGTGAATGGGTGGACCTCTGAACAGTTCCATCTTGCTAGGGGCACACGACAGAGATGCCCTCTATCCCCTCTGTTATATGCCCTTGCAGCGGAACCACTGGTGATAGCAATACACTCCCATTCCATAGTTGGACTACAAGTGGGGCACTTAACCGAAAAGTTATTGATATAATGTTGCAAGTGGATTTCATACACTTGCATATAGTGCTGCAAAAGGATCACAAAACTATGTGGTGTGTCAGTGTCTCCACTCATGCTCCCCCTTTCTTGCTGCACTCACTGGAAAGCTCCCCCCACCAGGGGGTAACCAGCATTCACAGCGCCGATGGCTGCAAGCAGATTCTAAGCCAAACGGATGTCTGTATCTAGCTTTCACTGCCCCAGTATTCTCATGCACACATAATGAAGAGCCTCCATAGCATAACTCTGTTTAGCAGATTTTATTAAACAAGTAAAGCTTGTGCACTTACATGGACGAAGATAGTAACAAGCGGTTGGTATATAAAAAAAAAACAGGAAGTCCGGGACGTGGTGTGGTCCACGGACCCTAAACCGGAAGTGATGCAATGACGCTCTAGCTCTGACCTACGCGTTTTGTCACTAAGACGGCATCAGAAGCAGCACCATCTTGCTATACTATCCATCTTTTATTAGATTCGGTAACCTGGAAACCTAAAAACGCGTGACCGGTGGTCATCTTAAGTGAGGTTCCGCTGGATATTTACATATGGTGTCCAATCAGGTCATTAAGTTTTAACCCCTAAAATAGGACCGCCCTGTGCTCCATGGTAACCAAATCTGTGCAAGTCTGTATTGTCTCGGGGGTTCATAAGTTACCAGCACCGCAGTACTTCACTTGAAAAACATACTTATAACCACTAAACAGGCTAAACCTTTAGTACATAAAAAACGCATACTTTATTGTCAATATAAAAAGAGAAAATGTATATTAAAAGTGTATATATAAAAATGTGTAAAATCAAGTCAGAAGTAACATTGAGGACAAAAAAGATTTAATACAAATTAATGATTGGTATGAAAAATTATAAAAATGAAAAATGAGAATATGAAATATATATTTATTATATTAAAAGGGGAAAATTTAGAGGTTACCTCTAATGGGCCATTACATAAACCAATATGGGGGGGGGTTGAAGTTACGTATATAACTCCAATTGGTGGAAAAGTGCATATATGCAGGGAGGTCAAGCTGATAAAAATCAATAATTAGATATAAAGCAGTTAATATCTATATTCAGGCCTTCTAGCTGGAGGGAATTTAGTAAGAATATCCACTTTGTTTCATTTTGTGAGACCTTGATCCTGTTATTGTCTCCTCACCGGTGTCCTTTTATTAAATCTATGCCCTAGAAGGTCAGGACTGAGAGGTCTCTGTTGGACCTCTCTGAAATGTCTTGATAAATTATGCTTAGTAAATCCTTTTTTAATGTTGGTAATATGTTCTCTGACTGACATCCTGCACACGCACTGGTACCGGTATGGGCATTTAATAGCATACGTTACATTTGTGTACTCGTACATGATCTAATTTCTTTGATTTTATATTCTTTGCACATTACTGTACATCTGATTCTTTTCTCCTTGGTTGCCTTTGGCTTGTCCTGCATGGTAAGCATTTCTGACATCTAAAGAACCATTTTAAGTTGGGGATCTAGGACATTATGGACCAATTTGTTTCTGAGCGTGGGAGCCCTCCTGTAGATGAATCATTATTATTTTGCATATGCATGAGGATACTGGGGCAGTGAAAACTAAGGAGGAAGGATACAGACATCTGCTTGAATTATGATCTGTTTGCAGCCATCTGTGATGTGAATGCTGGTTACTATCCCCCCCCCCCCCCCCCCCGGCGGGGAGAGCTTTCTGGTGAGTACGGCAAGAAAGGGGGAGCACGAGTTGAGACACTGACACACTGCATGGTTTTGTGATTCTTTTGCAGCACTATAATTTATTTTATGAAATCCGCTTGAAACAGATCAAGAGCTTTGCACTACATTACAGCATTACAGCACTTGTCACTAAGGATTTTTTGCACTTTCAGTTTCTGGCACTTTGATAATATTGTATTATTGAACACAGGTGATAAGTTTATTTATTTGTATCCATTATTAACTACAGTAACTATTACCACTTTGAGTGATCACTTAAATTTTTTGAGATACATGTTGTAACATGCGTTAGCACAATTTACCACTAGCAGCGCCACATCCACTTCCTCTCTTTACACTATACATTTGGTAGCTGTTTCACTGAAGGCAGCGTGGAACTTTCCATTTATTTTCATATAAAAGATGAGGTTGCACCAATTAAATAGATGTCCAACATTTCATAGCTTAAATTTGCGTGTGGCAACAAACTTCTTCAGTACCATATATTTTCCATAGGTGATGCTTTAAAAGCCCCTTACAGGTCATCAGTTCTGCGTTACGGAGGAGGTCTGGTAATAGAATTACTGTGCTTGCGGCAATATGTATATCGCAATCAATTTGTGCGCAAGTGCCCTAACACGTGCGGTTATGTTCATATGTGCGTGTATGCAGGGGTGAGAGGCCTGAAAACATTTTAAATTTTTTTGTGTTGGGGTGTAACTTTTTTCTTTTACTCACATAGGGAACCAAGAGTTGTGATTTTGGTGACACTCTTTAACAAAACATCTGAGGTATAAAAGACCCTGGATGTTTCACCTATGCTCCAATAAATTGAATGAAGTGCACATAGCACTGCATTTGATTATTTTCCCAGCTATGCTGGCCAGGGAAATTAATAGTGGGACACGGAAGTGATGGGAAGAGGCGTTTTTTAACAGGGAAGGGGTTTGGAAGCAATCCGGCGGCTGTGGAGGTGCCAGATTGCTTACATATGATGGCCAGAAGTCAGCTTGCCAGATTTACACACTCCTAGTGGCTGAATGTGTATAAAAAACCCTAGCCTTTATCCCAATCATTGCCTTCTGAGAGGAAATGTGGTGGATTGGAGCTAGCAAAGTGACAAGATTTTATCCTATATCGCTCAAATTCATTGCCCTTGATGAAAGTGCAATTTTTATTTATTTAATAAAGCAGCTTTATACGCATTAATGCACTATGAGCGTCTTACATTATCTTTTCTAACCACATGATGTAATTAACGAGGTTAACCAATTCAGCACCCGAAGATTTTACCCCCTTCTTGACCAGAGCACTTTTTGCGATTGACGTCCTTTTTTCCCCACAAATGGAGCTTTCTTTTGGTGTTATTTGATCACCTCTGCAGTTTTTATTTTTTGCGCTATAAACAAAAAAAGGAGCGACAATTTTGAAGAAAACGCAATATTTTTAACTTATTGCTATAATAAATATCCCCCAAAAATATATATATATATAAAAAAAAAAAAAAATGTTTTCCTCAGTTTAGGGCGATATATATTCTTCTACATATTTTTGGTTAAAAAAATAAATAAAATCGCAATTAGCGTATATCGACTGGTTTGCGCAAAAGTTATAGCGTCTACAAAATAGGGGATAGTTTTATGGCATTTTTATTTTACATTTTTTATTAGTAATGGTGGCGATCTGAGATTTTTATCGGGACTGCGAAATTATTGCGGACAGATCGGACACTTTTGACAATATTTTAGGACCATTGTCTGTTATACAGCGATCGGTGCTATAAAAATGCATTGCTTACTGTGTAAATTTCACCGGCAGGTAAGGGGTTAACCACTAGGGGGTGACGATGGGGTTAAAGGGGCTGTTTTTCACCTTAATGCATCCTATTCATTCAGGTGAAAAAACACCTGGCAATGATGGCCCCCCCAGACCCCCCGTTTACTTACCTGAGCCCGTTCACCTGCTGTGCGCCTCCCCCGGCGTCCTCTTCTCCACAGAGTCTGGCCATGGATTGGAAAGATAGAAGAGATTGATGGCAGCACAGACATTGGCTTGCGCTGCTGTCAATCACATCCAATGACGTGGCCTGCCAAGGGGCAGGACCAAGTCATACCCGCTGTGTCTACGGATGCAGCGTGTATGACAGGGAGCGCGGCCACAAGCTAACCCCCTCGGGATAGAGCTTCCCAGAGGGAGGTTAGCTATTGTGGGGAGGAGCCGCGACAGCCGCCAAGGGACCCCAGAACAGGAGGAGTGGGGCCACTCTGCAAAACAAACTGCACAGTGGAGGTAAGTATAACATGTTTGTTATTAAAAAAAAAAAAATTAACCCATACAACCCCTTTAAGTGTGTCCTAGGGAGTGGTTCTAACTGGGGGGGGGGGGGGGGGCTTCAACTCACATGACAGTTATCACTGCTCCCGATAACAGCAGTAATCTGTCATGACACAAGGCATAACGGGGAAATGCCTTGTTTATATAGCCTCTTCCCTGTTCTGCGGCTCTGTGATAGGATGGCGGACTCATGGGCACAATCACACTGTACGCGGCAGCGGGAGCCTGCTATCCCTGCCTCTTAAAGGTAGTATAGGTACACCCATTTGCCCACCGATGCCATTGTGCAGGTCGGCAAGTGGTTAAGGAGCACCATAAGCCTGGATACATTCCCTGGAGTTGGCTGACCACTTGTCTTCAGAGGCGCTTCCATTCAGACGCATGTGATCTCTTTGGTGGGATCATTTGATTCGGTAAGCAATTTTCACATACAGAGAACAGCGGTGACACACTTGCCATTGTAGATTATTTCATCTGCACTACAGTTTGTGGGAAAAGTTGGAGTATCAACACATTGAATTGTGGAGCACTGGACTATTTATGAACTTTTTGCACCATTTGTACTTTTTTGTGTGAACAGATCGTGGCCATTTACCCCAAAAATAATTTTTGATGCAATTCACTTTCACCGTTCTAGGCAACAAGAATTTCACTTATCCAGTGACACTGCCATTTGTACATTCACTATTGTTTGATTTTGCGTGTTGCACATTTGTAGCATCTGTTACCTAATCATTTTTAGGATAATACCCCAGTCAAAAACAGCACATCTTATTTATTTTACAAAAACTTTTTTATCCTCAGAATTCAAAGAGTGCTTGATATCACCTATTTGCAGCTGAGCGCACCCTTTTGTATTGTTTAGTTGTAAAAAGCCCCGCTGTCAGCAAAAGGGTTAAGGTGTGGGTTTCAACAGCCATGCCGTTAAAGCCAGAGGCTGTGAAGCAGGTTGGGAAGAGGCCAGGGGTTATCTGCAAGAAGTTTGAGTATGTCTGTGTACCAGGTTCCTTTGGGCCAATTTGGTGCAAACAGAGGAAGTCTGTTGTATCTGGAGGCTAGGATGTCCACATCCGGAGTAAATTTTTGACAAATTAGATTGAATACATCTGGCTCTGAGCTTCAAGATGTTGGATAGTTTGGTCTCTTCTATTGACCATGTTCCTTGAACTGTTGTGGATTAGAAGACTACACCCCAGCCTGGCTTGCATCCATTGTAAGAACTTTCCTAATTCAGGGAAAGAAAGATTTTCCTACTGTTAAAGTTAAGGTGGTGATCCACCAGGACAGGAAATTCTATGTTTGGGAGGATAGGAGCATGGGCAGATCCAGGGAAAGAGCCTGCTTTTCCATACCGATAGAATATTTAGCTGGAGAGTTCTTAAATGGAATTGAAACTCCTGTCCATAGTTGGTGGTGTCAGAGGTGTAGATAAGTTCCAAAAACGTATTCATTTCTTAGTGAACACGAGGTACAGGGATATGGAATACAGTAGTCACAAACACACAGATTCTAGGTTTGAACTGGATGGACCAATGTATTTACTCATCTTTACCAACTATGCAACTACGAAAGGTATTGCCTCGAAGGAGGCCAGCGCTATTATTTTACAGGATTTATGGCGCCAACAGTTTGTGCAATGCTTTACAACATGGGGGCAGACAGTACAGTTACAATACAATTTAACACAGGAGGAATCAACATTTCCAGAACTCTCTCGGTAAATCTCACTATGGGATTTTCTTTCTATTTCAGTTGTGGAGCATGAGTTCTTAGAGAGATCACTTTATTTTCTGGAAGAAAGACCTTTGCCTGGGATGTATCCAGGATCAGACCCAAGGGGGGCTGGAGAGCAGGTTTCTACTGAAGTTGGTGGCATCAAAATGTGCAACCAGTGGTGTGATGTAACATCTAGTCATCACATAAACCTGAGCACCAGGGAGCAAATTTTAGTGCCAAGTTTGAAAAGTTTACACTGATGTGACTACAGCCCAATTTTACACAGTAACGGACAGCGATATAGGGTGACCCTGTCTTACCTGGCCACCACGCTGGACTAAATAAAGTCCAGGCTTCACCCATCATGGTGGGCATACCCCCAAAGGAGTCTTCAGTGATTGGGATCCATAGTAATGGACCACGAACCTGAACCAATATAGCACCCTGCAGCTAACTCAATGATTTGTACCAAGTGCCAAGGTGCATGCCCTGTGCAGAATTCAGTCCCCAAAGCAACATTACAGGTTGTCCCCACAACGTGGGGTCCAGGTACAGCTTCCAAGGCTACTAGGCATTAGAAGACAGTAAGGTTGTTTGAATAATTGGGAGATAAAACTAATAAAAATAATAACATAATAAACTGGTGAAGCTGTTTTCTCTGGAAAGGAGAATATGTCCATCACCTACAGACAGCAGTAGATAGGGTTATAGGAGAGGGCTCTCCAGGGATTTATCCTAAAAAAGTTTGCCAGTGTCCAATCGTCTGAAGGTACAAGCCTATAACCCATGGTGTATGAATAAGTTGCCGGTGTCCTGTACTGCACAATTAAAGTGATTGTAAACAATCACCTTGTAAAACAACCTATTCCATTTAAAATAGAAATGAAAGGCAAAACATTTGTGTATAGATTTAAATAAATACATTATAAAATGTCTTAATTACCCATTTTTTCTTTTTTTTATAAGTGATCACATTCCCTCTGTTCATAGCTGCATAAGGAAAAGTAACAGTACACTGCACTTCCTATTGAATGACTGTGCAGGAGGGACATGTCAGGACAAGTCTGATCATTGGGGGAGAGCAGGCCAAGTTCCTAGCATAGCTAAAGAACTGAACACAGTGTGCTCCTCTGCTTAGTGTGGTCAGTTGTTGATAAAAAAAAGCAGAGGGACTGGCAGGAACACCAAGAAATGCACACAAAAGGGAGCAATACAAAGAGAACAGGATACGGTTTTCATTCAAGTACATGGTACAGCAGGCACATATCAGGAATCTGATATGCTGGGGGTAACATATTCTTTAAGATAACAGTAACTACAGTGAAACCAAGCCTGTGGGACTGGTATGTCCATAAGTATGCGGCTGAGGCAGTGAATGTCAAATTTCTATTTATATTTTAGCAACAGAATCATATTAACAATATTGCTAATTTTTAACAATTTTGGCATGTAGACATCATGATTAAAATTTGTGTCATAAGTACACTGGACCATGTGACTTACCAGCAACTGTTGTGGGATCAGCTGCATTATTAATTTTTGAGGCCACTGGTCAGTTTTCCTGCAAACAGAGAAACATTTTTCAGATTAGTCAAATCTAAAGCCTGTGGTTCTCCAGCTTTTAACAAAGCCATCTGATGTTAGTAAAAGAACTAAACAACATCTTAGCCCTGAAGAAAGCATTTGGCAGAAGGTCTAAGGCAACTATGGACTTTCATGGTACGGTAAGGACTTGCATAAACTTTTGTATAAAAAAAATATATAAATTTATTTAGAAAAATTCACAAACAAGGTTTTTAAAAAATCCTCAAGAGAAAATATACATGAATGACGATCGAACTGGTTAAAACTCGACATGTTTCGCAGGGTATGTTTCTCAAGAAAATATATGTAGTTGTCTCTGTCTCTAGAAGGAATGGACATATAAATAATCAAACTCAAAGAAAAATACATGTAGAAATGCTAGTAGGGATAGGTACATATGTGAACACTCCTCATTTCTGCCACAGAGGGGAGCACATTCAACGATCCCTACAGTGCTATAGTTATTAAAATTATATATCACTTCACACTCACAAATAAAACCCCATGAAAGATAATCGAATGGAGCTTACCATAGCCGAATCGAACAAATCGAAGGGCGTCTAAGAGCCCCTAAGGGCAGATTCCCGGGCGAGTGTGGGAACCAGGACAAGATACAGAAAATAGTAAGTGAACAAGCTGTCAAGGAGAGATGAGAATTTGAATTTCTATAAGAATAATGCAGAATCGTACCGATATTCATTATGTCAGCCAAAAATGTCCATAATATAAATATCTGTTTATATATAAATATATAGTATCTCATCCTTGATACACACCTGTAATAGTTACACAAAGGAATTAAATTGCATCTGTGGTGGTGTGGTCGGGAGCGGTGGACCTCCCAAGGATGGTACGCTATTTAATGGGTGCTTGTTCCCATTTCGGTTGAGTGGTGGTCAGGACTGCGGCGGTCGTCTGCCCCCTCTTCTGGAGCTGTTTCAAGGTAGATTCATATTATACCATGACTCTCTAACCATTGGTGCCTTATCTTGCTTTCATGCCTGGATGCTTGGTTAGGGACTCTACTTATCATCATTTATGCTTTTATTAATCTTAGGTTACTGCCTGGCTATATTGGATTGCAGCATTTCTTCAATTCTCTATTGCTGACCTTTCAGTTCCCTCACTGCTGTTGTGAACTATTCTATGCAGCTCATTAACTCCTCAGGGTAAGCCAGTCTATATTAACCCTGTATTTGGAAAAAGACTGTGTAGAATTTTGTCCTGTCTAGATCAATATATAGTTTTTATGAACACTCTCTTTTGCGTGTTACATATACTATTTAGGAACATTTTTTTGACCTTGTGCGTGAGCGTGTATGTGTGCATGTTTACATGTATGTATATGTCTGTACATATGTGCTTACGCATACATATACCTAGCTATACCCATTTGTTTTACAGCTTGTTTTCCTTATTTGAGGCTGCTTTCACCATCCTTGGGAGGGCCACCGCTCCCGACCACACCACCACAGTCACAATTTAATTCCTTTGTGTAACTATTACAGGTGTGTGTCAAGGATGAGATACTATATATTTATATATAAACATATATTTATATTATGGCCATTTTTGGCTGACATAATGGATATCGGTATAATTTTGCATTATTCTTATAGAAATTCAAATTCTCATCTCTCCTTGACAGCTTGTTCACTTACTATTTTCTGTATCTTGTCCTGGTTCCCACACTCGCCCAGGAATCTGCCCTTAGGGGCTCTTAGACGCCATTTGATTTGTTTGATTCGGCTATGGTAAGCTCCATTTGATCATCTTTCAAGGGGTTTTATTTGTGAGTGTAAAGTGATATATAATTTAATAACTATAGCACTGTAGGGATTGTTGAATGTGCTCCCCTCTGTGGCAGAAATGAGGAGTGTTCACATATGTACCTATCCCTACTAGCATTTCTACATGTATTTTTCTTTAGGAGTTTGATTATTTATATGTCCATTCCTTATAGAGACAACTACATATATTTTCTTGAGAAACATACTCCTGAAGAAGCGGTCACCCCGCGAAACATGTCGAGTTTGAACCAGTTCGATCGACATTCTTTTCCCCATAACCGTGGATGATTGAATGCACACTTCACTGTTCAGTGTCTGCATAGAGATATACTTATATGTATTGTGTATATTTTCTCTTGTGGATTTTTTAAAAACCTTGTTTGTGAATTTTTCTAAATAAATGTATATATTTTTTTTATACAAAAAAGTTTATGCAAGTCTTTACCGTACCATGAAAGTCCACAGTTGCCTTCGACCTTCTGCAATTGCTTTCTTCAAATTTATAGGACAACGGTACTTTAATGATTTTCTATTATACAGTAGCAGTAGAATAAATTTTACATCGTAGACCTGATTTATTAAGCTGCAATAATAGCACTTTTGAAATGTTTTTTTTTTTACAAAATAGGTGGGTAATAAAACTGAAGTTCTCTGGACTGCGGGTCAGCAACCTGTAGAACGCACTCTGGGTTGGCTGACCCAGCATCCCAAAGGAATTCCAACTTCTTATCTATTGGATCCTTTAGCATATGAGCATTGTCTACTGGACAAGTCAAGTTCTTGTTCACATGAGGATATAGCAGCATCAATTGCTGTAATTCCCCATTTCTTTTAAAAAATTCCTCCATTGGATAAAGTATTAAAAACTTTCGGAGGAAAAAACAGTTTGGTTGCTCCCACTGAGAATACATTAGCTTTCTTAGCCATGAATGGATAGGAAAAGCATGAACAGATTGGGGAGGGTTAAGTGAACCCAAATCAGAGGTGGGCTCATCGACTGACTGCGTTACTGGCAGTAAGAATGTGGAGTGGACCAATTCAGTGAGACTGTACCAACCATCTTTCCTGCAAACCTGATACTTCCGTATTCGGTTCTTCGGAAGAAAAGCCATCAGCCTCTTCCTGGTCCTTTGAGAGAAAATCGTCATCTCTCGCTCCTTGTTCCTCAGCAAAAGGGTCCTGCGCAATGGACGGGGACCTGCTATGCTTAGTCCCACTCTGGGATGCGATTACAGCATCAATTTTTTGCTCCAAGCTTAAAATGGTTGAAGGAAAAAACCTCCTTAGTAATATACACAGGGGCTGCAGTGTTTAAGAGCCGCTGCAACACCAGCCTCTTCTGATGGCTCAACCCTGACCAGCCATATTACTCTCAGGGGAGGATGCCATCTTTACTGGGATGGATCTAGGCTTTCGTGTGACTGTAGAAGTCCTTCTAGAGCCCTTTTTTGAGGTGTTGCACAAAGCAGAGGTACTACCAGAAGGAATGCATCCACTGCTTGAGCAATAGTCGAGCTCCATCACTGCTATTAATGCTCAGCCTGATGCAGTAGTAAATGTGTCAAAAGGAATGCCTGTGTCACCAAACCTCTTATATGCCACCTTGTGTCCCTCCACAGTTTGCAATAGCACAAATGGTGCCTTTTGAAACATACCTCCAGCACTGGACTTTAGAGTACAACAAACGCCGTGCTAAGCACCCCCGCCTACGGCCCTTCCCCTCTCTTTTTAAATAACTTTTACCAGCGTATCCAGGTATCTGCACCCCCCTCCCCCCTGAAAGGTGCCAATTGTGGCACCGGAGGGGGGGAGGAATCCGATAAGCGGAAGTTCCACTTTAGGGTGGAGCTCCGCTTTAATTCAACCACATACACTGTAGTCAATGTGTATGCACCCAACAAACATCAGGTTCGTTTTTTTGAACCAACTCCTCAAAATGGTAAGGAAAGTGCAGAAAGGTCTTCGATTGTTATGTGGAGATTTCAATCTTCCCCCAGACCCACACATGGATTCCACATCCACGTCTCATCAACACTCTCTTCAATCAACACTACACACGCATGAACTTTACGACGCATGGAGATGCCTTCACAGCACTGAAAGATTACTCTTTCTTCTCAACCAGCCATAAAATCTACACTAGACTGGACCTTTTTCTCACAGAAATTAATGTCATTACATAGTCGGATCATGCTTCAGTGATGCTCTCGGTCAAAGATTCGCCAAGCGTTCATTCACATTTCGTTTGGCGATCCAACCCGAGACTGTTCCAGGCTGATCCCTCCAAATCCAAACTGCAAGAAGAAATACTGTATATACTTGAGTATAGGCCGACCCGAATACAAGCTGAGGGTCAACAATGCCCATTTGCATGCCTCACTGTGCCCATTTGCAGCCATAGGTCCCCTGAACTCAAACTTGGTAGTTAAGGGTTCCTAGATGCCCCCTAGCTGCAGCCAAAATTTGGGGTCTCTGGACCCAAAGGGTCCTGAAATGACATTGCTGCAGATGGACACAGTTGACCGAATTTGGGGCCCTGTATCTCGGGGCCACTTGGTGCTAGGAACCCTAATTTCCCAATTTGGATATGTTGTAGTGTTGGTTCCACTGGGTTTGCACACCAAATTTTGAGTTCCTAGCACCAAGTGGCCCCAAGATACGGGGCCCCAAAGTCGGGTCGGAAAATGTCATTCTCTGCTGCAGAAAAGTGCTTGACTCAAGTATAAGCCGAGGGGGGCACTTTCAGCACAAAGAAATGTGCTGAAAAACTCGGCTTATACTCTAGTATATACGGTAAGTGAATTTTTTCATAATAATGTAAATTCTGTATCTGATCCCATGATTACCGTATATGGAATGCTCATAAAGCATTCATAAGAGGAGTCCTGATTAAAATGGGTGCTAGGGCTAAGAGGCAGAGGAGACAGCTTGTTCAGGATCTTATTTCTAAGATGCATAATTTAGAAGCCCAAAACAAACTGAATACCTCCCCTCAGAGGTCAAACCAACTAACACAACTCCGCCATGATCTACGCTTAATCTTACTAGATTTAGAAAAAAACTCCAAACGCCTTAAAATGACATACTATGCCAATGGCAATAAAGCCGAAAAACTTTTAGCCAATCGCTATATAGAGGCCAGAGAATTAACACAAAAATTCCTCATCTCTTCCACCCTTTCACAAAAGAAAAAAACTGTTCCTCCTTTAAGCCATAGCAGACGCGTTTAGCTGTTACTACAGCACTCTTTATAACTTAAAGGATGACCCATCCACAATTCAACCCACAGAATCTACAATTTTAGACTCTCGAAAACATCAAACTTCACCAAATATCAGCATCCCAATTGAAAATTCTAAATTCCCCCTTTTCCGAAGCAGAAATATCCAAAGCTATTGACTCCCTCCCCCATAACAAATCACCTGGGCCTGATGGCTTTACAGGGGAATATTATAAAACATATAAACAAACGCTAGTCCATCACCTAGCAAGGATTTATAACAAGGCTGTCTCCTCGTCCTCTTTCCCACCAGAGATGCTTACAGCATTAATAACGACATTACCAAAACCGGGGAAAGACCCAAATACATCACAAAATTTTCGACCTATTTTGTTGCTAAACAACGACCTGAAGCTGTACGCAAAAAACTTCTAGCAAACAGACTAGTAGATCTTTTGCCTTCCTTGATACACCTGGACAAATCAGGGTTCACAAAAGGTCGACAAACCTCAGACGCAACCAGGCGCCTAATCAATATCATACATCTAGCTGAAAAAACAAAAACGCCTTCTCTGCTCCAAGCTTTGAATGCAGAGAAGGCGTTTGACAGAATTCACTGGGTCTAGAAAAAG
This sequence comes from Lithobates sylvaticus, assembly GCA_028564925.1. Lineage (NCBI taxonomy): Eukaryota > Metazoa > Chordata > Amphibia > Anura > Ranidae > Lithobates > Lithobates sylvaticus. Next base: position 63,321,377 of record CM053035.1, on the reverse strand, counting down.
TACTCACAAAATTTGGATTTATCGGCCAAATTCACTCGGCTATTATGGCGTTATACACATCCCCTCGGCCCAGGTGTATCTATCGGGAATTCTATCTACACCATTTAGCATATCTAATGGGACCCACCAGGGGTGTCCACTTTCCCCGCTTATATTTAATCTCCTTATGGAACCCCTGGCGACTCATATCAGATCACACCCCAGGATAACAGGATTTAGGACTAACACATGCAACACATACCGTAAGCCTCTTCGTGGATGACATCATCTTGATGCTTACTGAAGTTAAAGCATCCCTACCCTCAGTTCACCATGCATTACAATTATTTACTTTGGTGTCGTACTACAAAGTCAACGACACCAAATCCTATATCCTGGGACTGGGAATTCACTTTAAACTACATAGAACTCTGAGCAGTAAGTTCCCATATGTATGGAGGGAAAAGGGCATACAATACCTGGGTATCACACTCACCCCAAAAATCTCAGAACTATTCACAGAAAACTATACCCCTATACTTCAAACACTCCAAACTAAATAAATTGGCAAAGTTCGAATTATCCTGATCAGGAAGACTAGCAGCTTTTAAGATGCAAATTCTCCCTCAACTAATATATATCTTCAGAACTCTTCCAATTCCAGTTCGCACCTCATTTTTCTCGTCAGCAATCCATCATCAATAAATTTCAATGGGGGGGGGGCAAAAAGGCACGTTGTGCATCCAACAGGATTATAAAAAAAACAGAAAAGCTGGTGGAATAGGACACACATATACAAGATTACTATACAGCCACTATTTTAGCCCAATTAAAGAGCTATTAAAGAGCTGGTTCTACCCTTCCCCACCCAACTTATGGGCTCTCCTTTAACAACAACAGATTCTAGGACAAAACTTAGATAATTTTATAATTCTAAGCCCTTTTATACACCAATCATCGCATAAAATCGGACCGACCATACAGGCATCTCTTGAAGCCTGGCACACTCTAACGACACATACTTTTTCACAGGCTAAGCTCACCCCATTGAAACTTCCCCTATCTGCCTTACCACTTTTAATACCAGACATAAACCTTACCCACTGGAAATACAGTAGAGAACTGGTACTAGATGATCTTTTTGTAGGACCTGCTCTTAAGACTTTCAGAGCTTCTCAGCTAGAATTCTCCATTCCCTCAACTGAACACTATAGGCACCTACAAATTTCACATTTATTAAAACAATATACTAGACTAACCACCTCCCTCCCCTGGCAAATATCCCAATACTACTCACCCAAAACCACAAACATCAAGGGTATATCACTTTTCTACTCCCTGCTCCAAAACAAAACTACATTTACAAAATCCCTAAATATACTGGCATGGGAGAGGGATTTTGGTAAAACTTACTCAGAAGACCAATGGCAAACGGCCTTAACCACCACATATTCTTCTACCAAGAGTGCCAACCTCTGGGAACGCTTTCAAAAGATCTTGCTAAGATGGTACCGTACTCCATATAAACGGTCCAAATTTTTCTAAGGAGTATCCTCTCAATGCTGGAGACAGTGCGGGGAAACAGGCACATTGTACCACATCCTATGGTCCTGTCCTAATATAACACAATACTGGAAGATGATTTAAAACATCTTGCAATCACTCCAACTCTGCTTAGAACCTTCACCAGGAATGGCCTTACCATCATTAGAGATGGACTCAATCCACATCATCTAAGAATTTTGCTAGCTCACATTCTGTTAGCGGCAAGACTCGCCCTGGTCAGACACTGGAAGGACACAACGCACCCTAAACCTCTTGAAGTCATACAGATAATTCATACCCACGGTACATACGAACAACTCTTTGCATCTGGGGTGGGTAGATACTCCCCAATTAATAAGATCTGGGAACCATCGAACAAATGGTGAGACACTACAGTTACTATCAAACTGTCTTTCTTCATTAAAGTTTTAAATTTATCAAAAACGGACTTACATTGTGCTTCTATTGTTAAATCGTTGTCATCTTTCGTAAAGACTTGAGACAATTTAAATTGCCGGTCAGAAGATGTGAAGATTGATCGAATGTTGCCTGCTTGCTCATTCTCTAAAACTGTACCTGATGCTGTATCCATATTAAATCATCAAATGATGTGAGAGCAGCACAGCTGAAACACAATGCAAAGTGGGGAAAAGCAGGAGCGGGTAATGAACAGTCATAAGAGAAACAAAATGTTACCCCAGCTCCAATGCCAATATGAAAGTCCACGAGCTGTGATCCGGTGCTCTAGCCAGGACATTCAGGCCCCAAATACAAGACTTGAATCAAAAAGGGCTGGCAACTCGGATGCTCTTGAATAAAAGTCCTTTATTGGTTACATGGGTACAGGCTAGGGATGCACCGATACCGATACTGGTATCGATGCCGATACTAGCCATTTTCGCGAGTATCGGTACTCGTGAAATTGCGCCGATACCGGAAAACCAATACTTGAAGTGATGTCCAGGGGCAACGGCGAAATTGCTCCCCCCAAGAAAATATTACTGACTGAGGCAGAGTTCGCCCCATGAATTCAGAACGGTGGTCGGGACGACATACAGCCTCTATCAGCATTAGGAATTACTGCCCAGCTGCATCGGGACTGGACACTCCGCCCCCCTTACCTCCCCCAGCAGTTTTGCAGCGTCTCTCCTGCAGGCTGCTGCTTGAGTAGGTGGGAGCCTCCTGGCTTCTGCTGCTTGGGTGGGAGGGATGGGGGATGTGCCTGCCCCCCGAGATCACGCTAGCCTGGAAGCGGGAGGTGTGAGCAGCTGAGCAGAGGGAATCTGAACTTCCTGGAGGTAAGCTCAACTAGCAGCACATCGTGGATTAATTTACAGGCACCTCTATGCCAAGTCTGCTGAGTTAATGCAGCTTAGCATAGAGGAGCTGTTAGCTGACAAATGGGACTGCATCTCCTTTTCATGTGGCACAGTGAGAAACTGGGCTCATTAAAGCATTCTGACTGTCCCCCTGGTGTGTGCCCTCCCGACCCCCGGTGTGTGCCCTCCCGACCTCCCCCCGGTGTGTGCCCTCCCGACCTCCCCCCGGTGTGTGCCCTCCCGACGTCTCTGGCTGTCCCCTCTACCATGCCTGCAGTCTCTGGCTGTCCCCTCTACCATGCCTGCAGTCTCTGGCTGTCCCCTCTACCATGCCTGCAGTCTCTGGCTGTCCCCTCTACCATGCCTGCAGTCTCTGGCTGTCCCCTCTACCATGCCTGCAGTCTCTGGCTGTCCCCTCTACCATGCCTGCAGTCTCTGGCTGTCCCCTCTACCATGCCTGCAGTCTCAGGCTGTCCCCTCTACCATGCCTGCAGTCTCCGGCTGTCCCCTCTACCATGCCTGCAGTCTCCGGCTGTCCCCTCTACCATGCCTGCAGTCTCCGGCTGTCCCCTCTACCATGCCTGCAGTCTCCGGCTGTCCCCTCTACCATGCCTGCAGTCTCCGGCTGTCCCCTCTACCATGCCTGCAGTCTCCGGCTGTCCCCTCTACCATGCCTGCAGTCTCCGGCTGTCCCCTCTACCATGCCTGCAGTCTCCGGCTGTCCCCTCTACCATGCCTGCAGTCTCCGGCTGTCCCCTCTACCATGCCTGCAGTCTCCGGCTGTCCCCTCTACCATGCCTGCAGTCTCCGGCTGTCCCCTCTACCATGCCTGCAGTCTCCGGCTGTCCCCTCTACCATGCCTGCAGTCTCCGGCTGTCCCCTCTACCATGCCTGCAGTCTCCGGCTGTCCCCTCTACCATGCCTGCAGTCTCCGGCTGTCCCCTCTACCATGCCTGCAGTCTCCGGCTGTCCCCTCTACCCTGCCTGCAGTCTCCGGCTGTCCCCTCGACCATGCCTGCAGTCTCCGGCTGTCCCCTCTACCATGCCTGCAGTCTCCGGCTGTCCCCTCTACCATGCCTGCAGTCTCCGGCTGTCCCCTCTACCATGCCTGCAGTCTCCGGCTGTCCCCTCTACCATGCCTGCAGTCTCCGGCTGTCCCCTCTACCATGCCTGCAGTCTCCGGCTGTCCCCTCTACCATGCCTGCAGTCTCCGGCTGTCCCCTCTACCATGCCTGCAGTCTCCGGCTGTCCCCTCTACCATGCCTGCAGTCTCCGGCTGTCCCCTCTACCATGCCTGCAGTCTCCGGCTGTCCCCTCTACCATGCCTGCAGTCTCCGGCTGTCCCCTCTACCATGCCTGCAGTCTCCGGCTGTCCCCTCTACCATGCCTGCAGTCTCCGGCTGTCCCCTCTACCATGCCTGCAGTCTCCGGCTGTCCCCTCTACCATGCCTGCAGTCTCCGGCTGTCCCCTCTACCATGCCTGCAGTCTCCGGCTGTCCCCTCTACCATGCCTGCAGTCTCCGGCTGTCCCCTCTACCATGCCTGCAGTCTCCGGCTGTCCCCTCTACCATGCCTGCAGTCTCCGGCTGTCCCCTCTACCATGCCTGCAGTCTCCGGCTGTCCCCTCTACCATGCCTGCAGTCTCCGGCTGTCCCCTCTACCATGCCTGCAGTCTCCGGCTGTCCCCTCTACCATGCCTGCAGTCTCCGGCTGTCCCCTCTACCATGCCTGCAGTCTCCGGCTGTCCCCTCTACCATGCCTGCAGTCTCCGGCTGTCCCCTCTACCATGCCTGCAGTCTCCGGCTGTCCCCTCTACCATGCCTGCAGTCTCCGGCTGTCCCCTCTACCATGCCTGCAGTCTCCGGCTGTCCCCTCTACCATGCCTGCAGTCTCCGGCTGTCCCCTCTACCATGCCTGCAGTCTCCGGCTGTCTCCTCTACCATGCCTGCAGTCTCCGGCTGTCCCCTGTACCATGCCTGCAGTCTCTGGCTGTCCCCTGTACCATGCCTGCAGTCTCTGGCTGTCTCCTGTACCATGCCTGCAGTCTCTGGCTGTCTCCTGTACCATGCCTGCAGTCTCTGGCTGTCTCCTGTACCATGCCTGCAGTCTCTGGCTGTCCCCTGTACCGGGCCGATAGGTATCGGTAATTGGTATCGCCGAGTACCTGCAAAAAAGTATCGGTACTCGTACTCAGTTTAACCAGGGGACTTTAGAATGGGAGGAGGGATCCTGCAGGCAGGTCCGACCATACCTGGAGGGTACCCGCGTCCACCCCAAACCGCACAAAGGGGGAAAGGGGGAACTGTACTTACCGATCCATGGTGCGGGTGACCCTCTAGAAAGAACTCCTCTCCACCAAAGTCGGGGGCTGTCAGCTAAGGGACCTCTGCAACTCGGACCTGAGCCTGTTCGTATGCAACCCTGCAAGACATTTAACTTGCGGGCCAGCCTCAGTCTGTTGAGGCTATGTCGTGGCCAACCAAACACGTAGCTGCGGTCTGGACGCACTCGCTGGCTGGACTGGGAAGACCACTGGATCTAGATTATTCAGCCTGTCCCCCAGCCCGGCAGTTGATTGCAGATCTCCCAGGAGAAAATGCATTGAAAAAAAAGACAAAAGATCCCAGCAATGGAGCTAGGTTTTTACTCCTGACTAGACAGAAATAAACTGAATACCTAGAGCAGGGAGGGGGTTATTTACTGACTGAGGACAGCCCATGGGTGTAGCCAGGTGTTTTTTGTTCTGCCTAGTCCTACTCCTGCAGAGGCGATATAACCCAATGCTCAAGATTAAGGAGGCACTGTGTCTGTCGATGAACGAAAGAGAAAATGTACCAAGACATTCTTGATAAAAAAACTCCTGCCATCTACCAGAATGATGAAGATGAAACGAGAGTGGACATTTCAGCAAGACGATGATCCCAAACACAGAGCCAAGGAAACTCTCAATTGGTTTCAAAGAAAGAAAATAAAGCTGCTAGAATGTCCCAGCCAAACACCCGACTTGAATCCAATAGAAAAGCTATGGAAAGAAGGGCTGCTCGCCAGGATTTAGACTGGGAGGGAAGATGGGCCTCAATGGACACAGAACAGAAATGGGAATTCTTCAAAGTGACTGTATGTAAACTCACTGCAACGTATATTCCTATGGGCAATAGGTTTAAAAGGCTAAAAATAAAATGCATGTGGCTCACGGCCAAAGTTAAAATGGTTATAAATAATAAAAAAAAATATATAAAAATGAAGGAATGCCATCATCGTTTAAATGTTGCAAAGGATATAACAGAATATGTAAAAAAGGAAATCAAGGATGCAAAAATTCTAAACGAACGACAGATTGCAAAAGATAGGACAAACCCCCAAAAATTCTTCAAATATATTAATAGTAAAAAGGTCAGGTCTGAGCATGTAGGCCCTTTAATCTAAGAGGGAGGGGCTGGTGAAACAAAAAGGGAGTGGCTGGTGAAACAAAAAGGTAGCAACTGTGAGGGATGAATCGATGAGGGGAGTAGAATATTCGGTTGGGATTAAAAGTAACATTTCTGTCTTTGCAGATGACACTAAGCCATGCAGTGGAATAACGTCCTTACAGGATGTCTCCAATTTACAAGCTGACCCCAATGCACTAATTAGGCAACTAAGTGGTAAATGAGGTTTAATGTTGATAAATGTAAAGTTAGGCTAAGAATATGCATGCATCATACATACCAGGGGGAGTACAACTGGGGCAATCAATGGTGAAGAAGGATCTGGGGGTTTTGGTGGATCATAAGCTCAATAATAGCATGCAATGCCAAGCTGCGGTGTCCAAAGCAAGCAAAGTCCTTTCTTGTATTAAGAGAGGTATGGACTCCAGAGAGAGAGAGGGATATCATTTTGCCCCTGTACAAATCATTAGCAAGACCTCATCTGGAATATGCAGTTCAGTTTTGGGCACAAGTTCTCAAAAAAGAATATCAGGGAACTGTAGAAAGTGCCGAGAAGGGCAACCAAACTGATAACAGGCATGGAAAGCTCAGCTATGAGGAAAGATTAGAGGAACTGAATCTATTTCCGCTTGAGAAGAGGAGATTAAGGGGGATATGATCAAGATGTGCAAATACATAAGTGGTCCATATAGTAAACCTGGTGTGGAGTTCCTCACTTTAAGGTCATCACAGAAGACAATAGGGGTGCAACGGATCAAAAAACGCACGGATCGATCCTCGGATCAGAGTCACGGATCGGATCATTTTTCGGATCAGCAAATAATAATTGAATTTGCAAAAACCTGTGAAAATTCCGCCGCCATATAGTCCCCACTGTAATATCCACGTCATCTCCCCCACTGTAATATCCACATCCTCTCCCCCACTGTAATATCCACATCCTCTCCCCCACTGTAATATTGGCAGGGTATCGCCGAGTATTGGCTGGGTAATGCAGAGTATCGCAGAGTATTGGCTGGGTAATGCAGAGTATTGGCTGGGTAATGCAGAGTATCGCAGAGTATTGGCTGGGTAATGCAGAGTATTGGCTGGGTAATGCAGAGTAACGCAGAGTATTGGCTGGGTAATGCAGAGTATCGCAGAGTATTGGCTGGGTAATGCATAGTATCGCAGAGTATTGGCTGGGTAATGCAGAGTATCGCAGAGTATTGGCTGGGTAATGCAGAGTATATGCTGGGTAATGCAGAGTATATGCTGGGTAATGCAGGGTATATGCTGGGTAATGCAGAGTAATGCAGGGTATATGCTGGGTATTGGCTGGGTAATGCAGAGTTTTTTTTACAAGTGATCGCTCCGTCATTTGACGGAGCGATCACATTGTAAACAGTGGCCGGTGTACCAAGATGGCCGCCGCTCAGGCGCTAGGCCGAAGCCGCGGCCTTTCCTAAGGCCGCCGGGTGTACCAAGATGGCCGCCGCCGCTCCGGAGCTAGGCCGAAGCCGCGGCCTTTCCTAAGGCCGAGGCCGCGGAGCGCTCCGCGGATCGCGGGGTGTGCCGATCCGAACGGGGTGACCCGTTCGGATCACGGATCGGCGACGATCCGTTGCACCCCTAGAAGACAAGGAGGCACTCTAAGTCTAGAGGAAAAAAGATTTAATCTCCAAATACGGAAAGGTTTCTTCACAGTAAGAGCTGTAAAAATGTGGAATAGACTCCCTCCAAAAGGTGGGTTTGGCAAGCTCAGATTGCTTTAAAAAAAAGGCCTGGGTTCTTTCCCAAATGTACATAATATAACTGGGTACTGGCATTTATAGGTAAAGGTGATCCAGGCAAAATCTGATTGCCTCTCGGGGGATCAGGAAGGATTTTTTCCCCTGCTGTAGCAAATTGGAGCATGCTTTTGCTTTTTGCCTTCCTCTGGATCAAATGTGGTTGAAGAATTGTGTATATGGGATTGTATTTATTTTATTTTTTGGTTAAACTGGATGGACTTCCAGTTCAACAAAAAACATCCCTTGTAATAGGAATAGTGCGTGACAGTCTGTGGGGTCTATAAGACTCCAAATCTCGCCTCTAGGCAGGAAAGGCTGAGATAAAAAAAAAAAATAAAAATAATAATAATAATTCATGATCTCAGGCTTTGTTTACGTGACATAACGTCATGCCCGGGCCTCCGAGGAGAGCCCAGAGAAGCACCAGAGGGCAGCGGAAGGGGTGGGTTGGGACATCCCCTTCGCTGTAAGAACAATTAAGTGGCTGAACTGCCGCTTTGATTGTTCTTATGGTGCACAGAATCGCTGGCTGAAGAGAACGCTATCTGAATGATGCCTGTAGCTGCAGGCATCAATCAGATATCCCCACTGAAATTTCAGGACATCATATAACGTACCTTGGGTGCGAGATGGTGAAATAAATGTCAGTTAGCATGTTCCCTGGATCATTCCATTTTATTACACAAACGTTATTTCTGAACTGATTTGTTTTAGTTTCTTTGTATGTATGGATTGCATGGGTTGTTACAGACGTGGTGAATATTTCATGTCAATAGCACCTTTATAAATATATTTACCTAGAAAAATGGTAACGTGTTCAATACTTATTTTACCCGCTGTATATACATTCACTGGCCACTTAATTGAGTACACCTTGCTAGTACCAGGTTGAACCCCCTTTTGCCTTTAGAACTGCCTTAATTCTTTGTGACATAAATTCAACAACATTCCTCAGAGACTTTGGTTCATATTGACATAACCATTTTTTGCCTAAAGTATGCTTTTATCATATAATGTTGGGTTATACGTATCCTTTTTTGTTCATACTTTATTTGCCTGTGTTTTGCTATGACGACAACCTATGCATTTGGCTTTGTTCCAATGTTAAAAGAAAGAAAGAACCCACACTATGCAAATAAGGAATACGTAATAATATAATAGGGCTGCTGCTGAAGTGAAAAGGTGAAAGACCCCAATAAATGCCAAAGATTAAAAATTAAACTCAGTGCTGCTCCTTTTGCTCAAACCAGTATAGTATTAGGCAAACCTATAACACAGGGCTTGACAAATTTGCTTGGAATCTAGGAGCCAGCTAAAAAAGTTAGGAGCCAGGTTTTTTTTTTTAACGACGACAACGACTGACAGGTGGCACTGGGCACTGTAGGACGTCCTCCCAGAACCTTGCTCCTGCGCACCCCCTGGGGCGCGCACTCGGGAACATCCGTGACCGCCAGATCCCGAGGACCCGGCGCATCGCGGTAAACGGCCGCCGATAGCGGCCGTTTAACCACGCGACCGCTCTGTCAAATGACGGTGCGATCACATGTACACAAACCGGCGTCACGTCTTGACGCCGGTTCCCCCCTCCCCTCTCTGTATCGATCGGTACAGTGAGAGGGGAGAAGCTGAGGGGGAGAGATGGGACCAGCGCTGTGGGCTGGATGTGTAGTGCCCACAGCGCTGGTCAGTGACAGCTACACTGCCAGCACTGTGCAATACTCTGCCAGCACTGTGCCAATACTCTGCCAGCACTGTGCCAATACACCGCCAGCACTGTGCCAATACACCGCCAGCACTGTGCCAATACACCGCCAGCACTGTGCCAATACACCGCCAGCACTGTGCCAATACACCGCCAGCACTGTGCCAATACACCGCCAGCACTGTGCCAATACACCGCCAGCACTGTGCCAATACACCGCCAGCACTGTGCCAATACTCCGCCAATAAATTTTAATAGAAACAAAGATTTATTTATTTTTTTACCGAATTTTCCGTATTTTCTGATTTATAGCGCAAAAAATAAAAAACCCAGCGGTGATTAAATACCATCAAAAGAAAGCTCTATTTGTGTGAAAAAATGGACAAAAAATTCATTTGGGTACAGTGTTGCATGACTGAGAAATTGTCATTCAAAGTGTGAGAGCACCGAAAGCTGAAAAGTTCCCAGTGGTTAACATTGCATTAGCAATGTTAGAGGCATTGCAATACCAATGGCCACCACAAGATGGCGCCATATTACAGAAGGATTTCAGAAGGCCGCAAAGCCGCGGCCTAAATTTCTGGCCGGCCCGATGCGATCGCACGGCGGGGGTCGGGGTCCACAGGTTGGTGGGATACCGCAGCTGTGTCGCCCCAGGCGCCAGGACCCCAAATCTAGTCGCAATTGCGCCCGGGCGACCAGGGATTGTCGAGCCCTGCTATAACAACATATACAATATCATGATATGGCTTAACGACATGGTATAAAGTGCTCAGTGCAAATATAAAGTGCAGAAAAAAAAAAAACACATTTTTATATATATATATATATATTAATTAATTAAATAAAAAGGTGCAATCATATAAAGTCCATCCAATATGGTGTGCTGAACTTGTAAACAGTTGTAGTGATGGTCCTCAGGTGACTATTCGTGCTCCCCTCCTGGGTCCCCACTCACCAGAAAAAGGCTGTAAATATGCCTGTTAGCATCTCCAGATCAGCATTTCCTATCACTGGTAACTTGATTGTATGGACACTACATAGGGATAACTCCCATCTTCCACTAGTATGATTAAAACATATGGATATCCTGGATCCTTCCCATGTTTCTTGATCAAACATCCATAAGGATGTATGGCAATGAAGGGAAAAGAGAGTATATATAGTGTAATACTTACATGAAAAAAAACTTTACACCACCTTGGCGCGCAATAGTCACTAGGACTCCTCATCTTGACGCGTTTCGCCCCTCCCACTGGGCGTCATCAGAAGCTTCTTTACAGCCTTTTTCTGGTGAGTGGGGACTCAGGAGGGGAGCACGAATAGTCACCTGAGTTCAGCACACCATATTGGATGGACTTTATATATTCTATTTTTTGGCACTTTATATTTGCACTGAGCACTTTATACCATGTCGTTAAGCCATATCATGATATTGTATATGTTGATATAGGTTTGCCTAATACTATACTGGTTTGAGCTATAGGAGCAGCGCTGAGTTTCATTTTTAATCTTTTGTTCCAATGTTACTTCTGTTACAACCAGATCTTTTCAATAAAAATATTGAAATACATATGGACATGATAACATCACGCAGTTGCTGCAGATTTGTCAGCTGCACATCCATGAGGCAAAACCAGACTGTCTGGCACCAACAACCATGCCACGTTCAAAGTCACTTAAATCCCTTTTCTTCCCTATTCTGATGCTCGGTTTGAACTTCAGCAAGTCGTCTTCCCCTAGTCTAGATGCCTAAATGCACTGAGTTGCTGTCATGTGATTAGCTAATTAGCAATTTGTGTTACCAAGCAATTGAACAGGTGTACCTAATATATATTAGAAACTAGGGCCTGGTACACCACTGACAAATGTACTCTCTTAGTCTGTTCTGGCTCTGTTCAGAGCTTGTAAAACTACACCAGAATTGTCACATGCGAATATTATGCATTTGTTAAAATAGCAAAATAAAACTATAATATATATATATATATATATATATATATATATATATATATATATATATATATATATATATATATATACACACACACACACAGTGCCTTGCGAAAGTATTCGGCCCCCTTGAACTTTTTAACCTTTTGCCACATTTCAGGCTTCAAACATAAAGATATAAAATTTTAATTTTTTGTGAAGAATCACCAACAAGTGGGACACAATTGTGAAGTGGAATGAAATCTATTGGATATTTTAAACTTTTTTAGCAAATAAAAAACTGAAAAGTGGTGCGTGCAAAATTATTCGGCCCCTTTACTTTCAGTGCAGCAAACTCACTCCAGAAGTTCAGCGAGGATCTCTGAATGATCCAATGTTGTCCTAAATGACTGATGGTGATAAATAGAATCCACCTGTGTGTAATCAAGTCTCTGTATAAATGCACCTGCTCTGTGATAGTCTCAGGGTTCTGTTGAAAGAGCAGAGAGCATCATGAAGACCAAGGAACACACCAGGCAGGTCCGTAATACTGTTGTGGAGAAGTTTAAAGCCGGATTTGGATACAAAAAGATTTCCCAAGCTTTAAACATCCCAAGGAGCACTGTGCAAGCGATCATTTTGAAATGGAAGGAGTATCAGACCACTGCAAATCTACCAAGACCTGGCTGTCCCTCTAAACTTTCAGCTCAGACAAGGAGAAGACTGATCAGAGATGCAGCCAAGAGGCCCATGATCACTCTGGATGAACTGCAGAGAACTACAGCTGAGGTGGGAGAGTCTGTCCATAGGACAACAATCATACACTGCACAAATCTGGCCTTTATGAAAGAGTGGCAAGAAGAAAGCCATTTCTCAAAGATATCCATAAAAAGTCTTGTCTAAAGTTTGCCACAAGCCACCTGGGAGACACACCAAACATGTGGAAGAAGGTGCTCTGGTCCGATGAAACCAAAATCAAACTTTTTGCCCACAATGCAAAACGATATGTTTGGCGTAAAAGCAACACAGCTCATCACCCTCAACACACCATCCCCACTGTCAAACATGGTGGTGGCAGCATCATGGTTTGGGCCTGCTTTTCTTCAGCAGGGACAGGGAAGATGGTTAAAATTGAGGGGAAGATGGATGCAGCCAAATACAGGACCATTCTGGATGAAAACCTGTTGGAGTCTGCAAAAGACATGAAGCTGGGACGGAGATTTATCTTTCAACAAGACAATGATCCCAAACATACAGCAAAATCTACAGAGGAATGGTTCACAAATAAACGTATCCAGGTGTTAGAATGGCCAAGTCAAAGTCCAGACCTGAATCCAATCGTGAATCTGTGGAAAGAGCTGAAAACTGCTGTTTACAAACGCTCTCCATCCAACCTCACTGAGCTCGAGCTGTTTCGCAAGGAAGAATGGGCAAGAATTTCAGTCTCTCGATGTGCAAAACTGATAGAGACATACCCCAAGCGACTTGCAGCTGTAATCGCAGCAAAAGGTGGCTCTACAAAGTATTAACGCAAGGGGGCCGAATAATTTTGCATGCCCCACTTTTCATTTTTTTATTATTTAAAAAAGTTTCAAAAATCCAATAGATTTCGTTCCACTTCACAATTGTGTCCCACTTGTTGGTGATTCTTCACAAAAAATAAAAAATTTATATCTTTATGTTTGAAGCCTGAAATGTGGCAAAAGGTTGAAAAGTTCAAGGGGGCCGAATACTTTCGCAAGGCACTGTATATACACACACACACATACACATACACATATATATATATATATATATATATATATATATATATATATATATATATATATATATATATATATATATATATATATACATATATATATATATACACACACACACACACACACACACACACACATACATACATACATACATACATATTCTCTCTATTCACCATATTCTCTCTATAAATATAAATATAAATAAAATGTTACAATATTCAAGCCTCAACTCAAGTGAAAAACTAAGATTTTGAGACAGTAAGAAGGGTGAGAGTGCAACCCAGCTTTCAATTAGAAACTCTACAGACCTCTCAAAGAGACAGACTCAGATAAAAGCTAATTGGAAGTGCATCGGTGTGTTGCAGTGCCATTTTGAATGGCATTCTAACCCACCTTCACAACATTCCTGTGCTTTAATAAACCACATCACAGAGTAAACAAACTGTTGTATGTTCAGATGCGTTGCAAGTATATATATTTTTTTCCAGTAAAGCAATGTGATTTAACGTATGTGCGTTATTACAATACACTGGCAGGCATAAATCCAGCCTTAGATGCCCATTTAAATGCAGGTGTGCTTTCTAAAGACCAATCAATACCAAAGTACCTGCCAATGTGCAGAAAACAAAAAAGACCAAAGAAGGCACCAGGCACCATTAAAAACCATAACAGGCACCATGAACAAAAACAGAACTAGGTATTGCCTGCCATTTTTAAAGAGCCAACTGAACAACCTTAGGCCCAAAGCAGGCATCAGATGAGGCAGAAACATCCACTTTGTAGAATTCAAAGAACTTGCTAAGAGAAGATGAGATAGCAGCCTTGCAAATCTGGGAAACTGTTGCACGATTCCGAAAAGCCCAAGAAGCACTTCTTGAGACCACAAGCCTGCATGATGATCAATATGACCCACCTAGAAATGATGGAATAAGAAGGAGGTACACTGTTGCTGGGACCATTTAAGATGATAAAAGGGGAATACATCTTTCTGATAGCTTGAACCACATCCAGACAGAAATTTTATTTTAGTGAACTGGAGACAGAGACACAAAAGAACGATATCCTGGTCAAGGTAAAAGGCAGAAACTACCTTCGTCAAGAAGAAAGTCCTGAGCTTCACTACCACTTTATCTCCATGTAAAACCAGAAATGGTTCCCTGCAGGGTACAGCAGCCAGTTCAGACACACTAGCTTTGCAGAAGTGATCGATACAAGGAACACTACCTTGTGGGAAAGAGTAGAGAGAGTAATGTCTCTAATGGGTTAAAACTGGGATTTCTAAAAACGCAGAGAGAACCATATTGTGATCCTATGGAGGCACAGGGAATGCTACATAAGAGAACCCCATGTAAAAAGTTATCCTCTATATCTAATTCACCAAATAAGATAAGGTTTTCTGGGGCCTGACTTCGGAGTTTAACCACTTGCTTACTGGGCACTTAAACCCCCCTCCTATCCAGATCAATTTTCAGCTTTCAGCGCTGTCGCATTTTGAATGACAATTGCGCGGTCATACAACACTGTACCCAAATAAAATATATTTTTTCCCCCAAAACGAGCTTTCTTTTGGTGGTATTTGATCACCTCTGCGATTTTTATTTTTTGTTAAAAAAAAATGTAAAAGACCGAATTAAAAAAAAAAAAAAAATTTTAAATGGGTAATTTTTGTCCGTCATTGATGTACGCTGATGAGGCGGCAGTGACGGGCACTGATAGGTGGCAGTGATGGGCACTGATGGGTGGCACTGATGGGCAGCACTGATGGGCATTGACAGGTGGCACAATTGCCCATGCCTTTTCGGGACCGATGTCCCTTTAAAATGAGACGGTGATCGGCTTTTTTTTTTCTCCTCCACTGTCAGCGTGAGGAGAAAACTAAAACGATCACCAAGCTTTTGTTTTCATCATGTGATCAGCTGTCATTGGCCCCTTACTCGGATCGCTAATCACCCGAGTCTGAGACTCAGTGATCACAGCGCACGCAGGGAGCGTGCACAGGGGAGGCCGTCATGGGGAGGCCGTCATACGACGGCATCCCGGGAATTGACATCCGCGCTGTGGCCGTCATTCGGCTATAGCGCGGATGTAAAGTGGTTAATATAACCACAGACCATTCCGAGACATAATCTGGTGGGAATATAACTGCTTCTGCCTCACAGCTCTGTTGCCTGATCCTTATGGGAAGATATACTGCTTACTGTTCATCACTGTAATCTGTATTACTTGAAATGCATAACATGTATCTGATTGAATATTAACATAAAAAAGTGCTCCTCACCTCCAGAAGGCAGCGGGGGAGGATCCTCTTCCGCTGCATGTAAAAGCAATCCAGCAGCTATTTAGCCACTAGGATTGCTTTTACAATAAAGAGCTTTGCCTGCAGCAATGGCCCTGGTATAACCACTGAAACTCAAGAATGTACAGGGATGTCCTATGGGTGGGAAGTGCCTAAAGGCACCCAGTAACCTATGTAAAAAAGGTAGCTACTGGTGCTCAGCCTGATTGGCCTACTCACTAAATAAGTCTTTTCGGAAACAGGGCAGGCCCTGAGGCAAGTTTCGCAACGTCTAGTGCAACAGGATCCAGGCAAATATTAAGAAAAAAGTGCTACAACAGCAACGCTAGAAAATATAATTCCATTCTCCTAGGAAACTAGAAAAAAAACACAAGGCATGCTAGTATTGGGAGGGGTTATCCTGAGCTGGCCTACTTTTTTTTTTGCCAGTGTCCTGTCCTCCTGTAGCCAGTAGTGTAACCTAAAGGTTAAAGGCTCCATGTGTCCCTCGATCAGTGAGAAAGAAACGTTATTTTATATTTGAATGGCAATCGCACTTGTAGCTCTCTCTCCTGAGAAAACATTGGACTTGCAGGAGGTGGAAACTCTATTTTACTCTATGAAGGGATCTCAAATAATGAGGGAATTTCAATATGCTCAAAAAACACCCTCAACTAAATCTCGGCTTGCTGGAGGGAAACAATGCATTATTAATGCGGTAAAAGGTTAATACAGTCACATTACTTACAGGTTTTCTCCAGGGTTGACATACACTTGGCAAGGAAGGGAGCGTGTCAGCTTGGCATTGGTGTCTACAGAGGCTGGTTTAGGTTTCTAAAAAGGAACAGATATATAAAATGTAAAAGGAGGAGCTTACCAGTAAAATCCATATCTTGGATTACAGTAAAAGGCTAAATATTCATAGACCCTGGGCTACAGGCTGGTACATCCAGGTGATTGGACACTTGCAAAGCTTTGCAGGATATACCCCTAGTACATTCTACAAGTCCTAAGTCTTTTAGCAAGAGTAGGACAGCGCGATCTGAAGGCACATTACTCTTCAGAGGGCAATGCAAGTGTGAAAGATTCTAAATTGACCTCCGGTCTTGTTTTCAGTTTTGCACAATTGTACAGGCTACTCTCCTATACCAAAATTACTCTGATTTCACAACACACTGTGAGATTCTCACAATGTGCATTAAAAGTTGCAGCAAGACAGATACAGGTTGCCTCATTTCCTGACTGTAGGAGGACTACCATTATCTAGCTCTTCTCAAGGAATTTCCGTCTGCACATAGAGGGGTTGAGAGATGGAGTGTGCTTCTTCAAGGCCAACAAGAAGTCATTGGAATGCAATTGGGCGAAAGGGAGGTCCACAAATAAAGCTACCACGAGGACCCAGAAATCTCAGACAGACAATCTCACAGAGGGATGTCTTTTGTCCTCAAGAGCTGAGCCTACGTTTTTAGAATGGATTTTGTTTTCAGGAGGAGAGATTTTTGCCTGGGCTGTTTCCAGAATAAGGCTAAGTGGACATTAAAGAACAGACCTTTAAGCCTAGGTTCAGACTAGTGCGATGCAGGAACCAGCGTCGGTTCCCGCATCGCTGCTTAAGAAAGGGGGGCGGGGCCACGTACATGTTGCGGCCCCACCCAGATCCCATTGGCTGATATTTGAAAGCTGCTGGGTCCCGCCCACCCCCGACATCAACGCTCAATTTTGACAGTTGGTCTCTCTGCATTCAGTTACATACAGTGGTGTGAAAAAGTGTTTGCCCCCCTTCCTCATTTCCTGTTCCTTTGCATGTTTGTCACACTTAAGCATTTCGGAACATCAAACCAATTTAAACAATAGTCAAGGACAACACAAGTAAACACAAAATGCAATTTGTAAATGAAGGTGTTTATTATTAAAGGTGAAAAAAAATCCAAACCATCATGGCCCTGTGTGAAAAAGTGATTGCCCCCTAAACCTAATAACTGGTTGGGCCACCCTTAGCAGCAACAACTGCAACCAAGCATTTGCGATAACGTGCAATGAGACTTTTACAGCGTCCTGGAGGAATTTTGGCCCACTCATCTTTGCAGAATTGTCCTAATTCAGTTACATTATAGGGTTTTCGAGCATGAACGGCCATTTTAAAGGTCAAACCACAACATCTCAATAGGATTCAGGTCAGGACTTTGGCTAGGCCACTCCAAAGTCTTCATTTTGTTTTTCTTCAGCCATTCGGTGGTGGACTTGCTGGTGTGTTTAGGATCATTGTCCTGCTGCAGAACCCAAGTTCGTTTCAGCTTGAGTACACGAACAGATGGTCGGACATTCTCCTTCAGGATCTCTTGGTAGACAGCAGAATTCATAGTTCCTTTTATCACGGCAAGTCTTCCAGGTCCTGAAGCAGCAAAACAGCCCCAGACCATCACACTACCACCACCATATTTTACTGTTGGTATAATGTTCTTTTTCTGAAATGCAGTGTTCCTTCTACGCCAGATATACTTGGACACACACCTTCCAAAGAGTTCCACTTTTGTCTCATCGGTCCACAGAATGTTGTCCCAAAAGTCTTGGGGATCATCAAGATGTGTTGTGGAGAAATTGAGACGAGCTTTGATGTTCTTTTTGCTCAGCAGTGGTTTTCTCCTTGGAACTCTGCCATGCAGGCCATTTTTGCCCAGTCTTTTCCTGATGGTGGAGGCATGAACGCTGACCTTAACTGAGGCAAGTGAGGCCTGCAGTTCCTTGGACGTTGTTGTGGGGTCTTTTGTGACCTCTTGGATGAGTCGTCGCTGCGCTCTTGGGGTAATTTTGGGCGGCTGGCCACTCCTGGGAAGGTTCACCACTGTTCCATGTCTTCGCCATTTATGGATAATGGCTCTCAGTGTGGTTCGCTGGATTCCCAAAGCTTTGGAAATAGCTTTATAACCCTTTCCAGATTGATAGATCTCAATTACTTTCTTTCTCAATTGTTCCTGAATTTCTTTGGGTCTCGGCATGATGTGTAGCTTTTAAGGATCTTCTGGTGGACCTTACTGTGTCAAGCAGCTCCTATTTAAGTGATGCCTTGATTGTGAACAGTGTGGCAATAATCAGGCCTGGGTGTGGCTAGAGAAATTGAACTCAGGTGTGGACAACCACAGTTATAGTATGTTTTAACAAGGGGGGCAATCACTTTTTCACACAGGGCCATGATGGTTTGGATTTTTTTTCACCTTTAATAATAAACACCTTCATTTACAAATTGCATTTTTTGTGTTTTACTTGTGTTGTCCTTGACTATTGTTTAAATTGGTTTGATGTTCCGAAACACTTAAGTGTGACAAACATGCAAAGGAACAGGAAATGAGGAAGGGGGCAAACACTTTTTCACACCACTGTATGTCAGTTTCACCAACTCAGCAGCTCTGGCAAGCGTCAAGCGCCGTTCTGCCAATGGAATGTGGGGAAGGGAGGAGGAACACTTGTGGGTCGACGGGACACGGTGCGGTCAGTTAATCGGCCTAATTTGCATAGTAATCGGTCAAGGCAGATTTATTAAAAAAGGCCAAATATCTAATATATAACTCACACAGAAATCGGATCGCATAGGTGAGAACACCCATGCGAGACGATTTGAATGTGGGGGAAAACAAGTCCCTGCACCTTTTTCTGTGTGAATCCAATGCGAATTCAGCCATACAACTGTATGGCTGGACTCGCATTGCTCAGACATCACTTGCAATCTGCATCTGCGGTGCGGGTGCGAATCATATGCAATGTCAGAGATCGCACTAGTGTGAACCCAGGCTCAAGCAGAAGTAAACCCATCCATTTAACAGTTTAATTTCCGGAACATTCCAGGAATGTATCACTCCCATTGGTTGTTCGCTCAACCAAACTGTCAAACCATCCAATGGTTGGTGTCATAACTGATCACATGTGCAGCATCATGGCAGTTGTAGATAAAACAGGAGGCAAAGATGGCAGCTTCCTTGGTTGAAAATTATAGAAGGGTTTACTTCCACTTTAAAGGCTGATTACCCAATCAAATACCTAAAGCATTTGAATAGTTCTTTAGATGTTTACAGACAGTTGAAGGGGAAAAAAGGTGCTTCAGAAAAAGGTTCTCTAGGTACCCTGTCACCTGAATGCCCTAAAGTTTTTAGAATGGCAAGAAGATGTGCAAGTACGGTACTTTTGTGAATACTCTGGGTGCAGAGGAAAGGCCAAATGGCAGAGCGACACATTTAAAGCAGAGTTCCACCCTAAAGTGGAACTTCCGCTTCTCGGAACCCTCCGGTGTCACATTTGGCACCTTTCAGGGGGGAGGGGGGTGCAGATACCTGTCTAAGACAGGTATTTGCACCCACTTCCGGACAAAGACTCCCATGGGAGTCTATGCCTCTTCCTGTCCCGCTGTGCTGTCTGCTGGGACACACACGGGTCCCAGAGACAGCGCAGAGCATTCCCATTGCGCTGCGGGACTCGCACATGCGCAGTAGGGAACCGGGAAGTGAAGCCGCAACGCTTCCCTTCCAGATTCCCTCAACGAGAATGGCGGCGGCAGCAGCCGTGAACCAAACAATTTCTCGGCTTCAGCTGCCGACATCGCTGGACCCTGGAAGAGGTAAGTGTCCATTTATTAAAAGTCAGCAGCTGCAGTATCTGTAGCTGCTGGCTTTTAATATATATTTTTTTTTTTTGGTGTAATCCCTCTTTAAAGTGTTTGACCCTACTGTGAAGTGAAGGAAGTGCTGAAGAGACAGGAAAAATAAAAAACATATAGATAAGCATATTGGATATCTACTGATGCAAAGTATTCCCCTGGTCTCAGAGTCAATAAGCGATCTTGCAGATTTCATTCAAAATTTGGAAATGTTAAGGTATTTGTTTAGCAATTTTAGGCCCAGGATAGGCCAAAAAACCCTGCTGGGTTTTGGTAACATGAACAGGTTTGAATAGAATCATTTGAACCTGTCCTCCAGAGGGATTAGAACTACTCCTTGGGAAAAGAGATGGCTCAAGGTGGTCTCCAGACCAGATTGTCCTTGGGAAGATTTTGGTTGGTTTAGGAGAAGAAAAGGATGAGGGGGTAGAGTTCTGAACTCTATTTTGTGCCCCTTTAAAACCACCAGAGACAAAGTCCCAGAGGGAAAATCGGTAGTAAACTGCAATTGATGGAAAAAAAAAAAAAGTCCCCTGCAAGGCAATGTCATAATGTGCCTTACGGCACAGGCTCTGAAGATCCGACACTGTATGCCGGACCTTCAGAGCGCGTGTGCTGGTAATGTCACCGGGTGCATGCACTCTGAATATCTCCTAAACTGTGCAAGTTTAGGAGATATACACAGTACCTACAGGTAAACCTTACTATAGGCTACAGTCCCTACAGGTAAACCTTACTATAGGCTTTCCTGTAGGGACAAGTGGTAAAACAGAGTTTATTACAACTTTAAAAACAGTCCCCTGTGGAAGGAAGAAAACTTTTCCTCCTGTGACAACTTTAACGTTTTTGTCAAGTGTGTCACCAATCGTCCTCCTAAGGGCATATGTGAGCCAGTATTTACCAGTAGCTTTAAGCTGATCAGGCTTTTAGCCATAAGATTCTGCACATATACATAGACATAAGAGACATTCTTGAAATCTGTGTCATGACTTGTTCCAGGGTATCAACACAAAAGAGTAACGTAGAAGACAGTGCATACAAGTGCTTTGCCATAGGTCAGTCCTGGAAGACAAGATCCTGTCAGTTGTTCACTGCTCTAGTCCAATTAACTTTGATCTGGTAAACAGTAATAGCAGCAGTAGCCGGTTGCAGAGCTAGGCCTGTGAGGCTAAAGAGAGTTTTTAAAAAGGTGTGTCAAATGTGACTGAAACAGCAGGGTCTACTACTGGAACAGACTTTTTGGTGAACTCTTTTTCAATTGCATAGAGTTTGGCAATGATTCTCAGGGGGTGAAAATATTTTCAGGGTAAATCCTTTGCACCAAGCAGAAGTGAACATATCTACATTTGCAAGAATATTGCGTGACGTAATAATATCAGGTGTTTGGAGAGGCTGGGGGAGAGAAATCAGGGTCTTCTTTAACAAGGACAAGTGTCTCCTTTTGCCTCTGTGTCCTCTTAATTCCCCTAAATGTCTGCGTCCTCTAGAGGTGGTATTTCACTTTACAACTCCGGCAGAGACAGAGAGGGTGGAAAAGGAGTTTGGAGCTTTTGTGCTCTGGACAATGAAGGCGGTTTTAAAGCCATTAGTTGTCCGAGAACGTCTGACATAGTTGCAGAAAATCTGCCTTGGTCAGGTATGCTACTTTCTGCATGCCTGGAACAGAGCTAGAATTGGATGCAGAGACCGGAGTTAACATAGGGTCCTGCTTCGGTGCAAGGGAAGCATTGTCACTCTGAGAAGTGAGTGTTTTGCAGGCCTTCAGTAGAGTGAATGTTTTCCTGAGCTTTCTGCGGTTCCCTTGTTCCTGGTTTTCACCACTGCTATCGTTGAGGTAATTTCCTTGCGGGTAACTCACAGAAGAGGCTGCAGAAATGGGGTAAGTGCATCTGTGAAGGAGTATGGAGTAACCAGGGTGTTGACCACCCTGTAGCAATTTCTTTATGGCAAAAGGGTAGTAGGAAGTGCCCGAGTATATTTTAAAGGGATCCTGGCAGAAGATGGTGTTGCTATTATTTTGGTTCAGGTACAGTGTATAAGGGCGCTCTGAGCATAAGAACCAAGCAGACAGTATGTGTAAAAAACGTGGGTCCAATGGTGTATCTCCCACGCTTAGGGCTGCACTCACAAAGAGAAGCAATCTCTAAAAATGAAACAAAAAACAGAACTGTCTCCAGTTTCCTGATAACCTTTTCCTGAACTGGTGCCCAAAACTGAATTGCATATTCAAGATGGGGTCTTACTAATGCTTTATACAGGGGCAAAATTATGTCTCTTTCTGTAGTCGATACATCTTAACACAAGAAAGTATTTTGCATTGCTTGCTTGCCGTTCTGCAAAGCTTTGCCATTGTACAATCACCAGAAGGCACTAGCCTATAACAGAGTATATGACCTGTATTGTAGGGTTAAGATGGGAAACTTACTGCTTTTTTTCCAACATGTTGAGGAATGTTTTTTTTTTTCTTGCTTTTTTAAACAAGACTCACCTCTTGCCACTCCAGAACTCCACTCCATGCAAGCATTTTGTTTGCAACTGATTGTTGTGTGGCAGGCAACTGTGGGGTGCCAATCTGCGGTGCAGTAGGCTGCTGTGCTGGTATGCCACCTGGTCCTCCTGTACCGGGCTGCCAGGGATACAGAGAATTAAAGGCGAACAATCATTTTTATCATGATTCATGTAAACTTTCCTTGTAATGTGAAGTAAACAATACATTTTAGATAAAAAATAGAATTCACAGTCTGGCTATAGCGAAACAAAATTAGCACCAATTAAGTTACCAGCTCAGGAATATGTTCAGATTCTGGGTTTAATCTCAAATTTGGATGGTACAATGCACTGACAAGTTACTAGGTCATTGATTGGACCTGCCTATAAGCAGCTCAACTATACTGATTTCTTGGAAAACTCGTGTAGGTTCATGTCACCATCATCACTGACAATCAAACTTAGCGGCCTACAGTGTGAAATGACCGTAGGCTATGAGACCCCATTAAAGAGTTGATTTTCTGGAATGAAGCAGAGACTGCTATTTTTGTAACCCATCGTCCGTAATCAAGTTAAAACAATGTAACAGGGGATACAAGCCCATGGGCCGCAATCAAAGCAAACTTGTAATAATGTTTGTGGCAGTCTCAGCCTGGGCTCCAGCCAGGCTATGCCCTCAATGTGTTTTACTCTTCCCCCCTCAGAGCTTATTTGTGGGGATTCATCATAATTAACTACTTGCCACCCGCGCTATAGCTGAAAGACGGCTACAGCACAGGCCTTAATTGCCGGCAGGACGTCCATGGTTGTCCTCCCGAGCAAGCGCTGTCTGCGCATCCCTGCGGGTCGCGCTCTGTGATCACCGAGTCTATGAGATTCGGCTGATCACAGATCAGAGTAAGGGGTCGATCCCGGCCCATTACCACGTGACCAGCTGTCAACCAATGTAAACAGACGCTCTGTAATCAGCTTCTGTCAGAGGGACATCGGTCCCTCACACAGAAAGCCGTGGCTGCATTTTCTGTGCCCACCAGTGTCAGCTGCCAGTGCCCACTGTGCCACCTATCAGTGCCCACCAGTGCCACCTATCAGTGCCCACTGTGCCACCTATCAGTGCCCACTGTGCCACCTGCCAGTGCCCACTGTGCCACCAGTGATGCCAATCAATGCCCATCAGTGCCACAGATCAGTGCTGCCCAACAGTGTCACCTACTTGTGCCCACCATCAGTGCCCACCATCAGTGCCAACCATCAGAACCATCAGTGCCACCTTATCAGCGCCCATTAGTGCCGCCTTATCAGTACCCAGCAGTGCCGCCTATCAGTGCCCTTCAGTGCAGCCTCATCAGCGCACATCAGTGAAGGAGAAAAATTACCAGTTTTCAAAATTTTATAACAAACTATAAAACGGTTTTGTTTGTTTTTTTTTTTCAAAATTTTCGGTTCTTTTAGCAAAAAATGAAAAACCCAGCAGCAATTAAATACCATCAAAAGAAATCTCCATCTGTGTGAATAAAAAATGATAAAAATTTAATTTGGGTACACTGTAGCATGACAGCGCAATTGTCAAAGAGTGACGGTGCTGAAAGCTCAACATTTGGTCTGGGCAGGAAGGGGGTTTAAGTGCCCAGTAAGCAAGTGGTTAAGCTCATGATTAGGCTTAAAGGGGCAGAGCGAAAAACATTGGGGGCGTGGCCTGGCTGGAGCCCAGGCTTGCTTTGATGTGCAGCCCATGAGATATATCACTTTTTACATGCTGACAACTAGAGCCAAGCTCCTTCCCCGGTCAGCACGCACATCGGTGGGCAATGGACTAGAAACCCTAAGCCTGAGTGGCACACATAATCCTACATTCGATTCACGAGTTTAAACAATGCTATTTATTATTTCAGGCATTTTTATAGCACTGACAATTTACTTGGCACTTAACACATTATATATTAATATGGCTTCACTACTTTTTAAATGGTTCCTAGACCTCTGGAGTATTTATTAAGGCCTGTGTTAAAACATTACAAACTTTATTAATGCAACCACATTCTAATTTTCTATGGACATGAGACAGACTTTTTTATCCTCTTATATGAGTGATGATTGAATACAACAGAATCTCTGCAGCAATGATTGGTAGCCAAAGACCATTTGATCTCAGCTGCCTAGGCAAGTACCTGGGGAAAGGCATTTTCTTTTTTTTATATACAGGGCAATAGGGATCAGGTATTTTGCTCAAAACAATAATTTTACGTAAGGCTGGCATGTGCCCTAATAATTAATACAGGGGGGGGGGGGGATGATCCCCTGCTCATTTTGCACATTTGCCCACTGACAAAGAAATGATCAGTCTATAATTTTAATGGTAGGTTTATTTTAAAAACGAGACACAGAATAACAAAAAAAAAAAAAAAAAAAAAAAGTTATAAATCGATTTGCATTTTAATGAGTGAAATAAGTATTTGATCCCCTATCAATCTGCAAAATTTCTGGCTACCAAGTGTCTTCTATACAGGTAACGAGCTGAGATTAGGAGCACTCTCTTAAAGGGAGTGCTCCTAATCTCAGCTTGTTTACCCGTATAAAAGACACCTGTCCACAAAAGCAATCAGATTCCAATCTCTCCACCATGGCCAAGACCAAAGAGCTGGCCAAGGATGTCAGGGACAAGATTGTTGATATACACAAGGCTGGAATAGGCACAGTTGGTGTGATTATTTGGAAATGGAAGAAACTAGGGATGCACCGATACTGGTATCAGTGCCGATACTAGGCATTTTCACGAGTATCGGTACTCGGGAAAATGCTCAGATACTGAAAACCGATACTGGAAGTTATGTCTGTTGGGGCAGTGGGGTTCGGAGCAGTACAAGCCTTACGGCACCAGGACGAGGGGAAGGGGGGGGGGGGCGGGAAAATCCACAGCACAGTGGGAACAGGCTGACAGCTGGCCACACCAACACTCCTGCTCCCGGCTGTCTTTTTTTCATTATGCAGCACTGCTGCGATCCTCTCCTGCCTCTAAACAAGAAGAGGATGGGTGATGTCACGATTCCTCCCATCCTGTTCCTGCACAGAGAGAGAGAGCTAGCTGGATGGCTGGCCGCTATCCCATTATCAGCACGTGTGTTTCTATGTGAGGCAGCTGTGGAATCGTCTCCCTGGAAGCAGAACCGAGTAATGAGTAGAGCAAGTCCTGCAAACAGGTTAGTGTAGTATGTACAGGACAGTGTCAGCAGGGTACAGACCAGTCTTATACACTAGCACCATACAGTACAGGGGGTCCCCGGGTTACAAACAAGATGTAGGTTTGTTCTTAAGTTGAATCTGTTTGCAAGTCGGAACAGGCACATTTTTTAAGTGTAGCTCCAGCCCAAAAAAATACATTTTTACGTTTTTTAGATAACATAGAGAAGGGTTATCACCCCTGTAACATTTGTTTTGCGGTCTGTGCCCCTGTTCAGTAGATTTCACCTCACTTTCTGTCCCAATGACATTTGGATTATGAAAATTTTGGGTTGATAGGGAAACATGGACTGGTGATAAAGCATTAGTGGAGACACCTTTTTCCCATATTAACTCTTACAGGAGTGAATTTCCCTTCCTAGGGGTGGATTTCCTCTCACTTACTGTTGTCTCCTTCCGTGTGTAGTCGTTTGTAAGTCGGATGTTTGTAAGTAGGGGACCCCCTGTATATACAGACCAGTCTGTACCCAAACACTGTACTGTATATATATATGTTATACACACACCAGTCTGTAAATAATGTAAAGGTACGGTGTCAGTGTACAGACTGGTCTGTACCTAATGCCCTGTACTGTGCCATCCTAACACCCTCCTAACGCCCTGTACTGCGCCTTCCTAATACCATCCTAACGCCCTGTACTGCGCGCCTTCCTAACACCCTCCTAATGCCTCATATTATGGCGAACATGTGTAATTTTTTTTTTTTTTGGTCACATGACCAAAATCAGATATCGGTAATTGGTATCGGCGAGTAGATGTCAAGTATCGGTACTCGGTGTCAAAAAAGTGGCATCGGTGCATCCCTAGAAAAAACACAAAATAACTGTCAATCTCCCTCGGTCTGGGGCTCCATGCAAGATCTCCCCTCCTGGACTTTCAATGATCACGAGAACGGTGAGGAATCAGCCCAGAACTACACAGGAGAATCTTGTCAATGATCTCAATGTAGTGGGACCATAGTCACCAAGAAAACAATTGATAACACACTACGCTGTGAAGCGCTGAAATCCTGTAGTACCCGCAAGGTCTCCCTGCTCAAGAAAGCACATGTACAGGCCCGTCTGAAGTTTTCTAATGAACATCTGAATGATTCAGAGGAGAACTGGGTGAAAGTGTTGTGATCAGATGAGACCAAAATCAAGCTTGGTATCAACTCAACTCGCCGTGTTTGGAGGAGGAGGCATACTGCCTATGACCCTAAGAACACCACCCCCACCATCAAACATGGAGGTGGAAACATTATGCTTTGGGGTGTTTTTCTGCTAAGGGGACAGGACAACTTCACTGCATCAAAAGGGACAATGGATGGGGCCATGTACCGTCATATCTTCGCTAACAACCTCCTTCCCTCATCCAGGGCATGGAAAATGGATCGTGGATGGGTATTCCAGCATGACAATGACTCACAACACATGGCCAAGGCAACAAAGGAGTGGCTCAAGAAGCATATTAGGATCCTGGAGTGGCCTAGCTAGTCTCCAGACCTTGATCCTATAGATAATATGTGGAGGGAGCTGAAGGTTTGAGTTACCAAATGTCAGCCTCAAACCCTTAATGACTTGGAAAGGCTCTGCAAAGAGGAGTGGGACAAAATCCCTCCTGAGATGTGTGAAAACCTGGTGGCCAACTACAAGAAATGTCTCACCTCTGTGATTGTCAACAGGGGGTTTTGCCACCAAGAGCCAAGTCATGTTTTGCGAAGGGATCAAATGCTTATTTCACTCATTAAAATGCAAATCAATGTATAACTTTTTTGAAATGCGTTTTTCTGGATATTTTTGTTGTTATTCTGTCTCTCACTGTTAAAATAAACCTACCATTAAAATTATAGGACTGATCATTTTTTTTGTCAGCGGGAAAACTTATAAAATCAGCAGGGGATCAAATACTTTTTTTCCCTCACTGTACAAAGTATGAATTTTATTGGCGTGTCTACTTTGAAATAACAATATTACTACATTATGCATCCACATACATCACAGATTAACCCCTTGACTTAAATTCACCCCCTTCATGACCAGGCCATTTTTTGCGATACGGCACTGCGTTACTTTAACAGACAATTGCGCTGTCACGAAACACTACCCAAATAAAATTTACGTCCTTTTTTTACCATCATGCATCATGTACATATACGTGATCCGCTGCAGAGGTGCCGTGCTGTAGCAGTGAAACTGCTATAGGGCGGACCCCTTTAGTGGTTAATATGCATTACTTGCACATGTTGTTGGATTCATTCCTTTTTTTTGGATTGCGATTCATGTACAGCAAGAATCTTTGTATAACATGTTGTGGATTTCAGGAGGTTTGAAATGGAGAGCATTAATAACTTTGTAAATGTGAGAATGACAGGCTAGTGGTTAGGCAGCTGTAGCTGTTAAGCCTCTAAATACAAGTGTTGCCCAGCCAGTACCTCAGATTCATGTTTACATCACAATAGGATTTTTCTTTTGAAGTACATCACGGGACACAGAGCCATAGTAATTACTATGTGGGTTATAGTCCACTTTCAGGTGCTGGACACTGGCACACCTTAAACAGGAAGTTGCCTCCCTATATAACCCCTCCCACTACTGGGAGTATCTCAGTTTTGTAGCAAAAGCAATACACGTGTATACTAGAGAGGGGCGGGACCTCTGTGTCCCGTGATGTACTTCAAAAGAAAAGGATTTTACAGGTAAGCCGTTATAAAAATCCTATATTCTTAATCGTACATCACAGGACACAGAGCCATAGTAATTACTATGTGGGATGTCTCAGAGCAATGCCAACTGAGGGGAGGGAGACACAACCAAAGTAGGGCACCATGAGATCAGAGGATTTATACTGCTGCCTGCAGTACACTGCGCCCAAATGCGACATCCTCATGTCTTTTTAATCCACCAGATAGAATCTGGTAAATGTATGGATTGAAGACCAAGTTGCTGCCTTGTAGAATTGAGCCATGGAGGCTTGGTGATGCACTGCCCACGAAGCACTAACAGCCCTAGAGGAGTTTGCTCTGATTTGAGAGGGTAGAACTACCTCTTTAAACCATAAGCTAGAACGATTACTTGTCGAATCCATTTAGAAATAGTAGATCTCGATGCTGCCTGTCCTCTTTTAGGGCCTTCAGGCAACACGAACCAAACATCTGTTTTCCGAATCTGAGCAGTCGCCTTTAAGTAGACTTTGACTGCTCTCACTACATCAAGAGAATGTAGTGATTTTTCTTCCATAGAACAGGGTTCTGGAAAAATGAAGGTAGCACAATATCCTGGTTTAGATAAAAACCTGATATTACCGTTGGTAAAAAGTTAGGATGAGGACGCAATACTACCTCATCCTTGTGAACAATAATAATATGGCTCTTTACAATAAAGAACGGCCAATTCTGATACCCTTCTTGCAGCAGATATGGTTACCAGAAAAAAAAGAATGTGTCGTATAAAAAAAAAAAAAAAAAAGCAGTTTTGTAATGCCGACAAAACTAAATTCAAGTTCCAAGGTTTTAGAGGTTACCTAAACGGAGATTAAGCCGTGTTACCCCCTAAATAAAGTTACGAACCAAAGAATGCAAAGCAAGTGGTCGTTGAAATAATACCGATAAGGCCAAGACCTATCCTTAGAAAGCACTCAAGGCCAGCCTCATTTCTCACCCCATCTGCAGAAAGTCAAGGATTCTACCTTTGACCTATTCCCTGGGGTGCAACTCCTGGTTTCACACCAGGAGACATATGTTTCCCAGACTCCATAATATACAATTGTGGAGGCCGGCTCCCTTGCATTAACCAAGGTAGAAACTGAACCTGACAGCCCACGCTTTTTCAGAGTGTGGGTCTCAATAGCCAGACTGTTAAATTTAGCATTTGCAAAGTAGGATGGAACACCGGACCTTGCAAGAGAAGGTCTGGCCGTGATGGTAGGGTCCATCAGGATTTTTGACATCTTTACGATCTCTGTATACCAAGATTTCCTGGGCCCCGCTGGGGGCCACAAGAATCAATGACTTCCCTTCCTGCTTGATCCTGTGAAGAAGTCGTGGACACAGGCAGAATAGGAGGGAATGCATAAATCAGTGAGAACCGATTCTACGGGAACAGCAAGGCATCTGTCCTGAACGCTAGCGTATCTTTTGTTCTTGACACAAAGTTGTCGATTTCTTTGTTGAACTTGGACACAAACAGATCTATGTATGGGATGCCCCATTTTTGACATATTGGCAAGAAGATATCGGGTGAAAGAACCAATTCTCCCGGGAACAACTGCTGGCAACTCAAGTAGTCCGCCTGCCAATTTTCTATTCCTAGAATTAAGACTGCCGATAGGCAAAGTCCATTGTTTTCTGCCCAAGATAGGATATGATTCACCTTTCTCTGGGCCGCACAACTTCTTGTTCCCCCTTGGTGATTAATATAGGTCATTGCTGTGGCATTGTGGGATTGAATCCTGGCAGGACAATACTGTAAACTGAACGTTCAGGCCCTCAGGACCAAGAGCTCTGCCTGAATTTCTAAAATGTTAATGGGAAGGCCATTTCTGATCTGGGCCACTTCTCTTGGACAGTTGCCTCTTCCAGAACTGTTCCCCAACCTAAACAAAAAAAGTTGGCATATGTGGTTACCACTTTCCAGGTAACTGAAGGAAGGATTTTCCCCTTAGTAGATTTTTGGATATTAACCATAAACTGAGGCTCCGGTGCACCCAGCCTACAGCACCTGGTATTTCCAGGTGGTCTCTCATCCGGGTACTAACCAGGCCCGACCCCGCTTAGCCTCCAAGATCAGACGAGATCGGGCGCTATCAGGGTGATGTGGCAGTAGGCTTTGGAGTCAGACACATTGGGAATGTAGAGCTTGAACCCTTTGTTCCAAGCCGATAGGATACTGTTTTTTAGCAGTCTCGAATGAAACTGAGCATAAGGAACAGCCTCGAATGAAGCCACCATCTTTCCCAACAACCTCATGCAAAAGTTGAATAGAAGAAATTCATCTTGCTTCGACCACCTAAATTAGTTCCTTTATGGTGCTGATCTTTGCCTGGGGTAAGAATACCCTTTTCTGGGTGTACCTATGATCGTACCCAAGTATTTTAGTCTTCTTCATGGTTTTAAAGAAGATTTCTCCTAGGTTGAGAATCCGACCTAGATATTCCAGGTAGTTGAATGTGGTGACCATACTTTGGTATAAGTGGGCTACTGACTGGTCTATCAGGAACAGATCAACTAGGTAAACCATAATCGTTATACCTTGGGCCCTTAATCTGGCTAGAAGAGGGGCCAGAACCTTTGTAAACACTCAAGGTACAGTAGCTAGACCAGAGAGCAGAGCTACACCCTGAAAATGAAGATTTTCCACCATGAAAAGTAGATATTACTAGTGAGCGAGGAAATAGGCATATGGAGGTATGCATCTTTGTGGTCGATAGACACCAGAAATTCTCCTCCTTGTAGGATAGAGATAACTGATTTGGATTGACTTCATATGAGAGAAAAAAAAGGAGTGGTTATATTCAGGAATTGAATTTAGATTTTTGAGATCCAGAATGTCCATTCGGATTTGACACTGTGAAAAAAAGAGGTTTGAATCAAACCCCAACCTCTGTTCTTACATGGGGACCCCCATGATCACACTTTTCTTTTTCTCTGGAACCTTAGAAACGTTTGATCTGAGAAAACGAGGCGACTGGAACTCTTGGAACTCCAGTTTGTACCCTGGAGCTATTGAGGGAGTCCCCCATTAGTCTCGCCACTCTTCCTGCCAGATCCTTTAGAACTGCAGGAGAATTCCCCCTATTCGATTGAACCTGACGGTGGAAGCCACCGTAACTGCCTAGAGGCTGATGCCTCTGGCACAGGAGAAGGAGCTTTAAAACCAAAATACATTTACTCCTTTTCTTAAATGGCAAAAGGGGTGCTTTCCACTAGAATTTCTTTGGTTGCATTATCCAAAATATCCCCAATAGCCGTTTCACCGCAAAAAAGAAGACTAGCCAGGAGCTTCTTACAAGGTGCTTAGCAAAGGGCGCAAGGTATGAAGGATAGAATCACTCATAGCAACTATTGCAAACACAAAGCTGCCTCCTGCGCCTGCTGATCAGGATAACCCTGAACACCTGTTTAAACTGGTCTCTCAATGATTAAGCAATTACTGTCAGCGCATGCTGAGACACTCAATCTGCCAGAGAAAAAAAAAAAAAGTGTTTTTTTTTTTTCCAATAAGAATTCCACCTTTTTATCCGTTGGATCCCTAAGCATTTGAGCATTGTCTGGCGGTCAAACTTATTCACAGAAGATATAGCAGCGTTATTGCTGGTATACCCTTTCTTCCTCTCAGATACAAAAAAAGCTTTTCCAGTAATGAATGGACAGGAAAATGCATGCACAGCTTGAGGAGGCTTTAGTGAACCCAAACACTCAGTTAAGGGTACATAAATGTGGAGCGATCATTCAGCAAGAAATTGCACCATCAATCTTAAGATTGGAACAGCTGATTCTCCTGCATTTGACACCTCAGAAGAGGAGTCATCAGCCTCACCACGGTACCCTGAGGGAATTCGTCTTCTCCTGGCCCTAGTTTCTCAGTTTGAGGGTCCTGGATAATGGAGGAGAATCTGTTGCATTTTGACCCACACTGGGATGCGATTAAAGTCACTTTTTAATTATCATAAAATAAACAGGGCCTGCAGTGTTAAAAACAGTTGCAGACATTTCATGGCCCTGATGCTCACTCTGACCAGCCACCCCCTCTCAGGGGAGGATGCCATTTGTAGAGATGAGTAGGCTTGAGGGAGACCCTTTTAGCTCTTTTTTGGGGGTGTTTCAACCCCCACCCCCCTTCTGACCATAGCCCGATGCACAAAGCAGAGGTACTACCAGAAGAAATCGCATCCACTGCATGAGCAATAGTCCAGCTACTGCCGCTGCTATTAATGCTCAGCCTGATGCAAATGTGTCAAATAGGAAATGCCTGTATCACCAAAACCTCTTTAATGCTCTTCTTTGCTCTGTCTCTGACAATTTTGCAGCCAGCATAAATGGAGTTTTTTTTTAAAAACACACTCCCGCGTTGTAGGACGCCAATGCCACGCTAAGCCCAGCCCCCACCATCGAATCGCGCCCCCCTAATTAAAAAAAAAAAAAGTTTTCCCGCACAAGCACGGGCCTCTAATCCGACGGGATCGGCTGAGTGAGAGAGGGATAGCGTGGAGGAGACCTCGAAGCAGCCGCTGTGTAGGGGCGGGGAAAGGAAACGGCATTGACAAACGTTTTTTAGTTCCCCCTTATACTCAGCCTCTTGAAGAGGGGAAGAGTTAAGCTCAGGTGGGGGTGTCTGGAGGAAGCAAGACCCCACAAACTTACCGGAGGTCTGCCTGCTAGCCGGAGGAAAAAAGTGGTGACACTTAGGCATTTACTTTAAAAGGAGACATTTCATTAGAAAATTGTAAAATTCCTTAGAAAAACTCCACTTACCTTTCCCGCCTTAGGATTTTCTGTGGTAAAACCAACAGACCCAATCTTCACCCTTCATGGTTGGTTCCGTTAAACCTTTAGAAACCGGGGACCCTCGGGGAACCCACAATCCTGAACCTGTAAAAAGCACCCCGCCAGTAAAACTTTATGGCCTTATTACCAAAAAGTACTGGCTGGATCCCAGGGTCCAGTTTTCTAAAAAGAGAAGCGTTACAGGCAAAACCTAGTTTCTTCGGATACGAGGCCCAGGTACCATTCAATTCGGCCTAAAAGACACTTTGAATGGATTCAGCTACATAGCTAGCCCCAGCAAGGATCGCTCCAGAGGAGCACAGCACATCTTCACTCGTGACCAACACCTTAGACACTGGCGAAAAAACAGAGATACTCCCAGTAGTGGGAGGGGTTATAAAGGGAGGCAACTTCCTGTTTAGGGTGTGCCAGTGTTCAGCACCTGAAGGTGGACTATAGCCCACATAGTAATTACCACGGCTCTGTGTCCCGTGATGTACGATTAACGAAATTTTATTTTAGCGTCTGAACAACTACTGACTAGAACTTTGGCTTTACAATGCTGCAGTTCTGGGTTAAAATCGCATGATGCACACTATGTCTGAAAGTAGTATGTAAACCCTGCCAAGGTAAAATTTCCCCTAGGTATGCCAGCTGATGACCTTGCAACCCAACTGGGCTCATCTTTGTTGGTGTGTGCCTTCCAGGAATTTTGACAATAGACCCTAGGAGAGGACAGAAATCTACAATTCAGTGCAAACTGAGACACGCCATGTTTGATGTGGCACCACATCAAAAAATACATGTGAAAGAGCAAAAAAAAGTTGAATGGACTTTATTGGTTGCAACTTTTAGGCTGCATTCACACCTGAGCGTTTTCAGCTCATAAAATGCGAGAAAAGAAAGGCCCAACAAGCAGAATCCCAGAGAAAGGCCCAACAAGCCCCTGTTCACATCTTAGCGTTTTGTAGACTGAAGCAAAACGCCTGAAGCTCAAAAAAGTACATGAGCTCCTTTTTGGGCAGATTACAGGCGGTTTTCGGCTTTTTACATCGATGACCTTTTGACCTGTGCAAAATCGTGGCAAAAACGTGGTAAAATCGCACGACTTTCTGCCTGAAAACAAAAAACTCTCAGGTGTGAATGCAACCTCAACACAACAAAGGAAATATGTACTCCAAAAGGTATATAAAAATACAAAAGTTTACCAACCTTAATCGGCTAAAATTTCATAGCATAAAAACAATTGAATCCAGAATTGATCAGACATAAAATAGGCTACATTCCCTCTTGTATAGTGGGGGCAAGATCTGCATGTGCTGAAACCTGTAACAGAAATGGCAATTTCGTCCCATTTCTGTTACAGGTTTCAGTAAACTCAGATCTTGCCCCCACTATACAAGGGGACATGTCTGATCAATTTTGGATTCAATTGTTTTTATGCTATAAAATGTTATCAGATTAAGGTTGTTAATAAACTGTTTATATACCTTTGGAGTATTAATTCCCTTTACTTGGGGTTAAAAGTGGCAACCAATAAAGTCCATTCAACTTTTGCTTCTTTTACAGAGATCTACAATTTGTCACAAGCTCTTTCAAATATTAGATCTAGCCTGCTGAGAAAACAGAAAGGAAATTAGTCAAGTTCAGATTACAAAATCTGCCAAAACCATGGATCACAGTGACACTTCTAATTTAGCACAGAAGTCTAGTTGTTTTCTCAGGTACAGCACATTGAGGGGTAGAAAAAGTTGCCCACATGAAAGTTTACCTAAGAAATTATGAATATTGAATTCAAAAATTCAACAGGGAACTTGCCACATGGGCTCCCTTGAATTCAGCAGAAAGTATATTTCACAAAATATAAATGGTGTCCTAAAGAAAACACTTAAATATAAAGTTAGCATAAGCAATGTTTGCAATACCATTTGTGGTGGGACTGGCTGCTGCTGGGCTGGCTGTTGCGGCAACTGCCCTTGCACTGGTCCAGGCCCTGTGGTTACTGTAGAAACCAGACTGGGCTGAGAAGATGCTGTTATTAAAGGTGCAGTAGAGACAACCATCTTGGAAGCTTGTCCTTGGGCCATAGCTGGAGCAGGTGGCTGGTTAAATGGTGGTCCAACAGTTGGAGTAGGCTGCATACCACCTAGGCCAGGAACTATAAGAGCAAATATGATAAAGAAAATATTGCCACATAAATTCAAAACAAAACACAGATCATGAATGTAGATGTAAGAGAATCTGATGATTTCAGAGTTTGCATGTTATTGGAACAATTATAAAATTAAAGTAAAATACATAATTTAACTGGCTGGTTATTTCACCAAGTTGCCAACACTTTTTTTTTTTTTTAAAGCAGCAAAAAAGTGACTATCAGAAAATTTTCACAACATGTGAATCTACGGGTACATACGTTTTCAAGTTGATGTAAACCCTTACAAATACACAGTGAAGTGAACAGCCTCAGATGATACACAGGGATGAAACAAATCTCCCTAGATAAGCTTTACATGCATGTCTGCTGTCTTCATCTTTATATACTGTTTAGAAAGTGCACACTGTGTTAGGAGATTTTCTCTTCCTGGTCAACACTGCAGTGAAGCCTGGGCATACAGCCAAGACAGCTGATTGGAGGAAAGGCACACACCCCCTCTCTCCTCATTAGGTAAAGACTTTCAGCTCTGTTTGTTGAATAGTTCAGGGCTCTGCTAATCTATTTATAGAATCTTCCCTAACACAAAACCCAGGCTACTTTTATCATATGTGACAGAAAACTTGTCAGGAGTTATCAGGCTGAAAACAGAAGAATGGGTCAGGAGACAGCTACATGACATAGTGCTTTGAAGAGAGATAACATAACACTGTAGATATGTGCCCAGCTCAAATTTACATCCACTTGCAGTGACTGATTCACCCACAGTGAATTTTCTCTTTATTGGTTTTTAAATGTGCTCTGGTGACAAACAGAGCTTGATACAAACCTACAGAACACTTACATAATGTAAGGAGATCTTATATTAAATAGATTATAGCATCTTTCTTGGCTCCTACTCTATCAAAGCCGCATAAATTCCTTTTCTCTGATGTCCACTGAGACGCACAGTACCGTAGATTCATACGCAGGAATGTACACAAAATAAAATAAGGGGGTAGCTTCCACTGATGACTTTATCCCGATATCTACTGTGTAACTCGGTTATAGCAAACAGCAATTAAATAGAAAGAGTAGCGGAAAGTGAAAGCCTTCTCAAAACTGACAACTAAAAAATGCAACAAGCCAATTAGGGAAAAAAGGAAACGGTGTCCCTCAAAAAACAATGGGATTTACAATGGGGGGAAAAAAAAAAAAAAAGCTTATTTTCCCCTTTGTTCATGAAGAGACAGACCACCAAAGATTTAATACATGTGGGGCATTCAACATAAATTCTAAAACTCATGGGCAGTAGAGGACACCCAAACAGCCAAAGGGAAACCCTTGGGTTTCAGGAGAAAAATGCAGGTCCTTGTGACTGAAGCTGGCAACTGTCAATACAGTCACATCCACCCTACACAACTTGGTAAAGGTGTAGATGGAGGACGGGTTGCACAAACCTGGGAAAACGGCGCCTGATGTCTGAAGGCCCAGGGAGCACTTACTGCTATGGTACAGTGAGCTGTAACAGGGAAAGATCTTTATTCTTCAGGATAACAGCCTAAGAAAGGGTTTCACATTCATAAAGAATTGGTTGCACTGTGAGACAGTCTACACCAGTGTTTCTCAACTCCAGTCCTCAAGGCGCACCAACAGGTCATGTTTTCAGGATTTCCCTCAGATGAAATGGCTGTGGTAATTACCAAGGCAGTGAAACTGATCAAATCACTTGTACAAACTAATGGCAAGCCTGAAAACATGACCTGTTGGGGCGCCTTGAGGACTGGAGTTGAGAAACACTGGTCTACACTACAGAAACTGTTCGGAATTATGAACTGACAGCATTACTAATCTCTATATAATTTAGGTCAAAAAGGGTAAAAGTGTAAAAAGGTTGGCCTAGGCCTTTAAACAACTTTATCTTTGTGCAAAACATGAAAAGGAGTTTAGCAAGACAATGATGCAAGCCACAAATCCCTCCTGATAGAGATGACAGCAGTAAAGCAGTAAGAAAAGACACCTTCTGAGCCCAAAGTCAAAGTAGTCAATTCCTTGATGAAGACCAAGTTCAAGTCCCACAGCTCAAGGTAAGACCTCACAGGGTGAAGAACATGCATCACCTCCTAAGCAAAACTACAGATTAAGGAATGGTTAGGTTAGCTAGAGGCTGTTAGAAAGAATAGTCAAGGTCACAACCTATCCTTCAATGGCAATTCGTTTCAAATGGTGGTCTGTCCAATCTGTAAAAAAACGAAGTTACTTACGGTAACGTTCTTTCCGGGAGTCTTTCAGGACAGCCACCTGGGAGACCTTGGCTCCTCCCCTCTGTAGGAAACACCTGCGCCAGCTTGCTATAAATTTCCTCCTCCCCTGCTGCTCCTCAGTTCTTTGAAGAGCACCTCCAGTTTGCTGGGGAGACACAAGAAACATATGATACACATATAATAATTTATATCACATTTCCTGTAAGGAAACCTCATACTTGATATACATTTGGGTGGGTACCCGGCTGTCCTGAAAGACTCCCGGAAAGAACGGTAAGTGACACAAGAAACATATGATACACATATAATAATTTATATCACATTTCCTGTAAGGAAACCTCATACTTGATATACATTTGGGTGGGTACCCGGCTGTCCTGAAAGACTCCCGGAAAGAACGTTACCGTAAGTAACTTCGTTTTTCCCCTATCGTCTTTCAGGACAGCCACCTGAGAGGATAACCGAGCACTTACCCCTAGGGCGGGACCACAGCTTGTAAGACCTTACGTCCAAAGGTCTGATCTTTAGCTGACCATAAGTCCACTCTATAGTGTCTTACAAAAGTGGCAAAGCTGGACCATGTTGCCGCTTTACAAATCTGTTCCGGCGTCGCTCCAGCTCTCTCTGCCTGTGACGCTGCCATTGCCCTTGTGGAGTGTGCCCTGATTCCTTCTGGGATCTGCATACCCCCTATTTTGTAAGCCTGCTCTATGGCTTCCCTTAACCATCTGGCTATTGTACTCCTTGAAGCCTTGTGCCCTTGCCTGGCTCCAGTGTATAAAATAAATAAAGACTCCGTCTTTCTGATTGACTTTGTTGCCTCTAAATAATGCAGGATGCATCTCCTGACATCTAAACTATGAAATTTCACTTCCTTCTCCTGAGAAGGATTCGGACAGAATGATGGTAATACAATTTCTTGACCCCTGTGAAATTTTGAGGCCACTTTAGGTAGAAACCCCGGATCCATTTTGAAGACTATACGATCCGGAAAGATCTGGCAAAATGGGGGTCTGATAGATAGGGCTTCCATCTCACAGACCCTTTTTGCTGTAGTAATTGCTACCAAGAAGATTGCTTTAAGTGTCAGCATCTTCAGGCTGCAATCCTTTAATGGTTCAAAGGGATCTGCTGTCAGAGTTTGTAACACCAATGACAGGTCCCACTTGGGAAAGGCTGTGTTTTGTGGCGGCCTTTGTCTGCTCACGGATCTAAAGAGTCTGATTATCCAGGGGTTTGAGGCTAACCTCCTCTCCTGGTAAACTGACAGTGCTGACACTTGACTCTTTAACGTGCTGAGGCTTAGTCCTTTGTCTACACCACTCTGTAGAAACTCTAGGACTGCTACTGAGCTTTGTGTTTTAAAGTTGTTCTCTGTACACCAACGATTAAAACATTTCCATACCTTCTGGTAGATGTTACGTGTCTCAACCTTCCTGCTTTTCAGCAGTGTGTCTATCAGACGGTTTGAGAACCCTTTGGCTCTTAATAGCTGTTCCTCAGATACCAGGCGGCTAGTTTCCACTTTCCCACCTGTGGACAGTGCACTGGGCCCTGGGCTAGCAGATCCTCTTGGATTGGTAGAAACCAAGGAGGCTCTATGGCTAGTTCTTTGAGCATAGAGAACCACGGTCTCCTGGGCCAGTGAGGTGCTATAAGGATTAATGACGTGTCTTCTGTACGAAATTTCCTTATTACTGCGGGTAGTAGTACTGGTGGGGGAAAAGCATAACATCTGCTGAACGCCCACTTCTGCGCCAATGCGTCTACCCCGAGTGCTCCCTCCTCCCTTTTTAGGGAGAAGAAGGCTTGGACTTTCCTGCTTTCTCTGGAAGCAAATAAGTCCACCTGAGGTATTCCCCATTTTTTTGCAATCTGGTCGAATACCTCCTGTTTTAGCACCCATTCTCCTTCTCTTACTTTCTTCCTGCTGAGAAAGTCTGCCACTCTGTTTAAGTCTCCTTCCAGGTGTACTGCTGAAAAGGAGAGTATGTTTTTCTCTCCCCATCTCAGAATCTCTTCTGCTAGGGCCCACAGAACTCCGCTTCTGGTTCCCCCTTGCTTGCTTATGTAAGCTATTACTGACGAGTTGTCTGATCTGATCTGTACATGATGTCCTTTTAATTCCTTCTGGAAGGACTGGAGTGCGAACCATACCGCTTTCAGTTCCTTCCAGTTGGACGATCTTGTCCGTTCTATCCTCCCCCAAGCACCTTGTGCTAACTGGGAGTCCAGGTGTGCTCCCCACCCTACACCGCTTGCGTCGGTGGTTAGGATTCGGGAGATAGGTAGGATCCATAGCCGTCCTATGTCTAAATTTTCTGTCTTTCTCCACCACCATAAGGACTTTTTTACCTTTGCTGGTATTGATACCTGCAAATCCAGAGACTCCTGCCTGTGATCCCATATCTTTAATAGGAACATTTGCAGTGGTCGGAAATGCAGGTTTGCCCACTGGACTGCTGGGATTGCAGATGTTAGCAACCCTAGTGTTGACATTATTTTTCTTATAGAACAGGGTATACTGGTCTGTATTGCCTTTATTTCTCTTTGAATCTTTGTTATCTTTTCCTCGGGTAGAAAAACTCTTTGCTGAACCGAGTCTATTACATAACCCAGGTATTTTAACTGTTGCGTGGGTTGTAGACTTGACTTTTCCACATTCACCAACCAACCTAGGCTCTCTAGGAATACCCGAGTGTACTCGAGGTTTTCTAATAACCTTTCGGGTGTCCTTGCAAAAAGAAGAAGGTCTAAATAGGCAATAATGGATATGCCTTTTAGTCGTAGTGGTGCCAAAGCTTCTGCCAGGACCTTGGTAAAGATTCTTGGCGAAGATGATAGGCCAAAGGGTAGAGCCTGAAACTGAAGATGTACAGTTTCTTTTCCTGTTTCTATTGCTAGCCTTAGAAACTTCTGGTGATTTGGGTGTATGGGTATGTGCAGGTACGCATCCTTTAAATCTAGCGACGCCATATAACAGTTTGGAAGCAACAGGGCCTTCACTGAATATATGGAGTCCAGGGGGCGTGGCCTAGGAGGACATGT
The DNA here is from genome assembly GCA_028564925.1 of Lithobates sylvaticus. Classification (NCBI taxonomy): domain Eukaryota; kingdom Metazoa; phylum Chordata; class Amphibia; order Anura; family Ranidae; genus Lithobates; species Lithobates sylvaticus. Next base: position 63,280,388 of record CM053035.1, on the reverse strand, counting down.
GAGCGGACGCTTCTCTGAGCAGCTCCGGCATTACCCACTACTATCCTGCACAATCCTGGCTTGATCTGCCCTAATTCCAAAAACGGAGACCACCGCCGACACCGGAGGCAACAGCTGATTCACCGGATGGTGAAATTGCCGGATGGGCAAAAGGCGAAAGCAAGCACCGGTACGAATGAGCATCAACACGAGATCGGGCCAAGATGGCCGCCGCACTACCGTCTCGGCACCCTCTGCTTCTCCGGCCTCTACACCGGATCTCTTTGGAGACGCCTCGGGTGCCTCTCCACCCTCCTCCCCGGGACTTCCAGACCCCCCGAACCTGATCTCACAAACATCTGAGGGCGAGGAGGCGACGGATGATGGCTCCGGGCCTACGCTGGCGGAAGTACTAAAGACCATTAAGGTAAACCATACAGCTTTAATGGGGACGGTAGCTGAAATCAGGAGTGACTTTACACTGCTACGGCAAGACGTTCACAAACTGAGGGGCAGGGTGACCGAGACAGAAGACCGAATAAGCGAACTGGAGGACACGGTTAACCCCATCCTACCCAAACTGAATGCCACCGGAGGGAAAATATCCTCTCTAGAATCCAAAATGGACGATCTCGAGAACCGCTTTAGGAGGAACAACCTGAGGCTGGTTGGGCTCCCTGAGAAGGTGGAGGGATCCGACCCGGTAGCATTCCTCGAAAGCTGGCTGGAGCAGGAATTTGGTCGGGAGTTGCTATCCCCCTGTTTTATAATTGAGAGGGCGCACCGGGTCCCAGGTAGGCCTCTCCCCGCTGGCAATCCCCCACGTACAATGATTATGAGACTGCTCAACTACAGGGACAGGGACTCCATCCTGCGAGCTGCCAGACAGAAAGGCAGTCTCAAGATTAACAATGCTACAGTATCACTGTACCCTGATTACTCAGTTGCGGTACGCAACCAGCGTGCACAGTTCCAAGCAGTCAAGAAGCACCTGAGAGACCACGCTATCCAATACTCCATGTTATTTCCAGCTACTCTACGGGTGGTACATGATGAAAAAGTGTTATTCTTCCAGTCGCCAAAGAATGTCATCGCATGGTGGGAAACCCTGCCAAGACCCCCTCGAGCACCAGCTGACTGAAGTTTACCGTAGGCAATGATATCCTCTTGTCCTCCAGTCACTCAAATGGCTCGTGACTGGCCAACTTTGCCTAAAGTGACCCCCTGTAGGGTGTTTGCTGCTGCCGTTTATTTTTCTTATTTTTCTGATTTTTGATTTTGCCAACCCCTTTTTGATATGCCTGCAGTGGTGTCCCAAGTCACTTAACCGGCAATGCAGATCAACCGCACTTGTTTTCCCAGTGGGGTACAGACCTCCCGCCACGAATGGGGGGGAGCTGGAGCTACTCCACATGCGGAGAGACGTTAGCCACAGTATTGGCTCTAATTTGCTAATATGGACCAAATAGGTTCCAGGCCATGCGCCCCATGCATGGCCCTAGTTTGGGGTACAAGCCCTCTCCGTTTTTCAGAGAGCAGGGCAGGGGTGTTGCTGTCAGTTGACGGCGGGACATGTACAGTTCAATTTTTTTTTCTTTTTTTCTGTTGCTATGTGTGTGTGTGTATGAATGGAGTTTGGTTGAAGGATGGATGTATGTTGCTCTGTCCCAATGGCGGTAACTGTATAAAGCTGGATAACACAATGATGGCAATCAGGGGTACACCAAGTAAATATGAGTGGATCTCAGTGGTTTTAATATTTGTAAGGAAGTCCCATGGCTGACGTAAAGATTTGCTCGTGGAATGTGAGAGGAATGAATTCTAAATTTAAACGTGCACTGATTTTTGAGCGGATCAAGAAATTGCAACCCCATGTTCTTTGCCTGCAGGAAACCCACTTGACAGGGTCAAAAGTCCTAGCGCTCAAAAAACATTGGGTTGCCCATAGTTACACCTCCACATATTCTAATTATGCCCGCGGAGTGGCGGTGCTAATACGCAAAGGCCTTCCTTTTGAATGTCATAGGGTAATCTCTGATTCTAAAGGACAGTATTTGATACTTCATGCCTCAGTTCGCGGCACCCCATTGATTATGGCAACAGTATATGTCCCCCCTCCGGTTTCAGCAGTAATCTTTACGGATATAAGTACACAACTTTCTTTATTACCCAGCTGTCCAGTGCTACTAATGGGTGACTTCAACTCAGTGTTGCAGTCATCCATTGATAGACTGAAACCACAGCTAAATGACTCCAGATTGTTTGGCAAATGGTGTGAGGTATATGGATATGTAGATATATGGCGATGGAAGTTCCCCAACAAAAAAGTTTTCTCATGCCAGTCTAGAACGTACGGTTCTCTCTCTAGAATAGACTATGCACTTGCCAGCAGGGACCTGCTGCCGAATGTTTTAAATATGGACTATGTCTCACAGACCATATCAGACCACTCACTTATGACAGTTACCCTAACTCTGGGACACAGGCCGACGTTTCGGATATGGAGACTGAGCCCCCTATGGATATCCACCCCTGAGATACAGGAAGCTATCTCGCTGGATATGCTAGACTACTGGTCCAACAACTTAGATACCGCAGAACCTGGACCCACGTGGGACGCCTTTAAAGCAGTCCTACGGGGGGCTTATATCTCACGTATCAAACACTATAGAGCTACGGGGGCGGCCCACCTGGTGGAGCTGGAAAAAAATCTAGAGGACGCTAGAGCCCAACACATGAGGGATCTGACAGATGAGACTCGGGGGACAATTTCAAACGCACATAATGCATTACAACTACACCAGGTAGATATGACTAAAAAACAACAACTATACCTATCTGCAAGAATACACGAACATGGCGGTAAAAATGGTAGGATGCTGGCTTTTCTGGCCCACACCGAATATACAGACAGCTCAATACCGGCCATTACACTGAAGGACGGCTCCATAACCAATGATCCAGTATGCATTAACCAGACATTTGCTACCTACTACAGTGACCTGTACACCGACCTAGACCCACCACAGGAGGCCACGTTTAGGGGCTTTTTCTCTTCCATGGCCTTCCCGGCATTGGATGAGGCACAGAGGGGGCTTCTGGAACAGGAGATCACTTTGGAAGAGGTAGAGGCAGCAATCCGCTCTCTGCCCCCTTCAAAGACTCCGGGCTTGGATGGTATTCCCTCCGGGTGGTATCAGACCTATGCGGAGGTAATTGCCCCCAAGCTTCTGCACACGTTCCGAAATTCTCTGCAGCAGGGTACTCTGCCAGCTTCCATGAATGAGGCCCTCATTGTTGTCTTGCCTAAACCCGAAAAGAACAAACTGCTATGTGAATCTTATCGACCGATTTCACTTTTAAACACTGATGTGAAAATTCTGGCCAAAATTTTGGCCCAGAGACTACAAAAAGTTATTTTAGCTCTTATCCCCCCAGACCAAGCGGGGTTCATGCCGGGTCGCAACACGTTTGATAACATCCGCAGACTGTATCTACATATCCATAGGGCACACGTAACGAAGCAAAGCCATCTAGTGCTATCCTTAGATGTGTTAAAGGCGTTTGACACGGTCCGCTGGACATTTTTATGGGAAACCATGTCAAATATGGGTTTCGGCCCCCTGTTTTTAAGGTGGGTCCGTCTACTATATGCGCACCCAAGTGCGAGAGTCCGAACCAATGGTGATGTTTCGGTGGCATTTGCCTTGCAGAGGGGAACCAGACAAGGGTGCCCCCTCTCTCCGCTCCTGTTCGCTATCGCCATTGAGCCACTAGCGCTGGCGGTGCGGCAGGCCGCGGGGATTGGGGGCATCCAATGCGGAACACAATTGGAGAAAATCTCTCTATACGCAGACGACGCGTTAATCTACCTGGACGGCAAAGAGAGCTCTTTTAGAAGTTTGATGCAGGTGGTTGAGGAGTTTGGGGAGGTGTCGGGGCTGAGGGTCGGATGGGAGAAATCCATAGCCTTTCCTATAGGTCCTCTGATCCCATATAAATACCTTGAGAACTCTAGACTGAAAACTGCTCAGTCTTTTAAATACCTAGGAGTTCAAATACATAATGACCTCTCCAGATTCGTAGATCTTAACATCACACCAGTAATAAAACAAATGACGGACAAACTTCAAGTCTGGTCAACCCTCCCACTAAATTTAATAGGACGTATTAATATCTTCAAAATGATTTTTTTGCCAAAATTTTTGTATTTCTTTAGAGCAGCTCCAGTGTATCTCCCAAAAAAAAATGTTCCAAAAGGTGGAGGCAGTTCTGTCTTCCTTTGTTTGGCAAGCTGCTCATCCACGTATATCTAAAACGTCCCTGCAAGCGGTTAAAAGCAGGGGAGGACTAGCATGCCCTAACCTGCAGAAGTACTTTCTTGCCTCACAGCTTACGTTTATTTATGAGGGGATGCACTCCGACCCTCGGCCCCCCGCTGTCTCCCTGATGTCCTCATTTTATGAGGAAGGTACCAAGGCACTTGATGTGATGCACAGGTCTAGACCCAACAAATGCTCCAGACTTTCCCCCAGGGATGTTGGTTTACTAGCTTGGAAGGAGAGCAACGGACTCCTGTCCAAAGGTATGAGTACATGGTCGCCAAGCACTCCAATTTGGGATAACCCAAATCTCCCTGAGCTCCATGGTCATCCCGACTCGAAATGGTGGTCAAGGATGCAAGTTACGCACCTGACACACTTGTTTTCAAATAGTATTTTTGTGACTTTTGACCACCTAAAAGCCAAGTATGGCATACCTAACAAATTTTTTTATAAGTATCTGCTGATCAGACATGCCACTCGGGCCCAATTTGGTACCCTGACCATGGAGCTCAGAACACCCCCTTTGGAAGATCATCTCTCCGACCCAGATATAACAAAAATGGTGACAACCTTCTATAACCACCTGAACATGGCGGGAGCAGACCCGTTCCAAACCTCGTTCACCAAATGGCAAAAACTGATACCTGTACTAACAGAGGAGGGGTGGGAAGAAGTTACTGAGGTTTGCTTTCAAGATATTATATGTACCGCTGACCAATATATACAGTTTAAATTTATCCACCATCTACACTATACTCCTGATAGACTGGCACGTATGGGGCTGAGAGTGAATGCTAGTTGTGCTCGGTGTACTAGTGACAATGCTAATATGTTTCATATGTTCTGGAGCTGCCCTGGACTCAACCAATACTGGAGAGACTTATTCAAATTTTGTGATGAACAGCTTAACACACCAATTCCCAGAACACCCGAAGTGGGATTACTGGGTATACTGAATGACTTAGTTCACCCAGTGGCTACCCGCATACTAATACGGACTATTATGTTTTATGCAAGGAAAGTTATTCTACTGAAATGGAAAGACAGCGAACCTCCTAAGATACAAACTCTGTATGGAATCATTAATGGACAGCTCCCCAAGTTCAAAATTGTTTATAAAAACAGGGTCTGCCTCAAGAAGTTTTATAAGGTATGGCAACCCTGGTTGGATATTACCGCCCCCTTCTGGGGTTCGGTCCTGTCCACACAGGATTGTTAACAAATGATTGGGAATACCATGATATGGATTTCCCTCTACTGGAAGGGGGAGTGGATCTTGGTGGGCCTAATGGGACAGAGCATGGGTAGAAAGAGGTGTGTTTGGGTGTGAGTGAGTCTGTGTGATGGGTGAGTGGGTGTGTGTATGGATGTTAGTCGCAGTAGGGCACAGGGACCCAATCCTGTTGCCGTAATCCCCAGGAGTAAATTACAGGGGAATGAAACAGGCGCATAAGAATGTTGGGATGCGATCCCCTTGTTTATAAAGTGCTACTACTGCCGTTAGTACTGTATTGTTTATTGTTTATTGTTTGTAATGTTGAAAAAAACAAAATAAACACCTTTTAAAAAAAAAAGAATATATGGAGTCCATCCTGAACCTTTTGTAGGTTATGGATAGATTTAGTGGTTTGAGGTTGAGGATCGGTCTGACCTTTCCTGAGGGCTTCTGTACCCCAAATATATGGGAGTAGAAGCCCTGTCCTCTTTCTGCCCCTGGTACCCTGATGATTACACCCTGTCTCCTGAGGTCCTTTATGGATCTCATTAACCCTCTGGCTTTTTCCTTGCTGTTTGGCAGCTTGGTGATGTACAGTCTGTTTGGGGGGAATTTTGAGAATTCTAGGGAATACCCGTCTCTTATCGTCCTTAAGATGTATTGACTGGAGGATATTTTTTCCCATTGTGAGATGAAGGCCCCCAGTCTTCCTCCCACTGAGAGGACTTCAGTCCTTATTGCGGGTCTGCTCAGGAGGGCGAAATATTGCTCCTCCTTTGCTATTCCCTCGCTGACCCCAAGGTTTCTTTTGATTAGTTGCCTTGGGTACTGAAAACCGGGACTTGGTGTCCCTCTTTTGCCTCTTTCTATTTTGTAGAGGCTGGGCCCAGGGTGCTTTCCGTTTCAGCGGAAAAGCCTTCTTTTTGTCCGCTGTACGGTCTAACACTTTCTCTAATCCTGGCCCAAATAACAGGTCTCCCGTAAACGGGATCCCGCATAACTTGGCTTTGGATGCAGCATCCCCTTGCCAAGTCTTTAGCCATAGGGCCCTTCTGGTAGAATTGGCTAGAGCCGAGGATCTGGCTGCCATGCGTACCAGCTCTGCTGATGCATCTGCTATGTATGCAATGCCTTTGAGAAGAGTGGGAAAAGAGGACAAAATCTGCTCCTTCGCAGTACCTTCCTCAATATGTGCCTGTATACGGTTCAGCCAAAAACTCTACATTTCTGGCTACCACCGTGACCGCCATGGCTGGCTTTAGGCTTCCCACTGTGGAGTCCCATGACCTCTTTAATAGGGTATCCATTCTTTTGTCCATTGCTTCAGAAAGGACCCCCATATCCTCAAAAGCTAGATCGGTGTGCCTGGAGACTTGTGAGAAGGCAGCGTCTAGTTTTGGGATTTTATTCCATACTGATGACTCATCATCTGAAAATGGGAACCGTCTCTTTAAGGCTTTAGAAAAGAATGGTTTCCTTTCAGGTTCCTGCCATTCTTTCTTAATTGCCTCTATTAAGACGTCATGAACAGGAAAATTTTTCTTTTCCTGTTCTCCTAAACCCTCATACATCTGATCATGCCGGGATAAAGGTTTCTTTTCCGTCTGTATACCCAGCGTGGTATGAATGGCTCCCAACAGCTGGTCTACCTCTTCTAATGAGAGTTTGTATCTAGAGGGTTTTCTGGAATCCCCTTCCAGTGCTTCACCCTCAGATTCTTGGGAGCCGGACGCTGTGCTGTCAGGCTCGTCCTCTGCCTCCTCTCTAGGAGTAACTGAAGGACCGGCACTAGTGGAGGGTAGTGCCTGTGCTTTTCCTAGTACCGGTAGTACTGGTGGGGGGGCAGTTTGCAGTTGAGGGATCTGGAACCCTTCAAAAAAGGTTTTGAAGGCTACAAAGGTACTTGATAGTTCCTTGACAGATGCCGCTAAATCACTGCCCTGCTCTGTGGAATGTTCTTGCACCAACTTGTGAATACATTCCTTACATAATGCTTTCCCCCAGGAATCTTTCAGTGTGTTTTTACAAGAAGGGCACCTCCTTTTTGAGTTATGAGAGGGCTTAGACTTGTCAGGTTTCTGAAAAGACATAAAGAGAAACCCCACACATATTAATACTGACATAAGCTTCCTGCAACTTGCAGGTGCACAGCGTCTTTCATATGGGCTTACCACACTAGGGGCCCAATGAAAAATAACCCTCTGACACAGGAGGGACCTACCCACCCCCCCCCCTTGCTGAACCCTTGAGGGGGAGGGGGATGGGTGGTTGATATAGGCCAGGGGAGGTCCTCCCCAGGTTCCCCTTACCTTTACATGGCTGGAGCTGGTCTCTGTCGTAGCAGTCTGGTCTCTACCTTCTGCGTCCGACATGCTTGTGTCACCACCGGAGCTTTAGCTGACACTACAGCATGTGTAGCTCCTCTCCTAGCCCATGCCTGGCCTCCTTTTCATGATTCGCGGCCGGAACCGGAAACCGCGAACCCGGAAGTACACGCCCCTTTTGTCGGATGTGACGTCACCCGTCACTGACAAAGCCGGTCCCTATACCCAGCGTGTTCCGCGCTGCGAGCGCCACACGCCGCTGGAGGTATGGAACGGCAGGACCTGTACCTGTGCTCCGCACTCGGAGCTGAGAAGGAAACCCCCCTGACCTCCGCTTGCACTCAGGGATGCAGGGGCGGCAGTCTCCCCAGGTTAGTTACCTGGTCTGTTTGTCCGGAAGGAGCCGCTGCTGCTTCGTTTGTGGACATGTATCCTTTGCCTGAGCCCATACCCCCTGGTAATCCTGACTCTTTCTGGCTGGTTCCAAAAAGGTGTCTCCCCTCCTGGAGGAAACACAAATAACTGAGGAGCAGCAGGGGAGGAGGAAATTTATAGCAAGCTGGCGCAGGTGTTTCCTACAGAGGGGAGGAGCCAAGGTCTCCCAGGTGGCTGTCCTGAAAGACGATAGGGGAAAAAAGGACAGTAGCCAACTGATGGAAAAGAGCAAGGGCTGAAGCCAAGGGATTCGCACAGCCTAAGGGTAGCCTTTCAGCTATAGTGGTAAACTCACCTAAAATTTGAATTGCAGGCCCTGAGCATGGTGGGAATGACAGTCTCAGAGAATCTTCTGTCTCTCAGCACCCGATTTTCAAGACATGCTGTTAAATCCAGCGACCGAGATACAGGCTGCAAGAATGAACTCTGGGAAGGTAGATCTGGCCAATCACGCAATCCCCATGGAGCATTTAAAAACAGAATCAGGTATGAATAAATACCATACTATCCAGAGCCAGGGGGAAACCCATAAATCAGGATGTATTAATCCCAGAGCATCTGGCCACAGGATCTTCGGATCTTGCAACAAACCTGTCCAGTTTTCTGTTGAAATACCATCAGATCCACATCTTGCATTCACCATTACTCACATATCGAATAAACTTCTATTGGTGCAGAGATCATCTATCTGCTTTCCAGTTTTGTGTGCCAAAAATGGGAAAGTGACTTGCTGTTACACTGACCTGAGAATAAGTTTGACTACCTTGGCGGTGGTGAGGCTTTTTCTGCCCCCTTGGTGGTTCACATATACCACCCCCATGGCAGTGTCTGACTGGACTTTTACAGAATGACCTTCCAGAAGGCCATTCAAATGAATCAGGGACAGCTGTACTGCCCACAGTTCCAACAGACTGATGGAGAGCCTGGACTTTGCCAGGGACCAATGATCCTACACCATCCCAAACAGAGGCTTCTGTCCTGCATAAGGACTTTTCACTTGGGGGAAGGAGACTATACCCAGAAATCTCTCTTTGCACAGCCCTTGTAAGGAATTAAGCTAAGGGGATGACATCGAATAGAGTTATCATAAGGCCAAAGACCAAGAAGGGGCTTAATTTAAATGAAAAGTTCACTATCTGCCAATAGAACTTAACCAAAAAGTGCATTCTATGCATCCAAAAACATATATAAAATATACCAAATCATTATTCAACCAAAAAAATAAAATAAAAGCCTAATGCACGTGTCCTGCTTCTTAATATAGGGGGTCAGCAATGCCAAGAGTTGGTGAAAGCAGGAGTCCGTCATCCGGAGATAATTCCGAAAATCATCTGGATTATTCTCCTGGAGCTCCCGCAGCAAAGGTATACGACATAATTGGTCACGATTAATAAAGCAACCAATTTTTGGTCCAAGAAATCCTCCTCTTCCTGGGCTGGACTTGGGTCAAAGCAATAACTCCAAGGCCAATAATAAATAACACGTTATCTCCTCTGATACTGCAACATGTCTGGTTGACGAACGGCCCTTCAGAAACGAACTGAAAAGCGCAAACTGAAATGCGCAAACTGAAATGCGCAAACTGAAAAGCGCGAATCAACACTCACCAAACTTCTACTAACACAAAAGTAGCAGAAGGAGCCCAAAGGGTGGTGCTAAAGAACCACAGTCACTATGTTCATGTTTGTTGGCCGACAATTCCTTGCTGTTTGTATGCAAGACAAAATCCAGGCACACGCCTTCGAACAAAAGTCCAAGGTTTTGTCTGCGGAAAATCCGATCGTGTGTACGAGGCTTAAGACTGAGCTCTGAGTGGTTTAAATTTTAGAACCAAGTTTGAAAAGTTTGCACTGTGAAGTGAATACATTTCAAACAAAGCCAGTTTTTACAGTAACGTTCATATACAGGGCGACCCTGTCCTACCAGTCTGTGACACCGGACTGTAGCTAAAGTCCAGGCTTCGCCCCTCAACATGGCTTTAGGGCCTGGGTTCCATAGCAATGGAGCACAGCGCTGGACCTGTATTGCAAACTGCAACTAATTCAATGCATTGCAACAGCGAGCGCCCATTAAGGATACCGTGGCATAAGCAACGTTAAGCGCCATTCCCACAGCATGCAGTACAGCTCCCAAGGTTTTACCTAGGTTACACCATTCTGGGTATGCTGCTCCTGTGTAGACATTAAAAGACAGAAGTGTTGACTGAAAAATTCAAAGAAATTAATAAGCTAATAAAGCAGATTTCTTTGCGACGGAGGTTCATTACTTCCAGACACTAGCAAATAACAGAGGATCCATGGAGTGGGGTGGGGTTATAGAGGAGGTGCCCCAGTGGGCATGTCCTCAAAAGCTTGTCAGTGTCCAATCACTAGGTGTGCGCCTATAACCCATGGTGTACGAATATGTTACCTGTGTCTTGTACGGTATGATAAAGATATTATATTATTTCAGCCAAACTAGGCTTACTTCGTATATGAGCAGGTATAGCCACTAGGAAGAATTGTGCCTTCTGATATGCCCAGTGTCCAACCTTCAAACAGCAGAGCATATACAGATAAATAAATCATGTGCTGCGCTATCCCCTTAAAGATCTGCTGAACCTGCAGCAAAAAAATAAACTAAATTAATGTGCCTATAAATTCCAAGAATAAAAAAAAATATAATGTGACTGTTGTCGTCATACAGCTTACAAAATCATATAGCGTGAATATACATTTCATAAAATATTGACACTGATGTGGATAAGAAGGCCTGACTCGCAGTCTCCACTCTAATTCATGCTAAAGGTGTTCTATTGGGTTGAGGTCAGGACTCTGTGCAGGCCAGTCAACTCACTCATCCATGTCTTTATGGACCGTGCACTGGTGCGCAGTCATGTTGGAACAGGAAGGCGCCATCCCAAAACTGTTCCCACAAAGTTGGGAGCATGAAATTGTCCAAGATGCTTGGTATGCTGATGCCTTAAGAGTTCCCTTCACTGGAACTAAGGGGCCCCACACCATAACACCCCCCCCCCCCCCCCCCCACCAAATGATTTATGCTCAATAATCTTGTGAACAATAATCAAGTGCCACATTCAAATATTAATTGACGGATGCAATACTTACACCTTTGCATGGTGTTCTTCTGTTGCTGGATCTTGGCAGCTTCAACAGCAGACTGAGCGGCAATTTGTGCAGGTGTCAGGGTGTTTGCCTGGGCAGTATGCTACCACATAAATCACAAAATTAGTTTAACAGAAGTACGGTATATATCCATATAATGGCAAACATCATACTAAATGAAGCATAACGACACAGGTCTGGGTACTGTAAAACATACCATGTATGGAGCTGAAACTTGAGAGATCTGGTGGGTAGGGGCAGATGGCATCTGTGACTGTACAACAGGATGCTGTGGCTGAGGGACAGCTTGCTTTGGAGGAACCCCTGGGACACTGGCTGCTCCACCCACTGTAAGTGAAAATATAAAAAATGTAATTAAATGTACAATCGGTATTATTGAACTACCACACACACACACACACACACACACACAAAAAAGCGCCAGCACTACATCCCAATCATGATCAAGAACATTATGGGACTTAATAGGTATTATAAAAAGAGTCACAACACATGTTTATAAAATCATTTTGTTCACATTTTATTTATAGAAATAAAAAAATAAAAAAAATACATGTCAAGCTCAGTTACCAACTATGTGTACACCCACTATCTTAACACAAAAACACCTCCTAGCTTATTTCTCCACAAAACTATATTACACATACAGTGGGGCAAAAAAGTATTTAGTCAGCCACCAATTGTGCAAGTTATCCCAATCAAAAAGATGAGGCGCCTGTAATTATCATAGGTATACCTCAACTATGAGAGACAAAATGTGGAAACAAATCCAGACAGACAATCATATTGTCTGATTTTTTAAAGAATTTATTTGCAAATTATGGTGGAAAATAAGTATTTGGTCACCTACAAACAAGCAAGATTTCTGGCTCTCACAGACCTGTATCTTCTTCTTTAAGAGGCTCCTCTGTCCTCCACTCATTACCTGCATTAATGGCACCTGTTTGAACTTATCAGTATAAAAGACACCTGTCCACAACCTCAAACAGTCACACTCCAAATTCCACTATGGTGAAGACCAAAGAGCTGTCGAAGGACACCAGAAACAAAATTGTAGACCTGTACCAGGCTGGGAAGACTGAATCTGCAATAGGCAAGCAGCTTGGTGTGAAGAAATCAACTGTGGGAGCAATCATTAGAAAATGGAAGACACACAAGACCACTGATAATCTCCCTCGATCTGGGGCTCCACGCAAGATCTCACCCCGTGGGGTCAAAATGATCACAAGAATGGTGAGTAAAAATCCCAAAACCACACTGGGGGACCTAGTGAATGACCTGCAGAGAGCTGGGACCAATGTAACAAAGGCTGCCACCATCAGTAACGCACAGGGACTCAGATCCTGCAGTGCCAGACGTGTCCCCCTGCTTAAGCCAGTACATGTCTGGGGCCCATCTAAGGTTTGCTAGAGAGCATTTGGGTGATCCAGAAGAGGATTGGGAGAATGTCATATGATCAGATGAAACCAAAGTAGAACTGTTTGGTAGAAACACAACTCGTCGTGTTTGGAGGAGAGAATGCTGAGTTGCAACCAAAGAACACCATACCCTACTGTTAAGCATGGGGGTGGCAACATCATGCTTTGGGGCTGTTTCTCTGCAAAGGGAACAGGACGACTGATCCGTGTACATAAAAGAATGAATGGGGCCATGTATCTTGAGATTTTGTGTGCAAACCTCCTCCCATCAGCAAGGGCATTGAAGATTAAACGTGGCTGGGTCTTTCAGCATAACAATGATCCCCCCCGGGCAACGAAGGAGTGGCTTCGTAAGAAGCATTTCAAGGTCCTGGAGTGGCGTAGCCAGTCTCCAGATCTCAACCCCATAGAAAACCTTTGGAGGAAGTTGAAAGTCAGTGTTGCCCAGCGACAGCCCCAAAACATCACTGCTCTAGAGGAGATCTGCATGGAGGAATGTGCCAACATACCAGCAACAGTGTGTGACAACCTTGAAGACCTACAGAAAACGTTTGTCATTGCCAAATAGAGGGGGGGGGGGGGGGGGGTGTTGGGTGCAAAGGCAATTGGTTAGGGAAACATGCACAGTTCTGGGAGCCCCCAGATCCCGGCCCCCACCCTATGTGAATGAGTAAGTGGTTAACCCCTTCACTGCCAGCGACATTTTTACAGTAATCAATGCAATTTTATAGCATTGATCGCTGTATTAATGCCAATGGTCCCAAAAATGTGTCAAAATTGTCTGATGTGTCCACTATAATGTCGCAGTCACGACAAAAATAAAAAAATAAAAAAATAAAAAAAAAAAAAATTAAAAAAAAAATTGCTGCCATTACTAGTAAAAAAAAATTATTACTAAAAATGCTATAAAACTATCCCCTATATTGTAAACGCTATAACTTTTGCGCAAACCAATCAATAATCGCTTATTACGTTTTTTTTTTTTAACCAAAAATATGTAGAAGAATACGTATGGGCCTAAACTGAGGAAAAAAAAAATATATTTTTTTATATATTTTTGGGGGATATTTATTATAGCAAAAAGTTAAAAATAATGTGTTTTTTTCAAAATTGTCGCTTTTTTTGTTTATAGCGCAAAAAATAAAAACCGCAGGGGTGATCAAATACCACCAAAAGAAAGCTCTATTTTTGGGGGGGGGGGGGCTGCAATTTTGTTTGGGAGCCACGTCGCACGATCGTGTGTGTGTGTGTGTGTGTGTGTGTGTGTGTGTGTGTGTGTGTGTGTGTGTGTGGGTCCTGACAGACCCTTGCATCTTTCATCCAGTGCTGCCTGAGTTTTCTGGATTCAGAGTCATGGGGAAAGCAAAAGAATTGTCAAAGGGTCTGTGGGAAAAGGTAGTGGAACTGTATAAAACAGGAAGAGATATAAAAAGATATCCAAGGAATTGAGAATGCCAATCAGCAGCGTTCAAATTCTAATCAAGAAGTGGAAAATGAGGGGTTCTGTTGAAACCAAACCACAGTCAGGTAGACCAACTAAAATTTCAGCCACAACTGGCAGGAAGATTGTTTGGGATGCAAAGAAAAACTCACAAATAACTTCAGGTGAAATACAGGACTCTCTGAAAACATGTGGTGTGGCTGTTTCAAGATGCACAATAAGGAGGTACTTGAAGAAAGATGGGCTGCATGGTCGAGTCGCCAGAAGAAAACCATTACTACGCAAATGCCACAAAGTAACCTGCTTACAATATGCCGAACAGCACAAAGACAAGCCTCAAACCTTCTGGCACAGTCATTTGGAGTGATGAGACCAAAATTGAGCTTTTTGGCCATAAACGCTACATTTGGAGTGGAGTCAACAAGGCCTATGATGAAAGGTACAGAGATGGATCGCTGATGTTTTGAGGATGTGTGAGCTACAAAGGCACAAAAAATTTAGTCAAAATTGATGGCAAGATGAATACAGTATGTTATCAAAAAATACTGGAGGAACATTTGCATTCATCAGCCAGGAAGCTGCGCATGGAATGTACTTCAACATTCCAACATGACAATGATCCAAAACACAAGGCCAAGTCGACCTGCCATTGGCTACAGCAGAATAAAGTGAAGGTTCTGGGGTGGCCATCTCAGTCTCCCAACTTTAATATCAGAGTCACTCTGTGGAGATCTCAAACGTGCAGTTCATGCAAGACAGCCCAAGAATTTACAGGAACTGGAAGCTTTTTGCCAAGAGGAATGGGCAGCTTTACAATCCGAGAAGATAAAGAGCCTCATCCACAAATACCACAAAAGACTTCAACCGGTCATTGATGTTAAAGGGGGCAATACATGGTATTAAGAACTGGGGAATGTAACCATTTGATCAGAGTCATTTGGGCAGTTTCTGTTGCCATTATGATTTAAAAAGTGTAAACACTCTGATAATAAATGGCATCAGCCAAACACTAACCATGAGTGAAGGATATGTTTTTGTGTTATCATTCATATTCTCTGAAAAATGGCCAAGAAATAAATTCTCGGGGACAATCAAAATACTGATGAATTTTGGCCAGGCCCTGCTGAACTGGCAGAGTTTCGATTACTGTATGGCCAGCTTAAAAGCGGAACTGCACCCAAAAGGGGAAGTGCTCTTTTAAGTCCTCTTCCCCTGCCACATTTGTCATATCATTTTTAGTTTTTTTTTTGGGGGGGGGGGGGGGTGGAACGGGTACCTAGTTTTGATGGATAGGCAAGTGTAATTTTATTCTTTTTTTTTCTCCAGAAAAACCTCTTTAAGAGTGCGGTCTGGAAATATGAGGAGAGAAGGGAACAGATCAACCCTACCCCTACTGGTTCTATGATATAGCCCTAATTCCACAAAGGGAGAGTCACTCTTTAGATGTTCATTGCCACATGCCTCAACAAAACAGGTATCAGCTATAGCACTGGAGAATTGGAAAAAATCTGGCCAAACATCTGTATACTCCAGAAGAAGTTGTACCTCAACAAAATGCACAGCATTTGCTCACTGAGGGGTCAATTCACCAAGAGATAAATATCGCATTCATTTTTGCCTTAAAATGAGGCATGCGGTATCTCAAAAGTCAACTCACGCGTTATTTAAGGTGTTAAATATTTTTGTTTTGAGATACTCAGCACTTAAAAAAAGAACTCCAGCTTTTCCGCCACAAAACAGATGCATTGTGCATGTACATAAATCACAACCCCACTGTCATTTTGTGTATAACTTACCTCCTTTAGCTGTATACAGCAGGATAAAAGATCTTCCGAACACGAACAAAAAAATATTTCAGGAGGACTGAACTAGAACTACCCTCTCCAGCTAAGGTGTCTGCTGTCTAACATGTGTTTGAGCCAAAAGTCCATGACAAGTAAAATATGCCTTGGGCACTACAAAGGGTTGGGGGTTTGCAGAGGAGGGCTTATCTGCAAGTTTTGGGGGTTTTGATTGCCAAAGCCTCATAGGCCTAGCCAAATAATTTGACTAAGAAGGATGAGAACTTTAAGAGGCCCTTGGGAAAGAATAAAACACTTGTTAACAGAAACAAATTAGGTTTTATTGCATTACAGGTTTCTTGCCTTGCGAGATTGGAGGAAATCAGTAATCTTGCCCTAGCAGCATGTTTGATCATCTCATCATGAGTGAACCCAATAAAGAGGAGCTGATTTAGGGTCTTCTTAAAGGCCTGCCTAATTGGCAGGCAAGCTCTAAAGCCAAATAACCCTGCACATGACTGCCAAAGTCAGGATAAGGCAAGAGTCCAGTGCAGTATTACGCAAATATCTGTACACCTGGATCATCTGCAGTGTTGACTAACATGCAGTGTAGCACCTTCTGAAATAACGCAAGGTCCTGGATAATTATGAAATCAGGTCACAAACAAAACCTTGTCTTAACTTTTGCAGAAATAAATTCATATGCGAAGGGTTAGTCTCCATTCACTACAAAAGAGGGTTTTTTAGATCTGTGCAAATCCCTCCCACAGGACCCCTATTAGGTGGGGCAAGTGCACATATTGTAAATTTATTTATGCAAGGAGGGAAGTAATTTTACCCAACACTAGAAGTTTCAATAAGGCCCTTTACCTTAAGATAGGCCCATTTGGCAAAAAAAAAAAAAAAAAAATCACAATAAAAAAAAAGATCAACTTCGAGGGTCGTGGCTCGGCGAACAGGGGTCACAGAGACCCCACATTTGTAGGGTAGGTAGCTTCAGACTTAAACCCCCCCCCCCCCCTGGTCATTTGGGCTCCTATCATCTATGGTTCCGGAGATACGAGGGTCCTTGCGCAGCCTGTCAGAAGCTACATACAGAGCGGCCAGTGTAAATACAAGCTGGCACACTGTTTGCAGCAGGCAGAGGATGAGCTCACAGTGCCTCTCCTTACTTCTTGTCACTAAGCTTAATGGACAGCTTGGAGCCTGCAGAGTTTGACAGGCAGCACCGCCTGGGGCCACTCTGCAACTGGAAGCCAAACTCGCTTGCAGTAACAGCATAGACCAACAATGTAAAAAAAATAAAAATAAAAAAAAACTCGTCAGCTGCTGCTATACCACTCATTGAAAAGCAATCCACCACAGATCACTTTTTCAGAGGGCAGCAAGCAAAACACATCATCTATTTCACACTCGCCACCAACCAGGTCACTTCCCAGCCACTTCCCATGTTAGCCACCTCCCTTCAACTTATATCACAGGTGACCATTTCCCAACCTGCAGATGACAGACCCTAATCCCCTCACCCACTGACTGATATCCCTCCATGACCACCTCACACCCCCTGCTGACAGACCTCTCTCCTCAGCCTGTCCTCACACACCCTCTCACCTGCTGACCTGTGCAAGGGGGAAATCACTCCCGCAGTGTTATTGTGTTCTGCCATTGAGGAGCCTTCCCTACCCACACAATACAATGATCAGAATACTATAACAAACAACTCCGCGCTTAGGAGCAAGTAGTATAGGTGTGCAGCCTTTCCAAAAAATAGCCCCCTGGAGGACCATTTAAATGTGAGATGCAGGATAAAAAGGAAAAAAATTGGCGCTACCTCTAATAAGAAATGCAGGGTTACCAAGGGTTAATGAGCAAGGGGGGGGGGGGGCGGTGTGAGTGTGCGTTTGTGAAGCAAGTGGCCCCACCTATTATCCTCCACTCCTATAAATACATAGACTTGTGAGAGATTGGGGAGGGTTTTTAGGGGAACAGGGGGCCCACCCTTAAGTGTGGGGTAGAATCCCTAATTATCCAAACCCCAATCTCAGTGAGTGATAAATATAAATAAAAGTATATATATATATGTATATAAAGTGACAAATAAGATAAAGACCAAAAAATGTGTGACAAATCAATATAAGTTGATTAAATGACAGTCCCAGTGAAACATAAAGTGAAAGTGATTGATTAAATAAAAGTCCTGGGTATGACACAAAAACAAGTCCAGTTTCAAGTGAAAAAGAAAAAATAACAATAAAAAAACACTGTAAAAAAAACGCTTTCTTCCAGAAGTGGTTCAAAAGTGACTTTTGTGCTCCAGCAGTGATGGTGACTTTAGTGTTGCCCCCTCTGGCTCCCTCACTCACCAGATTGATGTACCCCTGCAGGGGTAAACAGCTTTTTCAGATATCTTTATCTCATCCCGTTTCTGGAAGGTATCCTGGCCAGTTATTCCCTCCGATGGAGTTTCATCTGACGACGAAACTAGTAAGGCGTGCTGACGTCACTTCCGGTGTGGGAACTAGAGGTCTGGTACGCAGCTGGAGCGCAAGCTGTATACCGACCCTATTCCCTCTATCTTGTCTACTGTGTGAGGCGGACCAGGTGTATCCTGCGAGATACCCTGGCCTTATATTTCTACAATTTTTTTATATATTTGTTTTTATCTATTTTAAATAAAAAAAAATTTGCCACCTGATATCACACAAGGGATCTTCCTTTTTCCTTTTTTTGGGAGTTTTACCCCCCACACCCGGTGGGGCACGCTGGATGCCATTACCCCTCATTCTTTGAGGCCCTTCAACATCTCCCAAGGAACCTGGGTGAATCCATTGGAGGGAATAACTGGCCAGGATACCTTCCAGAAACGGGATGAGATAAAGATATCTGAAAAAGCTGTTTACCCCTGCAGGGGTACATCAATCTGGTGAGTGAGGGAGCCAGAGGGGGCAACACTAAAGTCACCATCACTGCTGGAGCACAAAAGTCACTTTTGAACCACTTCTGGAAGAAAGCGTTTTTTTTGACACAGTGTTTTTTATTGTTATTTTTTCTTTTTCACTTGAAACTGGACTTGTTTTTGTGTCATACCCAGGACTTTTATTTAATCAATCACTTTCACTTTATGTTTCACTGGGACTGTCATTTAATCAACTTATATTGATTTGTCACACATTTTTTGGTCTTTATCTTATTTGTCACTTTATATACATACACATATATATATATATATTATATTTTTTATTTATATTTATCACTCACTGAGATTGGGGTTTGGATAATTAGGGATTCTACCCCACATTTAAGGGTGGGCCCCCTGTTCCCCTAAAAACCCTCCCCAATCTCTCACAAGTCTATGTATTTATAGGAGGGGATGATAATAGGTGGGGCCACTTGCTGCACAAACGCACACTCACACCGCCCCCCCCCCCCCCTTGCTCATTAACCCTTGGTAACCCTGCATTTCTTATTAGAGGTAGCGCCAATACAATGATCAGTGTTGCTAACTATAGCTGGCAGCACTGATTGGGGAAAAACCTGACAGGCTGGTTGTACTCAAGTCAATTAATAGATTGA
The DNA here is from genome assembly GCA_028564925.1 of Lithobates sylvaticus. Taxonomy (NCBI): domain Eukaryota; kingdom Metazoa; phylum Chordata; class Amphibia; order Anura; family Ranidae; genus Lithobates; species Lithobates sylvaticus. The sequence goes on along the minus strand of CM053035.1, from coordinate 63,260,771 downwards.
CTTGTGTACAACCAGCTTACCCATTCATAGATCGACTATGGCTGGTCTTTGATTAATTGGCTTAATTTCAATCCATGTACGGCCCGCTTAACCACTACACAGTCCCTAAACATCCTTCCACACACACCTTTACATTTTTCCTTCCCAGATTCTTTCATCCTCCTCACCTGTACATAGTGCCCACTGTCATACCTCCCACAAGCCTCTCCTGTACATAGTGCCCACTGTTATACCCTCCACATTCCTCTCCCTCACTTGCACATACTTCCCACTTTTATACCATCCATAATCCTCCCCTATGCCTCTTACCCACACAAAACTGTTCTTTAAAATTATATTGAATATCCTCAATGTTACCAGCTCTAGAATGGGCACACTTTTGTTAGTTCAACTAAAAGGAAATCTTCTCAGTCCTCATGTTTGTTCTGTTCATTATTAGTACTCATTTAATTTTGTGATTACTATTGTGATGTATAGAGGAACATAGGAGATGTCAGCTACTCTAAATATACCACTGGTGAAAAAAGCATCCCTGAAAATATTTTTTAAATGTTGGCAACTACGCACCTGGGCACTGGGCCACCGGGTCAGTAAGGGGCCCCATGAGAGGCTCCTGGGATCCTGTGATATTAAAGAGGTAGTAAACTAAACATTACTACTTTTTAGACGCCCTGAGGTAGGTTATGCCATAATGTACAAGTATGCACAGCACATTAGGGCACACTTACCAGTCAGACCGAGTCCTCCATCAATGCGCTGTGATCAATCTGGCTGGTCCCAGGCGCTGCCATCTTCACCCGGTCTTCCTTTCGGGTTCTGTGCTTTCGGTCACTTGCCTTGGCCAGGCTGTGTTGTGGTCACTCCCACGCATGCTCACGCGCATCCTCTCGCTCTTCCCCCCTCTCATCCTCCCTCCCTTATACCTCAACCCCTCTCTCATCCTACGTCCCTTAACCCTCGCTCATCGCCTTTCTCTCTTTGATCCTCCCTCTCTCCAATTTAATTTGTTATAACAAAAAATTGTTTGCATTTTTATTTATTTTATAAAAAGCCCCACCAAAATCCTCAGCACCAGGCCCATGATGTTCTTAATCCGGCCCTGGTAGCTTTAATGCCTTTTACAAAGGGAAAACTAAACATATGTTTAGTAAAAGGATAAAAACTCATGTACAGAACAGATCGTCTGGAAATTTGGAGAACCCAGTCGCAAGACCTTTTGCGGCACATCATGCACATTGATATGATTCTTTCAAATTTGTAGCACTAGCAAAAGTACACGCTTATCAATGAGGTGGGGAGTTTGATAAGAAAAAAAAAAAAAGGATATAGAGACAAGCTGGATCTATACTCAAGGCTACAGTTAAACCTGGGCTTAATGAGAAGGTTAGATATACCCCTTTCTTAGATTAGCTGATTTTTGTGAAATAATGGAGTCCTTTTGAATTCTCCCTGTTGCTGTTTCTTACTGCTGCATAGTCTCTATAAATTTGGATCATTTTGTATAATGTATACGTTTTCATTACCGTCAATGTGTAGATTGTGATTGGTTTGGGTCTCTGTTGTCTGGAGTGTCCTTTGGGGAGAGCAGAGGCCCGCTCCCCGCCGCCCTTGTGGTGTCAGCTGGTTGTGTATTCACAGGGTTTCCATTTGCAACCGATCCCTGGGGTTCCCTCAATTAGCGCCTCTGCTTTCCCCCTAGCGCATGTGCCTGGGGGTGGGCTCCAAAGCTGTCCAAAGCTGGAGAGCTTTATCCCACAGGAACCAGAAGGGATGTCGGGCAGGAAAAGAACTTACAGAATGCAACGGCGTGGGAAATACCCATTTGTAGGGAAGAAAGCGGATGGGGGGGGGGGGGGGGGGGTGTGAAGAGAGGCAGTGGTTGACTTCCTCACACTGTTTTGCATCCTCCCTATTGCAGCTACCTGGGAGATTTATGGATATTTAAGGCTGGACATTGGAGAGTTTTATGCAAATGCTGATGACCACATGGCACACTGGACAGAGATCCATTTTAAAATACCGTATGATAATTGTATAGTGGGGGGGGGTTTAGCGTTTTCCTTTAGATTTGTGACATGCTTAAAAAGAGGGGGGCGTTTCCCACTTCAGTTTTTTGTTTTGTTGTTTTTTTACATGGCTTTTGTCTATTCTGTAATGGGTTCCTTATGACCATATTGTTTCTCTTTGGTAACTTTCACCTTAATGTGTGTACTGTGCAAGTCTAATGAACAGTATACCCAGTTTTTGATCCCTCCCTTTGTGGGAGAGATTTGAGTTTTATTGTATTAATGTTATTGGTTTTTTGAGTAATAGGAAATTTGGAATATTTACAACTGTTCACTTCATGTCCTGGTGTCTCCCGCCTGTTTGCCATCTCCCCCTGGCACCTATCCCATGGGTTCCTTACAGCAGGATGATTGCCCCCTCCTTTTGGTCATACCATCACTCTTTGGCGCAGTCGTATATGGCCCTAAAGTCCTGGGGGAGTGTGTTGGGGGACCCCTAGATGACCTGTTGAATCAGTGCTGGTTTTTAGGTTTATAATTCTTGTGAAAAGAGGAATATTGTTTTATGATTTTGTGTAACAAATTGTGTATTTTAACTGGTTTGTATTGTGTCAGTTCACTTAAAGTCCTTTTTTCTATCTACATATTTGGAAAACACCTAACACATCCTAGATGTGACACAAAGAACCAGCTATCTCACTAACCTGGAAGGACCATTCCTCGAACTAGTATCATGTGACGAGGATCCTGGCTATAATCCTTTGGCTGGGGCTCCATAATAGTACCCACTGGCATAGCTTTCTCGAATAGAGTCCTCAGAGCTGGCAGCTTTCGAGGAGAAATTATAGAGAAGTGGATTCCTCTCTGCGAAAAAAAAAACAAGGAATATTCATGAATACTACAGAAGTTATAAATACAAGATGATATCAAACATGATGCTTCTCAATCAAGCCAAACCAATAACATTTTGTTTACCTCCCCAATCTTCTGGACAAGGTTTTCCGTAGTGTAACCAGAATAGGTTGTGCTCTCTACGGCAGGAAGGAGATATGGTGGAGAGTTGCAAATTAATATACACACTTTGTGCGTTTGCCCACTGCAAGACACAAATTTGAAAAAAAATTACCTTAATTGTTAGAGAATTTAGATTCTTATTTTATAATCATTTATGTTTGTTTGCAAAAGATTGCTTAAAAATAGTAGAATTTCATATTAACCAATATATGTTATTTCGTAGAATAGTAGTTCATTAGAATAGATTCAAGTTATATAGAATTGTCTCAAGTCCTTGAAATGCATATAAATCAGACAGATAAGATAAGATGTACAGTACATCAAGTTTGACAAGGTCAAATTAATCTATATCTATCTATCTATCTATCTATCTATCTATATATATATATATATATATATATTATTACACACACACACACACGTAATACAGTACTTTTACACATAGGATTATGTAGTAACACGTATAACACATCTGGTGGGGTTATTGAAAGTTTATTCTCTCAAAGTCGTATATCTGCAATCCTTAAAGCTAGTTAAATCTTATCAAGGTGAGGAGGGTTTGATAACACAGCTGGGTGCCATACGGTCTCTACACAGGGTGTTTTTAATTGGACAAAAGCAGTTATAAATCACTTTAAATGAATATATAGGAATTCTGGGATTGAATAAGTTTGTCTGGTTGTAGAACAGGTGTCAGATTTATAGTTTGTTACATTGACGTAGATCTTAGCGACCGATCATATCTAAGAGAGATGGTTAAGATAAGGCTTGTAAAAGGGTATATAAATGCAAGCTCTACAATTGTTAGACAGACAAGTCAGATAGGAGCTCATAAGGCTGAACTCTATGTATGCTGCCCTATTGCACAGGTCATAGAGGTCAATATTGTTCCTTTTGTTGTAACTTGTCTCCTCGTACGAGTCAAATAAAGAAAAACTTCTTAAATTGTTCCAGAGTGTGGTCTGGTTCACATTTATGAATGCACTTTTCTAAGTGCCCAGTTTAGTTTTAGCCCAAACGCAATATTCCACATTCCTAAAAATGGCTGTTCACTAATGCTGGGTGCTGTAATGTCCACAGGCTGGAAACCGTAGACAGAGTGAAGAAATGTCATCAGCATAGCAAACGTTTCCCTGCATATTAAAGGGGGTTGTAAACCCTCGTTTTTTTCATCTTAATTCAATAAGGTGAAAAAACACCTGGCATTTACCGGCCACCAGCCCCCCCCCCCCCATTTTACTTACCTGAGCAGAGACCCGTTCTTCCTTTGCCCAGGGTTCTTGGCTCTTGATTGGATAGATTGATAGCAGCGCCTGCTGCTGTCAATTAAATCCAATGACACAGGCACCGGGGAGGGGTCGAATCTGGCATTCGTGTCCATGGACGCAAATCCTGGACTTGGGAGCGCGTCCGCAAGGTAACCCCCCCCCCCCGGAGAGCGCTTCTCCTAGGGCAGGGGTCTCAAACTGGTGGCCCTCCAGCTGTTGCGAAACTACAAGTCCCTTCATGTCTTTGCCTGTGGAAGTCATGCTTGTAACTGTCAGCCTTGCAAAGCCTCATGGGACTTGTAGTTTCGCAACAGCTGGAGGGCCGCCAGTTTGAGACCCCTGTCCTAGGGGGTTATCTGATAAATGAATGAGCCGCCGAGGGACCCCAGAAGTCGGTGGGGCCACTCTGTGCAAAACGAACTGCACAGTGGAGGTAAGTATGACATGTTTGTTATTTAAGAAAAAAAAAAAAACGCAAACCTTTACAATCACTTTAGGGGTTGTAGACATTACAGTTGTAACACCTGTGACAGCCTGGTGACTGATTTAGCATATTTTGGTCTGGGGTCTGCCTGGATTAGTAGGTCCCTTATGTTTGTGAACAAGTAATGGTGGGTTCTTTAGATCACTGATTGGTGAATTTGGTAAATACTTGGCAATTTGCATTGCATTTTGTCACTTGCCTAATGAAGGGGCCCTGCATGGCTCCGAAATGCTGCCGTATGTGTATCATGTGACCTTAAACTTAAAGATTTGTGCCCTTTTGAGGAATCCTTGGTGTGCGGGTTTGACATTTCTTCACTCAGTTTAGTTTTAGCGTTAAAGTGCATCTAACCCTGAATGAAAAAATTTAATATATTGCTGCTTACCATCCTTCAGATGTGGCTCCAATGGTTTCCTTTTTAAGCCAATATGCTTTTATTTTACCCGGTAATTGTGAAAATAAAACAATTCCTGTCCCTGGATGGCTACGCTCAATTGCTCCACTGTATATATGGAAAAAACCATGGTTTTCACACAGCGCTTACCTGATTTAGATGAAAAATATTTTTTTCTTTAATCATCTTGATTAAGTGAGAGGGTAAATTAGTAGTTCACTAAAGATAGCATATATAAAAAAAGAGGAGATTGTTTTTTTTTTTTTTTTCAGTTCACCTCAAGGGAATGAACAAGGATACCCCATTTTGGGCAAGAACTTTTATTCCACTGGAGGTACCTATTTTGGGTTATTTTTCACGATTTATATGGACTAATTATTTTCTTCTGCTTCCCTTCCCTCTACACATTTATTTAATTACAAACTCACTCAGTTACTCCCTAATCTTTTGATATGAAGGCTCTACCACATTTTATTATTCACACCACTATCCCTTATTCCCAATACTAATATGATACACTCTTTGTTATTATGGAGGCTCTTTACATTGCTATTACTATTGCTTATACTGCCCTCAAATAGACACTGTTTATTTACACTTATCCCTAGCCCTGAATGGTTCCTCTATACACTGCCTCAGTTCCTGTGCCTGACATTACCGGCGGGCCTCCAACGTCCAGCGCCTTATCATACCTCCCATACACAGCAGACCTGTCTGTAAGTACTACTATGGGACTAGTTTTGCTCCCAGTATGTTTATAATTTGTTCTGGTATATGCTAATTATTAAACAATTATCTATCTTGTTTCAGGTTATTATCACGTGCTTGCTCCTGATGAGTGGTAATACCAAACCACAAAACGCGTCAATCTAGTTATAAGTCGTGTCTGGACCTTTATTACAATATTCTCTATACGTGTTTTACAATTTATATACAATTTGGTACAGGATCGAGACACCTTACCCAGGGTCTCCTTCCTGATATACCTGGCAGAATAGTGAGTTTGGAGGTCATTTTCTTTATTGTATTAGTTGTTTTGATGTGTTTACAATCTACATGTATGTGCATATAGATGTTACCATGGGTTATAATACCATATTGCTCTTATTTTATCAATCATGGTCCTATTGTATCCTAATAAACAGATCTATATATTTTTACTATTGATAGTTGGTCATCCCTGAGACTGTTTACATGCATAGGTGCATATAGATTATATCCAGGTTATACTACCACTATCACATAATCGATCTTAGTTTGGCAACTATGGTCCTACTATAGTATTACAAGCAATTATATCATTGATAGTTGGTCATCCTTTAGGACTGCATACTTCATATAAAGTCCCATATATTTTAACTGTCCCTTCCCCTTTCCCTGCTAATACCGATAGGTATGGAGATATAGGAAATAATTGGTCTCTATCTCATATAAAGTCCCAAACAATCCTCTTCTTCTCCTCCCAGTAATCTGTCCACCATATCCGTGATGTGCCGAACCCGAGCGCCCGGTAGACAACATAGTGTTCGGCGCTTTAGGTCTTTGTTACAGACTGGCCTCTCTGTCCTAAGAATTGAGTCCCCTACCACCAGAATCTGCCTCCCCCCCCCACTCTCACTTGAGTAGTTCTTCCCCCAGCAGCTAGGAGAGTCCCCCAGCTCCAGCTGGTCCCTGACTGGTTTCACCAATGTCACTCAATGGAGCGTACTTATTGGGATGCCTCCCTGGCACTTCCCCCTCTACCCCTCCTGACTGTCACCAATCTACTCTTTGCTAGTGCCTGCACCTTTGTCTCCACCCGCCTCTGCCGTGTACATTCCTGGCTCTCCTTTAGTATGGAGGGACTTCTCAGTGCTGACAGTTGCTTCCCCAGATTCAGAACCAGGGCTTCCAGGGAAACAATGTGCTTGCACAGCAATATTCACCCTCGATCGGATGATCAAGGAACGCATACATGCCTCAAGATGTACAAAAAGAGTCGCCTCTCCACACCCGCCGGGCATCGTACCTATTAAATTTAATGAGGATTGGGGATTATACCTTACAAAAATAAAAGCTCATTCGTTAATGTTCCCCAATTCTAACTGACCTTTGTATTCATCAAACCTCCAAAGCCTGTGAAAAATCCACTGACAGGTTTCGAGTATTGGACACTTCACTTGCTGCCCACATTTGCCCGACTCTGTTGTCTTGTGTTTGTCTACCCTATTCTTTTCTCGAATGTGCAAGAAACAGCAACTGCAGGATACGGTTCAGCAGAGAATAGCTGCTGTGCTGCCCATCTCTGCCTGTGTCCCACCCACTGTGCTATTGCCTACAACAAAATCATACACAGTGGGTAAGGTAGTATTAAAATTGGAAGTCCAGTCAAAAATTGTTCTCTTAAATTATATGTAAAATATCTTAATTTTTAACATTATTCATTTTCTGTATATCACTTTGTGTCACTTAGAAAGTCTAATCAAAGCCAGATAATCAGCTTCTTCTTGTTCTTCAGGGACAACCTTACTTGCTTATTTCTGAATTATGCATGGTGGCCTCTCACTTCCTGAAAACGTTACCTAGTAGGTGAGGTTAGAGAAAAAAAAAAAAAGGACACAGGTCTATCAAGTCCAACCTATTTGTGTGATTATATGTCAGTATTACATTGTATATACTAGAGGTCGACCGATATGGGTTTTTCTCTGGCCGATGCCGATGCCGATATTTAGAAATCGCGGCGGCCGATGGCCGATATAGGATGCCGATTTTTTGGGCCGATATGTTAGGCCGATTTTTTTAATTTTTTTTATTTTTTCCCTTCATCTCATAAAATCTAATGAGATTTCACACTGGGGCGTTTTTCAGGCGCTTTTGGGCTAAAAATAGTGCCTGTAAACTGCCTGCAAAACGTCTCCCCTGCAGTCTGTGTGGAAGCCCGAGTGCTTTTACACTGAGGCGATGCGCTGGCAGGACCTTAAAAAAAAAAGTCCTGCAAGCAGCATCTTTGGAGCGGTGTTAACTGCTCCCCCACCACTCCTGCCCATTGAAATGAATGGGCACCGCTGCTGAAGCGCCTGCAATGTGATTTGGCAGCGGCGATTCACGGGCGCATTTAACCCCTTCCTCGACCACTAGCTGGGCTATAAGTGCCCCACTAGCAGCCGAATAGCGTCGCTAAAATGACAGTAAAGCGTCGCTAAAACTAGCAGCGTTTTACCATCAACGCTGCCCGCTCCAGTGTGAAAGCAGCTTTAAGTGATACAAAAAATTTCCTACATTTAAACATTTATTAAACAAAACAAACCTCCAATCAGTTCACTTGTATGTATAATTTTAAAAAAAACTATATATTAAATACACAAAAATAGGTAATCAAAACTTTAGGACGAAAAAAAAAAAAAAAAAACGGCAAACTTTACTGTTTTAGTTTTCGTTTTAAAATCATTAGTGTATTTTTTTCCAAAAAAAATGCGTTTGAAAGACCGCTGCGCAAATACCGTGTGACATAAAATATTGCAACAACCGCTATTTTATTCCCTAGGGTCTCTGTTAAAAAAACATATATAATTGTTGGGGGTTCCAAGTGATTTTCTAGGAGAAAATACAGGATTTTTACTTGTAAGCAACAAGTGTCAGAAAAGATTTAGTCTTTAAATGGTTAAACTGAGACCTTCTCCCACACAGCCTTGAGTTTATTCATTAAGTGTAAACATTGTAATCATTGTAACACTTTGGTCTTTTTTTGGCAGAATGCCCAGAGAGGAGAAGGGGAAGACTGAGGCAACTTGCATTGACTTCTATTACAGAAGTCTTTTGCAAGTCACGGCTGAAGTTATAATCGGCCTTTTTTATCAGCAGAATCGGCCGATGCCGATTAATTAAAAAAACGCCAAATATCGGCCGATATATCGGCCGGCCGATATATCGGTCGACCTCTAGTATATACCTGTATGTTGTGGTTGTTCAGGTGCTTATCTACCGTATATACTCGACTATAGGCCGTCCCGAGTATAAGCCGAGGCCCCTAATTAACCACAAAAAATGGGAAACCTGCATTGACCCGTGTATAAGCCGAGGGTACAAAATGCAGCAGCTACTGTAAGTGGAAAAGAGGGCCAGCAATGCCCATCTGCAGCTGCCTGTCCCCTGTACAGACCCCCCCCCCCCCTGTCCCCATTACAGCCTACCTGTGCCGATCTGCGGGTCCTGTGCCATCCGTCCTGTGCCCTCGGTCTTCGGTCCCTGGTCCCTGCTCTCCGGTCTCCGGTCTTCGGTCTCCGCTCTGTCCCCGCTCGCCGCTCTGTCAGCGTGTACGGCGCCATTGCAAAATTAAAAAGCCGCGCCTCCTCCTCGTCCTCGTCCGTGATAGGAGGAACGCTGTTTTCCCAGCAGTCAGTGTGCAGTGTTCCGCCTATCACGGACGCCCTCTCATCCTCGTCCATGAGATGAGAATGACAGGGCATCCGTGATAGGCGGAACACTGCACTGCTGGGAAAATTTGTGTCCGCCTATCACGGACGGGCGGGAGGAGGCGGCGCGGCTTTTTAAAACTGCCGTCTGTCTGCATGACAAGCTGTTCATGTAGGCAGACAGCAGTGACTCGAATATAAGCCGAGGGGGGGACTTTCAGCCCTAAAAAATGGGCTGAAAATCTCGGCTTATATTCGAGTATATACGGTAATAGTTTTTTGAAACTATCGATGCACCCCTCTGAAACCACTGCCTGCGGAAGGGAATATCACATGCTTGCCACTCTTATGCCCCGTACACACGGTCGGAAATTCCGACAGAAAATGTCCGATCGGACCGTGTTGTCGGAAAATCCGCCCGTGTGTGGGCTCCATCCGACGGAAAAAAATTGAGATCCTGCTCTCAAAATTTTCCGACAAAGTCCGATCGGACTTTTTCAGATCGTGTGTAGAGAATTCCGACGGACAAAGTGCCACGCATACTCAGATCAAATTACGAGACCAAAGCTATTGGCTACTAGCCTCTACGTAGTTCCGTCGTACGCAACGAACATCACCTTGTTCAGAATGAACAGATTTACCGACAACTTTGTCCGACCGTGTGTATGCAACACCAGTTTCGGACAAAATCCGTCGGAAAAAATCCTATGGATTTTGTGGTCGGAAATTACCGACCCTGTGTATGGGGCATTACAGTAAAGAATCCTCTACGCAGTTTAAGGTTAAATCTCTTTTCTTCTAATTTTAATGAGTGGCCACGTGACTTGTTAAACTCCCTGCCACAAAAAAATTTTTATCCCTATTGTGGGGTCACCAGTACGGTATTTGTATATTGAAATCATATCCCCTCTCAAGCGCCTCTTCACCAGAGAGAATCATTTCAGTGCTCGCAACCTTTCCTCATAACCAATATCCTCCAGAACTTTTATTAGCTTAGTTGCCCTTCTTTGTACTCGCTTCATTTCCAGTACATCCTTCCTGAGGACTCTTGCCCATAAGTGGATAGCATACTCTAAGTGCAGCCAGACAAGAGTCTTGTAGAGCGGGAGAATTATCGTTTTATCTCTGGAGTTGATCCCCTTTTTAATGCATGCCAATATTCTGTTTGCTTTGTTAGCAGCAGCTTAGCATTGCATGCCATTGCTGAGCCTATCATATACTAGGACACCCAGGTCCTTTGCCATCCTAGATTCCTCCAGGAGGTTCTCCCCCCAGTGTATAGATTGCATTCATATTTTTTCTACATTAAATCTCATTTGCCATGTAGTTGCCCACCCCATTAAATATGTTCTGCTCTTTTTGCAAGGTTTTCACATTCTGCGGAGAAGTTATTGCCCTGCTTATCTTAGTATTGTCCGCAAATAGAGAGTGAACTGTTTACCCCATCCGCCAGGTCATTTATGAACAAAAAAGGATTGGTTTCCAGCACAGAACCCTGGGGGACCCCACTACCCACCTCTGACCAGAGTACTCCCCATTTATCACCACCCTCTGAACTCGCCCTTGTAGCCAGTTTTCAATACACGGACTAATTTGTACAGTAAATATTTATGGGGAACTGTGTCAAATGCTTTTGCAAAATCCAGATACATCACATCTATGGGCCTTCCTTTATCTAGATGGCAACTCGCCTGCTCATAGAAGGTTAATTGGTTTGGCAATACCGATTCTTGATGAATCCATGACGATTATTGCTAATGATACCGTTCTCCTTACTAAAATCTTGTATATCGTCCCTTATCATCCCCTCCAAGAGCTTGCATATTATGTTAGGCTAACTGGTCTGTAATTCCCAGGGATGTATTTTGGGCTCTTTTTAAATATTGGTGCTACATTGGCTTTTCTCCAATCACCTGGTACCATTCCAGTCAGTAAAAATTAGGAACAATGGTCTGGTAATTGCTTGACAGTTCCCCAAGTTCCCTCGGATGCAAGCCATCTGGTCCCGGTGATTTATTAATGTTAAGTTTCCCCAAGTCAAATTTTTGCTTCCTGTGATGTGTCATAAGGATAAACGCTGCAGTTTTGGTTACTGAAGGCCCCCGATTCCCTCGTGAAGATTAAGAAGAATAAATTCAATACCTGTAAGGAGAGTCAAGCAAATGTATAGAGAAAGTATGACAGCCCCAAGTTCTGCGTATACCTATCAGTATCCTAAACTGCTGGCCAATATACAGCACCAGGACACTTTATAGAGGGGGAGGTGTAGCTGAGTGTTCCAATACCATTGTTAGGCAGAGAGGAGGTCGTCAATGGGCAGGGCTTTGTGAAGACAAGCAGGTAGATTACAAAAGCACTGCTCGCTGTTCTTTTACACTGATCTGATGTCACCTATCTAACCTAGGAGATTTACAAAGGGGATGGATCAACATGCAAAAAAGAAAGCAAGTATAATTGTCTAATCCCCTACACAGGAAATTAATGCAGAGAAGCTTTGAAATTAGGACTTCGAAGGAGCATACCAAGAGAATGGTGCTGTTGCAAGGTGAATGGAGTGTTTTGGGGACCAACACTTATTCAGCGCTACAAAACATAACACTGCAGGTAAACCAAAAAGGTTTACATAATAACCCCAAATTAGTAGTCATATACAAAAATGAGCTTAACATATGAAAACTAAAGATTGCCGGGAGTAAGTAGATGTACACAAATAATAAGCAAAAGGCAAACATCAGTCAAATCATAAAATATCTTAAACTTGATGGTTCAAAAAGCTTTTTAAATATTGCATGTTACAAAATTATTACCTGGCTATATGTTAAAGAGGAAGTAAAGCCTATGTAAAAAAAAAAAAAAAAAAAAAAACTTACCTGAGAACGAAGCCCCCGAAGCGACCCTCATCCACGATCTTCTGCGCCGCCCATCAAACCCGGGTCTCGCCGCCGGTGACTTCCGGGTCTCGCCGCTCCAGCGCTGTCATTCGCTGGAGTGGCGATGACGTCACTCCCACGCATGCGCACGAGAGCGGCATATCGCCGTGATCTCGGCATGCTCAGTGCGCCTGCGCGCCGTAGATAGCGGTGCCTTTTCTTTTCTAAATATCTCCTAAACCATGTAGGTTTAGGAGATATTTATTGGACCTACAGGTAAGCCTTAATCTAGGCTTACCTGTAGGTCAAAGTGGTTTGTAAGGGTTCAAGTATAACTAAAGCCAAAACTTTTTTTTCTGAGTGCAGAAGAATTAAAACACTTGGCAGTTGTTAGTACGGTCTGTGTCACCTTAAAACAATAGCAAAATGTGCATGTGTGGGAGTGACATCACCGCAACCCAACCAAACGGCAAAGATACGAAACCCAGAAGAAAGACCGGGAAAAGATGCAAGCACCTAGGGAGCCATGACAGCGCTGCGCTGGAAAGTTCTGTTTGCAGGCAAGTCTGTCATAATGTTCTAGTATGTGGTGCATACTAGTACATTATGACTATGGCCCCTTTCACACTGGGGCGGGAGCCGCGGCGATGGTAAAGCAGCGCTATATTTAGCGCTGCTTTACCGTCGTTTTAGCCGCGGTATTGAGCCGCTCGCGGTGCGGTTTTACCCCCCGCGAGCGGCCGAAAAAGGGTTAAAATCCCCTGCAAAGCACCGCCGTAGCTGCGCTTTGCGGCGGTATTGCTGCAGTATTACCGCGGTATCCCATTGAAATCAATGGGTAGGAGCGGTAGTCCTGCTAGCAGCATCTTTGGAGCGGTATAGGAGCGGTGTATTCACCGCTCCTATACCGCTCCAAAGATGCTGCTAGCAGGACTTTTTTTACCGTCCTGCTAGCGCACCGCTCCAGTGTGAAAGCCCGCCGGCTTTCACACTGGAGTGAATGGGGCCGGTTTTTTCTATTTTTAGCGATGTACCGCCTGTAAACCGCCCCAGTGTGAAAGGGGCCTTAGGACTGCAAAAGGGACCAGCTGTTTTAATTTTGAACAAATGAGTTTACGACCGCCCTAATTAAAAATTTGAACACTGCCCTGCTCCAGAACACATAAGGCCCCTTTCACACGGGCGGACCATATGTCCGCATTTCATCCATCCGTTTTCGGATGAAATACGGACATACATGCATCCCTATGGGATAGCGGGTGTCAGCAGATGAACATCCACTGACACCCGATATCGTCAGTCTCCGCTGTGGTCCGATTCTGCAGACAGAGGAAAACCCTATTTTTCCATCCGTCTGCAGAGCGGATCGAATTAACACGGACAGACGGTCCGTGTTCATCCGATCCCCCATAGAGGAGAGCAGAGATCTGACAGGGCAGTCCCTGCACAGTGTGCAGGGACCGCCCTGTCATCCGCCGGCTCAGCTGGGATCAGCGGAGCGATCCCCACTGAGCAGCGGATCTTTACGGGGCAGATCATTACGGATCCGCCCCGCGTGAAAGAGCCCTAAAGCCTTTTGATATGGGACAAGGCGCCAAGGAAAAAAACAATCCCCTGTCAAGTAATCTACTTTTCCAAATCTAGTTTTAGCGGGGAAAATAATGCTGACAACAAAGATGGTGCTGCATATTTTAACACATTCCTCCTGTAACCAGGTATCTACGATTGTGCAAGATTTGGGGTGAAGAATTGTGCCATAAAAAAAAAAAAAAAAACACAACAGCTTTTGATGCTTCTCATTAATTGCAGTTTAATTATTTAGTCAAATTTTGCCACTGAAAGCATGTGAACAAAACAATTGAAAGATTATTACATTATTTTTAGCTTTCCTTGTATATACTGTACAGTTGTACTCATAAGTTTACATACCCTGGCAGAATTTATGATTTCTTGCCCATTTTTCAGAGAATATGAATGATAACAAAAAAAACTTTGGCTGAAGCCATTTATTCTCAATCAACTGTGTTTACTCTTTTTAAAATTATAATGAAAAACAGAAACTACCCAAAAATCCAAAACCCAGAAATGACCCTGATCAAAAGTTTACATACCCCAGTTCTTAATACTGTGTATTGACCCCATTAAACATCAATGACAGCTTGAAGTCTTTTGTGGTATTTGTGGATGAGGCTCTTTATCTTCTCAGATGGTAAAGCTGCCCATTCCTCTTGGCAAAAGCCTCCATTTCCTGTAAATTCTTGGGCTGTCTTGCATGAACTGCACGTGTGAGATCTCTCCAGGGTGGCTCAATAATATGGAGGTCAAGAGACAGATGGCCACTCCAGAACCTTCACTTTATTCTGCTGTAGCCAATGACAGGTCGACTTGGCCTTACGTTTTGGATCATTGTCATGTTGGAATGTCCAAGTACGTCCCATGAGCAGCTTCCTGGCTGATGAATGCAAAATGTTCCTCCAGTATTTTTTGATAACATACTGCATTCATCTTGCCAACAATTTTGACCAAATTCTCTGTGCCTTGGCAGCTCACACATCCTCAAAACATCAGCAATCCACCTCCATGTTTCACAGTAGGAAATGTATATACCTTTCATCATAGGCCTTTATCCTCTCCAAATGAAGCGTTTATGGTTGTGGTCAAAAAACTAACATTTTGGGGGGCGTGGCCTGGACATGGCTGGATAGAGATGCGTTTTAGCAGAGCGCCTCGTTGTCTCCTTCCTACCCGACCTTTTCAGCTGATATAACACACTATGCACTCCTCGAAGAAAAGGACAACAAAGAGAAACACTAAACCAGCAAAATACTCTCCCTCAGTCCTGCCACCGAGCGAAATACAGAGATTATTTTGATTATCGCAGCTGGCCTCACCAGAGATCAAGATGGCAACCACACGTGGTGAAGGAATGGAGAGACAGACCCCATGTAACTCACCTACCCTACATGCAGAGGCTTTAGGATCCGATGTGTACCTCGGCACCCCCCCCGGACTTTCATACTAGCCTGGGGGAACCATCGCAGCCCTGTATACAACCCTACACAGCAGATGCAGACCTACGTGCCCTAATTTAGGCGCTCCCTACCAAGGCGGATATTGTGGCTCTAATTGGGACGGTGGAAGCTACCCACCGCAAAGAACTGACTATAGTGAGATCAGAGGTGAAAGCACTCACCACCAGAATCGCATCGGGCGAGTCCTCCCTGTCGGCACTGGAAAATCGAGTTTCGGCCTTAGAAGAACTTCAGGAGGAGAATGCAGAAGCCCCGATTAACCAGCAGTTGCACCTTGAAGACATGGAGGACCGGAGCCGCAGGAACAATCTGCGGCTCCGAGGCTCCTCTACTGGAGCAGAGGACCTGGCTGATACTGCCATTGCCATCTTCCGCAACATAGGAGTGAACTTGCCGGAGCGTGTGGCCCTGGACTGGATTCACAGAGCGCTGGGACCCAAGCCAACGGACCCTTTAAGACCCAGGGATGTGATCTGCAGGATCCATCATTACGTACACAAGGAGCATATCCTACGGAAGGCTTGGGAAGCAGGAGATGTGAAATTTGATGGAGCTACCATCAAACTGCTGCCGGATCTTTCCCGAGCCACGCTCCAACGGAGGGCGATGCTCAAGCCTCTACTGGATCTCGCCTGGCGGACAGGCGCTACATACAGATGGGGATACCCGTTGTCGGTAACATTCAGAAAGGACCAGAGATCTTTTAATTTACGCTCACCGGAGTCCTTACCCGCTCTCTTTACGTTCCTGGGAACGGATCCGATTGCGGTACCAAACTGGCTAGCCCTGCTCCCACGACCATCCGGCCGGATGAATCAGAGGGGAGATTACCCGATCAGACAGCAGTGGAGCTGCCGCCGACCCCGAGTGGCATCTCTGGAAGATTCACGTGAGTCATGAACCTAAAGCGGCCTCCCTCCAGTAACATGCTTTTACTTCACTGACATTTACCTTCTGCCGAACTACATTGCACATAAGAGGTTCAGCTGAGTAGTTCTGCTGTCCCAAGCCCCTGTTCAAAGTGGGGATTTTAGGTTTCGGGACTCCCAGCAGTTTCCCCCACTCGTCCAGGTCCTACAAAGGAACGTCCAGACTATTGACACCCAGGCAAAAAAGAGGAACTGCTGCAGATCCAGGACACCATCTGGCGAGGACACGTGAGTCATGAAACATCTCCCCCTGATACAGCCCATTGTTGCTATGGCTGGTACACATAGGTTCCATGTTACTTGTTACCCCACCGTTTACCTGCCAGCCCTCCTTCAGTTCCCCTGGAACAGTACTCGCCATTACCCACATGCCATATAGCATATTATGAGGACTGCCTGCTATGAGCAGATGAGAGACACCATCTCTCCAAAACCAGTATACCCAATCCACATGACACCTGAGACTTCCATTTCTGTAGAAGGTGCAACCGGTACCTTTCTCCCAGACAGAGAAACTCCACATGCAGGAACTCTCCTAGACGCTTCACCCTTCACAAACCCCTATTACAAGAACTACCTAACTACCTAAGCTAGGGGGACAGTAGGGGTGTTGAAATTAATCGTTTGTCCGATGCATCGCGATTCGACCGTCCACGATGCGGCATCGATGCTGTAGCTTTAAGACATCGATTAATGAGGGTGACGTCATCCTCCCGCCGGGCCGCCTGCCTCCGAGCGAGACGAGTAGAGCCGAAAACAGCCGAAGCGAAGCCGAAGCTTGACGTCATCCGCCTGTGCCTGACTGTGTCGCTCACGAGGAGACAAGACTGCAGCACATGTCCGACCCGAGTTCCCCCAGAGCTTTCCTCCTAACACTGCAGCAAGCACACTTAGCACAGTCAGACACTGCACAAGAGGCATCTAGCGCTGTCCATCCGGCCCAAGTGGAACTTCACAGAGGAGGAGAGCCGAGCTAGGCCGCGGTGCCTGAATCTGACCCACTACACTACTACAGCTCCTTCACAGGCAAAAACAGCAGGAGGAGTGTTTCAGCAAGCATCATAATAATCACAGGTAGGTAACAGACACACACATGTCATGTCACACACTAGTACTGTTACTACTAGTAACTTAAGACTAAGAAGTACTGTACTAAAAACTTGTCATCTGTCCTCCTGTCCTCAGACTCCAGTCATCAGCAGCAGCAGGAGAGGAGGAGAGAGAGACCCACTCCAGCAGCAGTGCCACCGCCGTTCACCGACTCATGTACTGTAACTGTACCATCGCCGACTTGTCGTCGTCATCAATGATCATCACAGGTAGGTAACTGTCTGACTGTCAGTGTCACTGTCACACACTCTCACATCACACACTGTACTAAACTATAATATAAAATATAATCATATCTGACTGTCTGTAACTCTGTATATAGATATTTTTTTAAAGTGTTGCCTTTGGAGATTTTTAGTTACTGACACCGTAGTAATTTTTTTTGTCACCATTCCACGAGGGTGCGCAAATTTAAATTTATCATGTTTGTTTGGTATTTATTTACTCGGCGTTACCTCATCTTTCACATTATACAAAAAAATTGGGCTAACTTTACTCTTGTATTTTTTTTTTTTACATTCATGAAAGTATCTTTTTGCTCAAAAAGTTGCGTTTAAAAGACTGATGCACATTTTTAACACATTTTTAGAGAAAGGAAAGGATAGCAATAACAGAGGGAGAGGAAGTGAGAGTGTTGCTCTGGCGGGGCCGAAGACCCCTGGCCCTAATCAGCGTTAGCGAGTACCGAAACAGTGCGTTGTTATGTTCTTCCTCCCTGTCCCCCACTGCTGTAAGCGAGTTGACTCTTGGGGGCTGCATGGATTTTTTTTTTTCATATTCATGAAAGTAGAAAACGGATATATATTTGAAGGGTTCCAATCTGACTTTTGTGGTGTAACCGGAAGGACTGATCTTTTAGGGTGGGCTTAACGGGTGGAGAGGGAGAGTCTGGCAGTCACTTAATGGAGTTTTTTTTTGTGTGATTTTTTTTGTGCAGTAATAGTTGACAGCCGTGAGTTGCGTTTAAGGGAAGCGGGCTAGTGCCTCTGAAAAAAGAATGGCAGAAGGCAGACTGATAAAAAATGCCGTTACACTTTTTCCAATACAGTAGGATGAAGGGAACATTAAGGTGTTTGGCAGTGCGACTGCGAGTAGTGACGGACGGTGTGGGGTAGAAAAATAAGGATTTTGTGGCAACTATTTGGTTAACATATCATCATATACAATTACATATACTAGACTACTAGACTAGTAGTAGAAAACGTGTTACTTTTGTGGTGGTGATCTTGTGGCAGGCTTTAGGCTTAGTCACTTAATTTTTTTTTTTTTTTTTTTTTAATATTGACAGAGTTTGTAGAGAACGTTGTCGTCATCACATCACCCCCTGTCACAATTACGGGTAGACTAGTAAAAATGGCAGAAGGAGACCAAAAAGAACGAGAGATAAAAAATGCACCTAGCTTTTTAAAAGCAAACATCTGGGCACATTTTGGCTTTTATGAACATGAAACTGGGAACCGTGAATTGGACAAGTCATACGCTGTGTGTAAAGCCTGTCACACAAAAATTAAATATCTAGGGAATACTACTAATATGAGAAACCACGCTAGCCGTTTTCACTCAGAGATCCTAACACCTGCCGCCGCCACCACCACCACCACCACCACCACCACCACCACCACCACCACCACCACCACCACCACCAGCACCACCAGTGCCAAAGTAGACCCAGCTCAGCCAAGAATTGATGCGATACTCTCAACTTTGCCACCTAACTCTGAAAGGGGGAAGAGAATAACAAAAGCTGTGGCAGCTTTCATAGCTAAGGACCTGCGCCCTTACTCAGTTGTGGACAACACTGGGTTTCGCTACCTGTTGAAGACGATAGAGCCGCGTTACAAAATCCCGTCACGAAGTCACTTTACAGAAAACGTTATACCTGCACTCTACCACGAAACCAAAGCTCAGATAATTGCCTCAATGAGCCAAGCAAGTCGAGTCGCAATAACGTGTGATTCATGGACTTCAGTCACGACAGAGTCTTATGTTACAATAACTGCACATTATGTTAGCAAGGACTGGCAGATCTTGTCGCATGTGCTGCAAACGAGAGCCATTTATGAGTCTCACACGGGTGCTCATCTGGCAGAGCTACTGTCTCGTGTTGTGGAAGAATGGCAGCTGTCCGAGAAATCTGTAGTGCTTGTGACTGACAATGCGTCGAACATGATAGTTGCAGCTCAAGTTGGGAAATTCCCCCATGTGAAATGCTTCGCCCATACACTAAATCTTGCATCCCAACGAGCGCTGAAAGTGACCACACTCTCCAGACTTCTTGGCAGAGTGCGACGGATATCCACGTTCTTTCACTGTAGCACTAGAGCAAGCCACTGTCTAAAAGAGAAGCAGAAATGCCTTGGCCTGAAGAATCATAAGTTAATAACCGACGTGTCAACAAGATGGAACAGCGCATATGACATGATTGAGAGGTTCTTAGAACAACAACCTGCAGTCTGTGCCAGATTGCTGTCTCCAGAAGTCAGAAAAGGAGAGTCCGATCTCTGCACTCTCAACGAAACAGATGTGTCAAATGCAGAGGACGCTGTGAGTGCATTAAAGCCAATGAAGGATGCAACCATGCTGATGTCAGAACAGCGCAATCCAACAGTTTCTCTCATTGCCCCTCTACATGCACAACTCCTCCAGAGCATGACAGACACCATGGGAGACACACCCATGATCCATGAGATCAAGAATGCCATCAGAACTGATCTCCAGAAGAGGTACAACAGTGAGACAGAGAAGAAGATCCTTCATACAGCCTCTGCGCTAGATCCTCACTTTAAGGGACTGCCTTTTATCCTCACAGAGGAGGAGAGATTGGAGATATACAAAGGACTCACTGACGAGGCTGCATCCTTGGAGGTAATTAAATTAATTTGAATTTTATCATGTTTCTTGAAACGAACTGTAATAGTGTAAGCCACGCTTCTGAATCTGATGCGTTGCGGGAACTGCACCGCCCGTTTCCTGTGCTTTTTCATCACCCCATCAGAATCATAGGCAATTGACAATTTGTTTTATTTATTTTGTTCTATTCTTTTTTTTGTTTAAACACAGATTACATCTAAGAGGACACATGAGGATCAACGTCAAGTGATGACTAGAAGAAAAGAAACTGTGGAAGAAGAAGAAAATTCACCCATCGAGGACAACCATTCTCCATCTCCTCCCAAAAGAAAGATCGCTGCTCGTGACTTTGCTGGGACAGTCTTTCACTGACACTGAAGGTACAATAGAACCCAAGACCCCCTATGCCAAGGCTGAAGAGGAAATGGAAAAATATTGTAAAGCCCCACCTCTGCCTCTCACTGAGGACCCTTTGAACTGGTGGCGTGAGCATGAGGTCATATTTCCCCTCCTTTCTCAGCTGTCAAAGCAATACTTGTGTATCCCAGGCAGAAGCGTGTCTGCAGAGCGTGTTTTCTCCACTGCAGGAGCTGTGGTAACTGCAAAAAGAAGCACACTCAAACCAGAACATGTGGATCAACTAGTGTTCTTATAGAAAAATCTACACATTCCCAAATTCTGAGCAGCATTGCTTGCACTTGCACTCTCTGCCAGACTGCCACTGATCCATTTTTTTTTTTTAATGAGTTTTGCCACATCCAGGAAGTCCCTCTCCCATCCTCGTCCCTCTCCACCCCCTCTTCCTCTCTCTCTCTCTCTCTCTCTCTCTCTCTCTCTCCCTCTTCCCCTCTTTTCTCTCTTTCCCTTTCTTTTTCCCCTTTCCCAACCATTCCCCTTTACCCTTTACCTGACAGCCGTGGCACTGGCAATTGCAAACAAACAATGATCATCACAGAACCTGCCTGGAGTATATGATATTATATTTGTTATAGCTTTTCTTGCACTGGAGGGAGGAGATGGAGAATGGTTTTCTATGTCCAACTGTCCATTTAGAATTTTTACTCGCCGTCATCGTGTGTGTCTGTCATGCTCTGTGACTGTGTCTGTCTGTTTCTAGGGGTTTAACCTTCAAACAAATGAATTCTGTATCTAATTTTCCAGACAACTGACGCCCGCCAAGCCACCAGAGGAAGGCAAATCCTTGAAAGAATAAATTGAATCTTAAAACGTGGAGTAAATCTTTGATCACACAAATACACACACACACACAAAACAAAAATCTTTTTTGGTATTGTGTGACTGTGTATATTTCTGATCCATTAACGGTTTAACTCAAGGTTTTAATCTTCAATTGATAATTTATTCTGTCGAGGATTTTCCGGCTTCCTCTAATGGTGGCGGGGCTTGGCTTCAGTTACAGGTGTATCCGATTCCGTATCGTGGTAGAGTGCAGGTATTAACGTTTTCTATAAAGTGACTGGGTGAGGTGACACAACTCTGAGAGCTTATAACGCCAATCTAGCTGTCCTCCATCTGTGTTGACTTGCTGGTGGTGGTGGTGGCGGCATTGGCAAACAAACAATCATCACGGTGAACCAGGAAGTTCTGCAACACACTGTGTGACTGTTACAGGTTCACTGTGATGTTTGCCAGTTATGAACTGGAAGTGCTCGGTTTTAAAGATGTGGGTGTTAGTTACTGTTTACAAGTTATAGTTTACTTCTTTATAAAAGAAAATATTAAAATGTAAACTACTGCACTGCACCAGGCCAGCAGTACTACACATTACAAAACAGTTTGATGTCACAGTACTGTTTTAAATAAATACTGTTGTCTGCTGCCCTGTTCATGTTCAGACTATGCTATATGCAGGGGACTTGGTGTATTTGTTTGATTAGCAGATACAAATAAATATATTTATTCAATTTCTGACTGCTTGTATTAATTTTTTGATGAAAATTTGAAAACCATGGGCACTTGGGTATTAATCGTGATGCATCGTGATGCATCGCGGAATCGAATCGAATCGTGGACATGATAATCATAATCAAATCGAATTGTGAGCCCAGTGAAGATGCGCACCCCTAGGGGACAGGACAATACCAAACCAAGCACCCTGAAGTTCGTTGGTGGGGACACCTCAGAGCAAGGTAACACAGCCCTCCACCTTACCCTGCTGACTGGCACGCTGGCTATACTCACTTGAGGGGGCCAGACGTGCCAGCTCAGACAGATGGTGCAGAAATCCGAAAGTCGGAGAAGGGGACACATGTCAGTTTTAAGTTCCTCTATATGTTCAGTTAAGTTTAATCGACTTGTAGAAATCAAAGCAGACTACCAGAAGGTCTACGAATTGATTTAACAAGGGGGCCGAGGGCCGCACCAGCTCGCCAACCACATACTAGTAACACCAATATGTATGATGACTCAGATTGTGCGATTACCAAACTGGTGAAGGTAAAAAGTCTTGTGGGGAGAACGAATGGGGTGATGGCTGGAGATCTGGCGATAGATGTCTTTATGCCTAGATATACACATGTTTTGTTAAATCCTCTGGATTTTCACTTTCATTTTATAGAATCATAGTGCGATTTGTACACGGTTAAAGTTTTGTTGGGTTGGGGGGGGGGGGGGGATAGTTGGGAGCTCACCTTTTGAGCCTCGTCCTACCCCTCCCCCAGATAGGATAGCATATCCACCTGGAGGGCACTGAGAAGCCTCCCGGAGCCATATGCAGACAATATTCTTTTAGATAGACACATGGTGTTAACCCCTGCTTTCTGTATCTCAATCTTTGCTCATCTTCCTTCTCGCTCCCACTTACTCTCTACTACCTATCTACTTATTGTATCTACTTATTTACTCTACCTCCTTTCCACTTGATATTTGGTGCTTACAACACTCGGGGAGCGCGATTACACACTTTAATTACCCATGCACCAAGTATATTCCAGAATAGATTATTTTTTGATCCCCCATGCTCAGCTACACGCAGTAGTTTCATAGTTAGTAAGGTTGAATAAAGACACCAGTCCATCCAGTTCAACCTGAGTGAGTGTCTACAACTGTCCCTATCCCTGTACATTGCACACTCACATCAGTCCCTACCCTCAAGGAGCCCACAATCCAAGGTCCCCATTCATATACTAGGGCCAATTTTTGGACAGAAGCCAATTAACCTACCTGCATGTCTTTGGATTGTGGGAGGAAACCGGAGTACCCGGAGGAAACCCACGCAGGCACAGGGAGAACATGCAAACTCCAGGCAGGTAGTGTCGTGGTTGGGATTTGAACCAGCGACCCTTCTTACTGCTAGGTGAGAGTGCTAACCACTACACCACTGTGCCGCCCATAACAGTAGACAACACATCCATAGGAAATAGGACGTGGTCAGACCACGCACCCATATTTCTGACCTACAATCTGACATATCCTCACCCAGACACAGATTTTGGCGTCTTAATAAAAGTCTACTGCAAGCCCCAGAAGTACTGACAGGGGTGACCAAAGCACTAAACAACTACTTTTAGGAAAACGACCAACCAGACTGACCCAGGGATTCTGTGGGAAGCCCATAAAGGCAGTCAGAGGGATTCTCATTAAGCATGGTGCCCGTATCAAACGGGAACGTAATGAACAGCTCTCCCAACTATTGAAGAAATTAGATACTGCTGAGTCTAGACACAAACACGCCCCTACGCAGTCTTCAGAAGCTGACCTGACAATCATTAGGAAACAGATCACGCTATGGTGCAGTGATTCCCTGCCACCAGAGATAAAAATCACACCCTCTGATAGGAAACACCACCCGCGAAGGCTCACAGGCTGCATTACAAGCCTCCCTGACAACCAAAACGTCACCCTTAACCCCGATCCTGGGTAATCCCAAGTTCTCCCCTGGGATAATACCTACACTATTCCAGACATTACGGAACTCTAACTACATAATAGCCTCCCAGTTTGTAGTACAAGATAAATGGCCCTCCATCACAGAGATTATGGACCCTACAGGCTCATTCCAACGTACATTTTGGAATGCAGTACAGCTACATCACTTCCTCCAGACAATTCCAAATCCACAAAACTACACCAGACCGTTGACCACATTTGAGGAATACTGTTCAGAGACAGAACCATTAACGCAGACCCTTTCTAAAATGTATGCACTTCTAAACACACCCCCTCAGCAACCAGATCTACCATGCATCTCTAAATGGGAAGCAGAACTTGACCGCACCTTTGCGACACCCCAAATACAAAACATGATTGTTTTTTCTCTCAGGTCCTCAATGTGCACAAAAATACAGGAGACCAACTACAAAATCCTGACGAGGTGGTACTTAACACCTAGTTGTTTGCACGCAATTTTCCCAGACACGCCAGAGCACTGCTGGCGCTGTCGAGAGGACAGGGGAACAATGCTGCACATGTTTTAGTCTTGCCCTAGACTAACAGAATTCTGGACCGCGGTCCGTACCATCTCACAAAAATTTACAGACTTTCAAATCCCGAACGACCCAGCATTTTTCCTACTACACGTATCTACCCTACCTCCCAGAAAATATAAAAAGTCCATACTACGTCACCTGACAAATGCAGCTAAGTCCTGCATTCCCATACTTTGGAAACAACAAATACCACCGACCACAGCAATGTGGCTACGGAAAGTAAAAGACATAAATAAGATGGAAGATCTGATACTGACAGCCCAGGATAGACAAGAAGCCTATAGGAAGACATGGACCATGTTTGTATACTCAGATGAAGGCAAGTCCCTTTTTGGGACCTGAGTAGCCACAGAAAAACTGACCCAAAACTGAAAACTAGCATTGACTGACACCACACAGATAAACAGACCTAAAACACCACCTTCCCCACCCCCCTAACCCCCTCCCTTCTCTTCTATACCTATCTTACCCTTTTCCTTCTCTTTTCTC
This sequence comes from Lithobates sylvaticus, assembly GCA_028564925.1. Taxonomy (NCBI): domain Eukaryota; kingdom Metazoa; phylum Chordata; class Amphibia; order Anura; family Ranidae; genus Lithobates; species Lithobates sylvaticus. The sequence goes on along the minus strand of CM053035.1, from coordinate 63,235,486 downwards.
TCACTTCCATTTCGGCCGCTGCCCCTAATCCACCTGTTTTATCTCCACTATAAGGAAATTATTCGGAAGCAACAGAGATAGAGGCTACCTATCAGTCCTAACTAGTATTAATACCGAACTTTATATAGCCATGAAATTACTATACAAATGATGAAACCCTTAACAAATGAATAGAATATTCAATTGTACACTATTACTTATTGCACTGTATGATTATGTTTTGAAAACGTAATAAAAACATGTTTGCAAAAAAAAAAAAAATTAAAAAAGCTAAATTTTGGTCTCATCACTCCAAATGACTGTGCTAGAAAGTTTGAGGCTTGTCCCTGTGCCGTTTGGCGTATTGTAAGCGGGATACTTTGTGGCATTTGCATAGTAATGGCTTTCTACTGGCGACTCGACCATGCAGCCCATCTTTCTTCAAGTGCCTCCTTATTGTGCATCTAGGAAACAGCCACACCACATGAGTCCTGTATTTCACCTGAAGTTATTGTGGGTTTTTCTTTGCATCCCAAACATTTTTCCTGCCAGTTGTGGCTGAAATCTTAGCTGGTCTACCAGACCGTGGTTTGGTTTCAACAGAACCCCTACATTTTCCACTTCTTGTTTAGTTTGAACACTGCTGATTGACATTCTCAAATTGCATGGATATCTTTTTATATCCCTTTCCTGTTTTATACAGTTCAACTACCTTTTCCCGTAGATCCTTTGACAATTTTTTTGCTTTCCCCATGACTCAGAATCCAGAAACGTCAGTGCAGCACTGGATGAAAGATGCAAGGGTCTGTCAGGAGTCCAGAAACTCATTGACCTTTTATACACACTAATTACAAGCAAACAGATCACAGTGAGGCTAGTTACATTGAACCGCTTCAGCCCCGGACGATTTTACCCCCTTCCTTACCAGAGCACTTTTTGCGATTCGGCACTGCATCGCTTTAACTGACAATTGCGCGGTCGTGCGACGTTGCACCCAAACAAAATTGACGTCCTTTTTTCCCCACAAATAGAGCTTTCTTTTGGTGGTATTTGATCACCTCTGCGGTTTTTATTTTTTGCGCCATAAACAAAAGAAAGCGACAATTTTGAAAAAACAATATTTTTTACTTTTTGCTATAATAAATATCCAATTTTTTTGAAAAAAAACAAAAAACTAAATGTTTTACTCAGTTTAGGCCGATACGTATTCTTCTACATATTTTTGGTAAAAAAAAAAAAAAAAATCGCAATAAGTGTTTATTGATTGGTTTGCGCAAAAGTTATAGCATTTACAAAATAGGAGATAGACTTATTGCATTTTTTTTTATTTATTTTTTTACTAGTAATGGCGGCGATCTGCGATTTTTTTCGTGACTGCGACTTTGCAGCTGACACTTCGGACACTTTTGACACATTTTTTGGACCATTCACATTTACACAGCGATCGTTGCTATAAAATTGCACTGATTACTGTGTAAATGTGACTGGCAGGGAAGGGGTTAACACTAGGGGGTGCTGCAGGTGTTAATATATGTTCCCTGCAAGTGATTCTAACTCTGGGGGGAGGGGACTCACAAGGGGAGGAGACCGATCGGTGTTCCTCTGTACTGGGAACACACCATCGGTCTCCTCTCCAGTGACAGGACGTGGAGCTGTGCGTTTACACAGGTCCCGCTGTTTTCCCCGGGCAATCGCGGGTGCCCGGCGGACATCGCGGCCGCCGGGCACATGCACCAGGTCCCCAGCGATGCCGCGGGTGGCGCGCGTGCGCCCCCTAGACGGCCGGGAATAGGAGGACGTCATATGACGTCCACCCAGGACGGGAAATCCACCTTGTGGACGTCATATGACAGTGGCCGGTATTGAAGTGGTTAATAGCCATTCAAACCCCTTTGTGTCAACTTGTGTGCATGTTATCAGGCCAAAATCACCAGGGTATGTAAACTTTTGAACAGGTTAATTTGGGTAGCTTCGGTTTTCATTACGATTTAAAAAGCGTAAACACAGTTGATTGATAATAAATGGCTTTAGCCAAACACTAACCATGAGTGAAAGAAAAGTTTGTGTGTCATCATTCATATTCTCTGAAAAATGGCCAAGAAATCATAAATTCTGCCATGTAAACTTATGAGCACAACTGTATATGGCCATAGCTGAATTGCAATTCCTGATAAGGAGTACCTCAAACAGGCAGACACAATCGTTATTGAAAAGATACAGTATCTCACAAAAGTGAGTACACCCCTCACATGTTTGTAAATGTGTTATCTCTTTTCATGTGACAATACTGAAGAAATGACACTTTGCTACAATGTAAAGTAGTGTGTGAACAGCGTGTATAACAGTGTAAATTTGCTGTCCCCCTCAAAATAACTAAACACGCAGCCATTCATGTCTAAACCACCCAAAGTGTCAATATTTTGTGGCCACCATTATTTCCCAGCACTGTCTTAACCCTCTTGGACATGGAGCTCGCCAGAGCTTCACAGGTTGCCACTGGAGTCCTCTTCTACTCCTTAATAACGACATCACGGAGCTGGTGGATGTTAGAGACCTTGCGCTCCACCTTCCGTTTGAGAATGCACCACAGATGCTCAATAGGGTTTAGGTCTGGAGACATGCTTGGCCAGTCAATCACCTTTACCCTCAGCTTCTTTAGCAAGGCAGTGGTCGTCTTGGAGGTGTGTTTGGGGTCGTTATGTTGGAATACTGCCGAAGGGAGGTGATCATGCTCTGATTCAGTATATCAGAGTACATGTTCGCATTCATGGTTCCCTCAATGAACTGTAGCAGGCAGCACTCATGCAGACCTAGACCATGACACTCCCACCACCATGCTTGACTGTAGGCAAGACACTTGTCTTTGTACACCTCACCTGGTTGCCACCACACACACTTGACACCATCTGAACCAAATAAGTTTACCTTGGTCTCATCAGACCACAGGACTTGGTTCCAGTAATCCATTTCCTTAGTCTGCTTGTCTTCAAACTGTTTGTGGGCTTTCTTGTGCATCATCTTTAAAAGAGGCTTCCTTCTGGGATGACAGCCATGCAGACCAATTTAATGCAGTGTGCGGCGTATGGTCTGAGCACCGACAGGCTGACCCCCCACCCCTTCAACCTCGGCAGCAATGCTGGCAGCACTTATATGTCCATTTCCCATAGACAACCTCTGCATATGACGCTGAGAACGTGCACCCAACTTCTTTCAAGACGAGGCCTGTTCTGAGTGGAACCTGTCCTGGTAAACCGCTGTATGGTCTTGGCCACAATGCTACAGCTCCGTTTTAGGGTCTTGGCAATCTTATTGTAGCCTAGGCCATCATTATGTAGAGCAACAATTTTTTTTTTAGAGCCTCAGAGTTCTTTGCCAAGGAGGTGCCATGTTGAACTTTCAGTGAACAGTATGAGTGAGTGAGAGCGACAACACCAAATTTAAACACACCTGCTCTCATTTCACACCTAAAACCTTGTAACACTAACAAGTCACATGACACCGGGGAGGGAAAATGGCTAATTGGGCCCAATTTGGACATTTTAACTTAGGTGTGTACTCACTTTTGTTGCCAGCGGTTTGGACTTATTGGCTGTGTGTTGAGTTATTTTGAGGGGACAGCAAATTTACACTGTTATACGAACTGTACACTATATTGTAGCAAAGTGTAATTTCTTCAGTGTTGTCACATGAAAAGATAATAAAATATTTTACAAAAATGTGAGGGGTGTACTCACTTTTGTGAGATACTGTACATTTTCCAGCTTGTTGGAAAATCTCCATAATGGTGGCTATACACGCATCAATACAATCAATCATTCAATTGATTTTTCAGTACAACAGATCCGATTGAATCAAATATAGAAGAAAAAAAAAACTGAGGAAAACTCCTTTTAATCAATCAATTGAGAGAGCTCTGGACTGATTTAGACTCCTCTGCATTGATCAGATGTGGCTGAATTTTGTCAGTCATTTTGGATGCTCGATTAAACATCTGTGTATGTGTGCTAGAGAACCAAGTAATATACAGTAGATCAATGATCATTTACATTTATGACCGGTTGTAATTTCAACATTTTCTGGCAATTGCAAGGTACAGATCAATACCATATGTGTTGTGTCATTTTATATTTTACTTTTGAAAACATTGTTTGCGATAGCTTGTACATAGATAATTGATCACAAATTGCCTGTATTTAGCTACTTTTAGATCAGGCCCCAATTCTTTATTCAAAAAAAAAAGAAGATTCTTTAAATTTTTTTTAAAGCAGGGTGTTCTTTAGTGGACCTTGTTGACAATACAAAAAGGTAAGTCTGTTTTTTTCAAATAGAGGCCATGGCTGACAGACCCTGATAGCTCAGATGACGTCCAGCCAATGGGCAGCAATTTCTTTGGCATGTCCTGGAGCAGGGAAAAGAAGAAGGAAGGACATCCTAATTAACGTGCAAGGTGGAAGGTAGGGTCTTGTACGCAAGGCCACTTTATTCTTGTAAAGAATCAGGAAAGGTTCTCTGTATGAGAGTCACTACCTCAGAAATACATTTGAAAGATGGGACAGCCACCAAGAAGACTATTTTGCAGGACTTATCACCAAAGGGCAAGCAAAGCCAAAAGCCTCCAGAAAAAATGAATAGGGCCAGAACCTGTCCTTGAAGAGTACATTATGTCAAATTCTGCTTAAGTAGGAAGGCCAAAATGCAAGACACTGAGTAATCTTTAGGGTTGGAAAGCCAGGTAAAACAAGATTTCCAGGTACAGTAGTATATTTTTTGTAGAGTGGAGTAGGGTGGGAATGACTGAGTCAGTGATACTCTGTCTTTAAAGGCCTCAGCAACCACGCTATTGAACCAAGAGATTTAAAAGCAGAATGGAACACAAACGCCTTGAGACAGCAGATCTGGCCCGTTTAAAAAAGGGATTGTCTCCCAGAAGTTTGAGCATGCCTGTGTACCAACTCTTTTGGTGACTTCAGTAAGTGGTTGTTGAACCTGTAGGCTAGGATGTTGACTCTTGGAGTCCCCCATTTCTGACACAGGAGAGTGAAGATGTCAGGATGAAGGGACTATTCCCCCTGGTCCAAGCAGTGACAGCTGAGAAAATCTTACTGCCAATTGTCCACTCCTGGGATGTGAATATCAAAGATTGCTGGACAGTGGCTCTTTGCTCCGCACAGGATCAGACTTACTTCCTTTAAGGCTGCCGACTCCTGGTACCCCTTCCCCCCATAATTGACATAGGCCACTGTTGTAGCATTGTCCGATTGCATCATGATTGGGTTCATCTTAAGAAGGGTGGTCCAGTGAGTCAGAGCTAGTTTATTGCTCTGCACTTCAGGATGTTGAGCTTTGCTTCCTTTGGGGACTAGGTTCTTTGAACCATGAAACTCTGTTAAACACTTTCATAGTGTTCGAACTTTCCCATTTCCAAAGTTGGGTTGGAAATCCACCAACTAATGGAGTTCATTTCTTGACTGGAGAGAAGCACTGGAAAATCGAGAGAGGGAGTGTGTTTGTTCAGTTCAGGCAAAAAGAATGTTGAGTTGAAAATGTCTAGAGTGAAACTGAGTAAAAGGAATAGCCTTGAAAGAGACAATTACAAGGCAGGACCCTCCACAGAGAAATCTTACAAAACGGATGTCTTTTTGATCTTGTGTTTGAGCATTGGATTTTAAAGAGGCAAGCTTGTTCGCCTGAAGGAAAACATCTCTGTCTGGGTCATGTTTAGAATGAGGCCAAATATTCTAGGAATTGTGTTTAACCTTTTTTTTTTTTTTTTTTTGCGGTGGCATCCTTTAAAAATCTGCACAATCTTGTGGCACCCCATTTCTAAAATGTAAAAAAATAAAACGAATAGATTTACATAATGCAGCAGCATCCCCATACTGTACGTAGGACATCCAACATTAAACACAGTGGTGAGGCCATATCAGTACTAAACCAAGTTAAGGGGTTTCCCCCTTTATCTCCCAGCTCATATACATCACATCTCACCAGAGGCTTACAGCACCTCAAACTACATCACTTATCTCATTGTAAACTCATGAAGCATCCTTCTCTAATTACAAAAAAAAAAATCCCTATTACTTTGCTCCCAAGGCATACTTCCTCAGCCAACTTAACCACCCAGTCACAGAGCTTGGCCCCTCACTCCTCTGCTTACAGCATTTGCAGCCACTTCAATACCAGCTCAAAACGAATCCCTGCCAAACATATGTACACACACACACACACACACTATGAATTTTGAAACCCATACATTGGTATTACACGCACATATATTAGTGCATTCAGCTGCTATCTCTGGGTATCTTCATGTGCCTCATTTTTAGTGGTCTAGAATAGGTATAAGTAAAAAACTGTACATTAAAAAGTGGTTATAATTTTTCAGACATGAAATATGAACAAAACATATCCCGCTATAGCGTTTACTCGTCTCAACCCAGAGCATGAAGTGTAATTTCTGTCTGCTGCCTCGCTCGTCTGTGACGTGCATGAGTTTTCCTGACACCAAGATGTAAAAAGATGACAGGGGAGGGATGTCCATTTGCATCTGTGTGAATGGCGGGGGGGGGGGGGTGTCCTATAGAAGTGAAAATGGTAAATATACAACCATAAGTATAAGGAAACACCTAAGGCTGCAGGCAGGGCTATTGAGGGGGCCTGAACGTATACCGCAACATACCTGAGAAAAAGAAATCCAATCTGCACTAGCACATGGAGTTCTTTAATCAATATATTTGGGAAAACATCAGCCCTATGGGTCTGAGAATTCAAATATTCCCCACGGTCAAAAATACAACACAGGAACCTAAAAATGCCTGGGAAAGTGTCTTTGATAAGTGCAGTAAGGAATGTATGCAGTTGCTGCTGATTCAGTACCAGCTGGATACATATAAATTGGATCAAGAATTAGCCACTCTTAACTTGCAGCATGAGCATATCAAAATGCATGTTACATTTTCAAGCAGGGGCGTGACCAAGATGGCGACCGGGACAGACGTCTAGGAGCGGAGCTCTGCACCAGCGGAGGGGATTTCATCCTAATTCTTTATCCTGACCTGACTGAGACCCCTCCAATCTTCCTAGCAGGCTCGTGTAGATGGTCCAGACCCAAAAAAGCAAAAGGGGGCACTCATAATTCGCAAAGCGGGGGACCCCCGGCCCGATCCTCAGCAGCGGCCGCACACGTGGAGAAGACTTTCAACATGGTGACACAGACCTCCGAGACAGACCCAACCCGTATCACATAAACGGGATCATCATGGTGGTAGGTACCCAATCACGCCCAGTAAAAAAGAAGCCAGAGAATGTTTCTGGCTTTGCACCATTGCATAGACAGTCACAAGGTGTATCCAAAAGAGGTGATGGGAAATAACACAGCACTGATCTATCACAATATGCCTATATGGGGCCTATAGCAGCTCAAGCTGTACAATTACTGCATACACAAAATGCATCACAAAGTGTTCAATCTAATGTCACCCCAGTGTCGGGAGTAGGGCTAGTGGATACTAGGGGACTTTTTCCTTTTGGTACTCCCATGCCCCAACCCCGACCTACTACAACACTCAGCAAGGACACAAAAATCCAAAAATTTGAACACTTATACAACAAGTCAAGACATCCCTTTAGGGGAAACATTCCCCACCACAAAGTCGATGATAAACGAAGTAATTAATTTAACCCCTTATCCTTTGTCTCGGGACGAATTAACAGTATTGAGACTGGGTTTGAGTTTTTGTCCCAGTACCAACATTGATAAATATGAAGTCATAAAGGACCTCTACCTCTTTGGGAGGACACTTGCATACAAATTTATATTCGATGCAGACAAAAAAAAAAAATTAAAAAAAAAAAAGGGAGGAAAGAGAATTGCCATTACAAATAAAGAAATTCACAATTAATTAATATAATATGCCAAGAAAGAGCTAATGCTATTATTGGAAGAGAATCAAGATCATAACAATGCCCTACAGGTAGAGTCCAGTCAAGCGTCTAACACACAAGTAAAAAGTGTTCCACCCTTTAAGAATAAATCTAATAAATTTCCTGATCTTACTACAAACCCGCAAATATCAGCATTCCTCATCGCTATGGTGAGTGAAAGCAAAAGAATGCCCAAATAATCCAATATGCCAATCTTACTATGGAACAACAACAAGCACTTAGACATCTACACTGTAGAGAGGATACAGTTATTAAACCCTTTAGAGAAGGGTGGTAACATAGCACTTCTAACTCAAACAATATGAAACCATGTGTTTTAACATCTTGAAAAATTCTGAGTGGTATAGGCCAATCACGACCGAAACCATAGCTTAGTTTAAACTAGAATACAAACTGCTAATTTACATGGCTTTTATGGATGCCTTAAATCGATAAAACACATTAATATCTCAATACACCTTTCCCAAGAAAAGCAATTTTTTACGCCATTCCAATAATACACAAGAATAGAGACACACCTCCAAGCAGACCCATAGTGTCAGGAATAGGCTCCATTACAGAGAATGCAAGCAGATTTGTGGACTTTTTTCGCATGCCCCACGTTAAATCGGACTTCCCTCCTATGTGAGAGACACATCAGACCTCCTCAAACACCTGGACGGATAGATAATCCCTCCAGACACTCTCTTGGTTACAATCGATGTAGAGGCATTATACTCTAGCATACCCCATGAACTAGGCCTACAAACTATTAAAATGTTCCTAATGGAACAAGACCATCGGCAATGGGCAATTTCATTCCTTTGTTCTTAAACTGCTATCGTAGATCTTCAAACATAAATTGTTTTTCATTTCTCTGCTCCCACTACCTCCAGGTACAGGGCATTGCCTTGGGCACTTGTTGCACACCGGCACACGCCAATCTGTACCTGTGGGGTGGGAGCATGAGATTTTTTTCTAACAAGGCATTGAGTCAATACCTGGACCAAGCAATTTGCTGGTTCAGGCATATTGACGATATTGTCATGATTTGGACAGGAACGGTTAACATCATTACAAAAATGTATCCAACAACTAAATATCAAGTTTCAATCTCAAATTTACATTTGATTGGCACAAGGATAGTATATCCTTTTTGGATCTATCGATATATAGAGACTCTTCCAACAATCCAGCTACTAAACTGTATCGCAAAAGTACTGCAGGCAATAAGTGGACATCCCACATCTCTTGTCCACAGTATACCGTATGCCCAGTACATCCATCTACGACGGAACTGCACACATGAAGCACAGTTTTAAATTCAAGCAGTAGCGTTACGTACATGCCTGCGGCAACACGGATACAGTACAAGCCAACTTAAGAAAGCGTATAATAAAGCCCTCAATAGGAGAGAGGACATCCTTAGTTTATTTCAAGACCAAATTTAACTTGGACCAAAAAACTACGAAATTTATCACCAGGTACTCAGCCCAGCATCAACAACTTCGTATGTGTATGGAAAGCACTGGCATGCTCAGTGAGGATCCAACACTTCATAAATATGTTAGGAACACTCCAGAAATAGTTTTTCGTAAAAGTTCCTCAATAGGCAATAAATTAACAGCAAGCCATTATAGACCAAACTGTTACACTGATACTCCGGTACAGGGTATTTATTCATGTGGACAATGCACCTCCTGTCCATGGATACAGATGGGCACAAGGTTCCATCTGCCTAATGGGAAAAAGTTTAGTCCACGCTACCTGCTACACACTGGGAGTGATTTACTTGATGGTGTGTAGATGTGGGGCCTTTGATGTCAGGAAGACGATTTGTCAGCTCAAAAAGCGTAATATATATATATATTATATATCCATCCACATCTATTATTCCCAATTTGCTAAAATGCTAACCCCGGTGAGCCACCGTTTGGGCCTATGCCATAAATTTGATACCACTATGGTTAATTTTACTGTTTTGGAGGCAATACCCAAAGACCCATGTGGCAGCAACTGGGACAAGCGCATCCTCCAAATAGAGACTTTTGGATTGAGCACTTGGAAGCAACTAAACCACCAGAAATCAATGAGGTACTACCCTATCAGCCCTTCCTTTGAGGGACCGGTGGGATGGCCCTCTGATTCCTGGATGATCCATTATGTCCACCCATAGGTATACGGATATCAAGTACCCATATCCATAGACACTATTTAAAAAGTCTATGAATACATCAGGATAGGCACATATGTTAAGATTCTGGTGGGAGGTCATTTTTCCTGACACAGAGTTGGTTAATTACAACAACAGGTTGTATATTAATGCATCAATCTTTTTCAATACAATGCAACTATAGGGGTTAATTGATTCAAATAGTTATCAACCTTGTAGTTTTATGTCTACCTTGACAATAAAGCTATTTAGCAGGGACCATATGTACCTGCACTGTTTAATATACCGTATTTAATCGGCGTATAACACGCACCCCAAGTTTAGGAGGAAAGTTTAAGGGGGGGGAAAAAATAAAAAATAAAACTTGCATTTAAATGCCCATCAATGCAGCCTTGTCAGTGCAGCCTTGCCCCAGTGTAATTTTCAGACTTTTCAGTGTAGCCTTGCTCCAGTGTCATTTGCAGCCTTGTCATTGCAGCCTTCCAGTTTAAAAATGGTGCTGCCGAGATACAGAGCCAGATGTCCTGTGTATCTCGGCGGCTCTCGGCTCCTCTCGCAGTCCCACCCTATGATGGACATAACACAGGTCCAATGGGACTGGGCGTGACTGTTAGCGGAGTCGAGAGTAGCTGAGATCATAGCCCAGTGTACTCTGCTCCGCTCACAGTCACGCCCAGTCCCTGTGTTATGTCCATCATAGGGCAGGACTGGGTGTGACTGAGCGGAGTCGAGCACACTCAGCTATGTGCATCTCGGCGGCTCGCTACTTTGCTCACAATCAGCAGGGGATCGGCATATAACACGTACCCACGATTTTCCTCAGATTTTAAGGGGGGAAAAAGTGCGTGTTATACGCCGATAAATACAGTAAATACTTTGTTTATCCACTAAGAGCATTCTTGCCGTTTTCGTTATAGCATGGCTAGTACATGCATGGTTTATTATTTTTCCATGAGTGTTTCTCCCTTCGCCACATGCCGGGACATGGCTGTAGTTCACCCTTTTGACCACTGGGAATAGGTGTGGGATAGGTGACGCCCAGCACTGTGGGTTATGCGGCTGCCCAAGCGGGTGTCACGTCCCGCCCTCCTCGGCCTCGGTTCCGGGGAAGGGGGAGCATGGGACATCAGTCTCCCCGCGGCAACTATGGAGATGCCGTCCATCTGGTGTCTCCTGGTACTTCCGCAATCGCCCCCTGTGGTGAGCACTGAAACCGAACTTCGGGTGTCCAGTGCGCATTGTCGGACGCCACTCAGATGGGGTGCACAAAACAGCGAGGCTGGGACTCTGATCCCCAGGTGCTCTGAGGAACAGAGGTACCCAGCTTACCTCGCACATTGACTGATCGGTTACCCCATGTGGAATCAACAGCAGCAATATCGTTTCTCAGGTATGTTCAGTTGCGGTTTTCATTCAGGCCCCCTCAATAGGGCTGCCTGCAGCTTTAGGTGTTTCCTTATACTTATGGTTGTATTTACCATGTTCACTTCTATAGGACACACCATCAACACTGCCGATCCAGTGTGTGCCCATACAAGCTGGTCTCTTCCAGGCCCATAGCCTTAGAACCTTATGATAAATTTAAGATAGTATGTTGGTTTGCTCATGTATGTATGCATGCATGCATGTCCAACTTCAAAATTTAAATTAAATTAATTAACTATATCCTGCATTAATGGCATTCATTTAATATGCCAGTATTGCCAGATGGCAAAACTCAAATACATTCTATGTCTTACAGACAGGTCTGTCCCTTATATAAGGCTCCCTCAGTGCTCATGGGCTAAATCGTATTTGGTATGCAAGCATGGCAACATCTACTCCAATATATTGGGTGGCACAGTGGTGTAGTGGTTAGCACTCTCGCCTAGCAGTAACAAGGGTCACTGGTTCGAATCCCAACCTCGACACTACCTGCCTGGAGTTTGCATGTTCTCCCTGTGCCTGCGTGGGTTTCCTCCGGGTACTACGGTTTCCTCCGACAATCCAAAGACATGCAGGTAGGTTAATTGGCTTCTGTCCAAAATTGGCCCTAGTATATGAATGGGGACCTTGGACTGTGGGCTCCTTGAGGGTAGGGACATGTGCCGCCCTAAAGGAGCGTGAAGGAGGAAATATAGCAAGCTCAGTTAGAAAGATTGAGTTTGAGGAAGTGGTGTGACATCCATACTGATATGTCATTCAGTAAGTGTGAGATCTGTGAGGAAATCGAAGGGGTGAGTTGAGGAGTGGAGAGATAGATCTGGGTGTCGTTAGCATAGAGGTGGTATTGGAAACCATGCGAGGTTATCAACTGGCCCAGGGAAGAGGTATAGAGCGAGAATAAAAGGGGCCCAAGGACGGAACCTTGGGATACCCCAACAGAAAGAGGAAGGGGAGCGGAGGAGACGGAGTTGTGACACTGAAAGTGTGCTGAGATAGGTAGGAGGAGAACCAGGATAAAGCCAACTATATGGTTAAGGAGCAAAATATCTAATCCACTCTGAGAATAACAGACAGAAGAGATATACTGTATATACTAATAAATGGGTGAATCTGGTAAATATCAGACTCCGAGATCAATTTTTTATTTTTTTTTGTCTTCCTTCAAATTAAAAAAAAAATAAAAAAAAAATGTAAGTCTAAGAACGTTTGTTTGATTTTCTAATCGTTAGTGGGGTCAAAGCATTGTTCATTTTCAACCACAGTGATGGGAAAATTTGATTTGATTGCTTTTGATCTGTTTCTGCAGTGCTTTTTGATTTTTGCGCACGTGATTTCGCTGCGATTTATGTTTTTTGCATTTATTTTTTTTGGCCAATTTGTTGTTGGGCAGATTAAAAAACACAAATTGCTGCAAAAACACATCACATGCATTTCTGCAGCTTCTCCATTGAAGCACGTTTTGCGTTAAAAAAAAAAAGCCCTTGACCCTTTCCAAATACGCAGCGGCTGAAAAAAAAGCAGATGTGAACTTGTCCCATAGGAAACTATGTAAATGATCTGTAGTACGTTCCTGCAAAAAGCATCAAAAAAAAAACACATAGATGTGAATAAGGTTTAAGACGTTTAGTAACATAATGGGGTTAAAAAAACTAAAATTAGCCCTTTATAGTACAAAAAGCAGATGATCACTACTGTAAGGGGTTCATTTTTTTACTGTACAACTGTGAAAGTAATATTTACAGTAGCGATTATCTGCTCTTTTTGTACTATACAGGGCTCATTTTAGTTTTAGTATATATTTATTATTTACCCAATTATGTTACTGGCCGATTAATCGATTAGTTGTTTCAGCCCCAATATACTGTACATCAAAATATTTCTTCTTTACCTCCATACCTCTCACTCTTTCTGCATCTCTCTTTCCATAGCTCTCACTCTCTGTACCCCTTTCCTCAATTTGTCAACCCCCCCCCCCCCCCTTTCGTACACACCTCTCTCCATTTATCTATATAGCAACATGCGTTATAATAAAAAATGTATATAAACAATTCCCTTTTTCAATTAGTATGTGGGGAAAAAAAAAAAAAAAGGTCACACACACACACACACACACACACACACACACACTATAAACAGTAAACAATTTGCCAATAATACTCCAAAAAGTTATTACTGGTTAAAAAAAAAAAAAAAAAAAAGAAGAAGCAGGAGGAACATTAGTAACAGTGATGATATAATAAAAGAAATTAAAAATAAAAACCCTCTAACTCACCACATACCACAACAAGTATATGCGCTCACAGCTCCACACCCCACCACGTTATAAGAGGTCTGATAGATCTGTGTTATTAAACACTGGATTAAAATTTTCTTTTACTTTTGGAGGATTATTGGGAAATTGTTTACTGTATATGTTGTGTGGGGTTGTGCGTGTGTGTGTTTGTGTCTGTGGAATGGGGTGGGGTTGTGTGCGAGATTTTGTTCCAAATATTAATGTTTAGATGAGATTTCACATATGTATACGCTTAAACACATGGCATTTTTATGTTTTTTTTATATTAAAGCGGAGTTCCACCCAAAAATTGAACTTCTGCTTTAAAGTGATTGTAAGAGTTGTTTTTTAATTTTTTATTAAATAACTAACAAACAAACATATCATAATTGCTTCCACTGTGCCGCTTGTTTTGCACAGAGTGGCCCGAACCTCGTCTTCTGGGGTTCCCCCGGCGGCTCCTCCCCACATCAGATAACCCCCTAGGAGAAGCGCTCTCCGGGGGGGGGTTTACCTTGGGAGCGCGGTCCCGAGTCCATCATTCGGAGTCCATAGCCGCCGAATGTATGACTCGGCCCCTCCCCTCGCGTCATTGGATTTGATTGACAACAGCACAAGCCAATGGCTGTGCTGCCATCAATCTATCCAATCAGAGCACGAGACACCGGCCAGAGCTGGTGTGCTCATTCCTGCCGCATAAATTTCAGGGCTCAGGGATGTATAAGGGGGGCTCGGAGGCGCTGCTGCATTAAAAAACTTTTTTCGCCTAAATGCATAGAATGCATTAAGGTGAAAAACGGCGAGGGTTTACAACCCCTTTAAGTACTGGTGACCCCCTTTTTTTCATGCACGTGATTAGAGCAAGAGGCTCCAATAGGCTTAAAAAAAAAAAAAAAAAAAAAAAGTGGGCTCAGGGTGCAGAGAACTGCCTCTGGCCGCCTGGGGGGGGGGGGGGTAGTTTTCCTTGTCTCCTTCAGCTCTTCCCTCCTTTCTCACCCCTCTCCTCTCTCTACTACTCATTCGGGTTGTAAAGTGACTTTATCATTGCCTGTGTAGATAAGGGGGGAATCCCAGAGAGATGTAGCTAGAGAAGCAGGGAAACGCAATGCCATGTAGCTGTTAAGGAGCTCTGCTCTAATGCTGAGGGGGAGAGGGAATCAGAGAGGAGTGCGGGGGAATCAGAGAGGAGTGCAGTGTGCAGGGAGAGAGAGAACAGCAAGGCATCATGGGATTTAGGAAGTCACAAAGAACAAAACATACTGTGTGAGAAGGTGCGTTTAAAGACTCCTTTTCAGGCACTTTTGGGCTACAAATGGCGACTGTAAAGCGCCTGAAAAAAATGCCTTCCCTGCAGCCCCAGTGTGAGAGCCCAAGTGCTTTCACACTGGGGCGGTGCGCTTGCAGGACGTTAGAAAAAGTCCTGCAAGCAGCATCTTTTGGGCACCACCACCCCTGCCATTGAAATCAATGGGCACCGTTGCCAAAGCGCCTGCAAAGTGCTTCGGCAGCGGTGCTCTGAACCCTTTATTCGCCCTGCTAGCGGCTGAAAAGCGCCACTAAAATTAGCAGCGCTGTACCCCTCAGTGTGAAAGTAGCCTAAAGGTAATCTAAATGCATCTTTTGAAATACCTACAAAACAGGAAGTAGCAGCTTTGCAGTGACTAAAGATAATGAAAGGAGATGCTTTTTTTTTTTAATCTGCACAGTGCTTACTGTTACTAGGGGCCCCCTTATCTGAAACATAGGAAGTTTTTTAGAGGTGAACTAACCCTTTAAGAAAAACTCCAACCTAAGGAAGGATGTAGGATTCTGCCTTTCCAAACTTTAATGTGACATAGTTAGTCAGTCTGAAAAAAAAAAAAATAATAAAAAAAGACACAAGTCCATGTAGTTCAACCAAAAAAATACATACAATCCCATATACACAATCCTATACCCACAAATGATCCAGAAGGCCGCGAAAAACCACAGCAAAAGCATGATCCAATTTGCTACAGCGGGGGGGAAACAATTCCTTTCCGATACCTCAAGAGGCAATTGGATATTCCCTGGATTTACTTTACCTATAAAAGGTTAGTACCCAGTTATATTGTGTACACCTAGGAAAGAATCCAGGCCTTTTTTTAACGCAATCTACTGAGCTGGCGAGAACAATCGCTGGAGGGAGTCTATTCCACATTTTCATAGTTCTTACTGTGTTTAAATATTTTTTTATTGAAAAGATTTTTTCACATATACAAAAAAAGAAAAAAAAAAACAACAAAAAAGAACATTTCACATTTTTGCAAAATCACATATATATATATCTATATATACACACACATATATAGGACTTGTACATAAATAATTACATAGCAAATAAATAGACACACAAAAAAAAAAAAAAAACAAACAAAACACATGGATCAATCTCAAAAAAAAAAAAAAGACATTTCTTTCTTCTTTCCTTTGTGGAGAAGGTATAGAAGGGGATACTATCCACCTCCTACTGTGGTATTATGTGGCAATAGGTCCCTATATCTATTTTAGTGATTCTCTAAGTGGTCCTTATTCCAAAAAAAAAAAAAAAAACACTTAGTAAAAAGGGTATAGAAGGGGATACTGCCCACCTCCTACTTGTGATATTATGTGGAAGTAAGCCCCTACGTCTATTTTAGTGACTCTCTGGGTGATCCTTGTGCCAAAAGTGAGAGGGAAGAAGAAGAAGAAGAAGAAGAAGAAGAAGAAGAAGAAGAAGAAGAAGAAGAAGAAGAAGAAGAAGAAAAGAAGAAGAAGAAGAAGAAGAAGAAGAAGAAGAAGAAGAAGAAGAAGAAGAAGAAGAAGAAGAAGAAGAAGAAGAAG
Source organism: Lithobates sylvaticus (assembly GCA_028564925.1). Lineage (NCBI taxonomy): Eukaryota > Metazoa > Chordata > Amphibia > Anura > Ranidae > Lithobates > Lithobates sylvaticus. The sequence continues at coordinate 63,218,873 of CM053035.1, read as the reverse complement.
AAGAAGAAGAAGAAGAAGAAGAAGAAGAAGAAGAAGAAGAAGAAGAAGAAGAAGAAGAAGAAGAAGAAGAAGAAGAAAGAAGAAGAAGAAGAAGAAGAAGAAGAAGAAGAAGAAGAAGAAGAAGAAGAAGAAGAAGATATGGAAGGGGACACTGCCTACTTCCTACATGTGATATTATGTGGCAATAAGCCCCAACATCTATTTTAGTGATTCTCTAAGTAATCCTTATTCCAAAAGTGAAAAAGGGGAAGAGAAAGAAAAAAAAAAAAAAAAAAAAAAACCTTTCTCCTCTCCCTTTTTCCCTTAATAGTTGATAAAAACACTGGTCCAAGTGTCAAGGTATTTTGTTTCCAAGTTGTTTTGCAGGTGTATTACTTCTTCCATACGTCTAATTTTATCTATCTCCCTAAACCAATCCTTTGTCGGAATATTTTTTGTCTTCCATTGTTTCGGAATTAATTTCTTTGCTGCATTCAGCAGGAATGGTATAATAGATTTTTTATATATTTCTTCCTCGGTATCCCTGTTGCATGGAACAGGCATTGCCAGGGGTCAAATTCTATTACAGTCCCGCTAATCTTCTTTATCCAATCCACCACTTCCCTCCAATATGATTGGATTAAGGGACACTGCCACCATATATGTGCATGGGTACCTGTCTCTCCACACTCCCTCCAACATAGAGGTGATTGAATGGGATTGATTTTATGTAATTTAATTGGGACATAATACCACTTTGTTAATAATTTATAATTAATTTATTTTATCCCTGTGTCAACTGAAGTTGAGTGCGTGTAATCAAAGACTTTACTTCTCATACTTTCAAGCAACGGGTGATTTAGTTCCCTTTCCCAATTTTCCACGAGACACAGGGAGTCCAGTTCTAGAGGGGTTATCAGTAGGCTATATACTTCCGAGAGACCCTGTCTATTATTCCCGGCTTTGTCAACTAATCGTTTCCATCTATCCAATCTCCTGTCTGAGCGGAGCGGCTTTGGAAGAGAGCCTACAAAGTGTTCGAGTTGCCTATATCTCCATGCATCCCAGGGCATTTTACCATATTTTCCTTGTAATTCAAGTAGTGTACAGAGAACATTCCCTTTCGGAACATCCTTTAACCTCAAATGGACCGATGATGTCCACTTTAGGTATAATTTATTTTCTTTGCCTGGAGGGAAATAATTATTTCCTGTAAGGGGTAACAGAGGGCTATTGTATTCCATGGATCTATTTTTAGATATTTTATCTCATATTCTGAGTGTTTCTACAGTAGTTGGGGGCATATCCCTAGGGAGGCCTCTATATTGGGTTGGGATCCAGATAATCTGGTTCAGGGCAGAGTTACTCAGTTCTAGTTCAAGTGTTACCCATTTTTTATATGGAGAGCCATGGGCCCAGTCCAGGACTCTCCGCAATGACGCTGCCTCATAGTATTTTTCAAAATCTGGGAGAGATAATCCCCCTCTCTCCTTTGGTCTACTCAGGACTTTATATGAGACACGATTCCCTTTGTTATTCCATATACATTTTTTGTATTATTAGTCTGAGAATTTTGAAATATGTGGCAGGGATACTTATTGGGAGACACTGAAAGATATACAAGGCTTTCGGAATCATTTTAATCACGCTTATTCTGCCAAACCATGACAATCTATGGGCCTGATAACCTTTTAAGTCCTGTTTAATTTTATTTAGTAAGGGCAAATAGTTATCTTGATATAAGTCCGTTGTTAATGCTGATAAAGACACTCCCAGATATTTCAATCCTCTTTTTCTCCACCTAAATGGGAATAGGATTCTAAGAACCCTAGCCTCTTCTGGGGGGACCGAGATATCAAGTATCTCGGTTTTCTCCATATTGATCTTAAAATTTGAGATGGTCCCATAGCCATTTAGTTCCATCAAAATATCTGGGAGCCTCTGTGCTGGGTTCGTTACGTATAACATAATATCATCAGCAAATGCTGATATCTTATGTTCCTGTCCCGCAACTTCTATTCCTTTAATTTTCTTATTGGCTCTTATAGAGATCAGAAGGGGTTCCAAAGAGATCACGAAAAGTAGTGGCGGGAGGGGGCAGCCCTGTTGTGTACCGTTGTTCAGCCGAAGAGTATAAGACAGGGTTCCATTAACCTGAATTTTGGCCGTGGGGTTAGAGTAGAGAGCTTTGATCCACCTCAGCATTTTTTGGCCTATGCCAATTTTTTGCAGTGTCTGTACCATAAAATCCCAATCTAACCTATCAAAGGCCTTTTCGGCGTCTATTGATAGGAAGATGGCAGGTTTCTTTCCCTTCTTTGCAGCATGCATTAACAGAATTGTTCTCAGTACATGGTCTCTTGCTTCCCTCCCCGGGACAAACCCTGCTTGATCTTTCTCAATACAGTCAGGCATAAGGGGTCTCAATCTCTCGGCCAATATCCGGGCATATATTTTAACATCCTCATTTATCAAGGAAATTGGCCGGAAGCTTGAGCATATAGTTGGATCCTTGCCTTCTTTTCCTATAAGTGATATGTATGCCCCCAAGGCTTCTTGACGAATTTTCAAGCCTTCCCCTATGGAATTCATATAGTAGTGATAGAATGGGGTCAGGGTGTCAATAAACTTTTTAAAGTACAGGGCAGTGTATCCGTCTGGACCCGGACTTTTGCCCCCCTCACTTTTCCTGATCGCCTGCTTTATTTCTTCGCTCGAGATGTCTTTTTCTAAGTTATTTAAGTCCTCTTCTGATAGTTCTGGCAGCTGAATCTTCTCAAGATACTGTTTTATATTTTGACTTCTATTTTGTCTATCTTCAGAGTCTTGAGTAATATTTATATTATACAATGATTGATAATACTTGAAAAAAACTTTGCTTATGTCCTTAGTGGAGTATTTCATTTCTCCCTTTTTAGCTTTCATTTTTGCAATATAATTTACATTCCTTCTAGGTTTAATCACCCCCGCCAACAATTTCCATATTGCCTTTTTTCTATTCTCATAAATGCTCGTTTAGCTTCTAGCTCCATTAATTCCTTTAATGCCTCTCATCTTATTATCAGTTCTCTCTTTACTTTATCATCATTAAAATTTTTATGGAGCTGTCCTAGATCCTGGATCTCTTGTAGGAGTGATTGTTTCTGGCCTATCCAGATTTTTTTCCTCTTGGCCCCTTCTGCTATTAATCTCCCTCTCATGAATACTTTGTGCATTTCCCAAAGTATGGTTGGGTCGATATTCTCAACATTGTTCTCTTTAAAGAAAAGACTCAAATCTCTTTCCAGGTCCTCCATTATATCTTGATCGTACAGTAGTGATTCATCCAGCCTCCAGGATCTATGCCTATCCGGTATATTTTTTAATTCCAAGCTAACTATAACCGGGGCATGATCCGAGAGGGTGATCGATTTCACTTCTGCCTTTGATAATCCCTCTAACAGCTTATGGTCCAAGAAAACAATCTATTCTCGAATACGAAGAATGTATCTAGGAGAAGTATGTAAAATCCCTTCCCCTGGGATGCATGATTCTCCAAGCCTCTACAAGCCGTTGCTGATCTAGTTTTTGTTTTACTACCTTTAGATGTTTACCTTCTAAACGCAAGGAGAAGGGCTGGGTATCCAGGGCTGGATCGAGCACGAAGTTAAAGTCCCCTGCCATAATAACTTTCCCTTCCTTGAAGTTTTCTAACTTATTCAAAACCTTCTTCAAAAACGTACACGGAACCTTGGTAAAGATTCTTGGCGAAGATGATAGGCCAAAGTGTAGAGCCTGAAACTGAAGGTGTATGGTCTCTTTTTCTGTTTCTATTGCTAGCCTAAGAACGTTGGTGTATGGGTATGTGTAGGTACGCGTCCTTTAAATCTAGCGAAGCCATATAACAGTTTGGGGGGTAACAGAGCCTTTACTGAGTATATGGAATCCATTCTGAACCTCTTGTAGGTTATGGATAGATTTAATGGTTTGAGGTTGAGGATTGGTCTGACCTTTCCCGAGGGTTTCTGTACTCCGAATATATGAGAGTAGAAGCCCTGTCACATTTCTTCCCTTGGTACCTTGATAATTACACCTTGTTTCCTGAGGTCCTTTATGGATCTCATTAACCCTCTGGCTTTTTCCTTGTTCTTTGGCAGTTTGGTGGTGTACAGTCTGCTTGGGGGGAATTTTAAGAATTCTAGGGAATACCTTCTCTTATCGTCCTTAAAATAAATTGACTGGAGGATATTTTTTCCCATTGTGAGATGAAGGCCCCCAGCCTTCCTCCCACTGAGACTACCTCATTGTTTATTGCGGGTCTGCTCAGGAGGGCGAAAAATTGCTCCTCCTTTGCTATTTCCTCGCTGAACCCAAGGTTTCTTTTGATTGGTTGCCTTGGGTGTTGAGAAACGGGACTTAGTGTCCCTTCTTTGCCTCTTTCTATTTTGCTGAGGCTGAGTTTTTTCCTGTTCTCCTAGACCCTCATACATCTGATCATGTAAGGATAAAGGCTTCTTTTCAGTCTGTATACCCAGTGTGGTATGAATGGCTCCCAAGAGTTGATCTACCTCTTCTAATGAGAGTTTGTATCTGGAAGGTCTTCTGGAATCCCCTTCCAGTGTCTCACCCTCAGATTCTTGCGCTGTCAGGCTCGTCCTCTGCCTCCTCCCTAGGAGTTACTAAAGGACCTGCACTAGTGGAGGGTAGTGCCTGTGTTTTTGCTAGTACCGGTAGTACTGGCGGAGGAGCAGTCTGCAGTTGAGGGATCTGAAACCCTTCAAAGAAGGTTTTGAATGACTCAAAGGTACTGGATAGTTCCTTGACAGATGCGGCTAAATCACTGCCCTGCTCAGTGGAATGTTCTTGCACTAATTTATGAATACATTCCTTACATAATGCTTTCCCCCAGGAATCTTTAAGTGTGTTTTTACAAGAAGGGCACCTCCTTTTTGAATTATGAGAGGGCCTAGATTTGTCAGGTTTCTGAAAAGACAAAGAAAAAACCCCACAACATTAATACTGCCAGAACATCCCCTGCATAATTGCAGGTGCACAGCACCTTTTATGTGGGCTTGCCTCACCAGGGGCCCTATGAAAACAACCCTCTGACACCGGAGGGGCCTGCCCGCCCACCCCACCCCCCCCTTTCTTGAACCCTTGAGGGGGAGGGGGATGGGTTAGGCCAGGGGAGTTCCACCCTAGGTTCCCCTTACCTTCACATGGCTGGAGCTGGTCTCTGCTGGAGCAGTCTGGTCCCTCCCTTCTGCGTCACCACCGGAGCCTCTGCTGTCTCTACAGCATCTGCAGCTCCTCTCCAGCCCATGCCTGGTTCCTTTTCATCGTTCTCGGCCGGAACCGGAAGCCGCGGAACAGGAAGTACACACCCCCTTCGCCGGACGTCACCGCTGTTCCCAATACCCAGCGTGTTCCGCGCTACACGCTGCTGGGGGCATGGGACGGCATTTGGAGCTGAGAAGGAACCCCCCCCCCCCCCCCCCCCCCCGACTTCCAACTGTGCTCAGGGATGCGGGGGTGGCAGTCTCTCCCAGGTTAGTTTGCCTGGTTTGTGTCCAAAGGAGCCTCTGCTGCTATCTTGCGGACATTTTTGCCTGAGCCTTTCCATACCCCCTGGTAGATCCTGACTCTCCTGGCTGGTTCCACTGGTGTCTCCCCTCCTGGAGGAAACACAAATAACTGAGGAGCAGCAGGGGAGGAGGAAATTTATAGCAAGCTGGCGCGGGTGTTTACTACAGAGGGGAGGAGCCAAGGTCTCTCAGGTGGCTGTCCTGAAAGACGATAAGGGAAATGCAGATAAGCGGAAGTTCCACTTTAAGTAATCTCCCTTTTATTATTACATTTTTTTATGAATGGCATGCTCCCCTGTATTCCTGCCACTTCAGAAAACCCCAACTCCCCCACCCTTCTCTGTATGTCTACAGTTTATGCAAGATTTTGTAAAATGTCAGCAAAGCCCCATAGACAGAAGCATTCTGGTGATGAGCACAATCATAAATGATTTAATTACACTCATTTACCAAACATGGTAACATCTGGTTACGCAGCAACAATCCAGCTGGGTGGACAGTAAGCATGGAGGCATGAGTCCTGTAATGTGACCAGTTCCTGCATCCTCTGTCAAAAAGCAGTGTTATTTTGATTCAAGCTATGAACATACGCAGACCACAAGGTGCTACTTCCAGATAATATGAATGTGAACTGTTCCATGCACATTGGTAACGCACATGCGTAGGTATGAAATGGCCCATATGGTTTACCATTTAGAACATACTAAGCTGCAGTACATAGATTTGAACCACACAGGAAAAAAAATAAAAATCAGCTTTGTATTTATTTTGTAAAACAGACAAGTATGAATAAGTCCTTAGTGTTGACATTAAACCTATTTCAGACAATGAGGGCCCATTCACACTAAGTGCAGTTAGCTGCTTTTCCTCACGGAAAAAGGCAGGTAATGGCAATGACACATAGAAAATAATAGTTTTCACACCAGAACAGTGTTTCTGCATTCCATAGCTGCGCGATTTTATGGAATATGCATATAAAAAAAAAAAGAAAAAAGAAAAAAAGAAAAGAAGAAAAGAAGAAGAATGGTGTGTGAAACACACCGAAACTCAATTGACTACAGGTGTGTTTTGCAGTGTGAATGAGCCCTGGGGCACGAGAGGGGTAATTCATAATTGTTGTTTCCTTGATAAAGGGGGGACCTTGTATTGGCGTATTTTGCAGGAGTACAAAACGCATAGTGTATTTAAGCATGGGCTTTTCTGAATATTCAGTTTGTTGCAGTGCCACCGTGGGCATACGACCCTGGCTAATCAGAGAGGCTGACAAGATATGTTTGCAGGACCCCTCACATTTTTGTAAATATTTTATTGTGACAACGCTGAAGAAATTACACTTTGCTACAATGTAAAAGTAATGAGTGTAATGAGTAATGAGTGTACAACTTGTATAACAGTGTAAATTTGCTGTCCCCTCAAAATAATGCAACACACAGCCATTCATGTCTAAAACATTGGCAACAAAAGTTAGTACACCCCACGTGAAAATGTCCAAATTGGGCCCAAAGTGTCAATATTTCCAGCACTGCCTTAACCCTCTTGGGCATGGAGTTCACCAGAGGTTCACAGGTTGCCATTGGAGTCCTCTTCTACTCCATGAAGACATCACTGGTGGATGTTAGAGACCCTTGCACTCCTCCACTTCCTGTTTGAAGATGCCCCACAGATGCTCAATAGGGTTTAGGTCTGGAGACATGCTTGGCCAGTCCATCACCTTTGCCCTCAGCTTCTTTAGCAGGACAGTGGTCATCTTGGAGGTGTGTTTGGGGTCGTTACCTTGGAATACTGCCCTGTGGCCCAGTCTCCAAAGGGAGGGGGGATCATGCTCTGCTTCAGTATGTCACAGTACATGTTGGCATTCATGGTTCCCTCAATGAACTGTAGCTCCCTATTCCCGGCAGCACTCATACAGCTCCAGACCATGACACTTCCACCACCATGCTTGACTGTAGGCAAGACACACTTGTCTTTGTACTCCTCACCTGGTTGCCGCCACACACACTTGACACCATCTAAACCAAATAAGTTTATCTTGGTCTCATCAGACCACAGGACATGGACATGGTTCCAGCAACCCATGTCTTCAGAAAACTGTTTGCAGGCTTTCTAGTGTATCAGCTTTAGAAGAGGCTTCCGTTTGAAACGACAGCCATGCAAATGCAATTTAACCACTTGCCTACCAGGCAAAAACACCCCATTCCTGACCAAGCCATTTTTCAGCTTTCAGCGCTGTCGCATTTTGAATGACAATTGCGCGGTCATGCAAGGATGTACCCAAATAAAATTATCATTTTTTTTCCCCACAAATAGAGCTTTATTTTGGTGGTATTTGATCACCTCTGCGGTTTTTATTTCTTGCGCTATAAACAAATTAAGAGGGACAAGTTTGAAAAAACGCAATATTTTTTACTTTTTATTATAATAAATATCCAATATTTTTTTTTTTTTTTTTTAAACAAATTTTTTCCTCAGTTTAGACCGATACGTATTCTTCTACATATTTTTGGTAAAAAAAAAATCGCAATAAGCGTCTATTGATTGGTTTGCGCAAAAGTTATAGCGTCTACAAAATAGGGGATAGATTTATAGCATTTTTATTATTATTTTTTTTACTAGTAATGGCGGCGATCTGCGATTTTTATCGTGACTGCGACATTGCGGCGGACATATCGGACACTTTTGACACATTTTTGGGACCATTCACATTTATACAGCGATCCGTGCTATAAAAATGCATTGATTACTGTATAAATGTGACTGGCAGGGAAGGGGTTAACACTAGGGGGCGCTGCAGGGGTTAATATGTTCCCTAGGTAAGTGATTCTAACTGTGGGGGGAGGGGACCGATCGGTGTCCCTATGTACAAGGGACACACCATCGGTCTCCTCTCCTCTGACAGGACGTGGATCTGTGTGTTTACACACACAGATCCACGTCCTGCTCAGTTACCGGGCAATCGCGGGTGCCTGGCGGACATCGCGGACGCCGAGCACGCGCATCGGGTCCCCAGCTACGCGGCGGGCGTGCGCCCCCCCTAGTGGCCAAAATGCGAGCGCCGTCATATGACAGCGGCCCGCCACAAGAGCTGCCCCGCTCACGACAGTGACAGTGGGCGGTCAGCTACAGGTTAAGGGGGTGTGCAGCGTATGGTCTGAGCACTGACAGGCTGACCCCCACCCCTTCAACCTCTGCAGCAATGCTGGCAGAACACATACATCTATTTCCCAAAGACAACCTCTGGATATGACGCTGCGCACGTGCGCTCAACTTCTTTGGTGGACCATGGCAAAGCCCGTTCTGAGTGAAACCTGTCCTGTTAAACCGCTGTATGGTCTTGGCCACCATGCTGCAGCTCAGTTTCAGGGTCTTGCCAATCTTATAGCTTAGGCCATCTTTATGTAGAGCAACAATTCTTTTTTTTCAGATCCTCAGAGTCCTTTGCCATGAGGTGCCATGTTTAACTTCCAGTGACCTGTATGTGCAAGAGTGAGAACGATAACAACAAATTTAAACACATCTGCTCCCCATTCACACCTGAGACCTTGTAACACCAAGTCACATGACACAGGGGGAAGAAAAATGGCTAATTGGGGCCAATTTGGACATTTTCACTTAGGGGTGTACTCACTTTTGTTGCCAGTGGTTTAGACATTAGCTGTGTGTTCAGTAATTTTGACAGGACGGCACATTTACACTGTTATACAAGCTGTACACTCACTACATTACATGGTAGAAAAGTGTCATTTCTTCAGTGTTATCACATGAAAATACATGATATAATAAAATATTTACAAAAATGTGAGGGGCGTACTACTCACTTTTGTGAGATACTGTATATGTCTACTACCCAACTGCCAATCCCCCACCCTCTCTATACCTCCCTAGCCAGCTCACCTGCCAGCCATTCACTACTTCCTCTTTCTCACCCCTCCAGGTGCCACAGAACATCATTCTCTGGCCACTTTTTGCCTCCTCATCAACTTAATGCTTGACAATTGACTCTGCTCCAGAAACTTCCTTCTGCTGCTCCACATACTACACTCTCAAAGCAGAACTAAACCCTCCTATCCTTTACAGCCAAAGAAGCTGCCATCTTAGCCTCTGCTTGATCTACAGTTGCCATGGTGCTGCACATGTGATCAGTTATAAAACCTGCCATTTGATGGTTTGACAGTTTGTTGAGAAAACAAGCAACTGTGACAACTATCACTCAAGCAGTATTTCCGGCTTTGACAGTCAGCACCAATGCACAAAGGTAACTTGTTCTAGAACAGGCACACATTTGGAACTATATACAAAATATACTTTGTTTTATGCAGTACATTTAAATAGATTTTGATTGTTATCATAATTGTTTTAGTCTATATTACTACATTTTTTACATTATCGTTTGCATCTTTATGAATTTCATACACTAATATGTTTTGTAGCTTTGATGATGGTAATTCATTTTCCCAAAATGCATTGACTATAAGGGTAGACGCCAATTTGGTTTACAAATTTGCGCATGTAACTTTTTATTAAAAGGACATTGTCTCTCTACTAGCACTAAGATGTTCATAGTCATTTCTTTCTTCCCTCCAATGATCAAACCCAGAACATGCACCATTTATTTTCTCCCCAAAACACTACTAATATTCTACTATATAGAAGAAAAAGGGGTATTTAGTATAACTTACATCTGTTCTCTCATCTTCTTGAAGTCGTCAAAAAGCTGCAGAGCAGTGCTAAGTCCCTCAGCGATAAGGCTACAGCTCTCCCCACCACCACCCATAAACCTGCAGAAAAAGAAAAAAAAAAAAAAAAAGCTGAATGCTATACATTTAGCTAAAATAAGCTACAGAAAGTAACTTTTATTGCTTAGAGACTTCTATTAAAGCAGACCTTCAGTAATTTGTTTATCTTGTCATCTATTAAATCTTCTGCCCTCGTCGTTTTAACTTTGGATAGTAAAACATTTTTTTCTGCCAGTAAATACCTTATACAGTCCATTTCCTGTTTCTTGTCTGGTCATTAGCCTAGGCCTATAGCATCATGCACAGCGCTCTCACTTTGGTGAGAGTTTGCAAGGAAGGGAGGGGGGGGGGCGAGTCATAAGAGGGCCAATGAGAGCTGCAGGGCTGGAGGTGTGCCTCTGTGTGTAAATCCAGGAAGTGAACAGGCAGCAGCTTCAGCTTCCCACAGAGAAGGTTCCCGGCCAATCTGTGCGATTCCATTGCACAGAGTAGGTAAGTATAGACATGTTTGTTAATTTATTTATTTTAAGTACCTATACAAACCCTTTAAGTGTCCTAAGATACTGGAAGAGACACACCCAACCTCTTTACTTTAAGATTGAGAGCTTAGATATAAAAGCAGCTACCATTGATGATTTTTGTCCCTCAAAAAGTGCAAGCTCTGAAGCTTCTGTTACGATCTTAAGCTTATGCACCAACAAGCATGTTGGCTAGTGAAATCTTAACTCCCATCTTGGAAACTTCAACATCTAATAACCCAAGTTGTGAAAGCTTGATCAGGAAGAGAGCTTTTCAAACTAAATACCTGTCAACAATTGCAGCTCCCATGTTTTATCTTCACAGGGTCCTTTAAGGGATAGTTAAGGTAGGTAGTGATGGGCTCAAGCGTAATCGGATCAAGCCCATCAGGAAGCGGTTACTACACACTGTCACTCATAGGCAGTGAGGTATTTCCTGACCGGAAGCTGCACATACACACGCTGCCTATGTTTAGCGGTGTGCAGTGCCGGCTTCCTGGCAGGCTCGACCCAAATACGCCCAAGTCCATCGCTAGTAGTTGGATAAAGTCCTAAAGCATGTGAAGAACAGCTTCAAAATGACCTGTTCATTAGCAAGTCTGTCAAAACTTTGCTCTAGAACTCTAAATGCTGATCTTTTTAGACTCCTGACTCATCAAATAGCAGGTCCCGCCACTTGCTGCTGTGGTTCCTCCCAGTAACCCCTAGTCACTGCACAAAAGAACAAAAGAGTTTAATAGGGGTCGACGCGAGAAACCACAGCAGACAGTGGGGACATACTACTCTGCATACCAGTAAGTGTAGGGTAGGATGAGTGGTCTGCCACAGAGCAAAGTTTCTGAAAAACGGCTAACAGATAGTTATGAAGCAGTTCTCTTTACAGGATTTTATTTATTTATTTTTTATCATTATTATTATTATTTTTTTTTTTTTTTTAATAACCCCCTGACAGGGTTGCAATAACTGCTTTCAAAAAAAGAACTGATGTACATAGGGACTCTAGCATCAATGTGAAAAACAATGCAGTCTGTTCTTTTTGACAAGACTTAACAATAGACTATAACAAACAAGCATACTCAAGTAAATGACCATAGGTGAATCTTACTGGATGCTGTCCAGCCACTGAACAAATTCATAAGCACTGCTGGTGGGGGCGTGACATTGAACATAAGACTCCGGAGCACAGTCCACAGTATTGAAGACCACAAGGCTATACTGTGTTCCACCATACTGCAAAACAAAGCATTAACAGGTGAATTAATTCAGATATAGACAGTCTGCATAGCTAGGTCACTTACAAATTAGCAATAATCAACTTACGTCACCTCCAAAATCAGTTTCTGCTGGAGGACCATTATTGAAATATCTAAAGAAATGTAAAAAAAAAAAAAAAAAAAAAAAGTTAGGAAATAAAAGATTTAGGATCACAGGAGCTGTACTGACCATTTAGAAGGAAACTTTGGTTAGGTAAGTAAAAAATAATCTCAATCTCCCCCAAATCAGCTAGTGCAAGAATTACATTTTTAATGATTTTTTTATCAAGCAGTTTTCAAAGAAAATAAAAAGTGTAAAACATTAACATCCTCTACAATTAGAAAGCATAATAATATGTCCTCTGGTACACCAAAAGTCAGACTACTTAACATTGGGAGACCTGTGATTTCGTCACATATGGCGACCCCTCACATTTGGCTACCCGCTGGACTGCGCATGCGGAACGCCGCCATATGCGTTGCAGCACTGTGGCGATCTGCGCTTGCGCAGAATTTTGTGCCCACACCCGAGGGGGTTACCTTGTGGGCATGCTCCCATCTCATACACTCTGCAACTTTAGACACAGAGTGTATGCCTTGGTCCCCGCCCCCCCAGCAGCCACGTCATTTGGATTTGATTGACAGCAGCGTGAGCCAATGGCTGCGCTGCTATCAATCTATCCAACGAAGAGCCGAGAAGCCAGCGCGTTCTCGATGCGGGACTTTCGAGGGCTCAGGTAAGTAAATCAGGGGGCTGGGGGGCCTGCAACTATCCAATGTTTTTTCACCTTAATGCATAGGATGCATTAAGGTGAAAAAAATAGAAGCTTTACAACCCCTTTAATTGACTCACAATAATGAGCCCATAACTTCTGCTCCAAGAGCAAATGCAAGGCAAAAGACTGACGACTCAGACAGTCCCAAGAGGTGCACTTAACCTACCAGGTTTCTGATGGCTAAAGATGGAACAAATCACCTCAGAGACTGCCCTAAGATCTTCTGGCCTGAGATGCTCCCAAAACACAGCCGCCTCAGATGCTTCCCTCACCCAGGTGGGGAAAAGCATACATTATCTGGTATTCCCGGGCAGTCTCCCATCAATATACTAACCAGGCTTGATCCTGCTTAGGCTTCGATCAACCGAGATCAGACATGATCAAGGTGATGCGGCCGCAGTCTGACGAAAAAAAAATGAATGCGCCCGACACCACTGTCCATCGGGAGATGTGGGCACTGCCAGATCCCTGAACCTGAGAGCGGTGCACCTGCCTCCCCTGGCTGCCTCTCTTTCTGGAACCATTTAACTGGTATAACAGGAAAATAACATAGCAGCTATATTAGCCAACCTAATATTCAGTCCTCCAAGGATGCAGGTCTAACACAATGTTGGTTTACCTCTATGCAACCCTTTAGGTATGCCGTTATGCAAGTACCTAGGTATGCTAACATGCAGGCATACAAGTATTCTTGCCACTATGTATTTATGTATGCAGTTCAAGGCCGATAAGTACCCACGCATGTACCCCCAGGCAAAAAAGCACACATGTATGTAGTCCTAGGCAAATAAGCACACATGTATGTAGTCCTAGGCAAATAAGCACACATGTATGTAGTCCCAGAAAAACAAGTACATATGTATACAGCTTAATGTAAATAGGCACATATCTATGCAGTTTAATGTAAATAAATGAACATATACTTATGCAGTACAAATGAAAACATGCCAGCATGTGGTTAAGCAACATGCATCTATGGAAGCAGGTGCTTATGCAACTATGCATTTAGTCAAAACATGAAAGCGTGCGTCCCTGTAAACACGCATTTATACAATATGTGCCCATGGAAACATGCATTTACGCAATAAGCAAGTGTTTAGGAAACGTGTTAATGCAACATGCATCTATGCAGACATGTCTAAACCTGCATCTTTATGCAACCATGTATAAACATGCAACCATGTATAAACATGCAACTTTATGCAACCATGCATCTTTCTGCAGACTTGCCATTCCTGCTGCAGGACTCTGAACATAATATAATAGGAGTCCAATCTTCACCCATCATGGCAAGCTGTCATAAAAGACCTCCAGAGACCAAGTCCCCATTAACCGTTTGCCGACCAGCCGCCGCAGTTGTACTACGGCAACATGGCCCGCCTGTGCGAATCGCCGTTATGTTACGTCGGTAACAGGCGGCCACTAGGGGGCTTGTGCGCACCTCCCCCCCCCCCGAGCCTATGCGAGTGCCCATCGGTCTCGATCACCGGCCAGCTCCCACGATCACTCGGGGCACACGGAGAACCCAGGACTGTGTGTGTAAACACACAGTTTTCGGTTCTCTGAGGGGAGAATTGACAGATCGTCTGTTCATACAGAGTATGAACAGCGATCTGTTAGTTTCCCTGCACAGTCCCATCCCCCCTTTAGTTAGAACACACACGAGGACACACATTAACCCCTTCACTGCCAGTGACATTTTTACAGTAATCCATGCAATTTTAATCACACTGATCGCTGTATTAAATGCCAATGGTCCCAAAAATGTGTCAAAAATCGTCCGACGTGCCCGCCATAATGTCACGCAAAAAAAATTGTAAAAAAATAAAAAATAAAAAAATAAAAATCGCTGATCACCGCCATTACTAGTAAAAAAATAAATAAAAATAAAAAATAATGAATAAAAATGCCATAAAACTATCCCCTATTTTGTAGACGCAAACCAATCAATATACGCTTATTGCGATTTTTTTTTACCAAAAATATGTAGAAGAATATGTATCGGCCTAAACTGGGGAAAAATAAATTTTTTTGGGGATATTTATTATAGCAAAAAGTAAATAATGTGTTTTCAAAATTGGTGCTCTTTTTTTGTTTATAGCGCAAAAAATAAAAACCGCAGAGGTGATCAAATACCACCAAAAGAAAGCTCTCTTTGTGGGCAAAAAGGAAGCCAATTTTGTTTGGTAGACGCACGTCGCATGACCACGCAATTGTCAGTTAAAGGGTCGCAGTGCTATATTAGAGGGAGAGGACGGGAGGAGGTGTATATAGTAGAAGGGGGCAAAGAAGAAACCAAAAAAAAAATTTTTTTTTTTTTTTTTGGGCGGGCCGGTGACAGGTGAATGCCAGAAGTAAGATTGTGTATCTGGGATAAAACGTATGTATAAAATGTACAACTTGTACTGTTATGAAAAGAATAAATAAAACAAATAAATAAAAAAAGTACTAAATTAAAAGGGTCGCAATGCCGAATTGCAAACAGTGCTCTGGTCTTTTGCCAGCCAAATGGTCCGGGGCTTAAGCGGTTAATGTGAGGTCCACTCCCCTGGACCTGTGTAGCACCCTGCAGGAAAGAACCTTGGTCAGAACAAACACTGCACAGGGCTCCATTACTCAGGGTCCAGCGCCATAAAGCCGTATGTTTGTTCTGACCAAGGTGCTTTCCTGCAGGGATTGCATGCCAGGCATATGGAAAGGGCCAGGGTTTTTTTTTCTTTCTGGTTTTTGGTTCCATAGACTTCAATGGTTTAAAGATGCGTATCGAAAAAAAACGCAAAATGCACCTGCAATATGCAAACTGCAACCTGCACAAGTGTGAATCAGGCCTTACCCTGTGATTTGCCAAATATTGTACCTTCATAAAATGTAACCATATTGCTACACCTAGAGGTGCCTCTCTTCTCTTTTATACTCTGTAGCTCCTGCTTGATGTTGCTTCTAATCCATTTGCCATTTGTAAATGGCCATTTTATGGTTACACAACTTGTCACATTGCTATAATCTTTTTATATGGACTATAAACTGAAAGACCTATGAATAAATGGTTGTGGAACGAATCATCCGAGTTTCCATTATTTCTTATGGGGAAATAGGCTTTGATATACAAGTGCTTTGAATTACAAGCATGTTTCC
This sequence comes from Lithobates sylvaticus, assembly GCA_028564925.1. Classification (NCBI taxonomy): domain Eukaryota; kingdom Metazoa; phylum Chordata; class Amphibia; order Anura; family Ranidae; genus Lithobates; species Lithobates sylvaticus. The sequence continues at coordinate 63,202,915 of CM053035.1, read as the reverse complement.
GGAACAAATTATGCTTGCAATTCAAGGTTTTACTGTACTGCATCTATGCAGGTACTGTTTTGTTTGGTTCACAGACTACTTAGAAATCTGTTCCATATGAAATAATGAACAAATTCAGGAAGGTAGGGTAATGCAAAGTCAGAGGGGGCAGATGAGACAGACAAACTCACCTAGGTCATTAAATTGTGAATACGGATGAATGACATTTTAAAACACAAGAATAGAGCACATTTTTAAAAGGAACCCTATTCTGTGATTCCAGAAATGTCCAAGAATTCCATACTGTTCTCATATTTGTCAGGTGTATTCTTCATTCTCGCTGTCAAGTATTTAATAACTTATTTCATTTGAATGCTGTTAGATTTCTTGTAGCAGTTAAATAGTACACACCTCCTTTTTGGAGCTCTGAAACATCTAAATAGGAGGGAGTCCATATAGGAGGGTAGCTGGTGCAAGGGGCACGTTACATGGTAGAATTTGTTGAACAAGGAGCGCCTGACAAAAAGGCCCAGTTTTGGAGCATCAAGAAGAAATGAGTGGAAAACACTGGATTCAAAATGCGTTTACTCTTGCAGTGTGAAGTGAACCAACTCATGTTAAGCTCTAATATACAAAAGGTATTTTGGATGTGCTTTGAACAAAATTCAAAAGCATCACACCAAAAGGTTTAGAGTTCAATATTTTGATTTCAACACAGTATATCTGAAAGTATTTTGGGGGTTCTAAGGGACCTCCTTTACTAGGGCTACAAACCTACGAACTATACACACCCCAAAATAAATAATGGTATTCCATTTAAAGTGGAAAAAATAAAAATTTACAACATTAATAACTGTTTGAATAGTTTTTATTCTTATATTAAATGGGATGAAAAGATAAAATGCTAAAACAGTGCAAAACACAGTATTAAGATATATTTCTAAAGAAACAAGCAACTTATCCCAATAAACGTGCTACTCAATTTATATACCCAAGGGGATAAGGCTACTCACACAAACAAATGAAATAATATACTCAAACTGCTATTCAAAATGCTTTATGTGTAGAAGAGATAAAATATATAAATCCAGCAGCCTGAAATTTGTGTTGTGGGAGGTTGCTATAAATAGATTAGCAGAAAGATTGACTTGTCAGAGCAGAGCTCTACACATTACTTCCTTTGCCAATGTGGAGTGAGGGTGTGTGCCTTTCCTCCAATAAGCTGTCTTGGCTGGCTTTGATGTGCACTTTCTAAAGAATATATACAGCTGAAGACGGCAGATATACATGTAAAAACATATGTAGGGAGATTTGTTTCATCCCTGTGTATCATCTAAGGCTGTTCACTTCACTGGATATATATGAGGGTTTACAGTGTTACTAACAGTAAAATCTGTCTGTATATGCAGCAAAATATGTGTCTGTAAAAAGGCTGTTTTATCCTGTATGCAATGTCTACCTTGGAAAGAACAGGCAAGGTAGCCAACCTCCACCCGCACATGCTCAGTTGCGCGTTTTATGCTGGAGAGAACAGTGTCTTGTTCTCAGATATAGCCAGGTCAGTTTATTAAGCCGCTGTCTTCTCTCCATTCATTTTCAGTGCAGGCTGCTGAGAAAGAGACCGGGAATCTGTGTCCCAAGTCCCTTTCTCTTTCTCAAAGGGGAGATGTCAGGGGTCTGTTAAGACACCCGATATCTCACCAAAACCTCCCAACAGGGCTGATAGAAAAAAAAAGAATTGCAATAAAATAAAAACAAAACAAAAAAAAACACAGACAGACACTGTCAACCCCCCCCCCCCCCCCCTTAAAAAAAAAAAAAAAGCAAAAAAAAAAAATAAATAAATAAGATTGTAAAAAATAAAAAAAAATACTGGACACATGTGCCAATGTCACGAGATTAAAAAAAAAGTATCGGTAATGGGTATAGGCAAGTACTTGAAAAAAGTATTGGTACCTGTACTCGGTCTTAATAAAGTGGTATCGGGACAACCCTAATACTTACCTGCTCTGTGCAATGGAATGCACAGAGCGATCGTGAAACTCATCTATTCGGGTCCCCCGCTGACACTCCTGGCCCCTCCCCTGTCCAGTGCCCCCATGGAAAGCAGCTTCCCATAAAAGCACTCGTGTGTGCTCACATCGGAGCCCCGCTGCTGCGTCCATTGGACACAAACAGCAGGACTTGGCCCCACCTCCTCATCACTGGCTTTGATTGACAGCACTGGGAGTCATTGGCTCCCAGTGCCCCAGCAAATCCAGCAAAACCCAGAAATGAGCGGAGAGAAGACCTGCATGGCGCTGTATCGAATGAGGACTCAGGTAAGTAAAAGGGGGGGGGGGGTGAGGAAGGGATGCTGACACAAACATTTTTTACCTTAATGCAAGGCATGCATTAAGGTAAAAAATGTTTAGGCTTTACAACCACTTTAAGTCAGACACAACGAGACAATGCAGAGGAGTTGAAAATAAAAACTTAGCCAACAACTGGAAAGTTCAGGGCTGCAGCACTCAGTTTACGCTATGTGACCTGAAGCAACTTTGCTTTGCGTGGGCCTACTTTGGCACTAGACTGCTGCTGTCACAAAATTGGGTCATGTGACCCAAAACTGGAGGAGAACTGTGGAATCCACTATGCTGGTTTAAATGACAGATATATTTTTTTTCTCTCCAGGACCAACCCTCATCAGATTCTGAAATAGCTCTGCATTTTTCTGAAATGTCTTATGCCTTGGGCTTAGGTCCACTTTAAAAAGTCTACAAATATTATAAGTATGCACTATGAAGTTCTGAAATTCCTTGCAAAAGTGAAAAGCAGTATAGAATTGCACACAAAATAACTTACTCTATTGCAGGCAGCAAATAATGTTTCCTCAAGGACTCAAAGTAAGGTCCTAAGTTAGCCGTTCCTTCAATGACAAAGACCACATCTGATACAATGCCCCCATTTCCCTGGGTGGCTGCATCCATCGCTCTTTAACCCCACAACCTACCAGAGACAAAAAAATCATTAGACACTAAAAAGGTGCTGGATAAACAGTTGATTAAGGTTTATTATAGTTCTTAGTAGATACATTTTGTCAGAATCATATAAATCTATCGAGACAAAGCTAAAAATAAAAAAACTTTTAAAAAATTCCAGAAGAGCACTTTTGATCTTATGAAAAAGCAGAATTCACCTAATATAACCAATATTATTTATTCCTTGCAGTACAGGAACTAGTCATTCATACTGCTTGACCTCTCACTCTAAGGGATTTTTCACAGCAGATGTTGCCATGTGTGTTTTAAAGACATCCTGAATGCATCCATAGTAACCCTACGTTCACAACTATGCATTTTTAGTGTGTTGTGCAGTTTGCAGACACGCACTACAGTCTATTTAACATGGTTTTTCTATGGTACATGTTCACATCTTTGCATTTTGCAGCCAGTGTTTTTTTGGAAAGGGTCTGGGACTTTTTCCTGCGCTTTGCATGCAATAGTGTTGTGTTTGTGATGCAATTTTTGGTTTCCCTTTAAAAACACTGTATATATAGCTGGTTGCTAAGGAGCATGCAAAACCTTTGGCCATGGCTGTATACTGTCAAAGCTTTTTTCTTTTTAAATAGACTAGGGCAGGGCTCGACAAACCCCAGGCGCAAGGTCACCACAGCGACCAGAAACCGCGTCTCAGCTCCTGCCGGCCTATCCACTGCTGGCGCTAGGTGCGAGCAACTCCCATCACCCAAGCAGACATCTCTTGTTCTGATGTCCAGAGCCGCTGTTAGAAATCACGGGGCCAGGCTAAATTTTTATATATATATATATATATATATATATATATATATATATATATATATATATATATATATATATATATATATATATATATATATATATATATATATATATATATATATATATATATATATATATATATATATATATATATATGGGAAACTGGTGGCAGCAGCATGTTACATATTCTACCCTAAAAACAGGTGGAATATGTAGCATGTTCCATAAGGTGAACTTATCCTTTAAAACCCATTAATATTCCAAATGTATTACACATATTATAAAGCAGCAGAGATGTCTTATTTTAGAACTTTTTTTTCACAACTAATTAGATGGGATGAGCTCGGGTGTGTTTTCCGACCCTAGTCGGAAACCACCTTAGCTATCCTGGCAGGAAGTTGTCACAGCGCCGCACCAATCAAAATTGGAGCTGAATAGGACAGATGCCAGTGTTTTGATGTCCATGCCCGTTGACTGTTTGTCCACATACACCACGGACTTATGGTGGCTTTATGGGTAGCCAGATGTAAATGGACTTGGGTCCATTTACATTAGGCTAACTCTGATCTGCCACATTTAGGATGCAGTCCTTTTTAATTTTTTTTTTTGGGCCTGAATGGACATGGAGGTAGGTGGGTGTAAAGAGACACACAAGCCCATTTACATTCAAACTCCCTAGACATAAGTGGAGCTTTCAATCAGGTCCACGGGAAAAACTAACAGGCAGACCCAATTGGAAAGCTGGGGTGAAATATTTTTTTAAAGGGGAGTGGTTTGGGAGGGGGGGGGGGGTAATGCAGCTCAGCTGTGTGTTTTTACTAAGTCCACACACCCACCCCCCCCCCCCCCCCCCCAAACACAACTGTAAAGTAGCATGTAACTGTGTGCTTATGATGATCATCATCATCATCATGTTGCTCACAGCACGGTATGTCACATGGCTGTTGGGTGCTGACTTTGTTAAATTATGGCTGTACTGTGTGTTACAGACTATAAAAGACAGCACAGCCATAACAAAGTCTGCATCCAATAGCCATGTGACACAGAGAGCCATAGAGAAATCATCATTACACAGCAGGGTGTCTGAGGACTGCACTTTCCTGAGTTGCCTATGTGACTTGTCAGTGTGTCATCTGGAGGGGACTGCTTGCCTATGTACCGCCACCAGAAGTACTCCTGCTGAACTCTGAGCCTCCTCAATGATCGTTCTCTCCCTTGGGCAGCAGCGCCTGACCTGATGGGGCACAGGAAATTACTATATTCCCTGGCAATCAAGTGGGTGTAGGGCTGTGGGTTATAAAGTCGTATTTTATTTTTTTCTTGTTTGTTTAGCATTACTTACCTCAGGCAACCACTTCCTGTAAACCCAGACTGTAAATGGCACAACCTCAGAGCTCACAAAGAAATGCTGTGTAACAACCAAAGGATTTATGAATTAAAAAGATAGCGGAACCCAAGAACAAAAACCCAATATACTGCAGCTTAGCAGTCCTTGAGCATTCTTTCACAACCTGCTGAGATTCTTTGCGAGTGGCTTTCCCTCTGCACACTGGGGTGCAGAGGGGTTGCTCGCTTGCCACTGCTTGCATTCTCTTTTTTTTTTTTGTTCCCCTCTATCAACTTTACTGCTATCACAACAGCCCTTGTGCTAGCACGAGCCACGGCAGATCCTCTTTATGGAGAGATCAGGGGTATCTAGTGGCTCTAAAGCTGCTCGGATCACTTTTACTAAAAAGAGAATCACTCACTCAATACTAGGATCATTGTTATACTTTCAACCATGATCCCGGTATAACCACCTCAATACGAGGCTATATTATATATATATATATAATATATATATATATATATATATATATATATATATATATATATATATATATATATATATATATATGTGTGTGTGTGTGTGTGTGTGTGTGTGTGTGTGTGTGTGTGTGTGTGTGTGTGTGTGTGTGTGTGTGTGTGTGTACACACACACACACACACACACACACACACACACACACACACACACACACATACATATGGCAGTATTGGTGGTTAAACACAGCATAAAACGCAATACGAATGCATATGCAAGAAAAATGAATGTATTCCAATGAGCTAAGTTTACTTGTTTACAAAGAAAATGGAGGAGAGATAGGTTTGCCTTAAGAGCATATTAAATAAGGGTATTAGCCAATGCATCCCATTGGGTAATACATTTAAAAGAGCGAAAAAAAAGTCCTGGATGGCTTAACTCCAGTATAAAAATGCATACAAAAGGAGAAGACCTTCAAAAAATACAAGGTTGAGGGATCATCATCAGCATTCAGACTTTATAAAGAATGCAACAAGAAATGTAAGGGTGCAATAAGGATGGCTAAGATAGAACATGAAAGACAAATAGCGGAGGAGAGTAAAAAAAATCCCAAGAAATTCTTTAATTATGTAAACAGTAAAAAAGGAGGACAGACCATATTGGCCCCATAAACAATGAGGAAGGACATCTGGTTATAAACGTATGGGGGGATGGCGAAGGTATTGAATTTATTCTTCTCCTCAGTCTTCACAAGGGAATCGGGGGGGGGGGGGGGGGCTTCAGTAACCAAAACTGCAGTGTTTATCCTCATGACACATCACAGGAAGCACCTCCTTGGTTAACAGAGGACAGAATTAAAATTAGACTTGGGAAACTTAACATTAATAAATCACCGGGACTAGATTGCTTGCACCCGAGGGTACTTAGGGAACTCAGTCAAGTAATTGCCAGACCATTGTTCCTAATTTTTACTGACAGTCTACTGACTGGAATGGTACCAGCTGATTGGAGAAAAGCTAATGTAGCACCAATATTTAAAAAGGGCCCAAAATACATCCCTGGGAATTACAGACCAGTTAGCCTAACATCAATAGTATGTAAACTCATGGAGGGGATGATAAGGGACTATATACAAGATTTTAGTAATGAGAACTGTATCATTAGCAGTAATCAGCATGGATTCATGAAGAATCGTTCTTGCCAAACCAATCTACTAACCTTCTATGAGGAGGTGAGTTGCCAGCTAGATAAAGGAAGGCCCGTAGACGTGGTGTATCTGAATTTTGCAAAAGCATTTGACACAGTTTCCCATAAACGTTTACTGTACAAAATAAGGTCCGTTGGCATGGACCATGGGGTGAGTACATGGATTAAAAAATGGCTACAAGGGCGAGTTCAGAGGTTCGTGATAAATGGGGAGTACTCTGAATGATCAAGGGTGGGTAATGGGGTCTCCCAGGGTTCTGTGCTGGGACCAATCCTATTTAATTTGTTCATGAACGACCTGGAGGATGGGGTAAACAGTTCAATCTCTGTATTTGCAGACGATACCAAGCTAAGCAGGGCAATAACTTCTCCACAGGATGCGGAAACCTTGCAAAAAGATATGAACAAATTAATGGGGTGGGCAACTACATGGCAAATGAGGTTCAATGTAGAAAAATGTAAAATAATGCATTTGGGTGGCAAAAATATGAATGCAATCTATACACTGGGGGGGGGGGGGGCCTCTGGAGGAATCTAGGATGTTAAAAGGACATAGTAGATGATAGGCTCAGCAATGGCATGCAATGCCAAGCTGCTACTAACAAAGCAAACAGAATATTGGCATGTATTAAAAAGGGGATCAACTCCAGAGATAAAACAATAATTCTCCCGCTCTACAAGACTCTGGTCCGGCCGTACCTAGAGTTTGCTGTCAAGTTCTGGGCACCAGTCCTCAGGAAGGACGTACTGGAAATGGAGCGAGTACAAAGAAGGGCAACTAAGCTAATAAAGGGTCTGGAGGATATTAGTTATGAGGAAAGGTTGCGAGCACTGAACTTATTCTCTCTGGAGAAGAGACGCTTGAGAGGGGGATGTGATTTCAATATACAAATACCATACTGGTGACCCCACAATAGGAATAAAACTTTTTGGCAGAAGGGAGTTTAACAAGACTCGTGGCCACTCATTAAAATTAGAAGAAAAGAGGTTTAACCTTAAACTACGTAGAGGGTTCTTTACTATAAGGCCCCTTTCACACTGGGGCGGGAGCCACGGCGACGGTGAAGCAGCGCCATATTTAGCGCTGCTTTACCGTCATTTTTTGCCGCGGTATTCGGCCGCTCGCGGGGCGGTTTTACCCCCCGCGAGTGGCCGAAAAAGGGTTAAAAATCCCCCGCAAAGCGTCACCGTAGCGGCGCAATTACCGCGGTGTCCGATTGAAATCAATGAGTAGGAGCGGTAAATACACCGATCCTATACCGCTCCAAAGATGCTGCTAGCAGGACTTTTTTTACCATCCTGCTAGCGCACCGCTCCAGTGTGAAAGCCCGCCGGCTTTCACACTGGAGTGAATGGGGCCGGTTTCTTCAGGCGGTGTACAGGCGCTATTTTTAGCGCTGTACCGCCTGAAAACCGCCCCAGTGTGAAAGGGGACTAAGAGCGGCAAGGATGTGAAATTCCCTTCCACAGGCGATAGTCTCAGTGGGCGGCATTGATAGTTTCAAGAAACTATTAAATAAGCACCTGAACGACCGCAACATACAGGGATATACAGTGTAATACTGACATATAATCACACACACATTAAAATTTTTACAAAAAAAAGGGGGGGGGGGCACAAATGCACTGAAAACACAAACCAAACGCACATGCAGAAACACACAGTAAACACAGGGATTGTGGTGTAAACAAGACAACATAAGGGAAATTCACACTGCAAAGCAGAGCAACCAGAGTGATTTACCGCTCCGGCTGCAGTAGGGGGGCAGTGTGGTGCACGATTCAGCTCATACCACAGCTCCCCCCCCCTTTTTTTTTTCTGTTCTGAATCAACTTGATGCGAAGTATACAAAACGTACACTTTATTCACTGCAAAGTAGGGCGCTGCGCAACCTTGCATTGCAGTGCGATCTGGCATGGTGCGGTACGATAAAATGCACCATGTCTACATTTTACCACAGCAAACCACTAGGTTGTGTTGCAGTGTGAATGGGACACACAGGGAACAACTGTTTTCTGTGTGACCCTGTAGTGACAGACCATTTACAATGCAGTAAAACGTCTGTCACCACACATTGTGTAAATCAGCTCTAAATGGATGTTTTACACTACCATGCAGTGTGTGAGCATACAAAACACTGCTCTGTATCCCATCCGGTACTAACCCGCCCTGCGGTCACACTACAATGGGGGGGGGGGTTACCATAGCTCTGCAATATACAAGGTGTCAAGACCTCAGGACTAGAAAGGATCTATAGCAGTCAGCACAGACCTCTGCGGCCTATCACTTCCAAATACACTACAAGCACCAGAAAGAGTAATTTACCTGGTAAGACGCGCTGAGACTTGTAGTTCCCCAGCACAGCTACACAGAGACGTCTTTGTAGAATTTCTCTTTATTCATTCTCTATCCGGTACCTGAATGTTGCCCGCTCACGCTTCACACCTCCAGAGAAGCAACACAGCGGCGCAGGACAATTAGCCGAGCGCCGTCTTCAAAACAGAGTGGAGAACAGTGCAAACTTCTGTGATCGTTTACTGATGCCTGGCTCCCGTTGCCGTCTTCTTGGACAACGGCGCTCTTGCTGGTGGGAGGAGAGTATGACACTAACGCTAGATGTCAGCTCCAAGAGGATCTGGCTGCAGAGTGGAGCTCCACCGATGACAGGAAGCATGTGGCCTCCACTCCACTCCATTTTTTTTTTTACTGAACTTTATTGAGAATCTTTGCAGCTGGAGCTCCGCTGTCACAGGAAACATGTGGCCTCAACTTCACCTTTTTTATTTTTAAATGAACTGGTAATGTAACAAACAACAAATAGATGATACTACAGGAAGTGGACGTCACTTGATTGCTGTAGTGTACATAATTTCTGTGTAGAGTGGCGCTCCAGTAACTGCAGATACTAAGCCATTCTGTTGGGATTTGCAAGATATTTTTGGTAGGTTTTGTACTTTCTGTTAAAGTGCTGTCATTAACTACTTGCTGCCGTGCCACTGTCAAATGATGGCGGGACAGCACCGCTCTCGTTATGGGATGCCAGAACAGCCGCTCTCACACGAGCGTGCCGTGTTGCTAGGACATGGCTTGACCCCGATCTCTGTAAAGAACAGCGCCCGCGGCTGTTTAACCATGTGATTGGCTGTGTCCAATCACAGCCGGTCACATGTAAACATGGAGATGCCGGTAATCGGCACTCCTTGCCTCACACTGACAGAGTGTGTGTTGAGGAGAGCCGATCAGTGGCATCTCCTCGCAGGGATTAACAAAACATGTAATCAGGGCACTGATCATCAGTGCCCTGATTACAATATAGCGCCAACATGTCACCAATCAGTGCCAGCAATTAGTGCCCACAAGTACCACCAATCAGTGCCCATTGGTGATGTCAGTCAGTGCTGGCTATCTGTGCCGCCTATCAATGCTGTCCATCAGTGCCACCCATAAATGCCCATCAGTGCCCATAAATGCAGCATATTAGTGCCTCCTTATGAGTGCCACCTAATCAGTACCCATAAGTGCCGCCTCATCAATGCCCACCATTTCAGCCTATTAGTGCCGTCTCATCAGCACACATCAGTGAAGGAGAAAAATGACTTATTTACAATATTTACTGATAGAAACTAAGTAAAAAATATTTTTTTTCAAAATTTTGGGTCTTTTTTTTGTTGTAAAAAATTAAAAACCCAGCAGTAATTAAATACCACCAAAAGAAAGCTATATTTGTGTGAAGAAAATGCTAAACATTTCATTTGGGTACAGTGTAGCATGACCACGCAATTGTCATTCAAAGTGCAACAGTGTTGAAAGCTGAAAAATGGCCTGGGCATGAAGGGGGGGTAAGTGCCCTGTAAAAAATATGGATCCTGCTCCTGTAACCACTTGACCACTGGGCACTTAAACCCCCTTAATAACCAGACCAATTTTCAGCTTTCGGTGCGCTCACATTTTGAATGACAATTACAGTCATACAACACTGTACCTATTTGAAATTTTTGTCCTTTTTTTCACAAAAATAGAGCTTTTTCTTGGTGGTATCTAATCACCGCAGTTTTTTTTTTTTTTTTTTTTTTGCGCTATAAAAGAAAAAAGACAGAAAATTCCATAAAAAAATGAATTTTTCTTCGTTTGTGTTATAAAATTTTGCAAATTAGTAATTTTTTCTTCATATATTTTGGCCAAAATTTATACCCCTACATATCTTTGGTAAAAATAACCCAAATTGGTGTATATTATTTAGTCTTTGTGAAAGTTAAAGAGTCCACAAGCTATGGTGCCAATCTCTAAAAATTGATCACACCTGAAGTACTGACGGCCTATCTCATTTCTTGAGACCCTAAGAGCCGGTTCACACCAGGGCGACTCAGGATCCGACTTCAGGTCGCCCCGAGATACCCCAAGTCGTGCTGTAATGTTAGTCTATGGAGCTGTCTCAATGTACACTACAGAAGTCGCTCCGACTTCAAAAAAGTTTCCTGTACTACTTCCAAACGACTTCTAGGCGACTTGTACCCATTGATTTCAATGGAAGTCGCCCCGAAGTTGGATCTCCATCTATATTGAAGCGACAATGTCACCTGGAGGGGGAACTCCACGCCAAATCTTAAATAAAAAAACGGCATGGGTTCCCCCTCCAGGGGCATACCAGGCCCTTAGGTATGGTATGGATTTTAAGGGGAACCCCCTAGGCCGAAAAAACGGCGTGGGGTCCCCCCAAAATCCATACCAGGCCCTTATCCGACCCTTATCCGAGCATGCAGCCTGGCCGGCCAGGAAAGGGGGTGGGGACGAGAGAGCGCCCCCCTCCTGAACCGTACCAGGCCGCATGCCCTCAACATGGGAGGTGGGTGCTTTGGGGAAGGGGGGCGCCCCCACCCCAAAGCACCTTGTCCCCATGTTGATGAGGACAAGGGCCTCTTCCCGACAACCCTGGCTGTTGGTTGTCGGGGTCTGCGGGCGGGGGGCTTATCGGAATCTGGGAGCCCCCTTTAATAAGGGGGCCCCAGATCCTGGCCCCCCACCCTATGTGAATGAGTATGGGGTACATCGTACCCCTACCCATTCACCTAGGGAAAAAGAGCGTCAATAAAAAAAACACAACACAGGTTTTTAAAGTAATTTATTAATCAGCTCCGGGGGTCTTCTTCTGACTTCGGGGGCCTTCTTCCGACTTCTCCTCTCTGTTCGGCCTCTTCTCCCTCTCTCCGGAATCGTCTCCCGCTCTTCTGCCGGCTCCTCCGCTATCTTCTTGCAGCTCTTTTACCAGCGGAGGAGCCCGGTCTCCTCCGTCCCTCTTCTCTCTTCTTTCTTCGTCCGTTGTTGACACGACACGCTCTTCCGCTGTAATGCCGTGTGAGCGATGCACGATGACTTATATAGGAATGGGGCGGGGTCCCCGGGTGATGTCACACGGTGGACCCGCCCCGTATGACGTCACAGGCCCAGCATGCCTCTGGATCTGACGTCATAAGGGGAGGGTCCACCGTGGGACATCACCTGGTGACCCCGCCCGATTCCTATATAATTCATCGCGCAGCGCTCACACGGCATTACAGCGGGAGAGAGCGGCGTGTCAACAACGAAAGAAGAAATAAGAAAGAAAAAAGAAGAGGGAAGGAGGACGGAGGAGACCGGGCTCCTCCGCTGGTAAAAGAGCTGCAAGAAGATAGCGGAGGAGCCGGCAGAAGAGCGGGAGACGACGCCGGAGAGCGGGAGAAGAGGCCGGACACCGGGAGAAGAGGCCGAACAGAGCGGAGAAGTCGGAAGAAGGCCCCCGAAGTCGGAAGAAGACCCCCGGAGCCGATTAATAATACCCCATACTCATTCACATAGGGTGGGGGCCGGGATCTGGGGCCCCCTTATTAAAGGGGGCTCCCGGATTCCGATAAGCCCCCCGCCCGCAGACCCCGACAATCAACGGCCAGGGTTGTCGGGAAGAGGCCCTTGTCCTCATCAACATGGGGACAAGGTGCTTTGGGGTGGGGGGGCCGCAGGGCGCCCCCCTTCCCCTAAACAGCCACCCCCATGTTGAGGGCATGCAGCCTGGTACGGTTCAGGAGGGGGGGGGGGGGCGCTCGCTTGTCCCCACCCCCTTTCCTGACCGGCCAGGCTGCATGCTCGGATAATGGTCTGGTATGGATTTTGGGGGGACCCCCGCGCCGTTTTTTCGGCCTAGGGGTTTCCCCTTAAAATCCATACCAGACCCATGCCTGTTTTTTATTTAAAATTTGGCGTGGAGTTCCCCCTCGAGAGCTGATTATTCTCTGATTGGCCACGCTGTCGCGCTGTTATTCATACTCAAGTCGTGTCCAAGTTGCCTCCAAAAGTCGCGCTGGAAGTCGTGTTGCCCCAGTGTGAACCGGCTCTAACAAGCCAGGAAAGTACAAATACCCCCCAAATGACCCCTTTTTGGAAAGTAGACATTCCAAGGTATTTAGTAAGATGCATGGTGAGTTTTTTAAAGTTGTAATTTTTTCCCACAATTCTTTGCAAAATCAAGATTTTCTTTTCTTTTTTCTTTTTTTTCACAAAATTGTTATATTAGCAGGTTATTTCCCACACACAGCATATGCATAGCACAAATTACACCCCGAAACACATTTTACTACTGCTCCTGAGTATGGAGATACCACATGTGTGAGACTTTTACACAGCGTGGTCACATACAGAGGCCCAACATGCAGGGATCACCATCAGGCATTCTTGGAGCATAAATTACACATATAATTTCTTGACTACCTCTTACACTTTTAAAGGCCCTGGAGAACCAGGACAATGGAAACGGCCCAAAAATGACCCCATTTTGGAAAGAAAACAACCCAATGTATAATCTATGAGGCATATCAAGTCTTTTGAACATGTCATTTTTTTCTACAAGTTTTTGGAAAATGTGTAAAGAAAATTAAACCACATTTTTTTTTTTTTTACACAAAGTTGTCCATTTACACAATATTTCGAACACATAACATGTACATGGCGAAAATGACACCCCAAAATAGATTCTCCTACTCATCCCGAGTACGGAAATACCACATGTGTGAGACTTTTCCACAGCGTGACCACATACAGAGGACCAACATGCAGGGAGCGCCGTCAGGTGTTCTAGGGACATAAGTTTCAAATCTAATTTGACTACCTATTACACTTTTGTGAGGCACTGTAGTGGCATGGATGAGCATGAATGGGGATAGATGAGCATGAATGGAGATGGATGAGCCGTGGATGGGGATGGCTGAGCATGAATGAGTATGGATGGGTAAGGCTGAGTATGGATGGGTATAGATGGGATGGCTGGGTACGGCTGAGTATGGCTGGGTATGACTGAGTACGATTGAGTATAGCTGAGTATGGCTGGGTAAAGCTGAGTATGGCTGGGTATAGCTGGCTATGGCTAATTATGGATGGGGTGGATGGGATAGCTGAGCATGGATGGATGAGTATTGCTTAGGATGGATGGATGAGTATGCCGAGTATGGATGAGGATGGATGGATGGGTATGCAGAGTATAGATGGATGGGTATGCAGAGTATGGATGGATGGGTATGCAGAGTATGGCTGGGTATGCAGAGTATGGACGGGTATGCAGAGTATGGACGGGTATGCAGAGCATGCAGAGTATGGGACGGGTATGCAGAGTATGGGACGGGTATGCAGAGCATTCAGAGTATGGACGGGTATGCAGAGCATGCCGAGTATGGCTGGGCATGCAGAGTATGGACGGATATGCATAGTATGGACAGGCATGCAGAGCATGCAGAGTATGGACGGGTATGCAGAGCATGCAGAGCATGGACGGGTATGCAGAGCATGGACGGGTATGCAGAGCATGGACGGGTATGCAGAGTATGGACGGGTATGCAGAGTATGGCTGCGTATGCAGAGTATGGACAGGTATGCAGAGCATGCAGAGTATGGACAGGTATGCAGAGTATGGACGGGTATGCAGAGCATGCAGAGTATGGACGGGTATGCAGAGTATGGACGGGTATGCAGAGTATGGACGGGTATGCAGAGTATGGACGGGTATGCAGAGTATGGACGGGTATGCAGAGCATGGATGGGTATGAAGAGCATGGACGGGTATGCAGAGCATGGACGGGTATGCAGAACATGGACGGGTATGCAGAGTATGGACAGGTATGCAAAGCATGCAGAGTATGACTGGGTATGCAGAGCATGGCTGGGTATGCAGAGTATGGACGGGTATGCAGAGCATGCAGAGTATGGACGGGTATGCAGAGCATGCAGAGTATGGCTGGGATTAGTGCGCAGGGATGGATGGATCTCTCACTGAGCAGGCTGTGGGCACTACACATGCAGCCCACAGAGCTGCTGCCACCGATCTCTCCCCTCTCCACTAACACTGGACGGAGAGGGGAGGGAGGAACCGGAAATCACGACGGTTTGTTGACATGTGATCACGCCATCATTTGACGGCGCGATCACGTGGTAAACGACCGCAATCAGCGGCCGTTCACCGTGATCCGTGATGCGCCGGGTCCTCTGGACCTGGCAGTCACGGAAGTTCTCGGATGCGCGCCCCAGGGGGCGCGTGAGATCGGAAATTCTTGGAGGACATCGCTGTATGCCCTCCCAGAGTTAACAAATTAACTGGTTAAAGCATTTTATACAGCACAGTGCTTGTGCTTTATAATTTGGCACCCTGTAACACCTATAATACCTGACTGACCCTGCCTGGCTATCCCCTTTGCAAACACACCACGATAATCATGGCTGCTGAGCCCCTGACATCATGGTCTGTTTGTGTGCCTCCGTCATCCACAGCCTGCTATCCTGTGTCAGTCTCCTCTGTCCCCCTCCTCCCCCCTCCCCTCTCTGTGTGTCACCTAGTGAGGGTGCTAGTTGCTAAGCTAGTAGGAGCGACAGAGCGTGGGTGTGTAATTCAGAATTTTTTTTTTTTAATTCTGCACTGACTGTCTTTGAAATTGCCCCAGCCCCTGTTCAAATACAATCCGGGGACAAATCCGGGGACAGACTTGGTCCGGGGACAGTGTCCTCAATCCGGGGACTGTCCCCGGAAACCGGGGATGTCTGGTCACCCTAGGTACAGCGCCCCACAGTGGATTTCTCGGAGATTACACCTACAGCTTTTCATCGAAGATCTAGTAAGTGTCATTATCAGTAATGTCAGCTTACAGGGAGATCGGGTCCAGTGTCGGGATGTGGGGGGCAGGTCAGGGGGCGGTAAAATCTGGATCCAATAGCTGTCTGTCCCTCCAGCAGGAAAACGAAAACTTCCACCCTGCGCCCCATAGAAGAGGAAGCTGCAGAGATGGGGAAGGGATCCCGGTGGGCGGGCTGCAGAGGAGGGGCAGGATGGAGATAGTGGGCGGTGCGGAGAAAGCCCAGAGGGGAGGAGACTTTGGGAACCAATGAGAGAACTCGGGGGAGGGGTCAGCAGCACCGCTGACACATAGGCCCCATGTGTGACTTGTTTCCCTTCTGGCCCCGCCTTGTGTCAATGAGAAGAGCGACGCTGAAGCCCCTCCTACACTGCTATATGCATAGTCCCGCCCCCCAGCAGGAGCTCTGGTCTGCTGCTCTGTCACTCAGCTCTGCACTCGCCTTCTCTCCAAGTCCAAAACTGTGTGAGAAGTCCAATGTGCGGCTTGGAGAATGAAATGTGTGCTGGAGGAAGAGTGGGAGGAGTCAGTGCCCCCTCTGGTCACATTTGTACACTGAACCCAAATTACCATCAATAGGGAATATGTGCAGGAGAGAGAGAACAGCCATGTAAGACGTGTGTAGTAAAGAGAGTACAGCAATGTAACGTGTGCAGCTGGAGTACAGCAATGTAACGTGTGCAGTAAAGGGTACAGCAATGTAACGTGTACAGTAGAGAGTACAGCAATGTAACACGTGTGTAGTAAAGAGAGTACAGCAATGTAACATGTGCAGTAGAGAGTACAGCAATGTAACATGTGCAGTAGAGAGTACAGCAATGTAACATGTGTAGTAGAGAGTACAGCAATGTAACGTGTGCAGTAGAGAGTACAGTAATGTAACACGTGTGTAGTAAAGAGTACAGCAATGTAACACGTGTGTAGTAGAGAGTACAGCAATGTAACGTGTGCAGATGGAGTACAACAATGTAACGTGTGCAGTAGAGAGTACAGCAATGTAACGTGTGCAGTAGAGAGTACAGCAATGTAACGTGTGCAGTAGAGAGTACAGCAATGTAACGTGTGCAGTAGAGAGTACAGTAATGTAACACGTGTGTAGTAAAGAGTACAGCAATGTAACACGTGTGTAGTAAAGAGTACAGCAATGTAACACGTGTGTAGTAGAGAGTACAGCAATGTAACACGTGTGTAGTAGAGAGTAGGGATGGGCCCGGTGCTCGATGCGAACCCATGTTCGCATTGAGCACCGGGCGTTCGCTCGCTCGGCGAGCCCAGAACTATTTTGGCCGCTCGCATCACATTCGTGTGATGCGAGCGGCCCCGCAATGCATTGCGGCCGGCGCAGTGCATTGCTGGCTGATGATTGGCCAAGCATGCACTGTGACCCAGCATGCTTGGCCAATCACAGCGCCGGAAAAACTCGGAGAGCCATAATTGGCTACAGGCAGGACGCCTGTAGCCAATTACAGCTCAGGGGCTTTAGTACACGCCCCACCATTTAAAAGGCCGCCACGCCGTCGGCGCCGGTCACATGAGTTCCGGCTTTAGGAGAGATCAGGCTGATTCTGTGTCTTTGCTAGATTCATTCATATAGAAAGATTTGCTCTACTTTGCTAAACCATTGGCTATTTATTTGCTAAACCATTGCTACCTGTCATTGATCGTCCATTGCTGCTGGTTAGTGTGTTTTTAGCTGCTGCTGGGGATTAGTCTGGTGCGTGTTTTACTGTTAGTACAGTATTTCAGTAGTACCAACCGCAGTGCTGTTAGCACAGCATTGCACCCCAAAAGCACCCATAGGACTTCTAGTGTGTTAGTGGCAGCAAACAGAGCTCCTATATTTTCTTCCCAGAAGCACCCATAGGACTTGTACTGTGTTAGTGGCATCACACAGAGTTCCTATATTTTCTTCCCAGAAGCACCCATAGGACTTGTACTGTGTTAGTGGCATCACACAGAGTTCCTATATTTTCTTCCCAGAAGCACCCATAGGACTTGCACTGTGTTAGTGGCATCACGCAGAGTTCCTATATTTTCTTCCCAGAAGCACCCATAGGACTTCTAGTGTGTTAGTGGCATCACACAGAGTTCCTATATTTTCTTCCCAGAAGCACCCATAGGACTTGTACTGTGTTAGTGGCATCACACAGAGTTCCTATATTTTCTTCCCAGAAGCACCCATAGGACTTGTACTGTGTTAGTGTCATCACACAGAGTTCCTATATTTTCTTCCCAGAAGCACCCATAGGACTTGTACTGTGTTAGTGGCATCACACAGAGTTCCTATATTTTCTTCCCAGAAGCACCCATAGGACTTGTACTGTGTTAGTGGCATCACACAGAGTTCCTATATTTTCTTCCCAGAAGCACCCATAGGACTTGTACTGTGTTAGTGGCATCACACAGAGTTCCTATATTTTCTTCCCAGAAGCACCCATAGGACTTCTAGTGTGTTAGTGGCATCACACAGAGTTCCTATATTTTCTTCCCAGAAGCACCCATAGGACTTGTACTGTGTTAGTGGCATCACACAGAGTTCCTATATTTTCTTCCCAGAAGCACCCATAGGACTTGTACTGTGTTAGTGGCATCACACAGAGTTCCTATATTTTCTTCCCAGAAGCACCCATAGGACTTCTAGTGTGTTAGTGGCATCACACAGAGTTCCTATATTTTCTTCCCAGAAGCACCCATAGGACTTCTAGTGTGTTAGTGGCATCACACAGAGTTCCTATATTTTCTTCCCAGAAGCACCCATAGGACTTGTACTGTGTTAGTGGCATCACACAGAGTTCCTATATTTTCTTCCCAGAAGCACCCATAGGACTTGTACTGTGTTAGTGGCATCACACAGAGTTCCTATATTTTCTTCCCAGAAGCACCCATAGGACTTGTACTGTGTTAGTGGCATCACACAGAGTTCCTATATTTTCTTCCCAGAAGCACCCATAGGACTTCTAGTGTGTTAGTGGCATCACACAGAGTTCCTATATTTTCTTCCCAGAAGCACCCATAGGACTTCTAGTGTGTTAGTGGCATCACACAGAGTTCCTATATTTTCTTCCCAGAAGCACCCATAGGACTTGTACTGTGTTAGTGGCATCACACAGAGTTCCTATATTTTCTTCCCAGAAGCACCCATAGGACTTCTAGTGTGTTAGTGGCATCACACAGAGTTCCTATATTTTCTTCCCAGAAGCACCCATAGGACTTGTACTGTGTTAGTGGCATCACACAGAGTTCCTATATTTTCTTCCCAGAAGCACCCATAGGACTTGTACTGTGTTAGTGGCATCACACAGAGTTCCTATATTTTCTTCCCAGAAGCACCCATAGGACTTGTACTGTGTTAGTGGCATCACACAGAGTTCCTATATTTTCTTCCCAGAAGCACCCATAGGACTTCTAGTGTGTTAGTGGCATCACACAGAGTTCCTATATTTTCTTCCCAGAAGCACCCATAGGACTTCTAGTGTGTTAGTGGCATCACACAGAGTTCCTATATTTTCTTCCCAGAAGCACCCATAGGACTTGTACTGTGTTAGTGGCATCACACAGAGTTCCTATATTTTCTTCCCAGAAGCACCCATAGGACTTGTACTGTGTTAGTGGCATCACACAGAGTTCCTATATTTTCTTCCCAGAAGCACCCATAGGACTTCTAGTGTGTTAGTGGCATCACACAGAGTTCCTATATTTTCTTCCCAGAAGCACCCATAGGACTTCTAGTGTGTTAGTGGCATCACACAGAGTTCCTATATTTTCTTCCCAGAAGCACCCATAGGACTTGTACTGTGTTAGTGGCATCACACAGAGTTCCTATATTTTCTTCCCAGAAGCACCCATAGGACTTCTAGTGTGTTAGTGGCATCACACAGAGTTCCTATATTTTCTTCCCAGAAGCACCCATAGGACTTCTAGTGTGTTAGTGGCATCACACAGAGTTCCTATATTTTCTTCCCAGAAGCACCCATAGGACTTCTAGTGTGTTAGTGGCATCACACAGAGTTCCTATATTTTCTTCCCAGAAGCACCCATAGGACTTGTACTGTGTTAGTGGCATCACACAGAGTTCCTATATTTTCTTCCCAGAAGCACCCATAGGACTTCTAGTGTGTTAGTGGCATCACACAGAGTTCCTATATTTTCTTCCCAGAAGCACCCATAGGACTTGTACTGTGTTAGTGGCATCACACAGAGTTCCTATATTTTCTTCCCAGAAGCACCCATAGGACTTGTACTGTGTTAGTGGCATCACACAGAGTTCCTATATTTTCTTCCCAGAAGCACCCATAGGACTTGTACTGTGTTAGTGGCATCACAAAGAGTTCCTATATTTTCTTCCCAGAAGCACCCATAGGACTTGTACTGTGTTAGTGGCATCACACAGAGTTCCTATATTTTCTTCCCAGAAGCACCCATAGGACTTGTACTGTGTTAGTGGCATCACACAGAGTTCCTATATTTTCTTCCCAGAAGCACCCATAGGACTTGTACTGTGTTAGTGGCATCACACAGAGTTCCTATATTTTCTTCCCAGAAGCACCCATAGGACTTCTAGTGTGTTAGTGGCATCACACAGAGTTCCTATATTTTCTTCCCAGAAGCACCCATAGGACTTGTACTGTGTTAGTGGCATCACACAGAGTTCCTATATTTTCTTCCCAGAAGCACCCATAGGACTTGTACTGTGTTAGTGGCATCACACAGAGTTCCTATATTTTCTTCCCAGAAGCACCCATAGGACTTGTACTGTGTTAGTGGCATCACACAGAGTTCCTATATTTTCTTCCCAGAAGCACCCATAGGACTTGTACTGTGTTAGTGGCATCACACAGAGTTCCTATATTTTCTTCCCAGAAGCACCCATAGGACTTGTACTGTGTTAGTGGCATCACACAGAGTTCCTATATTTTCTTCCCAGAAGCACCCATAGGACTTCTAGTGTGTTAGTGGCATCACACAGAGCTCCTATATTTTCTTTGCAGAAGCACCCATAGGACTTCTAGTGTGTTAGTGGCATCACACAGAGCTCCTATATTTTCTTCTCAGCAGCACCCACGGGACTTCTAGTGTGTTAGTGGCATCACACAGAGCTCCTATATTTTCTTCTCAGCAGCACCCACAGGACGTCTAGTGTGTTAGTGGCATCACACAGAGCTCCTATATTTTCTTTGCAGAAGCACCCACAGGACTTCTAGTGTGTTAGTGGCATCACACAGAGCTCCTATATTTTCTTCTCAGCAGCACCCACAGGACTTCTAGTGTGTTAGTGGCATCACAAAGAGCTCCTATATTTTCTTCTCAGCAGCACCCACAGGACTTCTAGTGTGTTAGTGGCATCACACAGAGCTCCTATATTTTCTTTGCAGAAGCACCCATAGGACTTCTAGTGTGTTAGTGGCATCACACAGAGCTCCTATATTTTCTTCTCAGCAGCACCCACAGGACTTCTAGTGTGTTAGTGGCATCACACAGAGCTCCTATATTTTCTTTGCAGAAGCACCCATAGGACTTCTAGTGTGTTAGTGGCATCACACAGAGCTCCTATATTTTCTTCTCAGCAGCACCCACAGGACTTCTAGTGTGTTAGTGGCATCACACAGAGCTCCTATATTTTCTTTGCAGAAGCACCCATAGGACTTCTAGTGTGTTAGTAGCATCACACAGAGCTCCTATATTTTCTTCTCAGCAGCACCCACAGGACTACCGACTACAATGGCTGGAAGACCGCCAAGGGGAGGCAGAGCGTGCAGAGGCAAGAACACAGGGCAGGCAGGCTCTGTTTCTAGTGGACGTGGACGTGGTCGTGCATCGTCATCAGCACGTGGCCATGGGACACGCGCGTCTTTGTTTTCGGCAGCTGGACATGTGGAGCCGCATCATGCTGAAGGCTTGGTAGAATGGATGACCAAGCCCTCCTCATCCTCCTCATCCTTTCTCACCCAGGCTCAGGGTACTGGCAGAGCAGCTGCCAACGCGTACTCAATGGCATCATCAGCCACCCCTTCCCTAGACCCACCATGTCCTCCTGAGGAGTCCCCCGAACTCTTTGAGTACAGTGTTGGGTACATGCTCCAGGAGGATGCCCAACGATTCGAAGTCTCGGATGATGATACCCAGCTTGAGGAAGTCAGTAGTGTGCGCGCAGAGAGAGGGGATGCTGAAGGACAGCAATCTGGCAGTACTGTTCCACCAGCTGCAGCTTACTGCCAGGTTTGCTCTAGTGGTGAAGAGGAAGGGGATGATGAGGTCACTGACTCCACGTGGGTGCCTGAAGGGAGAGAGGATGAGGAGGAGGATGAGGAGGAGGAGGATGCGGCGTCACATGTCCAACGAGGCAGGATGCCCCCTGGAGGCCAACTAGAGGCCAGCACAGCAACTGTACAACACCGCAGAGCTCCGCCTGTGCAGGGCGCTGCCTCTGCACGTTATCAGAAAAGTTCTTTGGTGTGGGCCTTTTTTGAGACGAGTGCATCAGATCGCACCACTGCTATTTGCAATATTTGTCTCAAGCGTATCTCGCGTGGCCAAAACATCAGCCGCTTGGGCACCACAAGCATGAGCAGACATATGTCGACCTGCCATGCAGCTCGTTGGCAAGCACACATAAAAGACCCACACCAAAGAACTAAGCGGACCTCTCCTTGCTCCTCATCAGCTGTGATCTCCATCCCCACTACATCTTCAGTCCTCTCTGAAAGCTGCTCTGAGAGGACTGAAGGTGTAGAATTAGGTGTGTCACAACCAAGTACTTGCAGTAGACGTCCGATTGTAGCAGGCAAATTTCCCTGCCCCAGCTGCTGGACCGTCGAAAGAAGTACACTCCCAGCCATCCACATGCCCAGCGGTTGAATGCTAGCTTGGCTAAATTGCTAGCACTTCAACTGCTGTCTTTTCAGTTGGTAGACTCGGCCCCCTTCCGTGAGTTTGTTCAATGTGCGGTTCCTCAGTGGCAGGTTCCCAAACGCCACGGAAGGCGATTCCGTCTCTCTACCGGCATGTGGAAGGCAATGTCCATGCCTCGCTGGACAGGGCGGTCAGCGGTAAGGTGCATATTACCGCTGACTCATGGTCCAGCAGGCATGGACAGGGACGTTACCTTTCTTTCACGGCCCATTGGGTCACCTATTGGCAGCTGGGAGGGATGCAGGACAAGGTGCAGTAGTGTTGGAGGTTGTTCCGCCACCACGCCTCCAAAATGCTACTACTGCTAGTGACACACCTCTCTCCTCTACCCCCTCCTCTTCTTCTTCCTCCAGCATCCTAGGGGCTACGCAAGTACGCAGGCAAAAAGATGCCATGCCGCTTGCGCTGGTGTGTTTGGGGGACAGGAGCCACACTGGGCCAGAGGTTCCTAGACCATTAATACCGAAAAGGAGTCCCTTCACCCTGCTGTAGCATCTAGCTCGCAGGTGGAGGCTCCTAGACCATTAACACCGAAAAGGAGTCCCTTCACCCTGCTGTAGCCTCTTGCTCGCGGGTGGAGACTCCTAGACCATTAACACCGAAAAGGAGTCCCTTCACTCCGCCGTAGCCTCTTGCTCGCGGGTGGAGGCTCCTAGACCATTAACACCAAAAAGGTGTCCCTTCACCCTGCTGTATCGTCTAGCTCGCGGGTGGAGGCTCCTAGACCATTGATACCGAAAAGGAGTCCCTTCGCCCTGCTGTAGTGTCTAGCTCGCGGGTGGAGGCTCCTAGACCATTAACACCGAAAATGAGTCCCTTCACCCTGCCGTAGCCTCTAGCTTGCGGGTGGAGGCTCCTAGACCATTACCACCAAAAAAGGAGAGGCATTAGCCGGCTATAAGAGGTGGAGGAGGCTGTATTATTATTTTTTTTGCAACACTTGTATAACATATATAACACATGCTTAGGTGTTGCAGTAATAGAAGGAAAAACATGCTATGCACCCCATATTACCACAATGTGTGGCACTCTATGTGGTGCCATACAATTAGAATAGAGAAGGTCCTTCACCTTAGTACATAAAATTCATGAAGGTAGAAAAACTTAAAGCTTTAGAACCGTTTTTAAGATAGCCATACACTGTAAGATTTGGAGGGGCTGAAGGGAAGGAAATGTCTGATTCCCCTATCCATGGTAAACATTGTGTGCCCCAGGGGCAGACAGACAACCAAATTAGGAGAGAGTAGATCGCACACACAGATTATAAGATGAGGCCTACTACAAACATACATCCAACATTAGAAAAATGATGACTAGCATCCGGTAGGGTAGCTTAGTGTAGTTTAGTGTAGGTCCTGCCCTACAAGAGTCTACCTTGTCGTGATGGGCAGGCTTGGAATCTCTTGGTCAAAAGTATGTCAGCGAATGGGAGAGAGGATCACTAGATCTTCACTTCTGGCCAATTGATTTCACCAAAGGACTCTTGGTTGAATCAGAGTACATGAAAAAAGCTGTAAAAGGAACAAACGTTTTTATAGGTCCATAATCATACTTTCATAAACGCACAATAAAACATTGTATATTTTCATTTGAATTGCTTCCTCTTTTATTTAACCCTTTCATGATCAGGGGTCTGTACTCACCGTAAAATCCTTCTCTTGAAGTTCTTCAAGGGACACGCGATTAGTAGGGGTAGAATCTGAAACTATTGGGCTATTCTGCTGACTTTATGAGGAATTGCACATTGGCAAGCAAAAAATCCATCGGTCAACCAGGTATAACCCCACCCAGATCCATGATGCTTATATTTTTTAGAAAAGCAGAGTAGGAGTAGATCATAAACACAAAGGATTGATTATCTTCAGGAGATTGCATTTTTTCTGGAAGTTGGAACCTTATCCTTATAATTGAACCAGGGACCAAAATATATATTTTTTCCTCGAAGCCCAGGTTTAATCCTATAGGCGTGCATGAAGAGGTACCAAAGCCACCATGAGATGGTGGAATGGAAAGTAGGTAGTCCTTTACGGGGACTCTCAGGAATGGCATAAAGAGAGTCAGACTACATCCAAAAAATTGATAGAAAACTTCCTATGATAAACAGGAGTTGGACAGATGGATGGAGGTACAATGGGGGACATTTAAGTTTACATTTGAATGGTTTATGACAGCAATACAAATACGTTGCTAAAATGTGTTGCATAATGTGGGCCTAATGGATGGTTCCCGCTGCTACTTCTGTTTCCTGTGAAGGCAGGGAGAGAGGAGAGAGCTAATGCAGATTAGCAAAGCACTGGATCGACTGAGGACTCTGGTAAGTATTTGGGTTGGGGGCAGAGGCGTAACTAGAACCTTCAGTTCCCCGGTGCAAGAAATCATGAAGGGCCCCCTTCCCACTGATCCGCGGGGCCGTTTACTTCTATCATGGGACTTTTTATTATGGTCCCCCAGCGGGCCACCTTCCTGCTATCTTGGGGTCCCCCCCACGGTCATGGAACACCAGGGAAGGACACAGCAGTACAGGGGCAGCGGAGGTGGCGGGAGCGGCATGTGGAGGAGCCGATGCCCTCCATTTCCCTCCTGCAGCCGCTGAATGTCTTCGGGAGGAAGAGGAGGATTTTAGTGGCTGCATGGAGGATCCTCTACATTTCACCGACCCTGCCAGATGCAGTCCTGTCTTCTGCTCACCTCTGGTATCCCCATCCTCCGCTATCCCTGTCCTCCCCTATCCCTGTCCTCCGCTATGCCTGTCCTCCATATCCATGTCCTCCACTTTACCTGTCCTCCGCTTTCCGTCCTCCACTTTCTGTCCTCCGCTATGCCTGTCCTCCACTATGCCTGTCCTCCGCTATCCCTGTCCTCAGCTATCCCTGTCCTCCACTCACCTCTTCTCTCCTTTCTCTGTTCACACCTCACCTCTGTACAACCTGCCCCCTCCCTAGTCAGCTCTCACCTCTTTTAATATACCCCCCTCCCACACACACAATGTTCACACTTCTCACCCCTTCACAAATTACCCCCCCCGAATGCAGCAAACTATCCGCTACCATTCAGCCATCTGAACATCGCCTTGCTTACCTGATCATCTGCTCCTCCAGCAGGTGGCGCTCTCTTCTTCTAGAGGACTGGACCTCGGCGTCTTCATGTCCAGTGCAGGGCTAAGGCTTCTGTATGAGACTTGATGACATCAGAGGACCAATGACTGTTGGAGGATGGGGGAGCAGAGGCTTTAGGGGCAGGTCTTACACTTGGAGGGAGCTTGCGGGAGAGGAGGATCGGGTAAACAAAAATACTTTTTGTAGCCCAATAGACCTAAACAAGCACTTACCTCTCGCAGAACGGGGGGCAGCCCCACTGCAAGGGAGGATTTTCTGTTTTCCCCGGAGTTCAGCTATATGAATATTTGATGGTGACAACAGTCTGGCAGCCCATACATCGAATGAACAAAACGATCCGATTCCCCCATCCCCCATCCCCCACACATACGAGGTGACTGGGGGAATCCCTCTCGCTGTGTATTGTATTCTGGCGGTGAGGAGCCGACCCCGCTGTCACCATGGGGATATCTGCTGACTTCCATCATCCAATCACATGCAAGCAAAAAAGCTATTTTTTTCCCTTGCATGTGATAAGGTATTGTTTGCAAAGTGAAACTTCACCTCATTTACTAAGCTCTTCCTTTGAAAACTGAACTGCCCATTTGCCTTTGGTCAATCAACCGCATGGTCTACATTGAAAGCCCATGTAAAAGGGTGACAACGCAGGAGCATAACTATTAAGGGCCACTTCACACCATAGAAACGCAGTCCGGGTGTGTTCCGGATGCTTTTCTGTATGTGCATTTTTACACATTTTTGGTGTGTTGCAGTGCATTTTTTCCCCCTTCTTTTGTCTTCACCTTAAATAAGGGCCAGTTCACACCACATGCAGTCCAGTGTGTTTTTTTCTGCAACAAAAATGCATGGAAAGTCGGTTATATGGTTTCCAATGGCATAGTTCACACCAGTGCAGTCAGTTCCAGTTCCAGAAAAAAAGAACATGCTGCACTTTTCTTGCACTGGACTGTACTGGAAACCAGAATGTGCCAAAAACGCATTCAAAACGTGCATGCAGAAATGCATCCGGAACAGATCTGGAGTGCATTTTTGTGATGTGAACCAGCCCTTTAGACGTGTGTCTCAATGCATTTTTGGTGACCCTGAAGCAGTGATGGGGAACCTTGGCCCCCCAGATGTTTTGGAACTATAATTCCCATGATGCTCCTGCACTCTGCAGTGTATATAAGCATCATGGGAAGTGTAGTTCCAAAACATCTGGGGTGCCAAGGTTCGCCATCACTGCACTAGAGAATAAAATGGCGGTCATTGCAATATCTTATGTCACACTGTATTTGCGCAGTTATCTTTCAAACGCAATTATTTTCGGAAAAAATACACTCCAATGAATTAAAAAAAACTAAACAGTAAAGTTAGCCCAATTTTTTTTTGTTTATTGTGAAAGATGATGTTACGCCGAGTAAATAGATACCTAACATGTCATGCTTTAAAATTGCGCACACTCGTGGTGTGGTGACAAACTACGGCACCTAAAAACCTCCATAGGCGACAATGTTTAACAGTTATCGGTTTAGAGTCACATAGGAGGTCTTGTGCTAGAATTATTGCTCGCTCTCTAACGATCGCGGTGATACCTCACATGTGTGGTTTGAATACTGTTTACATTTGCGGACGCGACTTATGTATGCATTTGCTTTGACGCGTGAACTCGGAGGGATGGGGCGCTTTAAAAAAAAAAAAAATCTTATTTATTTATTTATTAAGTTAAAGGGAAAAAATTGTGTGTGATTCCCTTACCTGCGCAAAAGTTATGTTTTTCATTTAATGTGAATATAGAGGGTGCTGGTTGTAAGGGTGATAACTTTAATATGTGAAAATGATAATGAAAACATTTATCAACATAAATACAACATAATTGCAATTAGATGTGATATCATAAACGACCACTAGATGTCTCTAGTGGATTAGCGAAAATAATTACCATAAATAAACGTGCAATCTCATAAAATTGTATTCTCTGAAGTGCATAAATGCATACAAATATACATGTTTCCTCCAGTGGCCATCAAGTTTGAAAGCGTGATGTCCAAAAAATCATATAAAAATGCAGTGTCCACTTTATACAATTTTATGAGATTGCACGTTTATTTATGGTAATTATTTTTGCTAATCCACTAGAGACATCTAGTGGTCGTTTATGATATTGCACCTAATTGGAATTATGTTGTATTTGTGTTGATATATGTTTTCACATATTAGTAGGGTGCGCGGTTCATTATAATTTTCACATATTTTATTTTTATTTTTACCCTGTCCCTTTTTTTATTTCTTATCACTTTTATTGCTATCACAAGGAATGTAAGCATCCCTTGTGACAGTAATAGACGACAGGTACTCTTTAAGGAGGGAACGGGGGTCTAAAAGACGCGCCACCATCTTTGGTAAGGGAAGCCTTCACTTCCTGGTTCCCTACTGCTCATGCGCGATTCGCACTGCGTGATCCCACTGGTCCCTGCTGTCTTCTGGGACCTCTGTATCTCCCAGAAGACAGCGGGGGGGGGGGGGGTGTTGGAGAAGGAGCCAGAAGTGGCGTAGATACCTGTGGGTGGCTCGGCTATCTATGCCCGGAAGTGGGAGCAAAATACCTGTATTAGACAGGTATCTGCTCCCCCCTGAAAGGTGCCAAATGTGACACCAGAGAGGGGGAGGTTTCCGAAAAGCGGAAGTTCCATTTTTGGGCGGAACTCCGCTTTAATTGTCATTTTTCATTGTTGCTGATGAAGAGTTTTTCATGTAGACTTTCACTTACGTTTTTTTTTACTCAGAACGTTTCTTATTGCAATAGTGCACTTCACTGTTTTTTCTCATTTGTTATATGGGATTACTCAGATTATATAATCGCAATATCTGTATACAACATTCATTTCAATGGGCTGCCCTACTTGCAGAAACACAAGTAAAAAAGTCCTCAACTTTTTTTTTTTAGAACCACACAGCACAGAATTGCATGGTGCTGCAGTATCATGCAGGTTGGCATGTAGGAAAATGCGGGCAGTCTTCCGTTGTGTGAAGGTGCCATCCATTAGGCCCCTTTCACACTGGGCGGACCTCAATTAGATCAGCAGGGGATCTGTCCACTGATCAGAGCAGGGCAGGTGGATGACAGGTCCGTGTTCGCTCAGTTTATGCAGACATGGACAGAGCCTGCTCTGCTCTATGGACGACCATGAGTAAACAGACCCTGCTGTCCGTTTACACCCACCTACCCTTTGATTGGAGGTAGGCGGGTGTACTGTAAACAGACACAAGTCCCTTTACACCTGCCAGTCCATAGGGGTGAAAAAGAGGCTCTGATCAGGTCCGAATGAAAAACTGACAGGGGGGCCTTTTTGGACTCTTCAAGTGAAAGATGCCTTAGGAGTTAATGGCACCCTTGTGCGACTGATTAAGAGTTTCACCTGTAGGTTGGGAAAGCGTGACATTTTGCAAGTGTTCCTGATCCACACAAGTGTGAACCTAGCCTAAGGCTGGCCATGCACTATACCAGGGGTGTCCAAACTTTTTCCAAAGCGGGCCAGATTTGATGAAGTAAACATGCCTGAGGGCCGACCATTTTGCCTGACATTCTTTAAACCATTAAAATTCAGTCTAAAGCCTCGTACACACGATTTTTTTTTCTGCAGACAAAACCTCTGACTTTTGTCTGAAGGCGTGTGCCTGGATTTTGTCTTGCATACAAACGGTACACAATTGTCGGCCTACAAACACAAATGTAGTGACGTACTAGACGTAGTGCGAGCCAAAAAAGAGGAAGTTCAATTGTGAGGTGCCACTCTTTGTGCTCCTTCTGCTAATTTCGTGTTACTAGAAGTTTGGTGAGTGTTGATTTGCGCTTTTCATTTCACGCTTTTCATTTCACGCTTTTCATTTCATGCTTTTCAGTTCGTTTCTGAATGGCCGTTAGTCAACCAGACATGTTGCGGAATTGGAGGAGATAATGTGTTATTTATTATTGGCCTTGGAGTTATTGCTTTGACCCAAGTCAGTCCAGGAACAGGAGGAGGAGGATTTCTTGGACCAAAAATTGGTTGCTTTATTAATCGTGACCAATTACTGTATTTATCGGTGTATAACACGCACCAACGTATAACACGCACCTTAACTTTAAGAGGGAAGTTTCAGGAAAAAAACTTTCCACAGACCCCTGAGCCCCCTGCATAACACACAGACCCCCTGCATGGTACACTGAGACCCCTGCATGACACACTGAGCCCCCTGCATGACACACTGAGCCCCCCTGCATGACACACTGAGCCCCCTGCATGACACACTGAGCCCCCGCATGGTACACTGAGCCCCCCGCATGGTACACTGAGCCCCCCGCATGGTACACTGAGCCCCCCGCATGGTACACTGAGCCCCCTGCATGACACACTGATCCCCCTGCATGACACACTGATCCCCCTGCATGACACACTGAGCCCCCGCATGGTACACTGAGCCCCCGCATGGTACACATGCCCCTTTCATTATAAAGCCCCCCTCCTCCTCTGCGACCCCCAAGTCTCCTGGGATGGCATTGCTAGCATGCTCTGGATTGGAGCTATTGAATACCTGCATTGCCATCGCTGCTGGCCCCTTCTCGTGCGCCACTCCTCCTGTGTGAATCTTTTGAACACCTCCATTGGCGCCGTGGACCCGGTCATGTGACATATCTCTGCTCTGAATCATTGACGGTCACATGACCGCTCTCCTCCTCCAATCACAAGCTACACTCAAGGAAGGGGGCGGAGCAGGAGGAGGAGAGCGGCGTTGGTGGAGGGGCTTGAATTGCCTTACAATGGCATGGGGGAGGTTGTGTGGGAGGCGGCCGGCATTAACGTTATCTGGAGTTGTCCTGGCAGCGCAGTCTCATGGCCAGGAGAGGCGGACGGACCGCCCGATCCCCGCCCCCTCCCCTGGTGAAAAAAAAAAAAAACAGATATCGGCGTATAACATGCAGGCACAGTTTACCTTTTTTTTTTTAGGGTAAAAAAGTGCGTGTTATACGCCGATAAATATGGTATGTCATATGCCTTTGCTGCGGGAGCTCCAGGAGAATAATCCAGATGATTTTTGGAATTATCTCGGACCCCTGCTTTCACCATCTCTTGGCATTGCTGACCGCCTATATTAAGAAGCAGGACACATGCATGAGGTTTTTATTTTATTTTTTGGTTGAATAATGATTTGATTTGGTATATTTTCTATATTTTTGGATGCATAAAATGCACTTTTTGGTAAGTGCAAAAATAGTTCACATAAATTACAGATGTATACAGTGCACAATAAAACACACAATTTTATACATAGAGAAGGACTCATTGGTTGGCCCAGGGGGATTACCAATTGTATACTTCCTGTGGGGCTATACTATTTGTATCAGCAAAAGCCCACACTGAGATATGGCATAAGCTCTTGGGCGTTCAAAGGTCCTTGAAGAATTAAAATGCTCTACATGTTTTGCTACTGTAAATGTCGCTTCTTCAGGAGATTTTGCATTTCCAGTTAGAAGAGCAAACTTCAATTAGAATAAGATATAGACAGTGAGATGTAAAATGTATACTTTCCTAGACAGCTCTCACCTCTTTTAATATAACCCCCCCCCCCCACACACACACACACACAATGTTCACACTTCTCACCCCTTCACAAATTACCCCCCCCCCCCCCCCGAATGCAGCAAACTATCCGCTACCATTCAGCCATCTGAACATCGCCTTGCTTACCTGATCATCTGCTCCTCCAGCAGGTGGCGCTCTCTTCTTCTGGAGGACTGGACCTCGGCGTCTTCATGTCCAATGCAGGGCTAAGGCTTCTGTATGAGACTTGATGACATCAGAGGACCAATGACTTTTGGAGGATAGGGGAGCAGAGGCTTTAGGGGCAGGTCTTACACTTGGAGGGAGCTTGCGGGAGAGGAGGATCGGGTAAACAAAAATACTTTTTGTAGCCCAATAGACCTAAACAAGCACTTACCTCTCGCAGAACGGGGGGCAGCCCCACTGCAAGGGAGGATTTTCTGTTTTCCCCGGAGTTCAGCTATATGAATATTTGATGGTGACAACAGTCTGGCAGCCCATACATCGAATGAACATAAACGATCCGATTCCCCCATCCCCCACACATACGAGGTGACTGGGGGAATCCCTCTCGCTATGTATTGTATTCTCGCGGTGAGGAGCCGACCCCGCTGTCACCATGGGGAGATCTGCTGACTTTCATCATCCAATCACATGCAAGCAAAAAAGCTGTTTCCTGACAGGCTCCATGGCAGCATACGTGTGGGTTGGCCCCGCCTCCAACACTACCCAATAGGACCCCTCTCCCATAAATCTTTGCTCCCAGCTGCTATCCGTGTTCCTTTTTTGTCCTCCTCCGTAGGACCATGTGGTTCTCCTACCTTAAGATGACTTCACAGCGATCGATCGGCCGAATGACAAGTTTGTTTCCTCCGATAGGCCCTGACTGTTAAGCAGGGTATGGAGAGTAATTGCAGAGTAGCGCTGAAGAATGGTTGTGTTGCGCCCGGCCTGTTTGCCTGTTGCTACGGGTGGCCATTATCTGCTGGAGGTCCGGTGTGTGCGTGGATTCGTTCGGCCATGTGATCGTTGGTGGAGTGGTGAGTATGTATATTTCCATGGCAGCAGTGTATATGTGTGTGCCGCTTTATTTTCTCTTTCCTGTGTCTATTTTGGCTGTTTCCATGCTGTTTGCTGATGCTTCTGCGTTCCAGCAAACTGCTCTCTTCAACTTCCGGGTTCGCGGGCGTTCTGCGCATGCGCGGACCCGGCGTGAAAGCGAGGCTTGGTTCTCGCGCATGCGCGTGAGCACCCGGCGTCTGACGTCGCCGATGACGTTACGGGCGCCAAATTCAAAAAGGCTGAAGAGCTGACAGAGCCCCGGGAATGATTGCGGACACCACAGCGACTTCCCGGGGCTGATTCCTCGGCGGTGTAAGGTAGGAGCGATCCCTTATGCTAGGGATGTGTGGGGTTTTGTCTGTCTGAGGTCTGAAATGTTTTTCTTTATTACTACAGTGCAGGTACCTGTCTTTTGCATTATGGATGCTTCACTGCCCCCTAGTGGCCAGCCCGCTC
Source organism: Lithobates sylvaticus (assembly GCA_028564925.1). Lineage (NCBI taxonomy): Eukaryota > Metazoa > Chordata > Amphibia > Anura > Ranidae > Lithobates > Lithobates sylvaticus. The sequence continues at coordinate 63,169,899 of CM053035.1, read as the reverse complement.
ATGTTAGGTAGGTTCTGAATACATCTTTTGTATTTTTAAATGTTGAAGAGAGTAAGCATAGGCAGCAAGTGTGACCTGTCCCTTCTGTCTGTCTTTCTGTATTCACAGCCCTTCCAAATCTGATCCACAACCTAGTGCCTATAGACGCAGTGGGTCGTCAAAATCACACCACCACGAATCCTCCTCAAAATCCAGCCACCATAGGTCCGCCAGGTCGGAACAGCGTGACAGAGATTATTCTCGCCCCCCTGTGGCTCACTCCAGCAAGAGGCCAGAGAAATCATGTTGGGGGTGCAGGATGCCCGTGCCAGCAGACAAATCCCTATGTGACCATTGTTTCACTAAAGAAATGAAAGAGAAATAAAAGAGACGGCGCTTACCAGCGCTTAGAATTAATGGCGAGGCGAGTGGTGAAGGAATCCCTGCAGGAAAGGGAAGCTCAACAGCCATGTGAATCCCCATCAGACCCATTAGATCCTACACTAGGAGAGGGGTTACTACAGGAAACATGGGAATCATCCCAGCCTAGCCGCCACTCTGCTCCTGTCTCAGACAGTGAATCGGACCCGGAAGATCCAGGATTGGGGTTTGATTATGGTCTGGTTCCCTCCCTGGTCAAGGCTCCCCCCCCCAAAGCAAAGGAAATTTTTTAAGTAGCTCAATAAGGAGCGACAATTTTTTCAGTTTCTGTCCGAATTGGGTGATATTATTTCAGAGGAATGGAGCAAGATGGACAAGAAGAGTTCCATGCAATCTAAAATCCTTAAGCTGTACCCTTTTAAGGAAGAGGATGTAAAACACTTGGAGTCAGCTCCATTGGTAGACGCAGCACTTATGCGTTTGGTGAGATATGTGACTCTTCCCTTAGAAGATACTGCGTCATTCAAGGATCCTTTAGAAAGACGGATCGATTCAGATCTGAAGAGAATCTATTTGACTTCAGGGATGGCGTGCAAATCAGTGCTTGCAATTGCAGCAGTGTCAAAGGCCATAGAATTCTGGGCTGACAGCATTGAAGAATTCCTGAGAGGCATTTCAATGGACACAGCAAAAGACTCTCCTATTCAGGAGATTAGGATGGCTTCGGCCTCTCTGGGGGAGGCATCCATCGATGTCATTCGCCTGATGTCTCGGGATATGTTGGCAGCTGTTTCAGCACGCCGTGCGTTGTCGCTCGGTCCATGGCTAGCGGATCCTGCATCTAAGCAGGCTTGGTGCCGCATCCCCTTTGAGGGGACCTCATTATTCGGCAATCAGCTTGATTCTGCCATATCCCGGTCCACAGGTGGAAAATCTGTTTTTCTTCCTCAAGATAGGCGTCTTCATAACCAGAAACGTCCTTTCCCAAGAAGGCAGAACTCTGATCGAGCCAGGTCGTGGAAGTCCAGACAGTCTTCCTTCAAAAAAACCTCAAAGGGCGGTTCTTCTGGCAATCAGGATTCCGCAAAGAACTTTTGAAATTGGGCCCGCTCAAATATGTCAGGTGGGGGCTCGCATTCTCCACTTCAGACATATTTGGGCGGCCTCAATTCGGGATTATTGGACCGTAAAGACGGTGTCGTCCGGTCACAAATGGATTTTCAGCAACACTCCAAGACTCAGATTTGTTCCCTCAACTCTTCCAGGCTCAGAAGAGAAAAGACAGGTCCTATTGACCTACGTGAGCTGTTTATTGGAACAAGGCGCAGTCGTACCAGTCCCAGAAGAAGAGCGTGGCGAAGGCATGTATTCGCCCCTGTTTATGGTGCAGAAGAAAAACGGCACATGGAGGCCAGTAATAGACCTGACCCATCTCAATTCCTTAATTCGCAAGGAAAAATTCAAAATGGAGTCCCTGCTTACCATACAGCAGTCAGTACACCTGGGAGACTGGTTGATATCGATCGACCTGAAAGACGCGTACTTTCATGTGCCTGTGGCAAAGGACTTTCACAAATTCCTCCGCTTCGCGGTAGGCAACCAACACCTACAGTTCACGTGTCTACCCTTCGGGTTAACCACGTCACCCCGGGCCTTCTCCAAGGTGCTATTGGCTGTGGTAGCTCTTCTCAGGGTCAAGGATGTTCGTCTCCACCACTATCTGGACGACTTGCTTTTACTATCTCAGAGCAAAGATCGGCTATTAGATCACAAAAAGGTTGTCATCTCCACCCTGCAAGAGTTTGGGTGGCTCCTGAATTTAGAGAAGAGCCAGCTGGAGCCGTCTCAGTCCCTCGTGTTCTTGGGGGCTCAATTCAACACTGTGGAGGGCACCATCTCCCTCCCAGAAGAGAAGATTGTAGTGATCCGAGACAGGATTCATGCAGCCCTTGGATCATCTCACCTTTCTGCTCTCCAGTGCCTGAAAATAATTGGCACAATGACCGCAACCATTCCTATGGTGAAGTGGGCCCAGTGGCATACTCGTCCTTTTCAGAAGGGGTTTCTGCATCAATGGAACTCAGTCAACCAGAATCAGCGTATTTTTCTTACCCCATTCATGAGGACATCTCTCCTCTGGTGGCTTCAAGGGAAGAATCTGCGCTACCACCATTCGATCATTCCCATCTTATGGATCACGGTGACCTCAGATGCCAGCAAACCAAGGGTAGGGCGCTCATTGCCTTTCGGATGTGGCTCAGGGCAGGTGGACTTTCCCGTCCCAAGGAGTTGTCTCCAACATCCTGGAATTAGGGGCAGCCTTTCAGGCACTCCTGTCTTTTCGCCATCTAGTGATGAATTCTTCGGTCATGCTAAGGTTGGACAATACAACCGCAGTGGCATATATAAGGAAGCAAGGCGGAACTCACAGCTGGTCCCTGTTACAAGAAGTGGAGCCAATAATGAGTTGGGCTTAGAAGAACTTAGCCAACATCTCGGCAGTATACATCCCGGGGGTCCAGAATGTGCAAGCAGACTTCTTGTCACGGGTCGAGATGGACAACAACGAGTGGTCCCTCCACAGAGAGGTCTTCGAGTGGCTTCTAACTCTGGGAGTGTCTCCAGAAGTCGATCTGTTCGCTTCCCCGTGCAATTACAAGATGCCCAAGTACTATGCGAGGTTCAGGGATCCTCAGGCATTCGGGATAGATGCTCTCACGGACAGTTGGGATTTCCAGAGGGCTTATGCCTTCCCTCCAGTCCCGGTGATTCTACAGTTTCTGCGGAGACTCAGAACAGAAAAGGTAGAGATCATTTCGGTCATTCCATTCTGGCCCAACAGGCCTTGGTTTCCTCTGCTGCTACTCCTCAGCCATCGAGATCCAATTCCCCTGCCTCTCAGGCCGGATCTATTGTCCCAAGGCACAACGTTACACCCGTGCCCATCTTGTCTACACCTCAAGGTGTGGTTCTTGAGAGGGGAAGGCTAGAAGCCGTTGGTTGCCCGGAAAAAGCTATTCCAACCCTTCTTAGTGCCAGACGAAGGAGTACTAATAGAGTGTACGAGCGCATATGGTCCAGGTTTACTGTACACATGTCCTCTAGGGAAAATTCTTGTAACTCTCCAGCAGTTCAAGATATTTTGAGCTTTCTTCAATCCAGACTGGATCTATCTCTAGCAGTCAGCTCACTAAGAGTACAAGTGTCAGCCATCTCGGCCTTCACAGGAGTCTCATGGGCGAATCATGCCTTAGTTCGTCAGTTCTTTAAGGGTGCCATCAGGCTCAGACCGCAAAGAAGACCCAGGTTCCCCAAATGGGACCTTCCATTAGTGCTAGATTTTCTGTCAAATCTTGGGAAAGATTCTGTTGAACCTTTTGTCTGTTAAGGATCTCACGCTTAAGACCATCTTCCTAGTGGTGATAACGTCAGCAAAAAGAGTTTCGGAGATCAGAAATCTTGGTTCAGAGGAAACCTTTTTTGACCTTTTTTGCAGACAGAGTGGTGCTGATTCCAATGTTAGGGTCAAATCCAAAAGTGACCACAGTCTTCCATGAGAATCAGGAGATTGTACTCCCTACCTTCAAGACATCAGATGACCAAGATATCCATCCTCTTGATGTAGGTCACACCTTAAAACAGTATGGAGGTAACGGCTCCGTTCAGACAAACGGAATTTCTCTTCGTCCTTCTTCATGGCAAGAATAAAGGGATGCGAGCGTCAGTAAGGTAAATTTCCGCTTGGATTGTGCAGACCATTCAAAGGGCATACAGAGCAAAGGGCTTGGCTCCTCCCGAGGCAGTGACGGCTCATTCAACGCGGAGCATCTCGACCTCGTGGGCTGCTTCTCGGCATGTGGCGCCTGAAATTATTTGTAGAGCGGCCTCTTGGTCTACAATTAACACTTTTGTTTCTCACTATTGTGTTGAGCCAGCTGCGCTGTCTTCTATTAATTTTGGTTTGCAAGTATTGTCAGTGGACAATGTTAAATAAATTTTGGTTTCTTTGCTCAACATTTTGCCCACCCGGGTGTGTTTGGCGAGTTATTTCCCACACGTATGCTGCCATGGAGCCTGTCAGGAAAACGGAAAATTTATATCAAATACTTACCCTAATTTTCCTTTCCTGATAGGCTCCATGGCAGCAGGAGTTCCCTCCCAAATGTCTGGAGTAGGCTAGTTACGGATAGCAGCTGGGAGCAAAGATTTATGGGAGAGGGGTCCTATTGGGTAGTTATGGAGGCGGGGCCAACCCACACGTATGCTGCCATGGAGCCTATCAGGAAAGGAAAATTACGGTAAGTATTTGATATAAATTTTCCGTTTTTTTTCCTTGCATGTGATTAGGTATTGTTTGCAAAGTGAAACTTCACCTCATTTACTAAGCTCTTCCTTTGAAAACTGAACTGCCCATTTGCCTTTGGTTAATCAACCGCATGGTCTACATTGGAAGCCTATGTAAAAGGGTGACAACGCAGGAGCAGAACCATTAAGGGCCACTTCACACCATAGAAACGCAGTCCGGGTGTGTTCCGGATGCTTTTCTGTATGTGCATTTTTACACATTTTTGGTGTGTTGCAGTGCATTTTTTCCCCCTTCTTTTGTCTTCACCTTAAATAAGGGCCAGTTCACACCACATGCAGTCCAGTGTGTTTTTTTCTGCAACAAAAACTCATGGAAAGTCGGTTATATGGTTTCCAATGGCATAGTTCACACCAGTGCAGTCAGTTCCAGTTCCAGAAAAAAAAAACATGCTGCATTTTTCTTGCACTGGACTGTACTGGAAAGCAGTAAAATGCATCAAAAGCACACTGGAACACATCAAAAATGCATCACAAATGCACTAGACCCCAGTACAGTGAAAGAGAAAAGAAAAAGCCTCTGGAATGCATCAGGAACGCATCAAAAACACACCAGAATGTGCCAAAAACGGATTCAAAACGTGCATGCAGAAATGCATCCGGAACAGATATGGAGTGCATTTTTGTGGTGTGAACCAGCCCTTTAGACGTGTGTCTCAATGCATTTTTGGTGACCCTGAAGCAGTGATGGCGAACCTTGGCCCCCCAGATGTTTTGGAACTACAATTCCCATGATGCTCCTACACTCTGCAGTGTATATAAGCATCATGGGAAGTGTAGTTCCAAAACATCTGGGGTGACAAGGTTCGCCATCACTGCCCTAGAGAATAAAATGGCGGTCATTGCAATATCTTATGTCACACTGTATTTGCGCAGTGATCTTTCAAACGCAATTATTTTCTGAAAAATACACTCCAATGAATTAAAAAAAACGAAATAGTAAAGTTAGCCCAATTTATTTTTGTTTATTGTGAAATAGATACCTAACATGTCATGCTTTAAAATTGCGCACACTCGTGGTGTGGTGACAACCTACGCCACCTAAAAACCTCCATAGGCGACAATGTTTAACAGTTATCGGTTTAGAGTTACAGAGGAGGTCTTGTGCTAGAATTATTGCTCGCTCTCTCGATCGCGGTGATACCTCACATGTGTGGTTTGAATACTGTTTACATTTGCGGACGCGACTTATGTATGCATTTGCTTTGACGCGTGAACTCGGAGGGAAAGGGAAAAAATTGTGTGTGATTCCCTTACCTGTGCAAACGTTATGTTTTTAATTTAATGTGAATATAGAGGGTGCTGGTTGTAAGGGTGATAACTTTAATATGTGAAAATGATAATGAAAACATTTATCAACATAAATACAACATAATTACAATTAGATGTGATATCATAAACGACCACTAGATGTCTCTAGTGGATTAGCGAAAATAATTACCATAAATAAACGTGCAATGTCATAAAATTGTATTCTCTGAAGTGCATAAATGCATATAAATATACATGTTTCCTCCAGTGGCCATCAAGATTGAAAGCGTGATGTCCAAAAAATCATATAAAAATGCAGTGTCCACTTTATACAATTTTATGAGATTGCACGTTTATTTATGGTAATTATTTTTGCTAATCCACTAGAGACATCTAGTGGTCGTTTATGATATTGCACCTAATTGGAATTATGTTGTATTTGTGTTGATATATGTTTTCACATATTAGTAGGGTGCGCGGTTCATTATAATTTTCACATATTTTATTTTATTTTTTACCCTGTCCCTTTTTTTTATTGCTATCACAAGGAATGTAAGCATCCCTTGTGACAGTAATAGACGACAGGTACTCTTTAAGGAGGGATCGGGGGTCTAAAAGATGCGCCACCATCTTTGGTAAGGGAAGCCTTCACTTCCTGGTTCCCTACTGCGCATGCGCGATTCGCACTGCGTGATCCCACTGGTCCCTGCTGTCTTCTGGGACCTGTGTATCTCCCAGAAGACAGCGGGGGGGGGGGTGGAGAAGGCGCCAGAAGTGGCGTAAATACCTGTGGGTGGCTCGGCTATCTATGCCCGGAAGTGGGAGCAAAATACCTGTTATACCTATTAGACAGGTATCTGCTCCCCACTGAAAGGTGCCAAATGTGACACCAGAGAGGGGGAGGTTTCCGTAAAGCGGAAGTTCCATTTTTGGGTGGAACTCCGCTTTAATTGTCATTTTTCATTGTTGCTGATGAAGAGTTTTTCATTTAGACTTTCACTTACGTTTTTTTTTTTTCACTCAGAACGTGTCTTATTGCAATAGTGCACTTCACTGTTTTTTCTCACTTGTTATATGGGATTACTCAGATTATATAATCGCAATATCTGTATACAACATTCATTTCAATGGGCTGCCCTACTTGCAGAAACACAAGTAAAAAAGTCCTTGACTCTTTTTTTTTTTAGAACCACACAGCACAGAATTGCATGGTGCTGCAGTATCATGCAGGTTGGCATGTAGGAAAATGCGGGCAGTCTGCCGTTGTGTGAAGGTGCCATCCATTAGGCCCCTTTCACACTGGGCGGACATCAATTAGATCAGCAGGGGATCTGTCCACTGATCAGAGCAGGGCGGGTGGATGACAGGTCCGTGTTCGCTCAGTTTATGCAGACATGGACAGAGCCTGCTCTGCTCTATGGACGACCATGAGTAAACAGATCCTGCTGTCTGTTTACACCCACCTACCCTTTGATTGGGGGTAGGCGGGTGTACTGTAAACAGACACAAGTCCCTTTACACCTGCCAGTCCATAGGGGTGAAAAAGAGGCTCTGATCAGGTCCGAATGAAAAACTGACAGGGGGGCCTTTTTGGACTCTTCAAGTGAAAGATGCCTTAGGAATTAATGGCACCCCTGTGCGACTGATTAAAGAAGAAGTAAAGCCTATTTAAGAAAAAAAAAAAAAAAAAAAAAAAAAACGGAACCTGCAAGGCAAAGACATAATGAGCTAGTATGCATAGCATACTAGCTCATTATGAATGACTTACCTGAGAACGAAGCCCCCGAAGCGGTCCTCATCCACGATCTTCTGCGTCGCCATCAAACCCGGAGTGACTTCCGGGTCTCGCCGCTCCAGCGCTGTCATTCGCTGGAGCGGCGATGATGTCACTCCCGCGCATGCGCAGTAAAGCGGCATATCGCCGTGAACTCGGCATGCGCAGTGCGCCTGCGCGCCGCTGTCTACGGCGCATGCGCCATAGATAGCGGTGCCTTTTCTTTTCTAAATATCTCCTAAACCATGTAGGTTTAGGAGATATTTATTGGACCTACAGGTAAGCCTTAATCTAGGCTTACCTGTAGGTCAAAGTGGTCCCAGAGGGTTTACTTCCTCTTTAAGAGTTTCACCTGTAGGTTGGGAAAGCGTGAAATTTTGCAAGTGTTCCTGATCCACACAAGTGTGAACCTAGCCTAAGGCTGGCCATACACTATACCAGGGGTGTCCAAACTTTTTCCAAAGAGGGCCAGATTTGATGAAGTAAACATGCATGAGGGCCGACCATTTTGCCTGACATTTTTTAAACCAGTAAAATTCAGTCTAAAGCCTCGTACACACAATTGTTTTTTCTGCAGACAAAACCTCTGACTTTTGTCCGTAGGCGTGTGCCTGGATTTTGTCTTGCATACAAACGGTACACAATTGTTGGCCTACAAACACAAATGTAGTGACGTACTAGACGTAGTGCGAGCCAAAAAAGAGGAAGTTCAATTGTGAGGTGCCACTCTTTGTGCTCCTTCTGCTAATTTTGTGTTACTAGAAGTTTGGTGAGTGTTGATTTGCGCTTTTCATTTCACGCTTTTCATTTCATGCTTTTCAGTTCGTTTCTGAATGGCCGTTCGTCAACCAGACATGTTGCGGAATCGGAGGAGATAATGTGTTATTTATTATTGGCCTTGGAGTTATTGCTTTGACCCAAGTCCAGTCCAGGAACAGGAGGAGGAGGATTTCTTGGACCAAAATCGGTTGCTTTATTAATCGTGACCAATTACTGAAAAACTTTCCACAGACCCCTGAGCCCCCTGCATAACACACAGACCCCCTGCATGGTACACTGAGCCCCCTGCATGACACACTGAGCCCCCTGCATGACACACTGAGCCCCCTGCATGACACACTGAGCCCCCTGCATGACACACTGAGCCCCCTGCATGACACACTGAGCCCCCTGCATGGTACACTGAGCTCCCTGCATGACACACTAAGCCCCCTGCATGACACACTGAGCCCCTGCATGACACACTGAGCCCCTGCATGACACACTGAGCCCCCTGCATGACACACTGAGCCCCCTGCATGGTACACTGAGCCCCCGCATGGTACACAGGCCCCTTTCATTATAAAGCCCCCCTCCTCCTCTGCACTCCCAGGAGACCCCCCAAGTCTCCTGGGATGGCATTGCTAGCATGCTCTGGATTGGAGCTATTGAATACCTGCATTGCCATCTCTGCCGGTCCCTTCTCGTGCGCCGCTCCTCCTGTGTGGATCTTTTGAACACCTCCATTGGCGCCGTGGACCCGGTCATGTGACATATCTCTGCTCTGAATCATTAACGGTCACATGGCCGCTCTCCTCCTCCAATCACAAGCTACACTCAAGGAAGGGGGCAGAGCGGGAGGAGGAGAGTGGCGTAGGTGGAGGGGCTTGAATTGCCATACAATGGCATGTGGGAGGTTGTGTGGGAGGCGGCCAGCATTAACGTTACCTGGAGTTATCCTGGCAGCGCTGTCTCACGGCCATGATATACGCCGATAAATATGATATGTCATATGCCTTTGCTGCAGGAGCTCCAGGAGAATAATCCAGATAAGCTGCACACTGCATCAAATTGGTCTGCATGGCTGTCATCCCCGAAGGAATCCTCTTCTAAAGAATGCACAAGAAAGCCTGCAAACAGTTTGCTGAAGACAAGCAGACTAAGGATATGGATTACTGGAACCATGTCCTGTGGTCTGATGAGACTAAAATAAAATGTATTTGGTTCAGATGGTGTCAAACGTGTGTGGCAGCAACCAGGTGAGGAGTACAAAGACAAGTGTGTTTTGCCTACAGTCAAGCATGGTGGTTGGAGTGTCATGGTCTGGGGCTGCATGAGTGCTGCTGGCACTGGGGAGCTACAGTTCATTGAGGGAACCATGAATGCCAACATGTACATTGACATACTGAAGCAGAGCATGATCCCCTCCCTTCAGAGACAGGGCAGCAGAGCAGTATTTCAACATGATAACGACACCAAACACACCTCCAAGATGACCACTGCCTTGCTAAGGAAGCTGAGGGTAAAGGTGATGGACTGGCTAAGCATGTCTCCAGACCTAAACCTTATTGAGCATCTGTGGGGCATCCTTAAATGAAAGGTGGAAGAGCGCATGGTCTCTAACATCCTCCAGCTATGTGATGTCGTCATGGAGGAGTGGAAGAGAACTGGCAGGGTGGCAACCTGTGAAGCTCTGGTGAACTCCACGCCCAAGAGGGTTAAGGCAGTGCTGGAAAATAACGGTGGCCACACAAAATATTGACACTTTGGGCCCAATTTGGAAATTTTCACATTTTGTCAGAGCTTTGTAAGCAGAGAGCTAGTGACTGTTAGTCACCGCCGTCTGCTCTGCACCCCCCCCCCACCCTCTCCCCCCGCGCACTCACTGGAGTGCTAAGCTTTGGAGGGGGTCGGAGTGACTCGCTCAAGCTGAGAGGCTGAGTCTTGTGTCGATCCAGGGTTGTGGGCAGATCACAACCATACTGTGAGCCTGAGCTGGCTGCTCCCACCCCCTCCACAGCCCAGCACTCCAGTGAGCACGCAGGGGGGCAAAGCAGAGAGCTACTCAGGAAGCTGTGAGAACCGAGAGCTTGGCGGTGTTTGATCACTCAGTTCTCAGTGTTAGAGGCACCGGGGGGCAGATTCAGTATCTAGGTAAGTATAATTCTTGAACAAAAAACATATATATCTCTTTTAAATACTGTTGTAGATGCTTGTAGACTCACAGTGCGTTATTCCTGGCATTTGGTATGTTAAAAAACGAGGGAGTCCACAATATGGCGCCTGTAATTTAGTAACATGAATACCTAACTATGGACTTAGATCTTCCTGACATTTGGTATATACAAAGATGGTGGAGAGAGTCAACAAAATGGCGACCATAACCTGGCAACATGATTAAAACAGGAGCCAATATAAGACATGATAGGACAATAGGGCTCCGTTTACCCTTTTGAAGAAGTCACGTGGGCGGTGACGAAATGTGCCAGGTAGGAGCCTAGTCATCATGACATCTTCACATTACCTTGAAGTAGTCACTGTATTGCTTGAAGTTGTGATTTAGAGGACTCTATCATAAAGGGGGCATGCACCCTAATAAGTGATTTCATGGTGTGCACTGCTGTACTTAGTGAGTGAGGGGAAATTTACTTTTTTTAATAAACTGACATTTATTTTAAATGATACAACTCTTATCTTTATTTCCTTTGAGTAGATGAGCCAGTGGGAAAATATCCAGATTATAGCAGTTCTTAATGGTATAAATGGAAGAAGTAATTAAGTGGTAAATGCCAGCAGCATCCCGAGGAGGTGAATAAGATCACTTAAAGGGAAATGCACACGTTGGCTTATTTCCTTTATAATATGTCTATATACTGAGGTAATGCAATGTGTTAATGGTGGTGGTATTCACTGGGCATCTTAAATGAGGAGTGTAAGAAGATACAATATATAAATGCAGCATACTTTAAGGATTTGATTTAAATAGATTTTTTGGTGAACATTGAACAATATGGGTGCAGCGTGTTAATGTTGCTGGAACTTACTGGGTATTTTTATATGAGAAGGAGTATAAGAAGAAAACACACAGTTGCATATTTGAAGGACTTGATTAATGAACTTTTTCTTGCACAGTATCACTTAGTTTATTATTGTTGATGATATACAATACACTTTTTTCACGGAGTGACACAGTAGAATTTGAAGTTGCGTGGCATTATTTGATATGTTATACATGAGTGGATGTGGGAAACACTTTATAGTGTGAGCAATAGCACAGAATAATAGTGATTACAGCTTTGCACTTTTGGTATAATTATTGTAGGTAAAAATCTATCTTATCTTTGTCATTTCAGAAAATGACTGGCACCTGGGTTGCGCAATCACCAGTAGTAGGGGGAATTCAACTTAAAGTGGGTGTAAAGGCTCAAGGTTTGTAACCTTCATGCATTCTACGCATGAAGGTAAAAAACCTTCTGTGTGCAGCAGCCTACTCCAATACCCACCTGAGCCCCATCTCGATCCAACGATGTGCATGAGAACAGTAGCTCTCCTGGGTCTCTTCCTCCTCATTGGACTCAGCAGTCTGACGACAGTACCCAGATCAGCCCAAGGAGGTTGGTCCCCACTGTTGCTGCCTACTCCAAGATCTCTAATTATAGTGGTGAGGAAGGTGACGTCGATGATGACGTGTTTAGGGACATCACGTGGGTGCCCACAAGAGAGGAAGAGGAGGGGAGTTCAGAGGGAGAGATGGACCAGCAGATAGGGAGGAGAAGCAGGTGGAACTTACATTGCACAGGAGGGACAAACCAGACTGCTAATGTATCAGGAGCCAGCCATCAACCATGTACGGTCACATCTGGCGCTCCCAGGACGCCGGCACATGGCTCCGCAGTGTGTTTTTTTTTTAACGTGTCCGCTGCTGACAATAGTGTTGCCATCTGCAGCCTTTGCAGTCAACGCATAAGTCACGATAAGCCCAACACTCACCTAGGGAGCAATACCGTCAGAACCCACAAAGCCACACTCCAGGCTGCACTCCACACAGTGTTGGTGCCAAGATACATCTGACCACAGAGACGTGGTCTAGCAAACACGGGCAGGGAAAGTATATAACTTTTACTGTCCACTGGGTGAACCTTCTGACGGCTGTCAAGCATGTAACCCATGGCACCCATGTAGATTTGGTTTTACCGCCACGGATTGCATGCAGGCCTGCCTCTTCTCCTCCACCTACTCCATCCTCCCTCTCCTCCTCGGCTGACTCCTCCTGTTCCGCTGCTACCGTCTCTTCCGATGCGCCGCCCAAGATCCCCAGAACCTATTCGACATGCCAGGTGAGACGTTGCCATGCTGTGCTGCGTCTGTTGTGCCTGGAAGCAAAGAGCCACACTGGCCCTGCACTCCTTTCAGCTTTGCGTTCACAGGCAGATCAGTGGCTAACACCGCTCAATTTGACAGTTGGTAAAGTGGTGTGCGACAACGGTGCCAATCTGCTGAGCGCGTTGAAACAGGGCAAAATTACACATGTGCCATGCATGGCACATGTCTTAAACTTGGTTGTGCAGCGATTCATTGTCAAATACCCTGGGGTCCAGGACGTCTTGCGGCAGGCAAAGGAAAATCTCGGCCCATTGCAGAAGATCTTACATGGCCATGGCTCACCTTGCTGACATTCAGCGGCGACACAATCTGCCGGTCAATGTGATTGTCTGACACGATAGAACTCAACCTTCTATATGCTTGATAGGCTGCTCCAGCAGAAACGTGCAGTTAACGACTACCTGTACGAACTCTGCGGCAGAACAGGTTCTGGGAGCTTGTTTTTTTTTCTCCGCGCCAGTGGCTGCTCATGCGCGATGCATGCAGACTTCTGCGGCCATTTGATTAGATCACCAAACTGGTCAGTCGCAGCCATGGCGCCATCAGTGACATCGTACCTTACGCCTTCTTTATGGAGCGTGCATTGCGTTGTGTCATTGATCAAGCCGTGGAGGAGCAGGAGCAGGAAGATGAGGAAGTCGCAATGCTGGATGAATTCCCAGGGGGGGCTACTCTATCTGAGACAAGTCAACAACAGGAGTCTGAAGAGGAGTCAGAGGAGGATGGTGCCGGGGCAGATGAGGAGGAGCAAAAAGAGCATGCTTTAAACCTTTCTGGGATCCCTGTTGTTGTCAGTGGATGGGGGGAGGAGAACGAGGAGGATGACATTATCCTGGATGATGAGCAGGAGCCAGGCCACCACATCGCTTCCAGTTTAGTGCAAATGGAGGCCTTCATGCTCCAGTGTTTTAACAGGGACCCCCATATAAAAAGCATAAAGGTCAAGGACCAGCACTGGGTGGCAACGTACTTAGACCCCCGGTACAAACACAAAATGGCGGAAATGTTACCACCATCACAGAGGGCTGTCAGAATGGAGCACTTACAGGCCTTGCTTAGAGAAATGCTGCATTCTGCTTTTGCGTGCGCTGGCTGAGGAATTCCCACTCCCAGAGAAAGAGTTGCAGGTACCAATCCAACAGCACCTGCAAGAAGAGGGCGGTTTGAAGATGTGTTGGTTACTTCTGATATGAGATCATTCTTTCAGCCGACCCATCGACAGGTGTCCAGATCCAGCATCAGGGAACGCCTAGACCGACAGGTGTCCGACTACATCGGGTTAACGGCCGATGTGGATGCTCTGAGAAGTGATGAACCCCTGGACTACTGGGTGGGCAGGCTTGACCTCTGGCCAGAGCTTGCACAATTTGCAATGGAACTGTTGGCTTGCCCCTCGTCCAGTGTCCTGTCCAAAAGGACGTTCAGCGCAGCAGGGGAGATCGTGACTGATAAGCGCACTCGCCTAGCTCATGACAATGTTGACTATCTCACATTTCTAAAAATGAATGCGGCATGGATCTCGGAGGAATTTGACGCATGTGACCAGTAGACCATGTATATGCATAACTCTATAAACGATTTATATAATCTAGCACACAGACCTTTTTTCTACCTTTGGCTCACTTGTACAAAAAAAGCACACCGTACTATATGCCCGTACCCTCCTGTTTGAAGAGGTTGAGCAGTGTCATATTTTTGGATCCCGCAGCGAGTTGCTGGTGTCAGTGCTCTCTATCTCGGTGCTGGTGTCAGTTCTCTCTATCTCGGTGCTGGTGTCAGTGCTCTCTATCTCGGTGCTGGTGTCAGTGCTCTCTATCTCGGTGCTGGTGTCAGTGCTCTCTATCTCGGTGCTGGTGTCAGTGCTCTCTATCTCGGTGCTGGTGTCAGTTCTCTCTATCTCGGTGCTGGTGTCAGTCCTCTCTATCAATGCTGGTGTCAGTGAGGGAGATAGCAGCGGAGAAGCCAATCAGCAGGCAGTGCTAGCACCATGGCTGAGGAATGGCTCAGCACTGGACTGGCACCTCCGGACTACCGCAGTGGAGCCCTGCATAGGTGGGGGTAAGGGCCGGGCAGAGGGAGGGGTCAGGGGCTCAAGCACAGGTTGGCACACTGGGACACTGGCACAGGACTGCGCTGCCCTCACTGATCAATCATCTCCTGCACCCCCTTCATAGCCTGGCCTGACCTTGACTCTCCTCCATCGCCTTGAATTGACAAAATTTCACAGATAAAAAAAGAATGCTTGTCGTTGTCGATCCCAGATTCACTTAATACTTCTGGTATGTCAGTGTCCATGTTGTGGGACTATGTGTGCACAGCTAGTAAGTATTTTGTGGCTGAAAATATGACCTGGAGGTTTTTAAGGTTCGCCTGCCATTAAAGTCAATGGGGCCCGCTCCTGGATCGCGTTCGCGAAACGTCCCGTCGGAAGTTCGTCCATCACTACCTGTTACCCCTGCAGGGGTGAGGCGCTCCGGTGAGTGCAAGCACATGAGGGGAGGTGAATGAAGGAGGGGAGCACTGGACAGTCACCCTTGGTTTCACTTGTTGCTGCATTTTTGCACTGAATTTTGCTTTGTCACAGACTTTGTCACTTTGGATTGATTACATCTTTTTGCTATTATCATTTATTAGACAATTTTTTCTTATCACTACTTCTTGGACAATTATCCTGAATTTGCACATCTTGGATTTTGTTTGGAATACCACAGTTCTAATTATAAATTTTTATTTATTTATTTATTTATTTTTATATATAGATTATTATTAATTTCTTGCAGTTTTTTATTTTATATATACATATATATATTTCCATACCACTACATTTTATACTATTTTTATTATTATTCCCTTTGAAGGCACATGATATTTTATACTTCCCATTGTCACTTATCACTTTACCATTGATCTGTGCATTTTACCGTTTGGTTACCGCATTCAGTATACATTGATACTCATGTCTACATATCATTTATTTATGCGCATTTGCACTTTTTTTTGGATTCACATTGTTTGATGAACATATAATACACTAACCCCTTTTTTTTATATATATTTATTTCCAAATAGAACAGCGCCACCATCCCTTTTTAGTGATTTTTATTTTGTTGGCTGCACTTTGGTGTAGTTTTTTTATGGAGGCTGCAGTTCATTATCCTGAGCGCAGATACTTTACGCATTTATTTTATAGATTTTATATTCAACCTACCTAAAAGAGCCCATCCCACCCCCAGACCCCATATCCACCATGTGGGCTGCTATAACTATATTTATGCTGCCGTTCAGCTTTAAGTTGTAAAGTTCACCAAATTTCCAATGTCTATGTTATACAATAACCACAACTAATTCTAACTACTAATAAAGTTTTTATTTAAATAATAAAAAAAAATATATATACATATATATATATAAAATTCACATTTCTCTACAGATGCAAACAAAAATAAATAAAAAATGTCTAACAGTATTTACAGCCAGGAGCTTCTTCTTATAGCACCTACAACCAATAGGCTTGCTGTGGGTGTATACTGTACTGATGTGTCAATAAAACTGTGTCTTCCTCCAGGCAGGAATCCAGAGAGGAGATGGTACTCTGTAGATAGCTGTGGAGTCCTGAAAAAAAAAGGAAATGGAATATCGTTTGAGGAGATCAAGATTAAACACTGCCGATTCCTTTTATGACAAATTATTAAAATAACAATGAGTTCAGCTACCATTTACATAGCCGTTTAACATGATAGCCAATGAAAAATAGTTTGAAGGGGGATATATGGTGTTTTAGAACATAACCTCTTTTTTTTTTTTTTTTTTTCAATATGGTCTATAGAACTAAAAGTCCTATAGGTAGGGTACTTCTAGTAGATTGTACCACCTGGTGTGTACACAGCCAAGAACAGTGAATAATCCAATCCTGGAAGCATGTTAATGGTTAACAGCTTCTTACTAGTTAGTGGCAGGTAAAATTTTAAACAAATTCTTGGTGATTTTATCTTTTTTCAAACACCTATGCAATGTGCAATATCAAAGATCATATTCCTTACCCAAGTTACAGGCTCCCCAGTTGGACTGCACCTGATGTTTTTCTCTGTAGGCTCCACAGGTGGACTCCACCAAATGTTTAATTCTGTAGGACTACATGAGGTTGGTGGTGTATTTGTATCTTCAAAGTTACCATCAATCCCACTGTCACTGTCTTCACCTGCAACACGGGGGGATGATGGGAGCGAAGAACTTGCGATGGAGCTGTCATCTTCTGGGGTGGGAGTGGAGCATTTGTTAGCTGTGGAGATATTTTCCTGTCCTTTCATGATGTTGGTATCTGCTGGAACACGGACAGCCCTGGAGTCAAAGGTGGCCACTATATATGGGTAGTTTTCTTCTCCCAACCTATTAAAAAAAATATGAGGATGTTAACTCAAGCCTATACAATTTATTTACAAAAAAAAAATATTGAGAGCATTAAAGCAGCAGTAAGAATTACTGTTACTTAGCATTGACTAATCCCGATCCTCCATTGCCTCTCTTGCAGCACCAGAGATATTCTTACAAGTAAAAAAACATTCTCCCAAGTGGTTCAATAAATTCTGCAACCTTACAGTTTTGGCAGTACTCAGTACTTACCTTTCTACATCTATATTGTTTCCTGAAAAGGCAGCTAAATTACTGAGAAACCATGTACTGAGACCTGGAGAATAACAACCCACATATTTTAATCTAATGTTGTTTTATCCATGTTTCTGTTAGCCCTCAACTTCTGGCAAGGATGCACAGCTTAGTTTGTCATCAATAATGGTATCATGGTATGTTGACACCAATTGCAGTGGCTAGTTAATGTGAAGGTTAGGTTCTCTCTAGGATACGATCG
Organism: Lithobates sylvaticus; assembly: GCA_028564925.1. Classification (NCBI taxonomy): domain Eukaryota; kingdom Metazoa; phylum Chordata; class Amphibia; order Anura; family Ranidae; genus Lithobates; species Lithobates sylvaticus. The sequence continues at coordinate 63,152,146 of CM053035.1, read as the reverse complement.
CTGTATTCACTGAGACTTGCTAAAAGACGGTCATAGAAATTTTTGGCTACTCACCGACAGGAGACTTCATATGGGTCAATCCACAGGGTCATCACTTTGGGCAAAGCCAAGTCGGTGGATTTGAGGCCACATTGAGTGCAGGCCTCTATGATGCTCTGATCACTGTCATGTCTGTTGATCCTGATACATCTAAAAGAGAAAACAGTCAGAATTAGATATTTTACCATAAGTGTGTGTGTGTCTGTCATTTCTTCATCTTCTGGCCTAAAAAGGTCTATCAATCAATTGCAAGACATATTCGTTTATATATATATATATATATATATATATATATATATATATATATATATATATATATATATAAATTCCACAGGCATCTCTGGAACATCAAAGGTTGGCGGGAACATACTGCTCCCCAACTCTCCAAAAGGAGTCAGAAGCTATGGCATGGGGATCTCCCAGTGGGAATATACAGTATAAGGCATATAAGTAATCAAAAGTCTGACTCAACCACCCATGAAAGTTGAAGAATTGGACAATGGCCATCTAAAGTCTTCAAATAGTCAAAGGATACTTATCATATGAGTATGTAGAGTAATAAAGATTTACCTGTATGCCTGGCCCTTTATAGGCTTCTCCGGGTACCAGTGTCCAATGTATTTATGGCACAAAATCTCAGCCAACTTTTCTCCGAACACCTCAAAGATCATAGGGTTCAGCTTGTGAAATCTGTTTGCAAGAGTCTTAATGTATTCCACTCCAGCAACTATCTCTTCCCTCATTTCCAGCGGGATACCAGCAAATGCAATCATTGTGTCTGGAAATACAAAAGCACAAATGCTACACTTTACATTCAGCAGAGACACTTTCTTTTTACTCTTAAATAAGGGTGTTGGCCCCATTCTTATGCTGTACTAGCACTTAAGGCATATTTAAAATGTCATGCAATGATAATGGGTTGGGAAGCCCCTTTAGCATGCCTTAACGATGGCAACAAAAAAAAACTGGTAAAGGCTCTAACTCTATTCTATCCAAAACAAAGAATGTCTTTAGGTGCTATTTGGTACACTTGGGGATTGATTTACTATGAGCAAAAAGGTTGTTTGTTCTGAAATTCTCCCGTGGCTTTGTTAATAAGGTGAAGATCTGCTGACTGCCATCAACCAATCATGTGCAGGCAAAAATACATTTTCTTTGCAAATGTAATTTTTCATCATATTAACTAAACTAAGGAAAAATATCTTGCAATGTGATTAGCCTAGTTGCCTTCAGCAAAGCAACTGACTGAAAACCATCACTGGCGAAAATAAAAATCACTAGCAAAAATAAATATTTTTACAACAAACATATGCTAGGAAAGTTCAGGACCAGATGTATGTGTCCATGAATAATGATAGAGAAAATTATAACACCCTAACACTGTATTTAATATAATAGATCCTACATGTTAAATACAGATATAATGCATTATAAAGTAATGTAATACCTGATATGGTAAATACAGTAGTATAACATATATAAAGATATGAATATTTATCCCGCCCATACCTCAGCGTTTCTGGTGTATATAAAGTTGATGTGATGCTCGGTCCTCTGCTCCTGGAGATACTGACCAGTCTGTATTCACAGATGCTGTCCAATATTTGGAGGGGCAGGGAGGATTATATTGTACATGCAACACAAGAGGGAGGAGTCAGGTGATTGTTCTTATTGCAACTATCTGAATGATATACTGAGAAGGTGATTGACTTATTTACATGACAGAGATCCACTGTCCACACAATGACCACACCTTGCACTGTCTGTCTGTCTGAGGACAGTTCCCTCCTAAAGTGCTGAAACTTATTATAATCCTAATTATTGTACACAATGAACAATTTCCTTTTACTGTACTTGATTTTGATTTTATCAATATATCTGAGAGATAGATAGATTACAAAGAAAGTACAATCCAATGAACCACTTAGTTTGTGCCTGATCCTATCCTCAATATATCTGAAATATAGGTAGACAGGTATAGATACATAGATAGATAGATAGATAGATAGATAGAATGTTTTGAAGGATTTAGTTACTTTGACGAATGTATATTAATTACATAGTTATATCTCTATGGTATATGTATAAATAGGATTATATACTATATAATACAATTGCACACTACAATCAACTATTCCGTATGTGCCTGATTTTATCTACAATGAATTTGGGAGATAGGTAAACAAATTGATAGAGATGGAGATAGATAGATAGATAGCTAGATGGATAGCTAGATAGAATGTTCATTGGATGGGTTATAGTTACTTAGATGAATACATATTCATTGCATGGTTATATATCTCTCAATATAGGTATAAGTATACTATATATAATACAGAGATATATTTTATAAAATTGGATTGGTAGATTGATATATCTATCTAGACATCTACACTATCTATATACCGTATTTGCCAGCGTATAAGACGACTGGGTATATAAGACGACCCCCTATTTTTCCATTGAAAACTTAGGTTTGGGGCTATACTCACCATATCAGAAAAAGGAAACTGGTGAAACTACAAGTCCCAGAAATCCCACAATTGGTAGGCAGCAACAATGAATCCTCTCCTCCAAAGCACTATAAATCATACCTGTATTTTAGGGGAGATCTGGAGCTGGATGTGCAGTACAGGATGCTTTGTTAATATGTAGAGCACCAAGTACACACAGCATATGATGCTGTGTTAGTACAGTAGCACCAGGTATACTTCAGAATACAGTGTGCAGACAGTGTGCACCACTGAGCCAATCACGGCAGGCATTGTATTTTACTGATCTGATTGGCAGAGGTTGTTACCCAATCCCCGAGCAGGCTTAGCAGGGCCGGGATTGGCTGAGTGGCGCATACTGTATACATATTACAATTTTACAGAGCGCCCAGCGGACTGATATCCGTCTGGCGGCTTCTTCACCCGGCGTATAAGACGACCCCCGCTTTTTGGCTATGTAATTTTGGTGTAAAAGGTAGTCTTATACGCCAGAAAATACAGTATGTATTAATTCATCTATAATTATTCATCTGAGTATCTCACAGATATATTGTAGATAAAATTTCTGTGAAATTAAATTGTTAATTGTAGTGTAAAATCGTATTATATATAATCCTATTTATACAGTAAATTTAGCCATAGATATATAACTATATAATAAATATGCATTTGTCTAAGTAACTATTATTTCATGTCCAATAAACATCTATCTATCTGTCTAGCTGTCTTCCTAATGTATATCTCAGATACATTTTGTGCATTAAATCAGGCACAGTAAAATCATATAGTTAATTGTTGAGTACAATCTGTGTATTATACTGTATAGAATCCTATTTATACATATATTGATGAGATATATGTAATTATTATAAAATTATTCTAAGTCCCTATAACCCATCTAATAAACATTATATCTATTTATCTATCTGACGCAACCTGTATAATACATAAACTAAGTATTTATAAAATGATGTAATCTTAACATATGCATATAAACCATTTTTTTTAAAAGCAGTCTAATGTCTGTCTATGTTACAGTTCCCCTATTCTAATGGAATTATAAATGTATTTTTTGGAGGAGGAACTCCACTTCCACTCCCCCCGTTTCCATTGTTAATGTCCTTCACAATGTCACCCTGCAATTTGTCTGAACAATCCCCATGCAGTATTAACAATCTGAATAATCACATCTGTGGTATTGTATTTGCACTTGGCATTACATGGCTGACCCTGCACAGGCAGTCAGGTGGGGATCTCCCTGCAGCACCTCTTCACACCGCCCACCGACTGGCTGCCCTATAGTGGAGAATGTACAGTAACTTCAATGGCTTGTCGCCTCTCCCAATCCTTCCATTAACATTTAACTAGGTCTCTTAGCACATCTGATCAACCTATGAATAGACATAAACAAAACTGAGAAAACACCCATCTCAGCCTATTTCACCTGCAAAGGGCAGACAACAACAAAGTTTAACAGTTCAACACAATTATGGTTACATAACTATTTATATCTTCTGTCTAGCTAGATTAGCAAAACTAAACTTTTTACAGCTACTAAAAATATTTATTACAATGACCTGTTTATAAAGCAGCCAAAAAGTCATAATATCTTTAACAATTGGTAGCCTACAATAATTTAAAATGTTAGCATAATATATTATAAATCATACAATTTATACTATATTATAATGTAAACTTTAATATACGGTAAATGTTTTTTTTTTTTTTTTTAAATGTCTGTAATTACCAGTAGCAGTCCCTGATTTTTAAAACTTATCTTCTCCACTAAAATAACTCTACCTACATCTAAATCCAATTAATATTAAATCAATCAAATTGTTAGCATAACACATATTTACAAAATGCTGTTGTATTTACAGAAAATATTTTACACAGTGAACTTAGAAACAATGGGTTTGCAAAATGTAATTTATAAAATTATTTTATAATGTTCATAATTAAAAAAAAGCGGGCACATGCGCAGTGACACGGTGGCGCAGAGAGGCGCCATTTTTAAAAGTAAAGCTCAGTGAGGTCTCGTCTGGCATGTGCTGTGCCTCTTCCTACGTCCCCCCCGCAGCCTCTGACCTGCTGTCCCCCCCGCAGCCTCTGACCTCCTGTCCCCCCCCGCAGCCTCTGACCTCCTGTCCCCCCCGCAGTCTCTGACCTCCTGTCCCCCCCGCAGCCTCTGACCTCCTGTCTCCCCCGCAGTCTCTGACCTCCTGCTCCCCGCAGCCTCTGACCTCCTGTCCCCCCCGCAGCCTCTAACCTCCTGTCCCCCCGCAGCTTCTAACCTCCTGCCCCCCGCAGCCTCTGACCTCCTGCCCCCAGTAGCCTCTGACCTCCTGCCCCCCGCAGCCTCTGACCTCCTGTCCCCCCGCAGCCTTTGACCTCTCCTGTTGCCCCCTCGCAGCCTCTGACCTCCTGCCCCCTCGCAGCCTCTGACCTCCTGCCCCCGCAGCCTCTGACCGCCTGTCCCCGCAGCCTCTGACCTCTCCTGTTGTCCCCTCTGCAGCCTCTGACCTCTCCTGTCGTCCCCTCTGCAGCCTCTGACCTCTCCTGTTGTCCCCTCCACAGCCTCTAACCATCCCCTGTATCATCCGCAACCTCTGACCTCCCCTGTACCATCCGCAGCCTCTGACCTCCCCTGTACCATCCGCAGCCTCTGACCTCCCCTGTACAATCCGCAGCCTCTGACCTCCCCTGTACCATCCGCAGCCTCTGACCTCCCCTGTACCATCCGCAGTCTCTGACCTCTCCTGTACCATCCGCAGCCTCTGACCTCCCCTGTACCATCCGCAGCCTCTGACCTCCTCTGTACCATCCGCAGCCTCTGACCACTCCTGTACCATCCGCAGCCTCTGACCTCTCCTGTACCATCCGCAGCCTCTGACCTCCTGCCCCCCGCAGCCTCTGACCTCCTGCCACCCGCAGCCTTTGACCTCTCCTGTTGCCCCCTCGCAGCCTCTGACCTCCTGCCCCCCCTCTGCAGCCTCTGACCTCTCCTGTTGTCCCCTCTGCAGCCTCTGACCTCTCCTGTCGTCCCCTCCGCAGCCTCTGACCTCTCATGTCGTCCCCTCCACAGCCTCTGACCATCCCCTGTACCATCCGCAACCTCTGACCTCCCCTGTACCATCCGCAGCCTCTGACCTCCCCTGTACCATCCGCAGCCTCTGATCTCCCCTGTACCATCCGCAGCCTCTGATCTCCCCTGTACCATCCGCAGCCTCTGACCTCCCCTGTACCATCCGCAGCCTCTGACCTTTCCTGTACCATCCGCAGCCTCTGACCTCTCCTCTGTACAATCCGCAGCCTCTGACCTCCCCTGTACCATCCGCAGCCTCTGACCTCCCCTGTACCATCCGCAGCCTCTGACCTCTCCTGTACCATCCGCAGCCTCTGACCTCCTCTGTACCATCCGCAGCCTCTGACCTCCTCTGTACCATCCGCAGCCTCTGACCTCCTCTGTACCATCCGCAGCCTCTGACCACTCCTGTACCATCCGCAGCCTCTGACCACTCCTGTACCATCCGCAGCCTCTGACCACTCCTGTACCATCCGCAGCCTCTGACCTCTCCTGTACCATCCGCAGCCTCTGACCTCCCCTGTACCATCCGCAGCCTCTGACCTCCCCTGTACCATCCGCAGCCTCTGACCACTCCTGTACCATCCGCAGCCTCTGACCACTCCTGTACCATCCGCAGCCTCTGACCTCTCTTGTACCATCCGCAGCCTCTGACCTCTCTTGTACCATCCGCAGCCTCTGACCTCCTGTCCCCCCGCAGCCTTTGACCTCTCCTGTTGTCCCCTCTGCAGCCTCTGACCTCTCCTGTCGTCCCCTCCGCAGCCTTTGACCTCTCCTGTCTTCCCCTCCACAGCCTCTGACCATCCCCTGTACCATCAGCAACCTCTGACCTCCCCTGTACCATCCGCAGCCTCTGACCTCCTCTGTACCATCCGCAGCCTCTGACCTTCCCTGTACCAGCCGCAGCCTCTGACCTCTCCTGTACCATCCGCAGCTTCTGACCTCTCCTATACCATCCGCAGCCTCTGATCTCTCCGGTACCACCCGCAGCCTCTGATCTCTCCGGTACCATCCGCAGCCTCTGACCTCTCCTGTACCATCCGCAGCCTCTGACCATCTCTTGTCTTATATCACATCTGGAGAGGAGTCAAGAGTGGGAGTGCCGCTAGGATGAGGGTCAGGGAGAAATCAGACATGTATGGACTGTGGAGAGGAAACTATGGGATAAAACCAGAGCAGCTTTCTTTTGGTGGCATTTGATCACCTCTGCGGGTTTTGTTTTTTTACACTATAAACAAAAAAACGTTTTTTTTCCCCACAGTTTAGGCCGATACGTATTCTTCTACATATTTTTGGTAAAAAAAAAAAATATCCCAATAAGCATTTATTGATTGGTTTGCGCAAAAGTTATAGCGTCTACAAAATAGGGGATAGTTTTATGGCATTTTTAATGGCAGCGATCTGCGATTTTTATTGTGACTGCGACATTATGGCAGACACATTGGACAATTTTGACACATTTTTGGGACCATTGTCCTTTTTACAGCGATCAATGTGATTAAATTGCACGATTACTGTAAAAATTACACTGGCAGCGAAGGGGTTAACCACTAGGGGGGAAGGGTTAAGCGTGTCCTGGGGAGTGATTCTAACTGTGGGGGAGGGTGGCTGTGTGTGATACATCACTGATCATAGCTCCTGATTACAGGGAGCTATGATCAGTGACAGTGTCACTAGGCAGAACGGGGAGATGCTTGTTTACATTAGCATCTCCCTGTTCTTACTCTCCGTGAGACCATCGCGGGTGTCCCCGTGGACATCGAGTCCGCAGGACCCACGGTCGGACTCATGGAGCTTGTGACGGGCACACATTTGCTGCCGGCGGTCCGCACGTGATGGCATGGCCGCAAATTCAAAGGGACGTACAGGTACGCCCATTTGCCTGTCCATGCCATTCTGCTGACGTACATCGGCGCACGCCAGTCGTTATGTGGTTAAACACAGTGGGGTTTATTTACTAAAGGCAAGTCCACTTTGCACTACAAGTGCACTTAGAAGTGAAGGAAAATAAAAAACAGCATTTTTGCTTGTACATGAGTGGATGATAAAATCAGCAGAGCTTCCTCTCATTTCAGATCTTCCCCTCAGATGACTGCACTTCCAAGTGCACTTGTAGGGCAAAGTGGATTTACCTTTAGTAAATCAACCCGTGTCAACCACTTGCTCCTTGACGATGCACAGGCATTACTTAAGTCTGATGTTGAGGAAGGAACATGAGCCTACAGAGGGGAGAACACTAGTAAACAACAAGTTGGCAGTTCCCCCAGCCACAGCGTATTGCTAAGTTGGCTCCAGTGATGATGGGGGGGATGATGATGTTGAGTTCACTGACGTGACTTGGGTGCTGGATAGAGCAGAGGAGGAAAGTGAGGGTGAGGCAGAACCCCAACAAGGCAGCCATCATGGAAGAGTAGAGAGCAGCCACCCTATTTTATCACATTGTGAAGCTGTTATCTCCCGGGCCCATTTTCCACAGCTCAGCTATCAGGGCCTTTTTTAGGCTTCATTCACATCTATGCATGTTGCTTTTGATCGTTTCTGGGGCGATTTTTGTAATCGTGATTTTAGCGTTTTTTTTAACATTCACTGTATATAGCTGGTTGCTAAGGAGCGGGTTGGGAAGCTGGCAGCAGCGTCCTTAGCAAGCGATGAGTCATCAGATGGCAGCGGTCTTCCCCACTGAATGTTTAAAAAAAAAAAAAAAAAAAAAAAAAAAAAAAAAAAAAAAAAAAGGGACCAGCTAAAAGCAATTCACAAATAAAACGGCGTGTGGTCCCCCCTTCCCCCAAAGCCCATACCAGACCCAATTTTTTTTTTAATGGCGTGGGGGTCCCTGCCAAAATCCATACCAGACCCTTATCCGAGAATGCAGCCTGGCAGGTCAGCAAAGGGCGGGGACAAACGAGCGCCCCCCCCCCCCTCCTGAACCATACCAGACGGCATGCCCTCAACATGGGTGGGGGGGGGGTGCTTTAGGGCAGGGGGGCTCTGCGCCCCTCCACCCCCAAAGCACCTTGCCCCCATGTTGATGGGGACAAGGGCCTATTCTCAACAACCAGGGCCGGTGGTTGTCTGGGTCTGCGGGCTTATCGGAATCTGGTAGCCCCCCCAGATCCCAGCTCTCCCCCTATGTGAATGCATACTCAGCGGCCGCCTTCCAGTTATTTAAAATGGGCATTTGGATATTTTTTTTTTCATACCAACCGTTAGGGGGGGTGGGAGAGGAATTGCTAATATGCTGGAGGCAATAAAAAAAAGCTTAAATGAAACAGTTTGAATTCAAAGAGTAATATTTCTTTTCCTTGCAAATAGCCCCTGGTCTATTGTTTTATTAACAAAGAAAAATATATACATCTTAAGAAAAAAAATGTAAATCCATTTTTTTTTTTACTTAAATGAATAAATTAAAAAAAAGTTAAGTGCGTTATTTTTTTTAAAGTAACATATCACCAAAATAAATATATACATAACTGTAGACTACAACCATATCTTTAAAAATATGGAATTGAGATTTATAATTAAAATAGACCCAGTAAAAAAAATAAAAATAAACAAAGATAAAAGCAAAAAAGTGCCCTTTCTGGAGACTCTGACCTTATGCAATATAAACGTGCAGTCAATGTTTTTTATCCAGTGACCAAATGTTAAATAGCGCCCTGTCAACCACGAAAAGCAGCCAGTTTTAACCATTTTCTGCCAAGTAATACATAAGAAAAAAAAATAGTCCCTGTTGGCCATCTTTTATGTAACTTTAAACTGCTTCTGACAGGTATATTTGCTGTTCCCATGTAAAGCACTTTGGTGGCTTATGCAGGGTTTCTTTCCTGAGCAAACTTCATTTTTGAGCTGTTGTAATATGCATCTCCCAGAAATTTCTGGGCTCCGCCGTCCTTTGGTTTGGCAAATAGAATCTGTGCTGGAGGTGCAACACCAAGCAGGAGATTACAAAAGAGTGTTTTTCCCGGTTATGATTTTGCTATATATTTGAAGAGGCAGTATACATGGAAAACCAAGGATCTGGTTCATGTGTTCCGAGAATGGCTTCCAGAAGTTTTGGGACAAGGGCTGGAATTTATTAAGGCTGTGGTTAAGTCTTCACTCAAGGCCATTTCTTTGGAGTCGAGAAGGTGGAACTCTGCACAGAAAAGCAGAAGATGAAGGTAGAGGGTGTTCAGATGGGGATGTAGTTCAAGATTCACTACAGTTTTAAAGTGACAGGTGTAGATGTGGCCCAGAAGGTGGAAGAGGAATCGGAATGTCTTCTGAATGGCTGGTTTAAAGGACTTTGAGAAGTCTTTACCTGAACAAAAGAAAAAAAAAAAAAAGACAAACACATCATTGTTACAAAATGCGTCAAACCATTTTAAAAATGCTGTTTTTTTTCCAGAGCAAACACTTAATCAAATCTGAGTTATTGGCTTACACGCCTTGTTTCAACAGATACACAACTGCAAAAATGTTGTAGCTATGAGCCAACAAGCTCAGGGTTTTGGTACTTTAATATAGAAACTTTTCTTTCACTAGTATTCCTTAGGCTAGACACTGGTCAGATGCATGCCATATCATAACCATCTGCAATTCAGAGTAGCATCTTTGTAGGATACAAGCTGCCTTTATACAACAGCAACCACAAAGTACAGCTGAACTGTGTTCGTTGAAATAGTAACTTGTATCACCACAGAGTGGTACTGTGGATACAAGAAATAAGCACAAGTTCCACGTCCTAATTACTTAGAAATTAAAAATGGAGCTTCAAACCTGGACTTTTTTTTTTTTTTTTTAGGCACACCCATTACACAATATTAAAATAAAAATATTTTATTACAACATTTAAAACAATACGCTTTAAAAATCATACTAATGTATACTGCCTGTATGTGAAGATATTCACCACTTATACATCAAACAATTGCACTACGTAAAAAAATGAAAAACCATTGTAAACAGAATATTGGTTACAGAGTGCATGATGTACTGTAGATATGTGGCATACTGTATCTTGACTTGCTCAATTTTACTTAGCAGTAGAGGCTTAATATCGGTTTCAGTTTCAGGGGGAGAGGAACACCTTGTTCAATTACGAACCCCCTCCTGGCTACTGGGACACACACACGATGTTGTAGCTGGACACAAAGCTGCTGAGAGCAATGTACTAAGGTATGTGTATCTTTACTCCCTCTAGTGGAGATTTTAAAAGGCATTACAATGTTTTTCTTATGGAAGAAAAAAGGCATAGGTGGACTTTTTACAGTTCCTAAGCTTCTTCCCTTACCCTGTCCTCGCTGCAGGATACTGCTGAAAACAGACAGATCCAAACTTCACCCATCACGGCGATCAGCGTTAGTAAACCTTCAAAGACCATGTCCCTATAATAGGGGTTCCACTCCTTTGGACCTGTATAGCACCCCTCAGGTGCAACTTTAGGTAATGTAGCATGACCAAAAAGAGTCCGGGTTCCTGGGGTCCAGCCCTCAAAAGAGGCCCACAATAAAAACCTCATTCTTCTATGCAAGGCCTGGGTACCATCCTGTGGCTTCAATGGCTTGGATGGATCCGGTATATGGAGGAATTTAAATCCAGCATGGACCCTCCTGGAGCTCCTCAGAGCACATCTTTCTCGTGGCCAACACCTTAGACACTGGTGAAAAAACAGAGTTACTCCTGGAAGCAGGAGGGGTTATATAGGGGAGTGAACATCCTGTATAGGGTATACCAGTGTCCATCACCTGAAGGTGGCCCATAACCCATTAAGTTATTTAAGCCAATAAGGCTCTGTGTCCCATGATGTATGATAAAGAAAATAAAAATTTCTTGACTCAGCAGAGCTGGAGAAGGGGAATGGTCTAAGTGTGTTAAGAACTGGGTATCATCACTCATGAGTGTCTTTCTACTGTATTGTAAAAAGTCATACTAAAGACAGATTCAGGTATTAATATAAACAGTACTTAATTACAAATACAATAAATTATTCTGAACACAAAATTGTCAAAGATTATTATTTAGGGAATTCAAGCATTTTAATAAAAAAAAAAACATGTCATACTTACCTGCTCTGTGCAGTGGTTTTGCACAGAGCAGCCCCAATCCTCCTCTTCTTGGGACCCTCTGGCCTTTCTAGCCCTTGCCCCCAAAGCAAGCTGCTATGGGGGCACGGGCTAGAAATGTCCACAGCCGCACTCGTGCATGTTCACTCCCGAGACGCCTCTGTGTGTCTATGAGACACAGAGCATGGCTTGGCCCTGCCCCTCCATACTAGCTGTGACTGACACAGCTCCCGCTGCTGTGTTTCAGCCAATGAGGAAGGAGAGACCCGGGAGAGCGTCTGCTCTTGTCCACATCACTGAATCAGGCTCAGGTCAGTATAAAGGGGGGGGGGGGGGAGTGAAGAGGAGTGGGCACCCAGTCTAACCTTTAAAAACGAAGCTTAGGAAGCACCTAGAAGCATGAGACAACGTACTACATGATTATAGAGAAGCACCTCCCCCCAGGTTCTTTACGTTACAGAAGCATAACTTACAGTGTTTAGTAGGAACCAAATCCTCATCGGTCAGGATTTTTTGGATGATGCTGGCAGCATAATCTGCATACTGTGGTCCAGAGCATTTTCGCTTGCGTCCTTTTTCATCTGTCCACTGGATCTGCCTGCAAAGAAAAAAGAATTGTTTTAGCTCTTGGCAAAGACTATAGCATTAGATGGCATTTAAAATGTATACAAAAAAACTTATTTTTTGGTTTTGGATAGAATGGGAAAGGTTAATCCGTCCTGTCAAGTTTTTATTGATCCATTATTTGTCCTGGTGACCACTGTCACTGCAATAGGAAATCCCACATTTTAGTGTTGTCACGATCGCAAAACATGAAGGGGAATGCTTCCTGTGACGGACCTCGTACCCTAGATGTCCGCCGTAAATGCTTCCTCCGTCCGGTACCACACAATCCAAGACCCTTTAGCCCACCCAGTCACCAGACAACACCAGTGTAGGGTACATCAGGAATGAGCTTTATTTGACATGTCACACACATTAATATAGCCAGATGACTAAAGCCTAACCTAATTATCTTAATCAACACTGGGCTCCATCATTCAATTGCAGGGTTAATTAGCACACACAACAATAGGTGAAACACTCCTACAAGCCAGACTATACTCAATTACATAACAGACAGGCTGTCTGGAGTTTATGACATTAGCATCTCTTGCTAATATGCCAAATACACATACAGATTCTATGTGTATTGGGGGGCCAGCATGGACCTGAATCCAAGTAACACCAGCTCAGGGGTCCCAGGCTTGCAGCTCAAAGAGCACCGTTCCCCCAAATGCCAGGGCCCATAATCGCAAGGTAATAGGCTCGCATTCAGTCCCCTCCAACAGCCTGTGTCCCGGCTAGGTCTGTCACATTTCTCCCCTTTCACACTTCCAATGGGGACAAATGTTCTGATGACTACAATGGCAATTCTCCCCACCTTGGGAGATTACCACTCGCTTTGTGTTATGTCTCCAAGACAAAGTAAAAAGGGAAATCCCTCCAGCAGGACAAATGCTTTACTCCTGTTGCATTTAATTGCTTTACATACCAATATACCAGTGAGTTTTATTTAAAGTAGCATTTCTCACCCATAAAAGCGCTCTGAAAACTGCAAAACGGCCGCAGTTATCAACAGTGGCTTCTTTCTTGGAACTAGAAGTCCTAGCAGTTAGCGCTATTATACTTCCTATGTCCCAGAATGTATTATCCCATCAGCCTCCATAGCACTGCAAATCTTAACAGAACTAAAAGCATTAGAATCACAGGGTTTAGGTTGACTATATTATGCAATACAATCTGATTGTATTGTTGTATGCCCTGCCACCACTCTCCTCTGTCCACAACATGTCTCCCTCCCCACAAGCTATAGGTCTCTGCGTCTCCCAACCATGCTTAGCCCCTTCCATTTATTCCTCCAATGGTCCCATGATCACATCACATTCATACCTGGTCTACAATCAGATACAACTGCAATATATATATATATATATATATATATATATATATATATATATATATATATATATATATATATATATATATATATATATATATATATATATATATATATATATATCCCTCCCCATCAATCCACAGTGATCTACCATCTACCGCCTGCCTTTTCTTTTGAGGAAAGTGAAAAAATAGCACTGGACCTATAAAGGTTTTCTTATTGGTGTTGCCATCTTAAAGTATTGATGTAAATAATCAGGTTTGTGGGCAGGCAGCTTCTACATCTCAGAGGATCTTCACGGTCTCCTTGACTTGGAGTGTAACAAAAGTGTAAACTCAAGCTCCACACAACTGCTATGAGGCCCAAATGTAACTTTGTTCCAATAAAAAAAGTCAGGGGGACAATCCAAAACAGTAACCAAGCGTTTCTGGGATCCAAGATCCCCCCCTTATCAGGGCTTGATTGAAAACCATGTGAATGAACTAGCAGTGTGAGTGTTAATGGCTTCTCTTCTAGTGTGGTTACAAGCACATGTCTTGTCAGCAGCTGGTTTGGCAGCCAAAACAGCTGCTGATAAGACCTGTGCTTGGATAGAATTATCAATTATGTTTTTATTTGTTTGGTCCACTGGCTGAATGAAGGAAAAAAAAAATAATAAAAAAAAAAAAAAAACCCCTCACCATGTGCACTCTGTCTCCCCTCTATATCCCTGCTGCAATGGACAGCTTCCACTTTGCCCTATCTATGCTCTCCTGGTCCAGAATCAGTTGTAGTTGCCTCTGTCTGCATTTTTTAAAATTTTCACACACAAAACGCAACGCAAGTGAAAGTAAAAGTAATGATAGCACAGGAGATGCAAAAATGCACATCAACCAGTGGCGGCCCATCCACAGGGGGCGCTCAGGCGCTGCCCCCCCATCTGTTAAAAAAACACAAAACAAAAACATTGTCACCTTAAGAGTGACCAGGCGCCGGCGGTCTATGGGAAGCTTCCCAGCCTGCAATCAGATGATTGCAAGCTGGGAAGTTGATTTGCCCGTGTTTAGGGAGTGTCCGGGGCGTAAGCGATGCGCCCGCAAACACTCCCCCATTCTCCAGTCATTTCTCCTATTCTTTTATCTTAATGGCCGAGACCGGAGGACGGTCGGTGGTGCTTTTTGCGGCACCGCGTCACTTCCGCTTTCCTGGCTCACTGTGTGGAGTGAGTGGACTGAGACGGGTGACTGAGGGGCATGGTGACTGACTCCTGAGCCGAGCGTTGCTGGCGCAGTGGTGTGGCTTCTAACGGTATGTAAACCGATGCGGGCCTCAGTGTGTGTCAGTGATAGACAGTCTGTTGTCTCTGTGTGAGGGAAGGGTCCAGGCCTCCAGGGATTAGTGTGTGCTCCCTGACTCAGAGGCCTGGACCCTTCCCTCACTGTCAGTTGGTTCCCTTCCCTGTGCTTCTCTGCAGTGCTCTGCCCCCCTCTCATTCTCTCCACTCAGTGAGTGACTATGTGTCTGTGCTGATGATGGGGGTGCAGACTGGGGGGGGGGGGGCAATTGTGCAGACTGGGGGGAGGGGGGGTAATTGTGCAGATCAGGGGAGGACTAGAGGAGGGGGATTTTGCAGACTAGGAGGAGGGGGGGGGGTAATTGTGCAGACTAGGGGTGGGGTAATTGTGCAGACTAGGGGTGGGGGATTGTGCAGACTGAGGGGAGATTGGGCAGACTGGGGGGGGGGGAATTGTGCAGATTAGGGGTACGGGGGATTGGGCAGACTAACACTATGGGTGGAAGCAAGTGGAATACAGGGGACGGGTTGGGTGGATTCTTTAAGGCGTGGGGCTTATGGGAAGTGGAAGGGGTTAAAAAGGGCAGGGTCTAGCGCCCCCCCATCCTAAAACTTCACCAGCCACCACTGACATCAACATGCATAAAAAACACATGTAAAATGCTTTTCAATGCACACGTTTTTTCAGATGCACGTTATGGGATAAAAGAGCCCAGTCCCTTTCCTTCATTCAGGTTCAGCTGCCATTCTGCCTCCTCTTTCTTGCCTCATGGTAAGTAGTCTCCTATACCTCTGCTCCATAACAAGATTACCATGCTCTCTCCACCTATGAGCTGTAAAGGGGAAGCCCACTTGACAAAATAAGGTGTTCAGCTATAATATCGTCTGAATCAGCAGTAATGCATACCAGTGTGTTGAAGCCAAAAACATTTAGCCTAAATTAACCCATTCATCATGAACAGGCAAACATTTGCTAGTCTATCGTTCAGCCCATTAAACAAAGGATTTCATATCACTAACAGATGGAAAGGCTAAATTGAGCATCAAGTTGCGTGTCAAAGACCACTTCAATTCCGAGCAAAGCAAAGCAGCAGGTGCAGGGGGAGCTAATTATATGTCCCTCAGGCCAGCGTCAGCTGTTTTTTTTGTTTTCAGGTTACCTGGCAACTTCAAGACAACAAAGCAGAATTTGCACAGCTCTTTGACAAGTGTAACATTGGATTTCCCAAACACTAGCCACAAGGAGACCATGGGGGTTTATTTACTAAAAGGAAAATCCACTTTGCACTGAAAGTGCACTTGGAAGTAAAGTCGCTGTAGATCAGAGGGGGACATGCAAGGAAAAGAAAAAAACAGCATTTTAGCTTGCACATGATTGGATGATAAAATCAGCAGAGCTTCCACTCATTTCAGATCTACCCCTTAGGTTTAGAGCGACTGCACTTTCAAGTGCACTTGCAGTGCAAAGTGGATTTTATTTTCATAAATAACCCCCCATGTGTCATAAATGGTCTTCTACAATGTTCGAGAACCAGAAATGCACCACTTAAAATGGTTGTTTTTAAAGGGAGTGTGATCGCCGGGTTTTAAAACAGCACTTTTTGGCAATACCTGAAATTGTCATTGCCAGAAAGTGCTGGGCTGCAATGGCTGCACGCCGCGGTTAGAATGTGGTTCCTGATGTTGACTGTAGACTGTGCCTGCAAAAGGTGCATTGATACTGCTACTTGTATTCTGCCTTAAGCTCATGTGACAGGGTGACACCACAAGAAACTGTTGGGAGCCTTTTCTCAAGGCAACATTTACATATACTCCAATGGCGGCTGGTGTTCAACATTTTTTTTTTTGGGGTGTTGGGGCAAACAAAACTGAAAAAGAAAAATAAATAAAATCATCAATTGCAGCCTCACCGTGCCATCAAATGCAGCCAATGTGCCCCATCATATGAAGCCACTGTGACCCGCCTGCCCGCCGCCTGACCAGCACATACCCCATCCTGGTGGCGGGTCAGGCAGCGGGTGACGGTGGTGAGCTGTGGGACATGCAGTGGGTCAGGCAGCAGCTCCTGCATCAACCATGGTTCCCGTGCGGCTTTTCTACTGTTCCCGCTAGGCGTGCAATAGGGATGCCTGTGCATTCAGCCAATCAGGTGATGGGTATTAGACCCGCGCTTCCTGATTGGTGGAGAGGCGACTGAATATTTGCTTTTCTAACACACTTGGGTGGGCTCCGAGCACAATACTCTGCGCTCAGAGTCCACCTTTTTTTAAGCCTATTAGAGCCTAATCAGGTGCTTCAAATAAAAACAACCCCGCCACTGTTATTCAGGTGCCTGAAAAGGGGCCTGACGCCTGAATAGGGGGTGGCTACAGTGACCGTAGATAGATTTATGCTATGCATGAATCTATCCATTTTACATATGGGGGGGGGGGGCATGACAGAGGGGGCGCACCGCCACTGATATACCCCCCCCCCCCCCCATCAAAGTCTTCCAATTAAAATTATAATACATGCATGTGATTTCTACGGAATATAGTGGAGCAGTGGCGGTGCGTGCATAGAGGGCGCAGGAGCGCCGCCCCCCCTCTCCTGCACCGCTCTATCACCAATAGATAGATTCATGCATTGCATGAATCTATCTATTGTCACCGCTGCCGCCCCCTATTCAGGTGTCCGGCCCCTGATCGGGCGCCGGGCATCTGAATTACAGTGGGGGGGTGTTGCTGGAAGCGCCCCTATTAGAGCTGTAAGCTCTAATAGGGGACCTTATTAGAGCGGTGTGCTCTAATAGGCTTCCCTAAGTGTAAACAGCGGGCGCAATGCTTTGCGTTCGCTGCTTACACAGTATTGTGTTAGGGAAGCGAATACATCGCTTCCCTAACACAGACTCGCCTCTCAGACAATCAGGTTGCCAGGTCTGTTACCTGTCACCTGATTGGCTGAAGTCACAGGCGCTGTGATTGGACACTAGGCGTCCAATCACTGCAGAAGAAGACAGGAGGAGCGCGGGAGAAGACATCCGACGGAGACACCGCTCGTCGCCTGACGCCGTCACCAGCTGCACACCGGGACAAGGTAAGTGCAGAGGGCAGGCAGGGGGCACAGTGGCAGCACTTAAGGGGCACAGTGGCAGCACTTGGTGGGCACAGTGGCAGCACTTGGTGGGCACAGTGGCAGCGTTTAATGGGCACAGTGAGGCTGTTTGTTTGCGCCCCCCCAAAAATTTTGAGCACCAGCCGCCACTGTAGTGGAGTAAAGCTGCAAGTAAATATTTTACTTCCAGAGAGTTTTATTCCCCTTTCTATGCTACATTGCAACCCACACAAGAAAAAAAAAAAAAAAATTGTTTACGTAAATTGCTAGCATAACATAAGGATAAGATCAGGTCGGTCTGGCGAGGAGTCAGATGAACACGACAGACTTTTGCAATCGCAAAAAATCCAAAATGACAATGCAGAAACGTATGGGACTATTTAATGCTTGCACAGTAAATACAGAGGTCGTTCTTATCATCCAACAAGTTGGATTTTTTATTTTTTTTTACTTTTCTCCCCTTATGTTTGTTTTACTTTAATGAATTATCTGCCTGGTGGTTAAAGAAAAACCTTAAAACACCTGTTCCCATCGCCCCCCTCCCTAAACACCAGAGCCCTTTCTCGACCCCGGCTGCAGTGCTACTCTCTACTGGTCTCACAGGAGACTCTCAGAGAAGCATGAGCCATTGCCCCCTGCTGCTGTGGGGGGACATATATACATACCGTAGTTGCATAGTTAGTCTGGTTTGAAAAATAAATAAATAAAAATGACACAAGTTTATCTAATAAAAATCATATAATCATATATGCACAATCCTATACTGAAAGGCAAAAACCCCAGCAAAGCACGATCCAATTTGCTCCAGCAGGTGAAAAAATTCCTTACTGATCCCTTGAGAGGCAAATCGGATATTCCTTGGATCTACTTTACCCATAAATGTTGGTATCCAGTTGTATTATGTACATTTAAGAAAGAATCCAGGCCTTTTTTAAAGCAATCTACTGAGCTGGCCAGAATCACCTCTGCAGGGAGTCTATTCCACATTTTCACAGCTCTTACTGTGAAGAAACCTTTCCGTATTTGGAAATTAAATCTCTTTTCCTCTAGACATAAAGAGTGTCCCCTTGTCCTCTAAGATGATCTTAAAGTGCCCCCTTGTCCTCAGTGTTGACTGTAAAGTTCACTTTATGGACCCCTTATGTATTTGTACATGTTGATCATATCCCCACTTAATCTCCTCGTCTTAAGAGAATAAATTCAGTTCCTCCAATCATTCCTCATAGCTGAGCTCCTCCATGGCTCTTATCAGTTTGGTTGCCCTTCTCTGCACACAGTCTCCAGTTTCCCAACATCCTTTTAGTGAACTGGTGCCTAAAACTGAACTGCATATTCCAGATGAGGTCTTAATAATGAAAACTGAGTGCCTATGGATGCAAACAGCCCGGTGCTGGAGTGCACCCACATGGGTGCCCCCTCAGCACATGGCTTGCTGAGGGGGCACACAGAAGAGAGGAGACACAGAGCAGGAAAGGATTAAAGAACACAAACATCCAAAGCTGCTGGAAGAGAGGAGTGCCAAAGAGACTTTGCATTACTCAGCAGTACTGGAATGGAGGAGAGGTAATTATATAGCAGCATGTTCTATTTAAGAGTAGACATGTGCACACTGAAATATTTAGTTTCGGAATTTCGTTTTCCTCCGAAAAATAAATGTATTTCGTTACGCCCGAAATTCGTTTTTTATTTAGTTTTTCGTTAAAAATTGCATTTGTCCGAAAATCCAAATTAATTAAGGTCGAATCTGTCATTGAAGGCTTAAGGTGTCTTTCGAATGTTTAAAGAAGATTCGACGGAGCAGCTAAACTGTATGACTCTTTATAGTTTAGCTGCAATTCCACCCAATTCCAGCAGCAATCTTTCCTCTCTACGTCGAATCTTTTCTCTCTATGTAGAATAATCTTGGAGTCAAGGTTAGGCACATTCGACCACAGGTTCAATGGACACAGATTGTTATTGTCAGCATCGAATCGCCTATCTATATGGAACTGTTGTCACAATGAAAACAAAAATAAAGCATTTATGTCGGATCTTTCGTTTTTCGGATTCTGCACTTTAGTTATCGTTTGTTAAAACGATAACGAAAATAGCTGAAATTCGGACAAAAACAAATGCACATGTCTATTTAAGAGGATTGCTACAGTTACATTTTAAAGACCTGACAGAGTCTCTAAGAAAAATGCAGATTGTTCTCCATTGCCTGCCTGTATTTATGTCCTGGCAACTTAAGAGTGCCACGAGCTCCTAAGAGGTTAGCATGACACAACATTCCTTAATACAGCTCAAGGCCAGAAAACACTTGCAGCAGAGTAAACTATGCATGTGCCAACAGGGCAGCCATCAGGGATTTTTGGGCCCCTTACACAGCTTTAGGCCGGGGCATGCCCCCACCCCAACCACCAACATTCCCCACGGGCCATCCTACCAAATCCACACACCGGCCACCTCACCTGTGTGCACTTAGCCCCCCCATCGTGTGTATGTGTATATATGTGCAGAGCCGATCGGTCCTATAGGCACACTATGAAAGCTGCTTAGGGCCCCGCCGCTGTGGGGGGGCCCCCCCCCAAGACCCAGACCTTGGTGTAACGAGGGGCTCTCTGAGGACACTGATGTAAGGGGAGGCTCTCTGAGGACACTGATGTAAGGGGAGGCTCTCTGAGGACCCTGATGTAAGGGGAGGCTCTCTGAGGACCCTGATGTAAGGGGGAGGCTCTCTGAGGCCCTGATGTAAGGGGGAGGCCCTCTGAGGACCCTGATGTAAGGGGGAGGCTCTCTGAGGACCCTGATGTAAGGGGAGGCTCTCTGAGGACCCTGATGTAAGGGAGGCTCTCTGAGGACCCTGATGTAAGGGGGAGGCTCTCTGAGGACCCTGATGTAAGGGGAGGCTCTCTGAGGACCCTGATGTAAGGGGAGGCTCTCTGAGGACCCTGATGTAAGGGAGGCTCTCTGGGGACCTCATTCTGTTCTATATTGTTGTACTTTATTCTTTGACTGTTTTGTTTAAAGGAGGGAGGATTGTATTGG
Organism: Lithobates sylvaticus; assembly: GCA_028564925.1. Classification (NCBI taxonomy): domain Eukaryota; kingdom Metazoa; phylum Chordata; class Amphibia; order Anura; family Ranidae; genus Lithobates; species Lithobates sylvaticus. The sequence goes on along the minus strand of CM053035.1, from coordinate 63,131,154 downwards.
GAGCGCTGAAGTGTCAGGTGTGACTGTGTGGCAAATGGTTTACATAGCTCACGGCATCACGGGTCAAGTAGAGGGCCCCTTAGCATAATTTTGCTTAGGGCCCGAGGGAGGTCAGGATCGGCACTGTGTGTGTGTGTGTGTGTGTGTGTGTATATATGTGTATGTGTATGTGTATGTGTATGTGTATGTGTATGTGTATGTGTATGTGTATGTGTATGTGTATGTGTATGTGTATATATATATATATGTATAGATATATATAGATATAGATATAGATATATATATATATAGATATAGATATAGATATATATAGATATATATATATATATATATATACCCCCCTCACATGCACACAGTGCTGTGTTTTGGCCTAGGGTGGCACTTTGCGCGGGGCACCCACACACAGTCAACAGCGGTGCTCGGTGACAGCGCTGCTCCATTTGCCAGAGAACTCGGCAGTGGTGCTGTGATAGGGTAGAGGAGAGCTGCCGGTTGTCTGTGCATTCGCCCCGCTCGCCCCCCTCCCCTTTCCCCTGTCAGCCAAAGAGAGAGTGGCTCTAATTGGGGATGCTCTGACCTCCCTCCACTTTCCTGTTTCTGCTGCTCGTAGGTGTGTCACAGCCAGGTCAACACCCTGTGCAAAGACATCCAATATCATTGTCACCCTCCTCCTCAGACTGGGCCTCTCCTCTACACCTCCCCTCACTTAAACAGTTAACTTTCATCTGTGCCTGCCCCATGCAAAGTGTGTTAACCACCTGTGTGTGTGGGGTGCCCCTACCCCTCCCTCCACTCACCTATGTGCTTACTTCACCAACCCAAACCCCACACAGCCACCAGGGACAACCCAAAACAGCTACCAGAAATCCCGCACAACCACCAGGGGACCCGAATAGCCACCGGAGAAGGAAGGGTGGGACAATTTTAGATGGGGGGGGGGGGGGGAGTACCATTTTATTCTTGCCAAGGGCAGCACAAAACCAAAATACACAAACCTGTAAACACACAAGGCTCTGGCCCCTCCCTGTACACAAACAGCCCCCTCCCCTTGTAAAGAGGATCTTCTTACCTGGTCCCAGCTCAGTTTCACAAAGCTGACATGTTGCCGAGAAGCATAGTACAGATTACACAAATGGTGCACATACACATAGTAGCCAGAGGTGTAAGAGATAAGAATATGAATACCGCTCTAGTCTGGAGGCAAAGTGTTGTCCACCCTAATTCAGTACAGCTGGTGCAGGCTCTGCTCACAACAGAGAGAGGAAAGAAAAATCTGGATGGCCGCACTTCAGCAAAAGCTTCTTTATTTAGGCAAAAAATAAAATCCAAAGTAGTAACATCTCATGCTAATAAGCTATTGTCACTGTATCGCACGAGATGTTACTACTTTGGATTTTATTTTTCGCCTAAATAAAGAAGCTTTTGCTGAAGTGCGGCCATCCAGATTTTTCTTTCCTCTCTTAGTAGCCAGAGGTGGCAGTAAAGAGCTCGATGTCTGAGCTCAGTGACATGAGAACAGCAGAAGCTGTGAAATAGTTTCTTTAATGCACAGCACAGCTCCCCTCCAACCGCCCTGCCTTCTTCTGGCCCGGGCGGATCCCTTACACTTGTGACAGCAGTACCCCCCTGATGGCAGCCCAGTGTTCCAATTGCCAACTCAACTATTGACCAACTTCAGAATGGTCTATCCTGATCAATGTGCAAAGTGGACCCCATAGAAAAAGCGAGGCACAGCAATCTCCTTCTCATAACAATGCTAGAGAAAAAGAGCAAATAACCCCCTTTAAAACACCTAGTGTCTGTTCAGTGTTCTGGCACAATAATTACTAGTCAGATAAGTAAAATGCATTTACTGTCAGTTTTGTAGACCCCCGACTGCCTTCGGTGGATCCCTCCCACTGGAGCAAATTGGACCATGTGGTATAGGAGTTTTTTGTCTTCCTCTATCAGCTGTGGGTATATGGAGGCTATTTATTTTTTCTGTTGGTTGAGCTAGATTAACTTGTGTGTCTTTTTCCAGCCTGACTTACTATGTAACAACATCCTTGACATTTCGCCTCACAAATCATCATGGCGCCTGAGTTTTGTTTTCCTATCAATAGAATAAATTCCATAAGTGGGCCTATCCCTTTTTACAGGACTTCCTGCTACCATGACTTTTAAGAGCAAGCCAAGCCCAGTGTTTAATAAGCAGGAAGAAAACACTCAGACTGTGCAACAGGTCACCAACAGCCTATATATGCTTATCACAATGTGTGGGTGTGTGCCTCTCTAATATATATATATATATATATATATATATAGATACATATATAGACACACATATACATACATACAGTATCTCACAAAAATGAGTACACACCTCACATTTTTGTAAATATTTTAAATTATATCTTTTCATGTGACAACGCTGAAGAAATGACACTTTGCTACAATGTAAAGTAGTGAGTGTACAGCTTGTATAACAGTGTAAATTTGCTGTCCCTCAAAATAACGCAACACAGAGCCATTAATGTCTAAACCACTGGCAACAAAAGTGAGTACACCCCCAAGTGAAAATGTCTAAATTGGGCCCAAAGTGTCAATATTTTGTGTGGTCACCAATATTTTCCTGCACTGCCTTAACCCTCTTGGTAATGGAGTTCACCAGCGCTTCACAGGTTGCCACTGGAGTCCTCTTCCACTCCTCCATGACGACAACATGGAGCTGGTGGATGTTAGAGACCTTGCGCTCCTCCACCTTCCGTTTGAGGATACCACACAGATGCTCAATAGGGTTTAGGTCTGGAGACATGCTTGGCCAGTCCATCAACTTTACCCTCAGCTTCTTTAGCAAGGCAGTGGTCATCTTGGAGGTGTGTTTGGGGTCGTTATGTTGGAATACTGCCCTGTGGCCCAGTCTCCAAAGGGAGGGGGGGGATCATGCGCTGCTTCAGTATGTCACAGTACATATTGACATTCATATTTCCCTCAATGAACTGTAGCTCCCCAGTGCCGGCAGCACTCATGCAGCCCCAGACCATGACACTCCCACCACCATGCTTGACTGTAGGCAAGACACACTTGTCTTTGTACTCCTCACCTGGTTGCCGCCACACACGCTTGACACCATCTGAACCAAATAAGTTTATCTTGGTCTCAGACCACAGGACATGGTTCCAGTAATCCATGTCCATAGTCTGCTCGTCTTTAGCAAGCTGTTTGCATGCTTTCCTGTACATAATCTTTAAAAGTGAAAATGCCCAAATTGGGCCCAATTAGCCATTTTCCCTCCTGGTGTCATATGACTCGTTAGTGTTACAAGGTCTCATGTGTGAATGGGGAGCAGGTGTGTTAAATTTGGTGTTCCCACTCTCACTCCCACATACTGGTCACTGGAAGTTCAACATGGCACCTCATGGCAAAGAACTCCAAGTATCAAAAAATATATAAAAAAAATTGAATTGTTGCTCTACATAAAGATGGCCTAGGTCAGGGGTGCCCAACCTTTTGAGGAGCGAGGGCCACTTTAGCGACTTGGTAACCGGTCGCGGGCCACAATGACCGTAGCGTGCGGATGGCAGGTCTGTGTCCACTCCGCATATGTAGAGCAGACACAGATGCAGCCCGCTCTACCCTAAGGGCCCTCTGATCTGCCCAAACAGAAGGGGACAAATCCCTTTCTGTATTTTTAAGCAGATCGGATTGCAGATAGGCGGGTGTAAGCAGACACGAGTCCGTTTACATCTGCCGCTCTATAGGGGTGAATGGAGGGTCCGATTGGGTCTGCCTGAAAAACAGACAGGCAGACCCCCATCGGACCGATCGTGTGAAAGGGGACTAAGGCCCCTTTCACACTGAAGCACAGCGGTTTACCTGCATCTCAACTGACCTCAATCTTCACTTCTTCCTTAGGATTCCTGCAGCTTGTTGCTGCTGTCCCCCAGGTGGTTATAACTGGTGGCTGCTGCTGGCTGTCCTCCAGGGCTGGTACTGCTGGCTGGTACTGCTGTTGGGTACTGCCTGCTGGTACTGCTGGCAGATACCACTGGCTGGTACTGCTGGCTGGTACTGCTGGTGGGTACTGGTGCTGCTGACTAGTACTGCTGGCTGGTACTGCTGGTGGGTACTGGTACTGCTGGCTGGTACTGATACTGCTGGCGGGTACTGATGGCTGGTACTGCTGGCTGATACCGCTGTTGAGTACTGCCTGCTGCTAATGCTGGCAGATACCGCTGGCTGGTACTGCTGGCGGGTACTGGTACTGCTGGCTGGAACTGCTGGCGCGTACTGGTACTGCTGGCCTGCTGCTGGTGGGTACTGGTACTGCTGGTGGGTACTGGTGCTGCTGGCTGGTACTGCTGGTGGATACTGGTACTGCTGGCTGGTACTGCTGACTGGTACCTGGTACTGCTGGCGGGTACTGGTGACTGGTACTGGTAACTGGTACTGGTGGCTAGTACTGGTGGGTACTGGTGACTGGTACTGCTGGTGGGTACTGGTGGCGGGTACTGCTGGTTTGTACTGATACTGCTGGCGGGTACTGGTACTGCTGGCGGGTACTGGTACTGCTGGCTAGTATTGCTGGTGGGTACTGGTACTGGTGGCGGGTACTGCTGGCTGGTACTGCTGGTGGGTACTGGTACTGCTGGCGGGTACTGGTGACTGGTACTGGTGGCTAGTACTGCTGGTGGGTACTGGTGGCGGGTACTGCTGGCGGGTACCGATACTGCTGGTGGGTACTGGTACTGCTGGCGGGTACTGGTGGCGGGTACTGGTGACTGGTACTGGTGGCCAGTACTGCTGGTGGGTACTGCTGGCGGGTACTGCTGGCGGGTACTGCTGGTGGATACTGGTACTGGTGGCGGGTACTGGTGGCGGGTACTGGTGACTGGTACTGGTGGCCAGTACTGCTGGTGGGTACTGCTGGTGGGTACTGATACTGCTGGCGGGTACTGGTGACTGGTACCTGGTACTGATACTGCTGGCTGGTACTGGTACTGGCACTGCGGGCTCTGGCACTGCTGGCTGTTGTCTGTGATCTCATTCTCAGGAAGCATGCGGCTGCAGTAGACAGCAGAGCCGATGCTTCCTGTCACAGGCGGAGTACATTTGATATCACTCCGCCTGTGAAGGAGCCGTCGCTATACAGGAAGCATCGGCTCTGCTTCCTTTAGCGGCGGCTCCGTTGTTAGCGCTGATGCTCGGAGATGGCGGGTCGGGGGCCCGCGATCAGGGCTTGCCGACCCGCCATCTCAGAGCAAGACGTGGCGGGCCACCTCGGATGGCGCCGCGGGCCACATGTGGCCCGTGGGCCACCGGTTGGGCACCCATGGCCTAGGTTATAAGAAGATTGCCAAGACCCTGAAACTGATCTGCAGCATAGGGGCCAAGACCATACAGCAGTTTAACAGGACAGGTTCCACTCAGAACAGGCCTCGTCATGGTCGACCAAAGACGTTGAATGCATGTGCTCAGCGTCATATCCAGAGGTTGTCTTTGGGAAATAGATGTATGACTGCTGACAGCATTGCTGCAGATGTGGAAGGGAGGGGTGGTCAGCCTGTCAGTGCTCAGACCATATGCTGCACACTGAATCGAATTGGTCTGCATGGCTGTCATCTCAGAAGCAAGCCTCTTCTAAAGATGATGCAAAAGTAAGGCCGCAAACAGTTTGCTAAAGACAAGCAGACTAAGGACATGGATTACTGGAACCATGTCCTGTGGTCTGATGAGACCAAGATAAAACTTATTTGGTTCAGATGAAGTCAAGCGTGTGGTGTGGAAACTAGGTGAGGAGTACAAAAGACAAGTGTGTCTTGCCTTCAGTCAAGCATAGTGGTGGAAGTGTCATTTTCTGGGGCTGCACGAGTGCTGCCAGCACTGGGGAGCGACAGTTTATGGAGAGAACCATTAAGGCCAACATGTACTGTGACATATTAAAGAAGAAGAGCATAATCCCCCTCCCTTTGGAGACTGGGCCGCAGGGCACTATTCCAACATAACGACCCCAAACACACCTCCAAGACGACCACTGCCTTGCTAAAGAAGCTGAGAGTAAAAGGTAATTGACTGGCCAAGCATGTCTCCAGACCTAAACCCTATTGAGCATCTGTGTGGTATCCTCAAACGGAAGGTGGAGGAGCGCAAAGTCTACAACATCCACCAGATCTGTGATGTTGTCATGGAGGAGTGGAAGAGGACTCCAGTGGCAACCGGTGAAGCTCTGGCGAACTCCATGCCCAAGAGGGTTAAGCCAGTGCTGGAAAATAATGGTGGCCACACAAAATATTGACACTTTGGACATTTTCACTTAGGGGTGTACTCAGTTTTGTTGCCAGCGGTTTAGACATTAATGGCTGTGGGTTATTTTGAGGGGACCGCAAATTTACACTGTTATACAAGCTGTACTTTACATTGTAGCAAAGTGTAATTTCTTCAGTGTTGTCACATGAAAAGATATAATAAAATATTTACAAAAAACTGTGGAGGAGTGTACTCATCTTTGTGAGATAGATAGATCTAACACACACACACACACACACACACACACACACACACACACACACACACACGTTATTGCCAGTTCCTCCCTGCTGAAATATATGCCAATTTGGAAGTCTTCTAAACAGGGGAGGCTTATGTAGCAAAGAAAAATCGTGTGTGTGACTCCCAATACTTTAATTTTAGGAAGAGCCATTACGAACATGCTAATGCAGAGACCAAGATTTATGACTCTTCACAAATTCAGGTACAAAAAAAAAGTCCACTACACAGCAAAAATGAATTACAGTAAATGCCAGCCAATCGGCAGTTGGAAAAGTTACATCATACCTATCATACACGCCCACAGTCCTGATTTTTCTGGGACATTCATGGGATTAAGACCCTTGTCCCATTTTTACGTTGTCCCAAGAAAAAAATCACGTGAGATTGTCATTTGTCCCGACTCCCGGAGAATAGCCAGAGCTGCCGATAGAGGTCTGGGGCCGGCACTGGTGATGATCCCCACCGCCATTTTACAGAAGACCAGCTCTCGTGGAGCCCGGTCACTGGCTGAGGGGAACAAACAAGAGGCAGAGCCCGTGTGGCTGCCAAAAGAAAAGGGAGCTTCACCCAACCAACCACCCGCCCGCCTGTTTCCAGTCTGTGACTTGTTGTGTCAGGGGGGTTGGCAGCAGCTCCATTTCTTTCTGCAGCCACCCAGGCTCCACCTCTTGTTTCTTCCCCTTGGCAAGTTGGGCTCAGCCTCCACGAGAGCTTGTCTTCTGTAATGGCAGCAGAGATCAAATCTTGCATTATCCGACGAGAGGCAGAGCCAAGGAATTCTGCTGTTGGCACCTGATGTCAGGAGGGACTCTGCTGGGGGCACCTGATGGCAGGTGACAGTGGCAAGTGACACGCTCAGGGCTCCCACTGATTCTGCATTATGGTGAGTTGAACTATTTCATTTTATATTACAATGTAATAATGCGCTTCAAATCATCCTTACACCATATCAACCAACACCAAGTGTTTGGAGTATCTTTATCTGCTGATTGTTAAACTTTCTAGAATACACATATTGCTGGTGTGGTCCCCCATCGTCGCGACAATTTTTTTTCTCTCCACTACGCACACCTACAAACGAATGCCCCGCCCGATAATTATAAGACTCTACCTACAGACAGACAAAAACAGTGTCCCTATAATTTTTTTTTTTTACAATGTTGGCAACTAGGTACCCATCTTTAGCAATGACAAAGGGTGGGAGAAAGTCTGAAGATATATAAATAGTATTGATCATGGAGGTCTTAGAACTTTTTAAAACTTTAGCTGAACATTTACATAAAACACACCTGCACAACCATTTTTTTTTTTCTTGCAATGTGCCAACCAAGCTTGACCATTTTAAAATGCGATTTAATGGGATTAAATGTAGTTTAAACTGGGAATATGATAAACGTTTTCATGCGTTGCAGCCTCTCTATAAGGCCTATATTGGTCCCATAAACAATGTTACAATATGCAGCCAATGCTATTACAGTGCCTTGCAAAAGTATTCACCCCCCTTGGTGTTTTGTTGCCTCACAACCTGAAATTAACGGATTGTTTGCAGATTTGCATCATTTAATTTACAGAACATGCCCACAACTTTGAAGGATTGCGGGTCCCGCAGACTCGATGTTTTCTGCGGGCATACCCGCAATCGTCTCATGGAGCTGAAGAACGGGGAGATGCCAATGTAAACAAGCATCTCCCCGTTCTGCCTAGTGACACGGTCACTGATCATAGCTCCCTGTGATCGGGAGCTATGATCAGTGAAGTGCAATTCGTAGCCATGCCCCCTAACAGTTAGAATCACTCCCCAGGACACACTTAACTCCTCCCTAGCGGTTAACCCCTTCACTGCCATTTTTTTTTTTACAGTAATCAGTACTTAGTCAAGTTTTTTTGCGCCATCAGTCTGTGCAGCGCTTTACAGAATAAAGGGAGACTGCACCATTACAAGACAGGAGGGCCCAGCTCATAAGAGATTACAATCTTGAGGAAGGGCCAAGCGATACAAAAAAATACATTTGATGGAAGCAGTAAAATTACAGTCTTTTTTTTTTTTTCATGGACTGTCTAAAAGGCAGACAGAGTAGAAGGAAGTCAGACAAATTGAGGTAGAGATCCAAAAATATGGGAGAAGCACAGAAGTCCTAGAGGTGACAATTACAGGGGGTGACAAGGGGGCTTGAGAGCAGGAGGCGCGGCAAGGACAGTTTGAGTGATATTTTTGAGACAATGTTGGAAGAGTTGTGAAGGACTGTGTATGTTGTTTGAATGAAGGAAAACCACTTTTTTGTATGGTAGTGTAAACCTTATTCATGGCTAGTGACCATGAAACCATGACCATAATAAAAGACCAAACCAATTTGTGCAAAACATTATACAGTCCCTTTAAATTTAAAGTGGAAGTCCGATAAAAACCCAACTAAGCTTAAAACTGCTACCATCCCCATTCTAAGCCCTATACCAACTAGGAAAGATGTGTATACTTACCTAATCTAGGGGCATTCCGGTCCAGTCGCGTATCTGCCCAGTGGTCAGCTTAAGGATAGAGCTCAACTGCTACAGAGCCTGGGCAGTGACCTCACGCATTTACTTACTATGGGGCATCCATTATCCACTGTCCTGCCTCCCCCTTGAGGCCAGAGCTGACCATGTGACCAGACTGAAGTGACCTTAGGTAGGTAAAAGCATCTTTCCTATACAGGGTAGTTAGTATAGGGCGAATAAAAAGGTGTGGGAGCAGGTTTAAGCTTTGCTGGGACTTCCACTTTAACATAAATGAAAAGGCAACATGTAGACCCCCCCCCTTCATAATGGCTGCAACTGTTGAACTGGTAATGCAGATAGAAAGACCTCATAAACCAGTGTCCTTAAAACAATAAAAGCGATGTGTGTGTGTGTGTGTTTCAATTTTGTGGCATCTGCATAAAACCAAAATATCAGTTTGTAAGTGGCTTAATTTTGAAAAATATCTACATTAGCTACAGAGAAATGGGATTCTTCGTAACTACACGGTCAATGTTCCTTGTTTACCTTTCACAGTATTACATTAACTTACTGGTGCACAACAATCACTTCAACATAACAGCATGTTAATGATTGACCAGTCTTGGAGGTCACTATGTCAGAATGAGAACAGACAGGAATTTTTACAGACTCAAGCGGAACACATGTGACCACACAGGTGTAAACACAATATTTAATCATTTTTAATAATTTAACTACCCAAAAGGTATAATATATGCAAATCAACCATATTCCACAGGGTCATAGTCAGAAAACCATGCGATTCTCAAGCTACATTTATTTATAATGCACCTAAAAGCATTGACATTCAAAAAGGTTTATGTGCTGTAGATGGAGGGCAATGACTACTGTATCTACCCGGCATGTGAATAGTATTAAAGCATATGTAAAGCCAAAACTTTTATTTTTTAAGTAGGGGAGAGTTAAAGAATTGTTAGTTTGTTTGCCATCTGTTTTTCATGAAGCTCTCGCTTTACGTCCTGACTTACGTCTCACTGAGGAAGTGAGAGAATGTCTTTCTAATGTGAGAGATATCACCTCTTAGACAGTTGTCACAGTGAGATGTGTCCCTATTGGAAGACTTTCCCCTTTAGTTCTGTTTACTTTAAGGCTGCTTTCACACTGAGGTGGGCAGGCACCAGCAGTAAAGCGGCGCTATATTTAGCGTGGCTTTACCGTCGTTTTAGCGGCGCTATTCGGCAGTTTTAACCCCCGCTAGAGGGTTTGCAGCGCTGCCCCATTGTTTACAATGGGAAGGGGAACTTTAAAAACGGTGAATACACCGATCCTACAGCGCTCCAAAGATGCGGCTTGCAGGACTTTGACTGTCCTGCAAGCGCACCGCTCCAGTGTGGAAGGCTTTCACTTTTAAGTAAATTGAGCGGCTCTTTCAGGGCGCTTTGCAGGTGCCATTTTTAGCACTTTATCGCCTGCAAAGCGACTCAGTGTGAAAGTAGCCTTATAGCCAGGGACACTGGTGATCAGGACAATTAGGCTACTTTCACACTGAGCCGCTTTGCAGGTGCGAAGTGCTAAAAATAGTGCCTGCAAAGCGCCCTGAAAGAGCCGCTCAATTCACTCCAATGTGAAAGCCCAGAGGGCTTTCACACTGGAGCAGTGAGCTTGCAGGAAGGTCAAAAAAGTCCTGCAAGCCGCATCTTTGGAGCACTGTAGGAGCAAAGCCTAACCCTTTTTCATCCGCTAGCAGAGGTTAAAACCACCCGCTAGGGGCTGAATAGTGCCGCTAAAGTGACAGTAAAGCAGCGCTAAATATAGCGCCACTTAACCGCTGGTGCCCGCCTCAGTGTGAAAGCAGCCTTAGTTTTGTTGCAGACTGTGTCCGTGTTTCACTTCAACAGTGGTTCTAATCCTTTATCGTTCCAACTAAAGCTTAGAAAAAAAAAAGAAAAAATGTTGCCTTTAAGTTAAACTTTAATGTACCAAGCAGGAAGAGCAGTATGTGGTATGTATATGAAAAAAGTAAATATGGCAGCCCGTGCCTGAATTTGTGAATTACAAATTCAGAAAGATGGTTTCCACAGAATTAAAAACCAAACGGCAAACGTGCATTCCACAATGGGTGACAATTGTCAAAAATGGAATAGACTGTAGAAAAAAAAAAAAAAAGAAAAAAATAATGTGATTATATAAAAACTGTGTGCCCAGCAACTCCTAATCACAAAACACCATGGCAACTTCCTGCCTTACAAATTCAAGGCAACAGGATTTTATAAAACTCTGCACCCGACTACTCTGGTGTGGGGACACTGATCCGATACTAATAAAGGCAATAACAATGCAGTAATTTTGTTCAAAAACAGAAGGATATATTTTATCAGACACCATCCCTGTATTATAGAGGGGGAGGGAGGAGGAAGGAGGAAGGAGGTGCATGATGTCGTAAGCCTAGGCTTTTTACTAGAGAAGAAACAGGAAGTGGGCTGTATAAGGTATTTACTGGCAAAAAAAAAAAAATGTTTTACGGTCCAAAGTTAAAACAACAAGGGCAGAAGATTTTATGGATGGAAAAATATGACTGAAGGTCAGCTTTAAGAGGTCATTAGACTTTACCACTGGTCACCAATGTTAGGGGGCACTGCACTTCACCACTGACCACCAATGTAAGGGATTTCTACACTGACCACTTTGCTCACAGTGCATACCACGGATAGCTCCAAAGAGTGCAGTGGCCAGGAGTATATGCTGCTGACTACTGTAAATCATATAGTCTAACAGTTTTTTTTATGCAAGCTGTGCTGTACATTACATACCTCTGACCAAGTGTTTACTGTTTAGCACACACACACACACACACACACACACACACACACACACACACACACAGCGAGTAAGCACTTGTTCTATTTAACTATGCCCCTTCAAGCTATACCCACTGTTGAATCTGATGTGGCAACATGCACAATTCGCCAACATCGCTCTAAGGGCACCCAAGAGTGCTCTAGTCCTTTCACATTCCAGTGCAAACATCAGAGTAAAAAAAATTACCGGGGTGTAATTTTATGAAAGTTTGTTTTTGTTGTGGTGGCAGGAAAGTAGTCTGGACAGATTATTCCAATGGCATCAATATCTCTAGATGCATTTGGAAGGCAGGAATCAGCTTCTGTGGTAAGCAGGTGCTGAGAATCCAAGGTTAGGTCTGCTTAAAGTGGTTGTAAAGGTTAATTTTTTTTTTTTTTTATTTTAAATAAACAAACATGTCATGCTTACCTCCACTGTGCAGCTCGTTTTGCACAGAGTGGCCCCTATCCTCCTGTTCTGGGGCCCCACGGCTCCTCCCTGCAATAGATAACCCCCCCCGGGAAGCTCTCTCCCGAGGGGGTTACCTTGCAGGCGCGCTCCTGTCTCATACACTCTGCGTCCGTAGACAGAGTGTATGTCTCGGTCCCGCCCCCCCGACGGTCGCGTAATTTGGATTTGATTGACAGCAGCGCGAGCCAATGGCTGCGCTGCTATCAATCTATACAATAAAGAGCAAGGAAGATCAGGCCGAAAAGAGCCGAGAAGCCAGCGTGTTCAACGCAGGACTTTCGAGGGTGGGCCAGTAAGGTTTGGATGTTTTTTCACCTAAATGCATTAAGGTGAAAAAACGGGAACCTTTACAACCCTTTTAAATAAACATCAGTAAGACTATCATTATTAAAGTTGAACTGTAAGCAGATATAAGACACACACACAAACACACACACAAACACACACACACACACACACACACACACGTAACTCTGTAAATTATAAAAAATTTTATGCAATCAATGCAAGTATCTGAATGTGACAATCAAGCTCTTGCAGTCCCTGTACAGCAGGGCTCCAGCGTGAGAGGAAGAAGCAGCAAAATTAGTTAATCAGGGCACATACTGACAAGAAGCATGTTGCTCAGAATAGAAAGGGTGACATAGTGATAAGCGCATTACTGTGCTGCTTTTCCTTTCACTGTCCAGTTCACAGACTGGGGTGAATCCATGACAACCTGGGCTCAGGAAGTGTGTTAAAGAATGCTGGACAGGAGTTTTAGGACATTTAGTGGTGTATAAGAAGTACTGGGTGGTGGTTATGGGATGTCAGCTCTGGATTCAAAGTTTATTATTGCAGAAAAAGCTGATAATGGGCTATTAAATTTGATCTTACTTTTGGCTAGAGTTCAGCTTCAAGAAATCCTAATGTATATATAAAAAAATAAATTAAAAAAAAGTCAACTTACATGGCCCAAGCCTTCATTGTGGGACAGGATGACACTGTACAGAATTCAGAGATGGAACCATACATGAGACTGACGTGGTTGTAGAATGCAGATGCTTTAAAAAAAGAAAAAAAAAAAAAAAAGTTCAAATACAACAAAAAAAATGTATACATATCCCTATGCCCAGAGTCACAGATTATTCTCTTCCCCCATAATCATTGGAACAAGGACTATAATCATTGTAACCAGCAGCTGTTGTAATTGACTTGACAGGATCTTCTCCCGGGTGGCATTCTTCTGCTGCCTTGATTGGCCAGGGCAGGATGACATCACTCCCACGCATGCACAATGTTCCAAACATCTATAGAAGAAGCAACCTCCTGCGCTAAAGTGTGGTACTCAGTTGCTATTGCTTCTACGGTTTCTTTCTTGATCCAAATATAAGCACCACGCTTTGCTGCTCTCCAAAGACTGGTCATAGGCTGAATATGTAGAACAGTAAGCAAAGCACGCACCAGCCTAATGCATTATCCTTATATACCATTTAATAATAAAATCAGAGTACATATTATACCTACAAACCAACGCAAGTACAAGCGCATCAAAATATATCCAGGAACAGAACATTAGAACTTCTGCATATCATCTTAGCACAAGATGGACCAAAGCGGGTCTGGAAGGCTGACACATTTCGAGGGACATACCCTTTTCCTCAGGCATGTCCCGTAAAGCGCATCAGCCTTCCAGACCTGTATTGCTTCGTCTTGTGATGGGATAAGAGGATATGCAGAAGTTCTGATGTTCTGTTCCTGAATGTATTTTGAGAAGCTTATACATACATTGGTTTGTGAGTATAACAATGTACTCTGATTTTGTTAATAAATGATATACAAGTATAATGCACAAGGCTGGTGCACCCTTTGTTTGTTTACTATTCTAAATATCTATGTTGGCCCTTTATTGTAATGGATGGCCTCACTCAGTAATCGAGAGACTAATGTCGCGTACACACGATCGGAATTCTCGTCGGAAAAAGCTCTGATGGTTTTCCCGTCGGAATTTCGCTCAAACTGTCTTGCCTACACACGGTCACACCAAATTCCGACGGTCAATAACACCATGACATATAACACGCTCAGCGGCACTACAAAAAGGGAAGTTTAATGCTTCCGAGCATGCGTTGAATTGTTTCCGAGCATGCATTGGAATTTTGCGTGTCGGATTTGCATACACACGATCGAAAAATCTGATAGAAAAGGTTTTTCGTCTTAAAAATTAAGAACAGGCTCTCAGTCCAAAGTCCGTCGGAAATGCCGACAGAAAGACCGATGGGCATACACACCGTCGGAAAATTCAATGAAAAGCTCCCATCGGACTGTTTCCTTTGGAAATTCAGACCGTGTGTACGCAGCATTATAAGACAAGGGATGGCTGAACAAGCTTAACTGTAGAGAAAAAAAAAAAATAATTGAGATGCGCATAAATGGAGTTGCCTCTATCTTTGAATCTGCTGACCTTTCTGACATGAAGTTTTCACCCAGTTAACTTATGCTTCTGCCTTTTTTTTATATATTTATTATTTTTATTATATGCTCAGTCTGAATTGCCAAGGATTAGGACTGATATTCTTTACTCCTCCATCACTCCAATTTTACTGAAATAGTGAAGCAGATCACAAGACTAGCTGACCAGAACTAAAAATTCGGTGGCAGGAAGAATTTTCATTCCCATATTTAAAAAAAATGTGAAAAAAAAAAAAAAAAAAAATCAAATGTGTATTTGGCTACTTTACTGGTGGTCTTGGATGTATTCATAGATAGAGAGAACATTAAAATGATCATGAGTTCAGAAGAAATGATACAAAAGCAGCCCAAGCTGATGAAATTATCTGTTTTAACTTACCATTACTGGCCAGCCATTCGTCTACGTTGAGTCCTTTAGGTAACGCCACCAGCATTAATACATCAGCATCTAGTATTCGGGCAGATGTGTATCGAGGTTCTAAGTAGAGTTTCTCTGTTTCTGCTGAAACTTTCTTCTTCATTTTACTGCTGAGATGGAAAAGAGCAACCGAGTATAGGGTCAGGTAAATGGCTGGTATAATCTTAACAAACATATCAAATATTTTTTATGTGACAAAGGGCCACTTGGACACTGGAGAGATCTATAGGTGACGTTTTAACCACTTCCGGACCGCTGCACGCAATATACGTCCTAACTGTGAAGAGGAATATTGTTGTTATGGCTGCAGCTAGCTGCCATAACGCCGGTATCCTCTTCTTCAGCCGGCGGTCCGGTTTCCGATAATAGTGGTTTCTGCGGCGGAGCTCCGGTACCCTCCGCCGCCTACCGGAGCCGTCGGCAGCGGTGTAGGCGAGCGGATCCTATTTCTTGCTGGGTATGGAGACGAGCGAGAGGAAAATGGCCCCCAGCCATCTCCATACCATTGCAGGGCGGAAGCGATGTCAAAACGTCACTTTCTGCCCGTAGCTCTTAAAAAGGGCCATTTTTTTTTTTTTTTTTTTTTTAAATGACATTTATTTGTTTATTTTTATTGCACTTTGGTGTAAATATGAGATCCGAGGCCTTTTTGACCACAGATCTCATATTTAGGAGGTCCTGTCATGCTTTTTTTTCTATTACAAGGGATGTTTACATTCCCTGTAATAGGAATAAAAAAAGTGACAGTTTATTTTTTTTTTAAATAAACAGTGTAAGAATAAAAAAAAAAAAAAAAAGGTAAAATAAATAAGAAATAAAACACGCCATGTCCTGCCGAGCTCGCGTGCAGAAGCAAACGCATACGTGAGTAGCTCCCGCATATAAAAACGGTGTTCAAATCACACATGTGAGGTATCACCACGATCTGTAGAGCGAGAGCAATAATTCTAGCCCTAGACCTCCTTACTTAAACTTAAAAAAGTTTAAGTAAACTTACCTAACTTAAAACATGCAACCTGTAGAATTTTTTAAACGTTGACGATGGAGATTTTTAAGTGTAAAAGTTTGTCGCCATTCCACGGGCAGACGCAATTTTGAAGCGTGACATGTTGGGTATCAATTTACTAGGCCTAACGTTATCTTTCACAAATGTTTGGGTTTTCTCAGTAATTTTCTAGCAAAAAAAAAGAAGTTTTTAACTTGTAAACAACAAATCTCAAAAAAGAGGCTCGGTCCTTAAGTGGTTAAAGTAAAACCCCACTTATCTCCACATTTTGATATTGTCGAGCTAGCAAATACGGTATATAATTAATGGAAAAATGCGCCCCCCCACCTTCTATGTTAACACCAAGTCCCCTAGCCTAGGTGCCAATAACATCACTCAACCTCACCATGGGATCCTAAGGCAGTTGGGGGATCACACATAAAAGTGCTCCTGCACTGTGTAGGCTACTAAATAGGACAAAAAACATTTTCATGCAAGGTACATGTTAAGGTTAATGCATAATTTCAGGTTTCTTGTGACTTTAAAGGAGTTTTAAAAGGCAGAAGGTTTATCTTAATGCATTCTATGCATTAAGATAAAAAAAACCTTCTGTGTAGCAGCCTCCCCAACACTCCCTAATTACTTACCTGAGCCCCATCTCTCTCCAGCAATGTCCACGAATGTCTATTGCGTCCGGGACACTCCTCCCGATTGGCTCCCGCGGCTGTCAAAGTCAGTCAGCCAGTCAATCAGGGAAAAGAGGGGGCGGGGCTAGGTCTGGGCTCTGTTTGAATGGACACACAGAGCTGTTACTCGGCTCCAGTGCCCCCATGGCAAGCGGTTGACCGTGTGGGCACTTGATAGGAGGGAGGGGCTGTGAAGCTTTGGCTGCCCCTATATCTGAATCAAATGTTTAGTCTGACATGCATTTTTCAAAAGGTGACATTTGCAAATACACTTTCCTTTATATGTGCAATCCTACTTGCCCAGGTTTGTAAAAGAACTAAAAGCATTTACTTTACACTTTACTATTCTCTTTCATCTTTGGCTTTGTGTCACAATTAAGATAACACAAGTTTTCTAATCCTTTTAATAACATGAGGACTTATACCTGGCTTAGACGCGTATCTATTAATGTATAATCTCGGTGCACGCAAGCCAAGCCTTCTGCAAAGCTGAGTATCCAACTCAGTCCCATACCTCTAATTACACACGAGACTCATTAAATTTGGACTGGATCTTTGCGATGGTTACCCTAATAAAAACCATTGAGGATGTCACGATTGAACCTCTGATCCTTCACCACTCCAAAGGCTGTGTCAATAGTCTGTTTACAATAATATATTTAAAGACATCCACAAGGTAAACATAAGTTATTACTGGCAGCACTGAGTTGTGTTACCATTTCCACTTTACCTACCTCTTTGCTGGTTTACTCCTTAGATTCCACTCTGCTCAGTAAAGTTGCTCCTTAGCCTGACTCTGATATTCTTTTACTCTCTTCAAGTTTATGGTTACACATTACTAAGCCTGAGGCTCGGTTCACACTTGTGCGATGCCGGAAACCCTGCAAAACGGATCCATTGTGGGTTCCCGCGTCGCACCTGAATCGCCGGCAGTTTACACTGCCCTCTGGGAACCGTTACGGGTGTCAATACAAAGTTAATGACACCCTCAGATCGGTTTGCAGTGTGAACTGGTGCAGGAATCGGATTGCACACGTGCGATCCGATTCCAGTGCGGACCAAAAAAAAAGTCCTGGTGCAAATGCAATGCAATTCCAGCCATACAGTTTGTATGGCTGAAATCGCATTTCGCACAGACACCGGATGTGATCTGCACAGCAATGCGGTGTGAATCACATGCAATGTCTGGCATCGTACTAGTGTGAACTGTCACTAAAAGTCCTGATTTATCCATTGATTTTGATATTGCTTAGCACAAAATCCAGAGTCTTTTACAGACACCGCTTAAAAAAAAAATCCTAGTAGGTACAAGAACAAGTTATAGGTTTACAACCACTTTAAGCAGTCTTTTTTCCCCACACACGTTTGGGTGTTTATTTTGATTATTGGAAAGAATTTTAATCTATTCTGCCCATTGAAATGGAAAAAAAAATAAATAAAAAATGCTCACGCGCCAAATGCGCCTAGCGCTTCGCCGCGGTTTACATTTTTTTTATGCCTAAAAAGGTCCTCTCCTTAATGCTTCTGCATTCAAGAGAGGGAGCTTTGACTGCCTCTAAACGTTGCTGCTCCTAATCTCCTCTAAAAGCCTATGTGTGCATGGACACATAGGGGGAGATTTACTAAAACTGCTGCATGCAGAATCGGGTGCAGCTGTGCATAATAACTAGTCAGGTTTTGGGTTTTATTGTTATAGCTTAATTGAACAAGCTCGATTTAGAAGCAGATCGGTTACTATGCACAGCTGCACCAGATTCTGTGGGCACCAGTTTTAGTAAATCTCCCCATAGGCTTTTATTAAGGTGCATTCAGGGGCTTCGGCGAAAAACGGCAAAAGCCCCAAAAATTTCAGTTTAGGAGCAGCAGTGTGCATGAGGCCTTCATGTAGTAAAGTAGTTAGCAACTAAACATTCAGATATTGAGTAGGCTTTTATATGCATAAAAGAATATAAATTTAAAAAATACAGATACGGTACTTACTGTTTGCCGAGTAATTTTCCAACTGCTTGGAACACCATTTTGCCTCTGGTTTCACGTCTCACGTTCAGTCTGCAGACGAATGTTCAAGGGGAATGCAGCTTCTTCAGTAGTTTGTACTGAAACCTGATGTTCAATTTGGGGGTTAAAAAAAAAAAAAAAAAAGCTGTCAGGGATTTGTTTTACTGGCATGGTTTGTAGATTAGCATTGTGAATCACAATACAGTGGTAGATGAATTGAACCTTGGGCCCTTGTCTGCTTCTGTTTCATGTAACCCCCCCCCCCCCCCCACTAGTTTCATGAAATCATGCATAGGGGGTCAGTTGGGTTTTACTTCTAATGCGTATTTCTGGAGCATTTCTAAAGGATTTAAAAAACAGTGCTTTTCCCCAGAGGTATAAAAATTAACTATTCCAGGCCAACACTGTTCCAGACCCAATAGACTAAAGATAGTTAGAATAAGGGGAATTTTTAAATAAATCTCTTGTCTATAATGCAAGACCATTAAATCTGATTGTCAAATCACCAACTGTAAGAAAAAACATTTCTAAGCTCTCATTTACATTGGAGCGACTTGTGAAGTGATTTGACAGGTCAAATCGCATGATAAGTCAATGTGCCTTATCATGCGATTTGACCTGTCAAATCACTTCACAAGTCGCTCCAATGTAAACGATGTCTATTGGATGTCTATTTCCGGCAATCGCACTTTTTAAATTGGTACGCTGACGACTTTGCAGTGCCACATCTATTTGAAAAAGTATTACATGCACTACTTTTAGCGATTTTCGGGTGCAGCTTGAATAGATATCTGTGCATGAAGCCACACAGATGTCTTCAAAGCCACACCCAAAGTCAAACTGACATGGGGCTTTGAAATCGTGCGATTTCAGCTAAAGTCGCACAATTTAAATGTCCCAGTCAATGTGAAGGAGGGCTAATACACATCATTTTAAAATCTTAAACACAAGAATAAAATACCTCATAAAAAAGGTAAAACTAAGGAAGATTGGCTCAGTAGATGGTGCCCACAGTAATTAAGTCAATTAGCGAGTGATTATTAACATGTAATCTAGCACTTGGTGCACCGTACACTTATTAATTTATTTCACTTGTATATCATATTTAGCTCACTTCTATATTATATTTATTTATATCATTTTGGTGCATATTAGCGCGAAAATCATCACTCATTATATGTAATTAAGTCAATGTACTGTATGTCTTACTTCTTGTCAGTATTAAAATAGAGTCTGCACAATACATTAGCACAGCAGATCCTATTCTGATATACTATCATCCACAATATTACTGAAAAAATTCTGGGATCTGCCAAACCATAACTGATGTCCACAGGTGATTTTCTCGCTTGGTCCTATAGCGCACATTGTTTGAACTTGAATGAAGATAGAGAAGATGTTGTGCAGGTTTTTTTTTTAGTCAAGACCTCTGTGGTTTGGCAGATTCCAGATTGTTCCAGTAAAATAAGGGATGACAGCTGTAAGACCATCCAACAGATCTACATCAAGATAAGACAGGTATCATGGGACATATAGTCCCTGAAAAGAATGCTGGAAGTGATGTTGCTCAGACCCTCCCCTGGCAGCCATTTAAACCAGAAAAATCCCTGTGTGCACAGGCAAAGTTACTAAAAAGGAGAAGACCATAATCCTAGGGATGGGATTTAAAAAAAAAAAAAAAAAAAAATGTATGTTTTTTTTTTTTTCTTCTAATCATACTTACCTCGATGGATAGAGCATCAGACCAATGCTACAGCTGTCCCCCTGCGTCTCTGCACTGAGAACCGAGACACCGAACACCGCTGATGGCTCTCATTCCGCCCCGAACAGAGCGTTGCCGACTGTCAGCATCGCTCCTGGTCTGCTTCTCCACGCTCTTTGTAGCGATGAGCTGTGGAGTAGCGGGGAGAGGCCATCTCAGTGTCGCTGAGACGGCCATCAATCTAGGCAGCTTTTGGATCCAGACTTGGGAATTTGGGATGATGCAATGCCTCGACTGATGGCAGTGACGTGAGCGGAGAGCGGACTTCAGACCACTCTCTGCTGAAAACAGGTCACAGGAGTGCAAAACAAAATTGCACTCCTGTGACCCTTAGGAGAAGCCCAGCCTAAAAAGCTCAGGCTGGACTTCTCCTTTAAAAGTAAGAAGATATTAACCACCATGTACCAAAATGTCCATTTGCAGAGCTAGTTGACCATTAAAATGAAGTGAATAGAGCTATAGGCAAAACAAATCATGTGCAAATCATTAAAAAGATCTTGACTCACAAGCATAGGCATGCTCACAGGGTGTGCCACGTGTGCCCAGGCACACCCTAATCACTCTGTACAGCACAGATTCCCCCTATTGCAACCCCCCCCCCCCCCCCCATTTCCCCAACAGCACTTCCGGCTTTCCTCCTCTCCTCTCCCACTGGCTGCTGCTGCGGGCACACACAGGGGGGATGTTCTAGGATGAGTGGGGAAAGGGGCTGGTAAATGTGTAATTTACCGACCCCTTCCTTTTCTACATCATCACAGTGAGTGATCAATAGTGTGCATTTGAGCTTTGGGGTGCACACCCTAATGCAATAGACTATGCACACCTATGCTCACAAGGCTAAAAGCAGAACTACAGTTGGAAAAAAAATAATAATTTGTGGACAGGCAGGCTCTTTCCTGCAGTAGAGACATGCAATACACCTATCTGCCTGTTTGCAATAACTGTATCATAACCTGTCGAGGCATGAACTCCACTAGACCTCTGAAGGTATGCTGTGGTATCGGCATTAACCCATCAGCAGCACATCCTTTAAAGTACAACTAAAGGCAGAACTTTTTTTTTCCCTTTTGGATAGAGTGGAGGGATTAGAACACCAGTCAGGTTTTTATTGCTGTCTGTGCCCCCATTAGGGAGATTCACCCTCTCTATTTGTCCTGTTTACCATCATCATTGAAACTGAAAGTAAAAGAAAATACCATATCCCCAGAAAAAAGTACTAGGAGGGGGAACTCTTCCAATGGAGGCACTAGTTCTGGTGACCCAAAGGAATTCCCTTAAAGCGGTTGTATAGCTGACACTTTTTTATTATTATTATTAAATACCCCTGTAAGGCAAAAGGCATAATGAGCTAGTATGCACCGCATACTAGCTCATTATGAAATACTCACCTTAGAACGAGGCATCGGTAACTCACCTGGTCCACGCCGAGGGAGATGACATGTTGCCTCTGCGTATCTTCTGGGTATCGCGGCTCCAGCACTGCGAGTGGTTGGAGCCGCGATGTGGTCACTCCTGCGCATGATACTTCTTTCCGGCAAGGTTCGGCATTTGCCGGGCTTTCAGCACAGAATCCCCTGTGCGCATGCGCCGCTGCAGCCATTACCCTACAGGTAAACCATATTTATAGGCTTACCTGTCGGTAAAAGTTAAAAAATAGACTATACAACCGCTTTAAATTTGCAGGGAATTCCCCTCACTTCTTGTTTGGCTATGGGACAGGAAATTAAGGGAAATCTCCACAATGGGACACAGATGGTGAAAGAAAATCTGACAGGGGTTATAACTCTGCCTTACTCTATCCAAAAATAAAAATAAAAAAAAATAAAAAGTTTTGCCTATAGTTCTACTTTAAGTCCTGTAGGTTATGAGCTGAGGGATCAATGGATTTTGCTAGTTTTTCCAGCACACCCCAAAGATGCTCGATGGGATTGTGATCTGGAGAATCTAGAAGCCAAGTCAACGCCTCAAACTCGGTTTTGTTCCTCAAACCATTCTTGAATTCAGAGCAGGCCACCCTTTTCCATTGCTTTGTGGTTCAGTTCTGATGCTCATGTGCCATATTGTCTTTGTTTTTGGCTGTGGACATGGGTCAGCATGGACACCCTGACTGGTCTCCCGTTACACAGCCCCATACGCAACAAACTGTGATGCACTGTGTGTTCTGACACCTGTCCATCTTAAATCGGCATGAACTTTTTCAGTAATTTGAGCTACAGTAGCTCTTCCATTGGATCCGACTACACGGGCCAGCCTTTGTATTCTTAGCCTTGGTCGCCCACAACCCTGTTACTGATTTGCCACTTTCCTTCTTTGGACCACGTTTCGTAGGTCCTGATCACTGGAGACCAGGAACATCCCACAACAGCTGCAGTTTTAGAGATGCTCTGACCTAGTCTACTAACCATTACAATTTGGCCCTTGTCAAAGTTGCTCAAACCCTTACACTCCCATCCTTTTACTGCATGTTTAAAAATAGACATGCTGCAAGCTGTCGCAGAATGAAGTCTACATTTAGGCCCCTTTCACACTGGGGCGGCGGGCGCTATTCGGCCGCAAGCGGGGCGCCTTTACCCCCCCCCCCCCCCCCGCTAGCGGCAAAGAAAGGGTTAAAACCACCCACAAAGCGCTGCTGCAGGGAGTGGTTTATACAGGTACAGATGGGCAGAGTTTTTACATTACACAGGCACAGATGTTCTAATGATACAGAGGGGATAATAGGATTTTTCCTAAAGCTTACCTGTAAAATCGTTTCTTGGAGTACATCACGGGAAACAGAGCAGCTATAGTAATTACTATCTATATATACACACCACCTATAGGTGAATGGGCACTGGCACACCCAAAAGACTGGAAGTCCCCCCCCCCCTCCCCCCCCTCTATATAACCCCCCTCTGTGTCCTGTGATGTACTCCAAGAAAATGGCATATAAACCCAGATAGTAATTACTATAGCTGCTCTGTGTCCCGTGAGGTATGATAAAGAAAACGATAGATAAAACGATAAAGGAGATTTACGATAGATAAAAGAGGAGCAGGAGTAGGTATGAGGGGGGGAGGAGGAGGACAGAGGACACAGACACAGGGAGAGCTGCAGACAGGAGAGCTGTGGCTTACGGAAACAAACAAACAGACCAAAATGTCAGGGCTAAGCAGCCATGATTATCGTGGTCTGTTTGCAGGAGGGTATAGCCAGGCAGGATCAGCCAGGTTGTTTAAAAGGTATACATGGGGCCAAATGACACAGCACAAGCACTGTGCTGTATAACATGCTTTAAGGGCACAGGATCAAGTTTTTTTTTTGGTTTTTTTTTGGGTTAACAAACGCTGTAAGTTTACAAAAGGTGAGAGGACATTGTGTAATAAATTTCAGAGGTCAAGATTTCAGCATAAAACATATGCATCTAAAAAAAAATGACGACAATAAAAATAATAATAATGTTAAAAAGGTTTTAGTGGTCCCCAACTTAAAGCAAAGCTACACTGTATCTGAGCAGCACAAAACAAAAACAAATTTTAATAATTTTTAACCACTTCAGCCCCGGACCATTTGGCAGCCAAAGGACCAGAGGTCTTTTTTCAATTTCGCACTGCACTACTTTAACTGGTAATTGCGCGGTCATGCAATTTTGTAACCAAACGGAATTTGCGTCCTTTTCTTCCCACAAATAGAGCTTTCTTTTGATGGTATTTGATTGCCTCTGTGATTTTTATTTTTTGCGATATAAACGGAAAAAGAGCGAAAATTTTGAAAAAAAAAGAGATTTTCTACTTTTTGTTATAAAAAAAATCTAATAAACTCAATTTTAGTCAAACATTTGGGCCAAAATGTATTCAGCCACATGTCTTTAGTAAAAAAAATGCCAATAAGCGTATATTTATTGGTTTGCGCAAAAGTTATAGCGTCTACAAACTAGAGTACATTTTCTGGAATTTACACCGCTTTTAATTTATGACTGCCTATTTCATTTCTTGAGGTGCTAAAATGGCAGAGAAGTACAAAACCCCCCCAAATGACCCCATTTTGGAAAGTAGACACCCCAAGCTATTTGCTGAGAGGCATGTTGAGCCCATTGAATATTTTTTTTTTTTAGTCCCAAGTGATTGAATAAAGACAAAAATAAAAAAGATTTTTTTTTTTTTTCAAAAAGTTGTCACTAAATGATATATTGCTCACACATGCCATAGTTATATGTGGAATTGCACCCCAAAATACATTTTGCTGCTTCTCCTGAGTATGGGGATACCACATGTGTGGGACTTTTTGGGAGCCTAGCCGCGTACGGGGCCCCGAAACCCAAGCACCGCCTTCAGGATTTCTAAGGGTGCAAATTTTTTGATTTCACTCCTCACTACCTATCACCGTTTCGAAGGCCATAAAATGCCAAAATAGCACAAAACCCCCCCAAATGACCCCATTTTGGAAAGTAGACACCCCAAGCTATTTGTTGAGAGGCATGGTGAGTATTTTACAGCTCTCATTTGTTTTTGAAAATGAAGAAAGTAAAGAAAAAAAAAAAATTTTTTTCTTTTTTCAATTTTCAAAACTTTGTGACAAAAAGCGAGATCTGCAAAATACTCACAATACCTCTCAGCAAATAGCTTGGGGTGTCTACTTTCCAAAATGGGGTCATTTTGGGGGGTTTTATGCCATCTGGGCATTCCATGGCCTCCGAAACTGTGATTGGCAGTGAGAAGTGAAATAAAAAAATTACACCCTTAGAAAGCCTGAAGGCGGTGATTGGTTTTTGGGGTTCCGTACGCAGCTAGGCTCCCAAAAAGTCCCACACATGTGGTATCCCCGTACTCAGGAGAAGCAACAGAATGTATTTTGGGGTGTATTTCCACATATGCCCATGACATGTTTGAGCAATATATCATTTAGTGACAACTTTTTGTAAAAAAAATATATATATATATTTTTTTTTTTTCATTATTCAATCTCTTGGGACAAAAAAAAAAAAAATATTTAATGGGCTCAACATTGCTCTCATCAAATAGCTTGGGGTGTCTACTTTCCAAAATGGGGTCATTTGGGGGGGGTTTGAACTGTCCTGGCATTTTATGCACAACATTTAGAAGCCTATGTCACACGTCACCCACTCTTCTAACCACTTGTAGACAAAGCCCTTTCTGACACTTTTTGTTTACATGAAAACATATTTTTTTTTTTTGCAAGAAAATTACGTTGAACCCCCAAACACTATATATATTGTTAAAGCAAAGGCCCTACAGATTAAAATGGTGGGTGTTGCATTTTTTTTTTCCACACAGTATTTGCGCAGCGATTTTTCAAACGCATTTTTTGTGGAAAAAATACACTTTTTTTTATTTTAATGCACTAAAACACACTATATTGCTCAAATTTTTGATGAAATAAAAAATATGATCTTAGGCCGAGTACATGGATACCAAACACGACATGCTTTAAAATTGCGCACAAACACGCAGTGGCGACAAACTACATACATTTTTAAAAGCCTTTAAAAGCCTTTACATGATACCACATTAGATTCACGGAGGAGGTCTACTGCTAAAATTACTGCCCTCGATCTGACCTTCGCGGTGATACCTCACATGCATGGTGCAATTGCTGTTTACATATGACGCCAGACCAACGCTTGTGTACGCCTTTGCGCAAGAGAAGGGGGGCAGGGGTGCTTTTTTTTTTTTTTTTTTTTTTTTTTTTTTATTTATTTAGCTTTTTTATTTTATTTTTAAACTGTTCCTTCCATTTTTTTTCTTTGTTATGATTTTTATTGTTATCTCAGGGAATGTAAATATCCCCTATGATAGCAATAGGCAGTGACAGGTACTCTTTTTTTGAAAAAATTGGGGTCTATTAGACCCTAGATCTTTCCTCTGCCCTCAAAGCATCTGACCACACCAAGATTGGTGTGATAAAAATGCTTTCCCAATTTCCCAATGGCGCGGTTTATATCCGGGAGGGGGGACATTCCCTCCCACTGCTTGTAAAAGCAGTCTAGAGGCTAATTACCCGCTAGAATTGCTTTTACATGAAAGCCGATCACTGGCTGAAAAGAATGATACCAAGATGATACCTAAACCTGCAGGCATCATTCTGGTATAACCATTCAAAGTCCAGCAACATACTGGACATATATTGTAATCTTTTTTTTTTTCATGCAGCCTCTTGGCTGAACGAAAAAAAGAGATTGATTGGTGGGTATGCCCACCATTAGAATACCTCCCTTCATCCACCCACTTCTAATGATGGGCATACATGCACCATTTATATATGCCGATGCATGGGGGCATCCTCCCGCAAAAGTTATGCCGTGTACACACGGTCGGAATTTCGACCGTATGTACGTGGCATTAGGAGCCAATCGCTCCCCCCCCCCCCTGCTGCCCCCATGCTTCGGCATATATGCTCTTTTTTTTAACTGTGGTGGTGAAATCACCTCCTACAGCGTTGGAGTCGCGGCTTTATGTATCGTGGGAGCAAACGCTGTTGCTGTCAAGATAAATAAATCCGCGTTGCAACTGAATGGCGCACCTGAAAACAAAAAAAAATGCTCAACACTAAAACACACAGTAAACAAAATTACATACCTGAAAAGCAAGCATGATAAAACATAATAAAACATTGCAGAATAGAATGGAGTAAAAAAAGAGCAACAATAGAGAGAGAATAGAGTGAGAGAGAGAACAATAAAACGACAACTATTTTATTTTGTTTTATTTTTTTGAGATTCACAGGTAAAAAAGCTCCTGACTGAAGCGACTGAATCAAAACGCTACCACAAAAAAAATGTTAGCGATCGCAGGGATCAGGCCTGACTCTGCGAACGCTGCAGTTATGTGTGCTTAGTGTTTTGTAAGTGACAGTGATCGATCGATACTGCACTTGGGGGGGGTGGGCGGGGCTGGGCGGAGGGGGAAAACGCAGGTGCTAGCAGGTATCTGGGCTGATCCCGCTAACAATGCGTTTTTTTTTGGAACCCTAAACTGCTGGGACGCTAGTATAGATCTGATCAGATCAGATATTGATCTGTTCAGATACTGTGCCACTAAGGGAGGTGTATGCTTTGCGCGTGGGTGTTTGCGGTACTGGCACTAACCTGGGGCGATGCAGACCTTATTTGACCCTAAAACCTAATTGATATCACCCGCCGGGCGATCAGGGGGTTAAACCGTTATTGGGTAATAAATGGCGGGTGCCCTGACAGTATAAAAAACAAGCTAACTAACCAGCGTCACCCGTAACAGTAATACAAAAAAAAAACTGGTTACCTAGCGACACTAATGCAGCGATCAGAAAAACGATCGCTTAGTGACACTGGCAAAAGGGGTGAAAGGGTTAACTAGGGGCAATCAGGGGGTTAAAACCTTTATTAGGTAATATATGGGGGTACCTGACGCTATATAAAAACCTGACGGGGAACCTAAATAACGAAATAACTAACTGGCTAACCAGCGTCACCAGTGACAGTTATACAGTGATCACTGGTGAAAGGGTTAACTCTAGGGGCAATCAGGGGGTTAAAACCTTTATTTAGGTTGTAATATGGGGGTACCTGACCTATAAACCTATTTATGAACCTATATAAACATGGCGGTTACCTAAAAAAAAAAAATGGTTACCTAGCGACACTAATGCAGCGATCAGAAAAACGATCGCTTAGTGACACTGGCAAAAGGGGGTGAAAGGGTTAACTAGGGGCAATCAGGGGGTAAAACCTTTATTAGGTAATATATGGGGGTACCTGACGCTATATAAAAACCTGACGGGGAACCTAAATAACGAAATAACTAACTGGCTAACCAGCGTCACCAGTGACAGTTATACAGTGATCACTGGTGAAAGGGTTAACTCTAGGGGCAATCAAGGGGTTAAAACCTTTATTTAGGTTGTAATATGGGGGTACCTGACCTATAAACCTATTTATGAACCTATATAAACATGGCGGTTACCTAAAAAAAAAAAATGGTTACCTAGCGACAGCAGTGACACTAATACAGCGATCAGAAAAACGATCGCTTAGTGACACTGGCAAAAGGGGGTGAAAGGGTTACCTGGGGGGCAATCAAGGGGTTAAACCTTTATTAGGGGGGGGTGGGGGGCTACCTTGGACCTAAAACTAACTGCACTGACAGTTATTACAGTCACACTGACACTAAATGCAGTGATCAGTAAAAAAATGATCACTGCAATTAGTGACACTGTGACTGGGGGGGGAGGGGGTGATCTGGGGGGTGATCTGGGGGTGACAGGGGGGTGTTTTGTGTGCCTATGTGTACTGGTGTCAGTGTACTGTTGGTGCACTAACCTTTAGATGTTCACAGCTCGGCGTTCCGGTCACATAGACCGGCGCACCGAGCGTGACATCACTTCCTCTGCCTGTGTTTTGATTGACACAGACAGAGGAAGCATCTGATTCGCCAGGAGCGATCGCGAGGGGGTGGCCAGAAACCACTGGCCGTCCCCTCATCCCGGATCGCTCCTGAAGCGATCCCGACCGTCCCCCGCCGGCCGGGGGGGGTCCGATCGGACCCCCCACCCGCCGGAAGAATGGCACGTACAGGTACGTGGTTCTGCCTGTACGTGCCATTCTGCCGACGTATATATACAGGGGGCGGTCGGCAAGTGGTTAATGCACATTGGGCGTTATAATAACGTTAGAAAAACGCCAGTAGCTTTGCAGTGAGTTTTTCAGCATTTTTAAAAAAAATATATATATTTTTTCCATCAATGGATCAAAAACGTTAAACAATTCTGGTGAGCTGCGTTTTTACTGCTGAGAACTGCGTTTTAGAACCCACTAGTTGTGGGGGGTTTTTTTCAGCCAAAAACAGATGATAACAGCCTATGTGTGCATGGACATGGATAACATGGAGAGTTTTATTGACTGTAGAAAAAAACGTCTGAAGCCAAAAACAGCAGCTGTAAAAACGACCAAAAATGTCCAGTGTGCATGAGGCTTTAGTATTTAAAGCAAACTCCTGCATCCATCTGTGTCTCCATGCTTTTTTTTGTTGAGAAAACACTTTGAAAAACACTCCCAAAGCATTTATGGCTGTGGCTATCTTGAGTAAGGGCAGATGATTTATTAACTGCCTGGAATCCATCTGCTCCTAGCTCAGGCTTGCAGACAGGAGGGTGTGCTTATCTGAGAAAGTCATTTCTCCCCTCCTGAAGACTCCTGGGATGTATGACATTTGCTTAGGCACAGAAACCAGAAAGTAACTAAATAAAAAAAAAGTTTTAAAACAAGTAAATATATTATACCTATCCATTTACCAATGATACGCATTAAAAATAGTCAATGTCGATTTAAAGTGGAACTTCACTCTCTGGGATGGATAAATAAGGAGAACCTAAGGGCTACAGTACCTTTACCCTTCACAATACCAAAAACAAATGCATTTGGTCATATTACCTCTGTTGTAATGCAGAATCATTACTTGATCTTCTAATGCAGGAGAAATCATGTGACCAAAAGCATGGGCTTTTGGCCTACACGCCTTAAATTCTGCAAATGGCAGCCGTCGCTATAGCCATCTATAACATAGGGGTCTTAATACCACAAAAAGACATCAGGTTTTTCTGCAAACCTCTCTACCAATGCTACAAGCATCACTTTTGAACCGGTGCCCAGACTGTCCCAAACAAGCAATGTAAAAAAAACTTTACTTATGCATGCAACACTACCAGTGTTGCCAACCGTCAGTATTTTTACTGGCCGCCAGTAAAAAAACAGGCAGTTTTCTCCTACCAGTAAATAGAAAAGGTTGCCAGTAAAAAATATGGCTGTGACGCTTGGCCTGGAGCCAGCTGAGACCATACAAGTGCCTGCTACAGTGTGTTTGGGCGGCTCTGGTGGAGGCGGTGCCTGAACATGTCCTGTGCTGTCATGGTGCAAGGGAGCCAAGCAGAGCGCCCAGAGCCTTGTGTGTGGGTCTGCGGGATGGGAGAAAGGCAGGCCAGGAGCGGGACCATCAGTGCTGTTTGGACTGGAGGGCCACCTGGCTTGGAGAGAGACTGTCACTGTGACTCAGGAGGAGGCGTGTCATGTTGGTAATCTGTGCTGCTGCACACTGCTGTCAGTATCACTGTGAGAGTCAATTTCATGTGTGTACCGCCCATTCTAATTTCTTGCCCTCCTGAGTCCTGTCCCTGAGCTACTTACTTACTGTATTGAAAATAAAATAAGAAATATGTTTTTTGCCTTATTATCTACCTTAAATGACATTGCTAATTACATATTGTATTTGTTTGTAGCCTAAATAGTGAAATTTGTGCTTAAAACTGCAATTTTGTAACTTTTGGAAATGTCAGTAAAAATGTGGCTGTGCCAGTAAATTTTGGGTGCCGTGTCAGTAAATTTCAATCTGTTAGTTTGGCAACACTGAACACTACGCGAGGAATTAAAAACGTGACATGCGTTTTCTAACACACAGGTCTAATCGGGGCCTTGGATGCAAGTTTGCACTGTGATAAAAAACGTCTACAGCTTCACTTTTGAGGTTTTGCAGAGCTCTTTCTGTTCTGGAAAAAAAAAAAAAAAAAAAAACACAACACACATTGTGCACACTCGCTTTCCACAGATCATCTTCCAGCGGGCTCCAGCTTCGTATTATCCTCCACATCATCAGGAGGTGAAGACGTTCCATTTCATGGAAAATGCTGGCTTGGGTTTCCCATCCTTTTACTGCATG
The DNA here is from genome assembly GCA_028564925.1 of Lithobates sylvaticus. NCBI lineage: Eukaryota > Metazoa > Chordata > Amphibia > Anura > Ranidae > Lithobates > Lithobates sylvaticus. The sequence goes on along the minus strand of CM053035.1, from coordinate 63,099,863 downwards.
TTTAAAAATAGACATGCTGCAAGCTGTCGCAGAATGAAGTCTACATTTACCTTTGCCTGAATTATTAACCGAGGCCCATCTAAACATGCTTGTGTAACTTACGCAGGTCAAACGTAGACTATTGTGCAACTCAGAGCTCCTTATCTGTGTACTCTTGAAAGGTGAGGAATGATGGACATATGACCATGAATTTATAGACACTGTGTACAGTCAAGCAAATATATAGTTTTATTTTTAGGCCAATCATTTTCTGAACCCTCAATAGACAGGCTATAAAACATTTCAGTGACCGTGGTCATAAAATCTTTTGTACATAGGGGTCAAAAATTAGTTTTGGTACATAGAAACGTGACGGCAAACCAATTGTCTCCACCCGTTTTTTTTCTCTTTTTTTTTAAACATGCGTTAATACAATTTTTTTTTTGTTAACTAAACAGTATAAAACTAGGTTTGTCCCAAGCATGTTCAAAATCCCTTACTGTTGACTGACTGCCTCTGCTGGAAGTCTGTTCCAAACATCAACTACCCTTTCGGTAAAATACTTATTACTTTCTAAGATTACAGCACATTTTTTGTGCTGAAAATGCCCCCCTCGGCTTATACTTGAGTCAAGCACTTTTCTGCAGCAGAAAATGAAATTTTCCGACCCGACTTTGGGGCCCCATATCTGGGGGGTCACTTGGTGCTAGTTTGGTATGCCAACCCAGTGGACCTAGCACTACAACATATCCAAAGATGGGGTTCCTAGCACTAAGTGGCCCTGAGATACGGGGCCCCAAAGTCGGTTCGGAAAATGTCATTCTCTGCTGCAGAAAAGTGCTTGACATTTTCCGACCCGAATTTGGGGCCCATATCTCGGAGACACTTGGTGCTAGGAACCCCAAATTTGGTATTCAAACCCAGTGGAACTAGCACTACAACATAACTTAGCACCAAGTGACCCCGAGATACAGGGCCTCAAAGTCGGTCAACTGTGTCCATCTGCAGCAATGTTATTTCGGGACCCTTTGGGGTAGCTAGGGGGCATTTAGGAACCCTTAACCACTTGCCGACCGCCCCATGTAGATATACGTCGGCAGAATGGCACGTACAGGCAGAACCACGTACCTGTACGTGCCATTCTTTAGGCGGTTGGGGGGTCCGATCGGACCCCCCTCCGCCGGCGGGGACGGTCGGCATCGCTTCAGGAGCGATCCGGGACGAGGGGACGGCCAGTGGTTTCTGGCCACCCCCTCGCGATCGCTCCTGGCGAATGAAAAGCTTCCCCTTCCTGTCTATTGTATAGACAGGAAGGCGGAAGTGATGTCACGCTCGGTGCGCCGGTCTATGTGACCGGAGACGCCGAGCGGCGAACATGTTAAGGTTAGTGCACAACACTACACTGACACCAGTACAGTTAGGCACACAAAACACCCCCCTGTCACCCCCAGATCACCCCCCAGATCACCCCTCCCCCCCCAGTCACAGTGTCACTAATTGCAGTGATCATTTATTTACTGATCACTGCATTTAGTGTCAGTGTGACTGTAATAACTGTCAGGGCAGTTAGTTTTAGGTCCTAGGTAGCCCCCTACCCCCCCCTAATAAAGGTTTAACCCCCTGATTGCCCCTAGTTAACCCCTTCACCCCCTTTTGCCAGTGTCACTAAGCGATCGTTTTTCTGATCGCTGCATTGTGTCGCTAGGTAACCATTTTTTTTTTATTTTAACCGCCATGTTTTATATAGGTTCATAAATAGTTTTATAGGTCAGGTACCCCCATATTACAACCTAAATAAAGGTTTTAACCCCCTGATTGCCCCTAGAGTTAACCCTTTCACCAGTAATCACCGTATAACTGTCACTGGTGACGCTGGTTAGCCAGTTAGTTATTTCGTTATTTAGGTTCCCCGTCAGGTTTTTATATAGCGTCAGGTACCCCCATATATTACCTAATAAAGGTTTAACCCCCTGATTGCCCCTAGTTAACCCTTTCACCCCCTTTTGCCAGTGTCACTAAGCGATCGTTTTTCTGATCGCTGCATTAGTGTCGCTAGGTAACCAGTTTTTTTTTAGGTTAACCGCCATGTTTATATAGGTTCATAAATAGGTTTATAGGTCAGGTACCCCCATATTACAACCTAAATAAAGGTTTTAACCCCCTGATTGCCCCTAGTTAACCCTTTCACCCCCTTTTGCCAGTGTCACTAAGCGATCGTTTTTCTGATCCCTGCATTAGTGTCGCTAGGTAACCAGTTTTTTTTTTGTATTACTGTTACGGGTGACGCTGGTTAGTTAGCTTGTTTTTTATACTGTCAGGGCACCCGCCATTTATTACCCAATAACGGTTTAACCCCCTGATCGCCCGGCGGGTGATATCAATTAGGTTTTAGGGTCAAATAAGGTCTGCGTCGCCCCAGGTTAGTGCCAGTACCGCAAACACCCACGCGCAAAGCATACACCTCCCTTAGTGGTATAGTATCTGAACAGATCAATATCTGATCTGATCAGATCTATACTAGCGTCCCAGCAGTTTAGGGTTCCAAAAAAACGCAGCGTTAGCGGCATCAGCCCAGATACCTGCTAGCACCTGCGTTTTCCCCCTCCGCCCAGCCCAGCCCACCCAAGTGCAGTATCGATCGATCACTGTCACTTACAAAACACTAAGCACACATAACTGCAGTGTTCGCAGAGTCAGGCCTGATCCCTGCGATCGCTAACATTTTTTTTGTGGTAGCGTTTTGATTCAGTCGCTAACAGTCAGGAGCTTTTTTACCTGTGAATCTCAAAAAAATAAAAAAAACAAAAATAGTTGTCGTTTTATTGTTCTCTCTCTCTCTCTATTGTTGCTCTTTTTTTACTCCATTCTATTCTGCAATGTTTTATTATGTTTTATCATGTTTTATCATGCTTGCTTTTCAGGTATGTAATTTTGTTTACTGTGTTTTAGTGTTAAGCATTTTTTTGTTTTCAGGTGCGCCATTCAGTTGCAGCGCGGATTTATTTATCTTGACAGCAACAGCGTTTGCTCCCACGATACATAAAGCCGCGACTCCAACGCTGTAGGAGGTGATTTCACCACCACAGTTAAAAAAAAGAGCATATATGCCGAAGCCTGGGGGCAGCCGGGGCGGGGCGGAGCGATTGGCTCCTAATGCCACGTACATACGGTCGAAATTCCGACCGTGTGTACACGGCATAACTTTTGCGGGAGGATGCCCCCATGCATCGGCATATATAAATGGTGCATGTATGCCCATCATTAGAAGTGGGTGGATGAAGGGAGGTATTCTAATGGTGGGCATACCCACCAATCAATCTCTTTTTTTCGTTCAGCCAAGAGGCTGCATGAAAAAAAAAAAAGATTACAATATATGTCCAGTATGTTGCTGGACTTTGAATGGTTATACCAGAATGATGCCTGCAGGTTTAGGTATCATCTTGGTATCATTCTTTTCAGCCAGTGATCGGCTTTCATGTAAAAGCAATTCTAGCGGGTAATTAGCCTCTAGACTGCTTTTACAAGCAGTAGGAGGGAATGTCCCCCCTCCCGGATATAAACCGCGCCATTGGGAAATTGGGAAAGCATTTTATCACACCAATCTTGGTGTGGTCAGATGCTTTGAGGGCAGAGGAAAGATCTAGGGTCTAATAGACCCCAATTTTTTCAAAAAAAGAGTACCTGTCACTGCCTATTGCTATCATAGGGGATATTTACATTCCCTGAGATAACAATAAAAATCATAACAAAGAAAAAAAATGGAAGGAACAGTTTAAAAATAGAATAAAAAAGCTAAATAAATAAAAAAAAAACTAAAAAAAAAAAAAAAAAAGCACCCCTGCCCCCCCTTCTCTTGCGCAAAGGCGTACACAAGCGTTGGTCTGGCGTCATATGTAAACAGCAATTGCAGCATGCATGTGAGGTATCACCGCGAAGGTCAGATCGAGGGCAGTAATTTTAGCAGTAGACCTCCTCCGTGAATCTAATGTGGTATCATGTAAAGGCTTTTAAAGGCTTTTAAAAATGTATGTAGTTTGTCGCCACTGCGTGTTTGTGCGCAATTTTAAAGCATGTCGTGTTTGGTATCCATGTACTCGGCCTAAGATCATATTTTTTATTTCATCAAAAATTTGAGCAATATAGTGTGTTTTAGTGCATTAAAATAAAAAAAAAAGTGTATTTTTTTTTTTCCACAAAAAATGCGTTTGAAAAATCGCTGCGCAAATACTGTGTGGAAAAAAAAAATGCAACACCCACCATTTTAATCTGTAGGGCCTTTGCTTTAACAATATATATAGTGTTTGGGGGTTCAACGTAATTTTCTTGCAAAAAAAAAATATGTTTTCATGTAAACAAAAAGTGTCAGAAAGGGCTTTGTCTACAAGTGGTTAGAAGAGTGGGTGACGTGTGACATAGGCTTCTAAATGTTGTGCATAAAATGCCAGGACAGTTCAAACCCCCCCCAAATGACCCCATTTTGGAAAGTAGACACCCCAAGCTATTTGCTGAGAGCAATGTTGAGCCCATTAAATATTTTTTTTTTTGTCCCAAGAGATTGAATAATGAAAAAAAAAAAATATATATATTTTTTTTACAAAAAGTTGTCACTAAATGATATATTGCTCAAACATGTCATGGGCATATGTGGAAATACACCCCAAAATACATTCTGTTGCTTCTCCTGAGTACGGGGATACCACATGTGTGGGACTTTTTGGGAGCCTAGCTGCGTACGGAACCCCAAAAACCAAGCACCGCCTTCAGGCTTTCTAAGGGAGTAATTTTTTTATTTCACTTCTCACTGCCAATCACAGTTTCGGAGGCCATGGAATGCCCAGATGGCATAAAACCCCCCAAAATGACCCCATTTTGGAAAGTAGACACCCCAAGCTATTTGCTGAGAGGTATTGTGAGTATTTTGCAGATGTCGCTTTTTGTCACAAAGTTTTGAAAATTGAAAAAAGAAAAAAAAAAATTTTTTTCTTTACTTTCTTCATTTTCAAAAACAAATGAGAGCTGTAAAATACTCACCATGCCTCTCAACAAATAGCTTGGGGTGTCTACTTTCCAAAATGGGGTCATTTGGGGGGGTTTTGTGCTATTTTGGCATTTTATGGCCTTCGAAACTGTGATAGGTAGTGAGGAGTGAAATCAAAAATTTGCACCCTTAGAAATCCTGAAGGCGGTGCTTGGGTTTCGGGGCCCCGTACGCGGCTAGGCTCCCAAAAAGTCCCACACATGTGGTATCCCCATACTCAGGAGAAGCAGCAAAATGTATTTTGGGGTGCAATTCCACATATAACTATGGCATGTGTGAGCAATATATCATTTAGTGACAACTTTTTGAAGAAAAAAAAATTATTTTTTATTTTTGTCTTTATTCAATCACTTGGGACTAAAAAAAAAAATATTCAATGGGCTCAACATGCCTCTCAGCAAATAGCTTGGGGTGTCTACTTTCCAAAATGGGGTCATTTGGGGGGTTTTGTACTTCTCTGCCATTTTAGCACCTCAAGAAATGAAATAGGCAGTCATAAATTAAAAGCGGTGTAAATTCCAGAAAATGTACTCTAGTTTGTAGACGCTATAACTTTTGCGCAAACCAATAAATATACGCTTATTGGCATTTTTTTTACTAAAGACATGTGGCTGAATACATTTTGGCCCAAATGTTTGACTAAAATTGAGTTTATTAGATTTTTTTTATAACAAAAAGTAGAAAATCTCTTTTTTTTTCAAAATTTTCGCTCTTTTTCCGTTTATATCGCAAAAAAAAAAAATCACAGAGGCAATCAAATACCATCAAAAGAAAGCTCTATTTGTGGGAAGAAAAGGACGCAAATTTCGTTTCGTTACAAAATTGCATGACCGCACAATTACCAGTTAAAGTAGTGCAGTGCGAAATTGAAAAAAGACCTCTGGTCCTTAAGCTGACAATTGGTCCGGGGCTGAAGTGGTTAACTACCAAGTTTGAAGTTTGGGGGACCTATGGCTGCAAATGGGCACAGTGAGGCATTGAAATGGGCATTGTTGACCCTCTTTTCCACTTCCACAGTAGCTGCGCATTTCTCACCCTAGGCTTATACTCGAGTCAATACGTTTTCCCAGTTGTCTGTGGTAAAATTAGGTGCCTCGGCTTATATTCGGGTCAGCTTATACTTGAGTATATACCGTAGTTTTGAACATTCCTCGTGCTAGATTGAGTTCAGGTCCCCATGCTCTTGAACTTGGCTTCATAATAAAAATACTGTCCTCCTGAACCGTATTCAACCCCTTGACCTTCAGATGGTTTCACCCACTTCATGACCATTTAGAACTGTGCGAACGCAACTCTTTGCTCAGTCAAGCAACACTGTACGCAAATTGAATAAATGATTATATATATATATACATTATTTTTTTTTTTTTACACACAAATACAGCTTTATTTTGATGGCATTTGATCACAACTGTTTTTTTTTTTTTTTTTATATATAAAACATTTTGAAAGAAAAAAAAAAAAAAAAAAAAAAAAAAAATTCTACTTCTTTTTTTATATGCTTTAGAACAATCAAAATGTCTTCATAAATTTAGGCCAAAAATGTATTCTGCTACATGTCTTTGGTAAAAACCAAACTGCGTTTTTGGGGACACTATACTATTGCAGACACTGGTATAGTTCTGATCGTTACCAAGATACTGATTTGTACAGGCACTATACTAATAATGGTGGTGATCAGCGATTGACTGATAGCGTGGTAGGTAATCCAATGTGAACAGACACTGGCTGGGAGGGGCACTGACTGATCAGTGATAATATTGTACGCTGTACTAATAACACTGGCTGGGAAGTGGTGGAAATCAAGGTGTTAACTGTGTGCCTAACAAGTGTAATGTGTGCTGCTTCTACTCACAAATCTGGTTGCTTCAAGTTCAGGGAGGAGAAACAGCCAGATCACAGTCTGTGTACAGAGTTCTGTGTGTTTGTAAACACAGACCTCTGTGCTGTGATTGCTGACAAACTAGTGCTGTGTCCAAACACAACACAGGTCAGCAGGGGGTGCAGACATGCACGCCGCAAATCCAGAAGTTCAGCGCCAACATACAGTTACGCTGACTAGCCTGCAGCTGCCGCTGTACTGTGGGTGGGCGGCAAGTGGTTAAAGGTTTCAAATCATGTCTCCCCTTTTTTCCTCCAGACTGTACATATTAAAAGGAGTTTCATAGTTAGTAAGGTTGAATAAAGACACCAGTCCATCCAGTTCAACCTGAGTGAGTGTCTACAACTGTCCCTATCCCTGTACATTGCACACTCACATCGGTCCCTACCCTGCCCACAATCCAAGGTCCCCATTCATATACTAGGGACAATTTTTTTATTTTTTTTGGACAGAAGCCAATTAACATACCTGCATGTCTCCGGAGTACCCGGAGGAAAACCACGCAGGCACAGGGATAACATGCAAACGTCGAACCAGCGACCCTTCTTACTGCTAGGTGAGAGTGCTAACCACTACACCACTGTGCCGCCTGAGTTGTAAAGGCAGAAGGTTTTATTTATTTTTTTTATTCCCATTTGAATGCATTTTATCTGAAGATAAAAAAAAAAAAAAAAAAAAAAAAAAAAAAAAAACTATGTGTAGCAGCCTCCCCACCACCCCATAATTACTTACCTGAGCCCCATCTCTCTCCAGCGATGTCCACGAGTGTCTAAGCCGCCTGGGACTCTCCTCCTGATTGGCTAAGACACAGCAGCGGCACCACTGGCTTCCGCGGCTGTCAAAGTCAGCTAGGCAATCAGGGGAAGAGAGGGGGGGCGGTGCCGGGGCTCTGTCTGAATGGACACACGGAGCTGTGACTCGGCTCAGGTGCCTTCATAGCAAGCTGCTGGCTGTGGGGGCACTCAACATCAGGTAAAATGCCAGGAGCAGCGAAGAGGGACTCGAGAAGAGGAGGATCCATACTGCTCTGTGCAAAACCAACTGCTTGTTTGTTAATTTTTTATTTTTTTTAAACAAGACTTTACAATCACTTTAAGATCTTTATTCATAGCACAGCAGTAAACCACCTACTGTATCTAAAATAAGCCCCCTCTGCTGGTTGGAGGAGGAGGTCAAATATATTATTTTTTAAAACAAGACATTACAATCACTTTAAGTTCCTCAAGTTTCTCCCGATCAATTTTTGTAACCAGCCTCTGAACTCGTCTTAATATCTTTTTGTAAGCGAGGTCTACAGAACTGGACAGGGTATTCTAAATGAGGTCTAACTAAAAGGTCTATATAGGGGAATCAGGACCTCCTTCCCCTGACACCATACGCCCACAAAGATTTAAAAATAAAAAAACACTGAGCTAATAAATTGGCTGCTCTGTAATGTAAACATTTTGAGAGACAAACATGGAGGTTGCCTTTACCAAATTCCCTTTCTGCAAATGCCAGACTGTCATGCTGGTTTATAGTCATAAATATGTTTGAGTTACTGATCCAGAACATGTATGCAGATTAGGAAAGTCAAAATCCTTCATCTTTCTTTATACTTGTTATGGGTTAATGGTTTGGAATGAGCGATAATAGACAGGTAACCTTTACACATAAATGATCCTAAACATATGGTCACCAGCAAACTGTGAATTGCATTGGAGATGGTCCATTCCCCCTTACAGAAGGGGGTGCCACTGCGGGCTTCCTATAGGAGAGGGCATTGGTGCTCAGAAACAGCAGCAACTCCCTGCAACTTCTACGGTTGTATCCTTCAGTATTTACTTAATCAAAACCTGACCTATCCTGATTCATCAACATACACCAAAAACGCGATAACCAAGAACAGCCTTAAATGCAAACTGCTACATATGCAATACCTGTCCTAAACGGTATAGCATCAGTCTACAACATCCTGAGCTGCCTGACACTTGGATATGCATGGGAAAATAAAAGTGTATGTCCGAGGAGAATAATAATTAATAATATTGGATGGTGAGGATTATAATAAATTATCCCGTGGGAGTCTATGCCCGGAAGTGGGTGCAAATACCTGGTATCTGCACCCCCCTGAAAGGTGCCAAATGTGACACCGGAGGGGGGGGTTCCGAAAAGCGGAGGTTCAATTTTTGTGCGAACCTCCGCTTAAAAAAGGAATATAAAAATGTGGTTGACCTTTAATTATACTATGGGGTTGATTAACTAAAGGTAAATAGACCACGCACTTCACCAAATGCAGTTGCTACAACATTTTTGCTTGCACATAATTGGATGATGAAAGTCAGCAGAGCTTCTGCTCATCTACTAAGCTCTGGAGCAACTGCACTTGCAGAGGGCAACTTTGCAAAGTGCACACAGTCTATTTGCCTTTATTAAATCCACCTCTATGTGTGTGCAATCCAGAGGTTAGAGATATATTCTTACAAAGATTTTCAAGTGCAAGTTACACCCCACCCACCTATCAGAAAACATGAAACAAGCTTCTATAAAGTTGCAAAACTAGAAAATATTTCCCAATGTCAGGTGTAAAACAGGGTGGATTTGTAACAGTGGAAGTTCAAAGAAATACATTTCCAAACTGGCGTCCATATATAAACAACAACCCTTTTATGATTCATTGCTGTTCATTGCATGTGACAGTTAAAAGAATAAAAAAATATTAGGTTATTTTCCAATAAACATATATTATTAATAATGCAGATGTATCTGGCAAGGCATCACAATAGAACACTGCAGCCGGAAAGGTGGCAGTTCTCCTCTGTAGGTTTAAGTCATGCCTTTTTTCATCTTTTAATGAATAAGCCTCTAGCCTGCACGTGATCAATATTTCATTAAAAAAAACATAGTGATCACATGATCAGGAAGCACTCTTATGGGTACCAAATTGTCAGGAGCAAAATGAAGCCGTCAATGACAGACGGTATTGAGAGCGGAAGGGCATTTAGGAATGTATCCCCAGCATAGGACATCGTAAAGGGAAACGTTTAAAAAAAAAAAAAAAAAAAAAAAAAAAAGATTGAGGGTGAAAGCAGTTAATAAAGGCCCGTGTCAAACCAGAAGATTCTTTCGCAAATTAATTGGGGAATTACAAGGAGGTTTGCATGACATGTTAAGAGGATGACGTTAATAGTTTGCATAGTTTCCTCACCACTATAAACATGGCTGGAGAAATACCATTAAAGTGGAACTAAACCCTCTCAATCAACATTACCTATTTTATGGTGCTAGCATTAACAAATAGCTAGGAAGATATATTAGAATTATTTGTTTTAAAAAAACTTTTCATCAGTTGCATCCTGTTTTTTTGTTGCCATACATCGCAGCAATCTTCATGGGCATCCCCCCCCCCCCCCCCCCTCCCATCTGGAGGAAGTGTTCTCAGCTAAGCACACCTTCCTGCCTGCATGCTAGAGCTAAGGACAGATGGATTTCAAGAAGAAAATGCTACACAACTCATCTGCCCTTACTCAAGATGGCCACGGCTAGAAATGCTGAGGTGATTTCTCAACAAAGTATAGGGACATGAATAGATGGGTAAGTTTGCTTTGAATAATAAAAATGAATTGAATAGAGTTTTCCAGGTTATGGAGCTCAGATACAGTTAGGTTCCACTTTAAAGCAGGACTGTAATGAAATTTTTTTTTTTTTAAAAGCCATCAGCTACAAATACTGCAGCTGCTGACTTTTAAAAAATGGACACTTACCTGTTCCAGGGTCCAGCGGTGTCGGCAGCAGAGGCCGATCGATCGCTCGGCTCTCTGCTGTAGCCGCGCCATTCTCGGTGAGGGAATCAGGAAGTGGCTTCACTTCCCGATTTCTTACTGCGCATGCGCGAGTCGCGCGGCGCAATGAGAATCTTCAGCGCGCCGGGACAGGAAGCTGCGTAAACTCCCGTGGGAGTTTATGCCCGGAAGTGGGTGCAGATACCTGTCTTAGACAGGTATCTGCACCCCCCTCCCCCCTGAAAGGTGCCAAATGTGACACCGGAGTGGGGGAGGGTTCCGAAAAGCAGGAGTTTCACTTTAGGGTGGAATCCCCATTTAAGGTTTCACTACTGGACCACTTTTACTAAAATAGCTAGAAAATGTCAGTTGTGACCAAAGCACCTTTACACTGCATTTTTGTTTTATACAGTCTGTGCTTCCTCCACCTCTTCTGCTGCTTGAATATTCCCCTATCAGTAATCAGATCAATCGATGGGCAGCTCTGACAAGAACTAAAATCCTGTTCCTCAACTAAGGTGGCTGCCTCCAACACACAGAAACTGCAGAACAAGGCATGGCAAGAAGTAATAGAGAAAAAAAGGACCAGCTCCAGGAGGCCTACAGGCAATTTTGGGGAATAGCCTTTTTCACTTTTTGCTTGCCTCCACAGTTAAGGTCCTTATTTAACCTAAAGCTGAACTCTGGGCACAAAAACCTCTCATTTAAACATAATTCGTAATACCTACAAAGATTATAAACCCAGTTTATTTGCACCAAATACATTTTACTAACTTGCACATTACCCTGTAAACGTAGCGGTGGCATCGTCACTGTGCTGTACATAGACTGTGCAGAGATGTGGGAGGGGCCAAGCCCTCTACAAGGTGCCTGCAGAAAACTACAGGAGGGGTGGAGACAAGACCAGTCACTCTGCACAAGGAAAGAGCAGCAGTGACTGGTCTTTATTACAGGAAGCTACTGTACAGGAGGCAACATTTCACACTGGATTACTGCACAGATCAGGAAAAAATGCATAAAGCACATTAAGACTGTATTTAGCCAACACTGGGAGCATCTCAGAGCCTACAGAGTGTAAATAAAAATTTGATCTTATATGCTATGTTGTTGCCGATGCCTAAAAAGTCCCAGATTCCCAGTATATATTCTGTTTTGGTGTCTCGGAGTTCAGCTCTAAATGACAGACACTCAGGCATGTGCAGGGATAACTAGTATGTATTGCACAACAGTTGTATGTATGCGTTTTTCCCCTACGTGCCCATACATATGTGCAAGGGGGCTTTCTTTATATTAATTTAAGACTTTTTTCCTATCAAGAGGGATCTGACAAAGACATATGGGTGGGCCATGCTGACTCATCAGAATTGTACCTGCCAAACTCTGCCAGGTAATACAGTAAAAATAGTTATCCGAAGGCTGCAACAAATGCATTTGGACATAGATGCAAGGTATTCTGACTCACAAGAACTTTGTATCAGCACAGCTTTCCCAGTGACACAGTAGAAAGCATCATCTATCAGCACCCTGCTACTGGTCAATAACCTGTTTGTAGTTTATGCGCTTGGCAGTACATCACAAAAATAGTGATATAGGATAGCAGCTCTATCCACCCATCACTCAAATCGCTTAGGGGCCCCATGGGTCCAGAGTAGTTCCAATCGTTTAAAACAAATTAAAATTAGATTTAAACTGTATGTATAGTATAACTAACACTTTTTTTATTTTTTATTTTTGGGTCGGTTCACACGCAGATCTGTGCAGTGCGATTTCAGCCCATTCATTTTGAATGGGCTGAAAGCGCACCACACCAAAAGTGTGCACTACTTTTGGAAACACAGTGCAACCTGATTGCATGGTACTCTTGAACCATGGGGCAAACACACTGTTTGTGACCTGTGTTTGGGGTGTCATTAACATTACACTGACACCCACTGCAGATCACAAGGACAGTGCACTTTGAATGCAGTGCAGGAAACGTGCACAGAAAGCATGTGAAGGGACACTTAAAGCAAGCTTTCAACCCCATCAAATTGTTTTAGTTGACTTTGTCCTGTTGGAAAAATGTCTTTATCCCAGAGATTCTAGAGGAAACAGAGTAAAATCCTACCTGAGGGGAAGTTTCCCCTCACCAGAGAATTTATTTGTATGAATGAGTGCGTGGTACCAAAGTTCATCTCACTTGATGGACTTTTCCAAAATATTAATGGTTAATGGCCCACTGAAGCAGGTATCGCCACTGGAAGATCAGCCCTTGCCTCTTGTGCTGGTGACAACTCCAAAACTTTTTATAGTTTCCCATCACTTTCAGTTTCCCCAACAATGGTCACCAGGTCAAAAAGTAGATTTCCCCAGCAGGGACACAGAAAAACCTGACAGTTGAATCAACTCATCCAAAAATAAAAACAATACAGTTTATTATGTGCTGGAATTAACCGCATGTTTTATGTAGCATAAAATGTCAGGATGTAAAAAATAAAAAGCGGTTATTGTAGATCAACGTAACAAAATTGGGATCCCCTAAACGAATATACAGTATCTCACAAAAGTGAGTACACCCCTCACATTTTTGTAAATATTTTATTATATCTTTTAATGTGACAACACTGAAGAAATGACACTTTGCTACAATATAAAGTAGTGAGTTTACAGCTTGTATAACAGTGTAAATTTGCCATCCCCTCAAATTAACTCCACACACAGCCATTAATGTCTAAACCGCTTGCAATTTGGACCCAATTAGCCATTTTCCCCTCCCAGTGTCATGTGACTCAGTGTTACAAGGTCTTAGGTGTGAATGGGGAGCAGGTGTGTTAAATTTGGTTTTATCGCTCTCTCTCATACTGGTCACTGGAACTTCAACATGGCACCCTCATCGCTAAGAACTCGCTGAGGATCTGAAGAAAAAAATAAAAATAAAATAAAAAATTTTGCTCTACATAAAGATGGCCTAGGCTATAGGAAGATTGCCAATACCCTGAAACTGAGCTGCAGCACGGTGGCCAAGACCATACAGTGGTTTAACAGGACAGGTTCCACTCAGAACAGGCCTCGCCAGGGTCAACAAATGAGGTTGAGTGCAGTGTCATATCCAGAGGTTGTCTTTGCAGCAATGCTGGCAGCACTCATAAGTCTATTTCCCAGAGGTTGAAGGGGTAGGGGGGGGTCAGCTTGTCAGTGCTAATATGCCGCACACTCAAATTAGTCTGCATGGCTGTCATCCCAGAAGGAAGCCTCTTCTAAAGATGATCTACAAGAAAGCCTGCAAACAGTTTGCTGAAGACAAGCAGACTAAGGACATGGATTACTGGAACCATGTCCCGTGGTCTGATGAGATCAAGATAAACTTATTTGGTTCAGATGGTGTGGCGGAAACCAGGTGAGGAGTACAAAGACAAGTTTGTCTTGCCTACAGGCAAGCATGGTGGTGGGAGTGTCATGGCGCTGCCGGTGTTCTGACAAGAACAGTCTGGCTAGCACCAAGTGTCCGCTGTGTACTGCGCATGAGCAGAAGGATTTTCGGAAAGTATCCGAAGATGAACGGCGCCTGCGCCGTGAGTTGATGTGTAAGCCCCACCATCCAAGTCAGCATTTAACTCACTACAGAAGGGATACAAACTACCGGTGGAGACACTATTAGCACACATAGCAGTTATCCCGAAGGAGGGGAAAGATCCATCTCAGTGTTCCAGCTACCGGCCAATATCATTACTAAATGTGGACCTAAAAATTTTTTCCAAAATATTAGCTAACAGACTGATTGAATATATTCCAGCACTCATTCATCCCGACCAAGTAGGGTTTACCCCAGGGAGGGAAGGTAGGGAGAACACACAAAGAGTAATAAACGCAATATACTGGTCCCAAAGCCAACATAAATCTCTAACAATAATTTCAGCAGATGCAGAAAAAGCTTTTGATAGAGTGGATTGGCTGTATCTGCGGGCAACACTACAACATATTGGCCTAGGGGAGGGAATGCTGAGATGGTTCCAAAACCTGTATTCGGTGCCGACTGCTAGAGTGAAGGTAAACGACAGACTCTCTGACCCTTTTAGAATTCAAAATGGAACTCGCCAGGGATGTCCACTATCACCCCTTATTTTTGTTCTCACAATGGAACCATTTCTTAGGAAAATACGTTCAAATCAAGACATTAGAGGTATAAAAACAGACACTGAGGAACATAAATTAGCTGCTTTTGCCGACGACTTGATCTTCTTTATATCCTCTCCAGCCATATCCCTGCCTCCCCTCCTGGGGGAGCTACGGAAATTCGGGGATATAGCAAATTTTAAAGTGAACTACAATAAGTCAGTAGCCATGGGATTAGAAATGAGCGAATCCTTGACCCATCAGATAACCTCTCAATTTAAATTTAGATGGACAGACTCACATATCGATTATTTAGGGACTAAAATACCTAAAAACTTAAGCAGGGCATTTGAACTTAATTATGCCCCATTGTTAAAACAAATAAGGTCAGATCTGAAAAGGTGGGATAAAGAAATTTTTACATGGTTTGGGAGGACGAACATAATAAAAATGAATGTAATGCCAAGGCTCCTATACTTACTTCAAACGGTGCCAGTAAAGATCCCCCAGAGCTTTATGAAAGAACTGCGGTCAGAATTCCTGAGTTTTATATGGGCTGGAAAGCCTGCAAGATTACGTAGATCCATCCTGGCCCTCTCTAAAGAGAAAGGTGGCATTGGATTCCCAGACCCATGTAAGTATCAGGAAGCCACACATTTAGTTAGAATAAAGGAGTGGTGTGATAAAAAAAAGAAACCATGGGTAAAAATGGAACAAATGCTGAGCAAAGCCCCCTTGGAGGGGTTGGCATGGATGGCTGGAAAGGATATTCCAATGGTAGTCAAAAAACACCCATTGATCGGGGCAACTCTAAATATAAGTAAAAAGATGTTTAACAAAAATAAGATATCAAGTGAACCAAGCCCTATGTTACCCATACTAGGTACATACGACTTTGAGCCAGGTCTAGCGGATCAGAAATTTGTAAATCTGAGAAGGAAGGGGATAAATAGGATTATACATTTTTCAAAAGAAGGGAAATTAATGACAAGAGGGGAGATAGAAAACCAATTTATTTTAGAACTAGACTACTTCAGAGCAATGCAGCTGGGTGCCTACATTCTTTCAAAAAGTAAAAAATACCCCGAAATTCGGGGGTTGTCGGAGTTTGAGCAGATTTGTTTGGACGGCGAGACTTTGAGACACCCCTTATCATATTTCTATGAAATGATTACAAGGCATGAAGCCCCCGAAAATTTAAGCTATATATGTGCCTGGGAAAAAGAACTGAAGGTGACGTTCTCCCATAAACAAAAGGAAAAAATATTGAGATCTGTGCACAAAACATTAATAGCAAGTAGATTCCAGGAGGGGGGCTATAAGATCCTCACTCGGTGGTATAGGACCCCAAGCATGTTACATGACATATTCCCACAGACGCCGAATACATGTTGGCGATGCGGGAAAGCAGAGGGTACAATGCTGCACATTTTTTGGGAGTGCGACAAGATTAGAATGTACTGGAAGATAGTGGAGGAAACAGTAAAGCAAATTACAGGGGTGTCCCTTGGGGATAACCCGGCTGCATTTCTATTAAACGATGTCCCAATGTCGGTTGAAAAATATAAAAAATCATTATTAAGACATCTTCTCACGGCGGCGAGAGCCTGTATTCCTGCTCTTTGGAAAAAAGATTTACCTCCCACGAGGGCCCAATGGTGGGCCAAAGTGGGAGAAATTCAACAAATGGAAAATCTGACAATGATTATAAGAGACCAGGAGGAGAGGTATGAGGCCACATGGGCACCATACTTCTCATACAGGGGGGAGGTGGGGGGGGGGGGTCGGGTGACGCCGCGGGGGGGAGAGACGAGGGGGGAGATATTACTTTAAAGTCCCCTCTTTTATAATTTCCTTTTTTTTTTTTTTTTTTTTTTTTTTTTTTTTTTTAATATTTTTAATATATTTTCATTTTTTTTTTTTTTTTTTTTTTTTTTTTTTTTTTTCTTTTTTTCCTTTGTTACTTTTCCATGTTTGTTTATTATGTCTCCGCTGTCTTAGAGGGAATAGAGGGAATCCCATAGGAACAGTGGAGGTAAAATATAAGTCAGAAAATATTTACCTGATGATAGCGATGTTATATAGTGTGTTAAATGTAAATGACGAAATGTGTTGTTTAAAATTATTAAAATAAAAAGTTTATAAAAAAAAAAAAAAAAAAAAAAAAAAAAAAAAAAACATTACACTGACACCCACTGCAGATCACAAGGACAGTGCACTTTGAATGCAGTGCAGGAAACGTGCACAGAAAGCATGTGAAGGGACACTTAAAGCAAGCTTTCAACCCCATCAAATTGTTTTAGTTGACTTTGTCCTGTTGGAAAAATGTCTTTATCCCAGAGATTCTAGAGGAAACAGAGTAAAATCCTACCTGAGGGGAAGTTTCCCCTCACCAGAGAATTTATTTGTATGAATGAGTGCGTGGTACCAAAGTTCATCTCACTTGATGGACTTTTCCAAAATATTAATGGTTAATGGCCCACTGAAGCAGGTATCGCCACTGGAAGATCAGCCCTTGCCTCTTGTGCTGGTGACAACTCCAAAACTTTTTATAGTTTCCCATCACTTTCAGTTTCCCCAACAATGGTCACCAGGTCAAAAAGTAGATTTCCCCAGCAGGGACACAGAAAAACCTGACAGTTGAATCAACTCATCCAAAAATAAAAACAATACAGTTTATTATGTGCTGGAATTAACCGCATGTTTTATGTAGCATAAAATGTCAGGATGTAAAAAATAAAAAGCGGTTATTGTAGATCAACGTAACAAAATTGGGATCCCCTAAACGAATATACAGTATCTCACAAAAGTGAGTACACCCCTCACATTTTTGTAAATATTTTATTATATCTTTTAATGTGACAACACTGAAGAAATGACACTTTGCTACAATATAAAGTAGTGAGTTTACAGCTTGTATAACAGTGTAAATTTGCCATCCCCTCAAATTAACTCCACACACAGCCATTAATGTCTAAACCGCTTGCAATTTGGACCCAATTAGCCATTTTCCCCTCCCAGTGTCATGTGACTCAGTGTTACAAGGTCTTAGGTGTGAATGGGGAGCAGGTGTGTTAAATTTGGTTTTATCGCTCTCTCTCATACTGGTCACTGGAACTTCAACATGGCACCCTCATCGCTAAGAACTCGCTGAGGATCTGAAGAAAAAAATAAAAATAAAATAAAAAATTTTGCTCTACATAAAGATGGCCTAGGCTATAGGAAGATTGCCAATACCCTGAAACTGAGCTGCAGCACGGTGGCCAAGACCATACAGTGGTTTAACAGGACAGGTTCCACTCAGAACAGGCCTCGCCAGGGTCAACAAAATGAGGTTGAGTGCAGTGTCATATCCAGAGGTTGTCTTTGCAGCAATGCTGGCAGCACTCATAAGTCTATTTCCCAGAGGTTGAAGGGGTAGGGGGGGGTCAGCTTGTCAGTGCTAATATGCCGCACACTCAAATTAGTCTGCATGGCTGTCATCCCAGAAGGAAGCCTCTTCTAAAGATGATCTACAAGAAAGCCTGCAAACAGTTTGCTGAAGACAAGCAGACTAAGGACATGGATTACTGGAACCATGTCCCGTGGTCTGATGAGATCAAGATAAACTTATTTGGTTCAGATGGTGTGGCGGAAACCAGGTGAGGAGTACAAAGACAAGTTTGTCTTGCCTACAGGCAAGCATGGTGGTGGGAGTGTCATGGCGCTGCCGGTGTTCTGACAAGAACAGTCTGGCTATCACCAAGTGTCCGCTGTGTACTGCGCATGAGCAGAAGGATTTTCGGAAAGTATCCGAAGATGAACGGCGCCTGCGCCGTGAGTTGATGTGTAAGCCCCACCATCCAAGTCGACATAGGGCTACACAAACAGAGGGCTCCTCGCGGGCTCGCTTCGCTCGCCACGCTTCGGGCACGGCCTCGCTGTGCTCGGCTCTTTTATATTCTAACTTTATGTCCACTTGGATGGTGGGGCTTGAAAGTGGACTCATGGCGCAGGCGCCGTTCATCTTCGGCAATTTTCGGAATCTGGTAGGGCTGTGTACTGCACATGCGTAGTAGACAGCGGACACTTTCTGATGGGGGACAAAAAATTATAGTACACCGGCACTGTTCATTGAGGGAACCATGAATGCCAACATGTACTGTGACATACTGAAGCAGAGCATGATCCATTCCCTTCGGAGACTGGGCGGCAGGGCAGTATTCCAACATGATAACGACCCCGAACACACCTCCAAGATGACCACTGCCTTGCTAAAGAAGCTGAGGGTAAATGTGATGGACTGGCCCAGCATGTCTCCAGCCCTAAACCCTATCGAGTATCTGTGGGGCATCCTCAAACAGAAGGTGGAGGAGCGCAAGGTCTCCAACATCCACCAGCTCTGTGATGTTGTCATGGAGGAGTAGAAGAGGACTCCAGTGGCAACCTGTGAAGCTCTGGTGAACTCCATGCCCAAGAGGGTTAAGGCAGTGGTGGAAAATAATGGTGGTCACACAAAATATTGACACTTTGGCCCCAATTTGGACCATATTTACTTAGGGGTGTACTCACTTTTTTTGCCAGCAATTTAGACATTAATGGCTGTGTGTTGAGTTATTTTGAGGTGACAGCAAATTTACACTGTTACACAAGTTGTACACTCACTACTTTACATTGTAGCAAAGTGTTATTTCTTCAGGTGTTGTCACATGAAAAGATATAATAAAATATTTACAAAATTGTGCGGGGTGTACTCACTTTTGTGAGATACTGTATATAGAAGACAAGCCTTTGTTATGCTACACTGTTATTTTTTTTACTTATTTTAAACTCTTAGAAATAAGTCAAAATCTTCCTCCCTTTGATGTTCAGTTGCCATCTGACCAGTGATGTAAGTAACTGAGTTACATAACGCAGTTACTTTAGAGGCTAACGAGTAATCTAACTGATTACTTTTCCCCTCATGGTAACGCAGTTCCCATTACTTGGGCGGAGTTACCTCAATTACATCTACTGCCACTAGATGGCAGTAGTGTAATTCCGGTGTCCTGCCAAAAAAAGTTCCCCCGCCGGATAAAGGACCCCCTGTACTGCGCAGGTGCAGCACTTGCGCAGTACGAAGGACTACGGAGCTTACTAAAATTGCCGAACCTAAACAG
The DNA here is from genome assembly GCA_028564925.1 of Lithobates sylvaticus. Lineage (NCBI taxonomy): Eukaryota > Metazoa > Chordata > Amphibia > Anura > Ranidae > Lithobates > Lithobates sylvaticus. The sequence continues at coordinate 63,079,973 of CM053035.1, read as the reverse complement.
CTCTGAGTAAACTCTGCACCGCGCAGGCGCAGTTAACATGTAATTGTACGAGGCAATGCCGTACGCTCCCGATACTCGTGCTACTCTGCAAGGGGCGTCTACCGTGTAACTAAGGGGCGGGTCTAGTATTACTGTATCCAAGGGGCGCATTTATTATTATTGTTATATATCGAGCTCTGCCCATTAATTTAACATTTGCCCTCTTCTGTAGCCATCCGCCCCTTACACAATAGAATAATAATAGACCCGCTTGCTTACACGCTATAACAGATCTGCCCATTGGTTAGAGAAATAATAGAGCAGCCCCTTGGTTACACGATATATAACAATAATAAATGCGCCCCTTGGTTACAGTAATACTAGACCTGCCCCTTAGTTACACGTATAGAATATAAAAAAAAAAAAGTCAGTTACTTTGCTGCGTAACTAATTACTTTTCCAATATAGTAACTGAGTTATTAACGCAATTACTTTTTGGGAGAAGTAATTTGTAACTTAACTAATTACTTTTTTAAAGTAAGATGACCAACACTGCATCTGACAGCATGCTTCTACAAGATCCAGGAGACGGCTTACAGGTCTACATCATGTATGAGCAAGTTGGGAGTGATCAGAATTGCTGTGCATATCACTGTAGCTCTGAAAAGTGGCCACTGTACTGGACAGGGGTCATTGAACACCGCTTTTATAAACTGAGAACACAGAGCAGATCCTGCTCCTAATTAACAAAGGGGGCACAAGCAACCCCCTCCAGTTTCTATGCTGTGTCTAGCATAGAAGGCAGGAGAGCTGCTTGCTCCAGTTTCGATTTAGGACTTTATATATCACTATTTCTAGCTCGATCCAAAGAAAATAATAAAAAAAAAAAAAACAAAAAAACACACCATATGGCCGCCAGTGATGCCTAGATTCTCTGCGGGCAGTTCTTAATGCTCCCTGCGCACAGACAAACACTTTTGTGGTGTTCTGGCCACAGCTAAAAATCGGTCAGTTCGTATGTGGCTACTACACAGTGTTGCTGCGTCCAGAGGTGCGCCCCTCCCCGCCCATTGGAATGTAGCTTTGCATGCACTTACCTAGAACCCAGCTGGTTGAAAAAAAAAAAAAAAAAAATAAGAACCCACTGACCCAATTCCCCTATCCACACATTCAAGGAGATTGGGGGGGGGGGGGGGGGGTCCTCGCGTTGTCATTGTATTCCGACAGCGGGGAGACTTCCCTGCCATCAGAATACAGAGATCGGGGTTGCAGACTACAGCGCTGATCGAGTGGCATTTTTTCCCCAACAGAGTGGTTGAACAGAAATTGATCAGTAGATTGACTTCTATTCTATTTCGATTTGCAGTGCCCAGCGCTAAACCAGCCGAATTTCCATCCATCTATGGCCAACATAAGATACACTAACAGATTAAAGCTGAACTTCAGCTAACACTTTATTGGCAGTTACAGCAACAGTTTTCTCCTTTTGTGATATAGATTTTAAATAAATAAAAGCCGATCATGGTTAGCACCACTGTAATGCCCCATACACACGGTCGGATTTTCCGACGGAAAATGTCCTATCGGACAATGTTGTCAGAAATGTGTAGGCTCCATTGGACTTTTTCCGTCGGACAAAGTTTTATCTCCTGCTCTCAAATTTTCCGACAACAAAGTCCTATCGGACTTTTTCCGATCGTGTGTAGCGAATTCCGACGGACAAAGTGCCACACATGCTCAGATCACATTACAAGACCAAAGCTATTGGCTACTAGCCTCTACGTAGTCCCGTCGTACGCAACGAACGTCACCACGTTCAGGATGATCGGATTTTCCGACAACTTTGTTCGACCGCGTGTATGCAACACCAGTGTCGGACAAAATCCGTCAGAAAAAATCAGACGGATTTTGTGGTCGGAATTTCCGACCGTGTGTACGGGCATTAGTGTTAAATGGTTTAGCTCAATGCTCAGGCTAGCTCACCAGGTGAAAATAAAAGATAAAAGCCTAAAAAAGAAACCGAATACAGCAATCCCATCTAAGAATTGGCAAACTGCATAATAATAAATATTTGCTTTTGGGTTTAATACAGCTTTAAGTTTACATTCTATTTGCAGAACATGATAGGAAAGAACAAAGCCAGGAAAACATATGGCCGCCTATACTGTAAGACTTAAAAGGATTTATAGGGCATATGGTATTATTGCTGTAATACATTCCTTCATTTGCAAACAGCAGATTTCCTCCACGTGGTACATTGATCACCCCAAGCCATAAAAAGCAGAAGCAAAACCACCTTCTCCTCTACATGTCATGATAGGAATACGCTTTGAATGATCGGGAAGTGTAAGCTGTATACAATTTGCAGGAGACTAAGTATGTGAGCAGGGTGGCAGATGGCGGCCCAGCACAAGCACAAACATGCTGTGGGGTGGGTGGAATGTCGAAAGAGAAGCGATTGGCTCAGCCACATCCTTGGCTTCCTGTTCCAACCTGTTTCAGACACTCCAGGTGAGAAGGAGGCAGCCGAGAGGTTCAAACAATGTGTGGAATGTATGCAAAGCCGCAAATATTTACCGAACAAAGAGAACAAACAAGATACTTGGAGGAGATAGATCTTCAGAAAAGACTCCCACAAGAGAGTGTGTGTGTGTGTGAGTGTGTGTGTGTGTGTGTGTGTGTGTGTGTGTGTGTGTGTGTGTGTGTGTGTGTGTGTGCAAAAGCACAACATACCAGTGGATGCCCTTGGTCAAAATAGACTTTTTACAAAAATATGATCACGCCTTAGTCAGACCATATAACAGCTCAATAAAAGCAAGCAATGGTTTCCCAAAAAATTATTTTAGCTTAGCATTTTCCTATGTACTAGGCCTTTCTCAACCTTTTCAACACAGAGAAGCCCTTGAAATAACGTTCTGGTCTTAAGGAATCCATGCTAAAAATTACTATATCTAGAACTAATGGCACATTAGTATGAGGCTCAGTGGAAAGAATGTTCCTTATACTTGTGGTTATTGGAAAGAATTACTAGCTAAAAAGATCAATGTTGTCAGTGGGGACTTATCCAAGAGGCAAAAATTGCTCAAGCTGGGGAACCCTTTTGAGAAACGAGAATATTAACACGCATGTCCTTCAATGGAGAAGAGTGAAGGTCCAAAGTGCCAGGCATTAGCAATTGATTGAATCAACAAAAATCGTGGTGGGTACTACAGGCAAGACCCCACCTGATCTAGGGAATATCCAATTGCCTCCTTGTGGGATTAGGAAGGATTTTTTTCCCCCTGTTGGAGCAAATTGGGTCATGCTTTATTGGGGTTTTTTGCCTTCCTCTGGATCAACTGTGGGTATTGGATAATGTACATGAATGTTTTCCAGTTCGTTTCTATGTTGGTTGAACTGCATTGACTTTTTTCAACCAGATTAATTATGCAACTATATGTAGCTGTTATTGTGACAAATGCAACTCTTAGGCTCCTTTTACACAGGGCTGTCCGTTTTTACTCCTCCGCTTGCTCAGCGAGGATCGCTCCGTTGATCTCCGTGCAGGGTCGGACCTGTCAGAGAGACCGCTCTCTACCGTTTGTCTGTTTTCATCCGATCGACAGATGGAAAATAGGACATCCATTCATCTGGATTTTGCGGAGCGAATGTCAGCGGACATGTCATCGCTGACATCCGACGCTCCATAGAGCTGTATGGAGCGACCGTTCAGATCCACCTGAAAAAAAACTGAGACAGGCGGATCTGAACAGTCCGCACATGTGAAAGGGGCCTTACATGGCAATACACAGAGCGCATGTCACTTGGTTCCTGGTAAACGGACCAAAATGCACTTAATTGGTGGCCCTTTTGGCACCCTCCTGTCCAACATCCTTCAAATGAAAAAAAACAAAAGGAGCCAAGTGGAAAATCTATGGTCGAACAGTGTCTGCAACCAGATACGGGCACTTTTTGGGTATTTTAGCAGCTGGTTGTCAAAATACTATAGCCAAGTGGAAGAGCTGTCCATCTGCGCTGTGTAGCATAGATGGAGCTTGCGGGGCTAAACAGAAAAAATAAATGAATCTACACATGTATGGCCACTATTTGGCTAGCCATACCAGTTTACAAGAGAAATCATTCAGATTCCCCCATCCATACTAAATAGCATGGATGTAGAAACCTCCTTTACCAGTTAAAACATATTCAAACTGCCTAAACATTCAAAAAAGCAGTCACTATTCGGCCAGCTATTTTTCACCCAGCTCCAGTCAGCTTATTTTTTAATCAAAGGTTATCAAGCCAGGTAGTGCCGATTTGGCTACCCCAAAAATTCAAGCCATGCATGGCCAGCATCACGCATTTGTTGGGGTTTTAGGCCTATTTTACACTTACGGTTGTGGTAGCGGTAAGAACAGGCAACTGTGTTGCGTTTTTACCGCTCCCCAAGCTGCAAATGTATACAGAGCTGCCTGCCAAATGTGATTTATTCAAGATCAAAAATGCACAAAACCCCCAAGGAAAAACAAAATGGGACATTGTCGGCTCCTATAAAGACTTTAATAAGAGCACCTGAAAATTTTAGCCTAAAATAACCATCTCCTCCTAGTAACTAGCTTTCTATTGGCTAAATAAAAAAAACGCTGAAGCCTGAATATGCCAGAAAAAAAAAAAAAAAAAAAAAAAAAAAAAAAAAAAAAAATCGCTTGATTCTCAGATGTGAATGCAGCCATAGACTGTTTTTGCCCTGTAATATTACTTATGTTATAAACATCTGTCAAAATGACTCACAGCAGAATGATCCCTTTGTTATTAGTCATTACCAATCGATTTTGTACCTTGAATGTTATGCCATCCATGTTCCAATGCAAGTAATTCCGTATATGTACAGAGTCAGAGGCAGATTCATAGCTCAACACTGCAGAAGTTACATCAGGTCAGGCAATATAGCCATCTTCATCCATCATGATCTGAGACTTGCCAACTCCATTTGGAAACCACCAAAAGAATACCATTGTTTTCACATTTCTATCACTTCCTCTTTTTAAAGTTGAATCAGGCTACTGAAATCACTAGCAATTAATAACTAAAAGCCGTTATTACTGGCTAAGCAAATTTAATTAAAATTAGATCCTATTGTTTAAAGCTGAAATATTGTCTAAATGCAAGCCTAGTATTATTAATAGAATCTTGGGATGCTTTGTGTATTTCTTCCACATCTGTGCAGTAATCCAGTGCAGGAGCTTCCCGTAATAAAGACCACTCCTGCTCTCCCTGTGCATGGTGACTGGTCTCATCTCTACCCCCTCCTGTAGTTGTCTGCAGGTAGTGGGTGTGGCCTGCTGGGTCCCTCCCACAGATCTGCTCAAGCTATGTGCAGCACAGAGCTGAAGCCACTGCCAATTTGGACAAGGTAATATCTGGGTTTGCAAAGGCACTTGGTACACGCAAAGTGTATTTGTATTCTTTGTGGTTATCGAGGAATATATTTAAATGGAAATTTTGTGCCTGGCGTTCAGCTTTAATTTAATATTGTTGGACACATACCTGCATGTTCGTAATGCGATGCGGGAAACACCCCTGTTCCATGCACGTTTCACACACCACATTTAAATCGCACTGTCCTTGGGTGTCAGTGCAACCTTAACAACACCCTAAACGCAGCACATTTGCATGCACTAGTCCATATGGTAGAGAAGTACTATGCAATTTAGTTGTAATGCAGTTCCAAAATTGCTGCATGCATGTCTTTGGTGCGATGTGATGCGATTAGAGCCCATTCAAAATGGGCTCAAGTCGCACTGCACTGAATCGTGTGTGAATTGGACAGAAATGGAAATGTGGTGCTGTTCCTGTGAGATTCCCATGTAGTTCACAGTAGTGATTATTTTTCTGCATGGAGTTCAGCTCGTTACTTTTTTAAATGTAATATTGATCAATCTAGCATAGCAACTTCAATCTCCAAATGTGTGATATATTGGGGTTTATTTACTAAACCTAAAAAGAGTGCAAAATCAGGCTCACTTTATTGCCAAAGCTTAAAGCGATTGTAAAGTCTCATTTAAAAAACAAAAAACAAAGATGTTATACTTGCCTCCTCTGTGCAGTTGGATTTGCACAGGTCAGCCTGGATCCTCCTCTTCTCAGGTCCCTCATTGCTGCTCCTGGCCTCTCCCCTCCTATCGAGTGCCCCCACAGCCAGCAGCTTTCTATGGGGACACCCGAGCCGAGTCAGAGCTCCACGTACCAATTCAGACACGGAGCCCCGACACGGCCCCGCCCCCCTCTCTCCCGATTGGCTGACTTTGACAGCCGCAGGAGCCAATAGCACCGCTGCTGTGTCACAATCGGGAGGAGTGTCCCGGATGGCTTAGACATTCGTGGACATTGCTGGAAGAAGATTGGGCTCAGGTAAGTAAATAGGGGGGGTGCTGGTGTGGCTGCTACACACAGGTTTTTTTATATCTTCATGTATAGATTGCAAGAAGGTAAAAAACACTTCTGCCTTTACAAACCCTTTAATTGAACAAGCTAAGGTTAGAAGCGGATTGGTTTCTATGCAGAAGTGAGCCTGATTGTGCACTCTCCAGCTTTAGTAAATAAAACCCATTTTTAGTAACTACTTGCATAGCTTATGACATTTGCTCTGTTCAATGATGGCCGGCTACTCTCAGGCCCCTTTCACACTGGGGCGGTTTTCAGGCGGTACAGCGCTAAAAATAGCGCCTGTATACCGCCTGAAAAAAACCGGCCCCATTCACTCCAGTGTGAAAGCCGGCGGGCTTTCACACTGGATCGGTGCGCTAGCAGGACCGCAACAAATGTCCTGCTAGCAGCATCTTTGGAGCGGTGAAGGAGCGGTGTATTTACCGCTCCTATACCGCTCCTTCCCATTGAAATCAATGGGAAACCGCGGGGATACCGCCCGCAAACCGCCACTGCAGCGGCGCTTTGCGGAGGTTTTTAACCCTTTTGCGGCCGCTAGCGGGGGTTAAAACCACCCCGCTAGCGGCCGCATACCGCGGGTAAAACGATGGTAAAGCAGCGCTAAATATAGCGCTGCTTTACCGTCGCCGCCCCGCACCGCCCCAGTGTGAAGCCAGCCTCAGTGATCCTTTGTGAGCTATTTTAGTAGTGCAAGGGACCTAAAAATAAAAGAAAAATAAATAACAAAAGAAAAAAAAAAAAAAAAAAAAAAAAAAAAAAAAAAAAAAAAAAAATCGACCATGGAGCCCTGAACAAGTTTACCTGCATTTTAACACATTATAGAATCTATTGCCAGGTTAAAATACATGAAGTACGCACACAAAACACACTTCAGATGCATCTTTGACTTGAGGCGGCTTTGTCGCTAAAATACAAAAGTTTTAAAAAATGTGGCCCCTGCAACAGAAGGTGTATAATACCTCCGATGGCTCCTGCATTGCGAAGTTGAAAGAATCTTCTGAACTCAAACTTTCAAGAGAGCTAGATTCCTGGTCCTGCACAGTACAATGTGGTTCCTGCCACCATCCCCTACATCACTACAGGATACAGTGATGCTAAGCCAAGCTGCTGCTAACAAAGCAAACAGAATATTGGCCTGCATTAAAAGGGGATTAATTTCAGAGATAAAACGATAATTCTCCCCCGCTCTACAAGACTCTGGTCCAGGCGCACCTAGAGTATGCTGACCAGTACTGGGCACCAGTCCTCAGGAAGGATGTACTGGAAATGGAGTGAGTACAAAGAAGGGCAACAAAGCTAATAAAGGGTCTGGAGGATATTAGTTATGAGGAAAGGTTGCGAGCACTGAACTTATTCACTGTGGAGAAAAGAGAATTGAGAGGGGATATGATTTCAATGTACAAATACCGTACTGGTGACCCCACAATAGGGATAGAACTTTTTGGCAGAAGGGAGTTTAACAAGACTCGTGGCCACTCATTAAAATTAGAAGAAAAGTGGTTTAACCTTAAACTACATACAGGGTTCTTTACTGTAAGAGCGGCAAGGATGTGGAATGGGGGGGGGGGGGGGGCATCGATAGTTTCAAGAAACTATTAGATAAGTACCTGAACGACCACAACATACAGGGATATACAATGTAATACTGACATATAATCACACACATAGGTTGGACTTGATCGATTTGTGTCTTTTTTCAAACTCACCAACTATGTAACCATGTAGTGAGAAGAACCGCAGTGCATGGCGAGGGATCACAGCTTGAAGCGTCAGATTCAGAAGATTCTTCCTGCTTCTCCCCAATACAATAGTGATCGGTTACATAGTTAGTCAGGTTGAAAAAAGACACAAGTGCATCTAGTTGAACCAAAAAAAAAAAAAAAATTTAAATAAAATAAAAAATACAATCCCACATACACAATCCTTCACCCACAGTTGATCCAGAAGAAGGTGAAAAAAAATAAAAAAAAAATAAAACACACAACAGAAAAGAAGGATCCAATTTGCTACAGCAGGGAAAAAAAAATCCTTCCTGATCCCCCGAGAGGCAATCGTATTTTCTCTGGATCAACTTTACCAATAAAATGTTAGTATCCAGTTATATTATGTACATTTAAGCAATATGCTCACATCTCTTACTGTGAAGAAACCTTTCCGTATTTGACGTAAAGAGTGCCCCCTATATCTGTGATGACCTTAAAGCACCGCAGCAAAAATGAAAAGCCAGATGCTGCACATACTGCAGCTGCTGACTTTTAATAATGGGACACTTACCAGTCCTGGAGTCCAGCGATGTCGGCACCGCAGCTGATGTTTCCATCAGCTGCCGGGTGCATGCTGCCTCCATTGCAAGTAAGGGAACCCGGCAGTGAACCCTTAAGGCTTCACGCCGGGAACCCTACTGGGCATGCACAAGGCTCCACTCCTCTCTCCTACTGGCCCAACGGCCGGGGAAAGAGGAGGGAGCCCAGTCGGTGACGTCAATACCCGCGGCTGAGGCTCCCGGATGTGGGAACAGGATACCTGGGAAAGACAGGTATACTGCACCCCCCTCCCCCAAAAAGGTGCCAATTGTGGCACCGGAGGGGGGGGGGGCGGGGGGGAAGCACAACAAGCACTTTTGGGTACAACTCCGCTTTAAAGTGAACAACTCAACCACTTATGTATTTGTACATGTTGATCACATCCCCCCCTTAATCTTCTCTCTTTCCTCATAGCTGAGCTCCTCCATGCCTCTTATCAGTTTGGTTGCCCTACCCTGCACTTTTCCAGCTCCTCAATATCTTTTTTGAGAACTGGTGCCCAAAACTGAACTGCATATTCCAGATGAGGTCTTACTAATGATTTGTACAGTGGCAAAATGATCTCTCCCTCTGGAGTCCGTACCTCTCTTAATACAAGAAAGGACTTTGCTCACTTTGGAAACCACAGCTTGACATTGCATGCTATTATTGAGCTTATGATCTGCCAAAACCCCCAGATCCTTCTCCAACATTGATTCCCCCAGTTCCCCCTAGTATGTATGATGCATGCATATTCTTAGTCCCCAAGTGCATAACTTTACATTTATCAACATTAAACCTAATTTGTCACTTAGTTGCCCAATTAGACAGAGAATTGAGGTCAGCTTGTAAATTGGAGACATCCTGTAAGGACGTTATTCCACTGCATAGCTTGGTGTCATCTGCAAAGACAGAAATATTACTTTTAATCCCAGACCCTATATCATTTATAAAGATATTAAAAAGTTAGGATCCCAGCACTGAACCTTGGGGACACCATTGATAACCTTAGACCATTCAATGCTCTGTCTAATTGGGCATTGGTCTAATGTGTGAATGTGCTGTAATAGCACATTCACAAATGCGTTGCTCTGTGAAGAGTGACCTTCATTCAGATCGCTCCTCAGAGAGCATTTGACAGGCAGTGAGGAGGCATTGTATTGCCTCCTCACAGTTTTAACCCCTTGAAACCCCGCACTAGCGTGTTGCAGGTGCATGCATTGCATACAGTTGAAGGGTGCTTTGCGAAGCAGCCCCATTCACTTATAAAGGGTTGTGTTCAGCAGGTGCTATGCCTGTCAACCAGTTTTTAATATTAGTAAGTTATGTATAGCCTGTACTTTAAGGGCGGATTTTGACGTTCATCTAAATCTCCCTTTCCTCTGAAGCCTGATCTGCGTTCGAATCGCGCTTCAGAGGCTACCGACAGGTGGTGAGGAAGCGACACGACGATGTCTCACCGCCTGTTTTATTCCAATTTTTTGCTGACAAACGTGCTGCAACTTCGTGCACTGAAAGCAGAGGGTGTTTGCAGCGCTTCCCTATTTGCATAAAGGTGCAGTGTGTGGCGGGCTTGCGGCCAGCAGAGTGCTACGTGCAGGGTACGCAATCACGGTACGTAAATACCCTGTCTGCTGCCTAATGCAGCTTAAAAAGGGGCAGTTGGCGGGCAGCAAAAATGCAGCTCAACTGTGCATCCCAACCCCCCCCCCCCAAACTGCACATCTAAACTTAGCCCAAGTGCTGCATTCTTCCTATTGACCACCAATGTAAGGGGAAATTTCCCTACTGACCCCTAAGAATTGGTTTTAATAAAGGAGAAAAGGTTGAAAGAGGCCAGAATCATCGGTAAAGGGCCGGGTAGAATGGCATCAATATTTCACTGATTAATGAAGGATTCAGAATGCAGTGGACTTTCTGCAGTCGTAATGCATATTATACAAATACACACACACACACACACACACACACACACACACACACACACACAATGATGTCAGACCCTGCATTAGTCCTGGTTCACACCAGTGCGGCTTTGAAGTCTCACTACTTCAAAACTGACTATCAGTGCGATTTCATGTGTGGAATGCTGACATCTGTGCGACTTCACTTAACAGATGTCAATGCAAGTCACGCTGGAATAGTGCAGGAACCTTTTTCAAAGTCGCTGCGACTCAAGTTGATTGAACAGTTCCATTGCCGCAAATGGGGTGCGACTTGTCATGCAACTTAACTGTCAAGTTGCATGACAAGTCGCACTGGTGTGAGCCAGGGCTCAGAGCTACTTCCAGGTACATACAATGCATTGTACAAATAATCACTTCAATCATCCGATCACATGAAAAGCAAATCTCCATATCGGGTCCACACGGCTAGACAAATCATTGTTTGTAAATATTGGACTCCTGTAGCAAATCAGGCAGACTGTTTATGATCAATTGATTATCCCAAAGAGGATAAAAACAAACACATAACACACGAAAAAAAGGCTGCTACTGAGGACATCTAAAGACTGACAAAGCTGAAACGAATCTACTATAAACAATACGGAAGTCGCAAACTTTTTATCATCGCTTTAGTGTCAGCGGCCCAGGACATTCAAACCCTTGGTGCCAGGCTCTAACATTACAACCATTTCCTCCTTTGTATAAACCGGTCAGTTAAAACGTTCCCCTACTCCTTACAATTGCTTCTAACATTAGGTTCACACCTATGTGTTTTTGTGGGCCGCGTTTACACAGGCACAGCAGCCCATTCAAATGAATGGGCTGTCATGTCTGCGTTTTCGCCAAAAAAAAAAAAAAAAGTGCATGCACCTTTTCAAAACAGCAGCAGCAGGGAAATTTCCCTGCAGTTCCTGCACCCACACTGCGATTTTAAATGCGTTTCCCCAGAACAGTGTGTTGTCACTGCAATTCCCACACCCGCCGCCACATGCAGAAGTGTGAAACCTAGCCTTACTGAATATATAATGAAACACACAACAGCACTAAGAGGATGGGCAATACATACAATCTGATTGTACAATCTCCTTTAGATCCATTATCAAGAATGCAGTGCAAAGGCCTGCCTGATTGGACACTGACTGAATGGATAGCTTAGGTTTGCACCAGAGATAGTTTTGTTAAGAGTAATGAAGATTATATGATCCGATTGTATAGAGAGTGGGCAGAATATGACAGAGACATCACTACAAAGCTCACCATACATGTTACAATCCACTTAAAGCTAGCCATACAATGCACATTTTAATTGTACAATCTCCTGTAGATTCACCAAAATATGCAGTATGAGGTCAAATGTAAAAAATAAAAAAACACATTTAATTAGCATCAAGTCAGGCAGGCCAGCCTATACCACATAGTTGATGGTAGATTTAAAGGAGATTTTACAACCAGATTGTATAGTGCAGGCATATGCAATTAGTGGGCCTCCAAAACTACAAGTCCCATCATGCCTCTGCCTCTGGGTGTCATGCTTGTGGCTGTCAGTGTCTTGCTATGCCTCATGGGACTTGTAGTCCTGCAACAGCTGGAGGTCCGCTAGTTGCATATCCCTGGTATAGTGTATAGCCAGCCTTAGGATCACCACACACACACCTTTCAATCTGACTGTGCAATCAAATGATAGATCAACCAAAACTGTGTAATATCAGGAACTACCTAATCTAAACAAAATCTATGTGTATTCAATCATGCAGACCCTTAAGCCTAGTGCACACCAGCAGTTTTTTTTCCCTTTCGTTCAACCCAGCAGGCTGAACGAGAAAATAATTGACAGCTCAGGTCTGAGACGCTGTACTAACAATCTGCTGTTGGTACAGCGATCTCCCCTGCTATACTATTGCGTGTCCTTGCCATTGTCTGAGAGCGCTGACAGAGAGCCGGTAGGTAGACTTTTTTCGGTCATGTCCCTGCGACAGAAGCTGGCAGAACGGCCGGCTGCATGTTGGCCGGTTTCCATTGAACCAGCTGATGCAGCCCGACATCGGTCTGTGTGTACGGGGCTTAATACTCCATAGTTGTTTTTAGATGTAAAGCCCAGCACACAGGTTACAAATCACCTTTAGATTTACCAACAACTATGCAGTGTAAGGTCTTTAAAAAAAGGGATACCACGCTAAAATAAGTGATAGTGAAAAAATAAAAAATAAATAGCGACTGCAGCGAATAACTAGAAGATACAGTATCCCACAAAAGTGAGTACACTCCTCACTATTTTATTCTATCTTTTCATGTGACAACACTGAAGAAATTACACTTTGCTACAATGTAAAGTAGTGAGTGTACAGCTTGCATAAGTGTAAATTTCCTGTCCCCTCAAAATAACTCAACACACAGCCATTAATGTCTAAACTAGACGTATCAGTGCTGCCAGCATTGCTGCAGAGGTTAAAGGGGTGGGTGTCATGGTCTGGGGCTGCTTTAGTGCTGCCAACACTGGGGAACTACAGTTCATTGAGGGAATCATGAATGTGAATATGTACTGTGACATACTGAAGCAGAGGATGATCCCCTCCCTATGAAACTGGGCTGCAGGGCAGTATTCCAACATGATAACGACCCCAAACACCTCCAAAACAACCATTGTCTTGCTAAAGAAGTTGAGGGTAAATGTGATGGACTGGCCAAGCATGTCTCCAGACCTAAACCCTATTGAGCATCTGTGGGGCATCCTCAAACAGAAGGTGGAGGAGCACAAGGTCTCTAACATCTAACAGCTCCGTGATGTCATCATGGAGGAGTGGAAGAGGACTCCAGTGGCAACCTGCGAAGCTCTGGTAAACTGCATGCCCAAGAGGGTTAAGGCAGTGCTGGAAAATAATGATAGCCACATAGAATATTGATACTTTGGGCCCAATTTTCACTTAGGGGTGTACTCACTTTTGTTGCCAGCGGTTTAGACATTAATGGCTGTGTGTGGAGTTATTTTGAGGGGACAGCAAATTTACACTTATACAAGCTGCACACTCACTACTTTACATTGTAGCAAAGTGTAATTTCTTCAGTGTTGTCACATGAAAAGGTATAATATTTACAAAATGTGAGGGGTGTACTAACTTTTGTGAGATACTGTATAATTCAAGTAGCAAACATAAAATCGCGCTAGTCTGAGGCTGGGTTCACACCTATGTAAATTGGATGCGCAGGAGAATATGACCTGCTCTCTATGGTGCCGCTTCACATGTCCCTGGGGCGGCTGCGGAGTGCACAGCACAGAAACGTGCGTCTTTCCCTCAGTTTCAGTGCCAAATTCATGCAAAGAGTCTGCCCCGTTTGGTCCCTGAAACGGAGAACAGGGACAGACAGCGTTGCTGTGCGATCTGTGGCCCGTTTAGGTGTGAACCGAGCCTAAAGCAAATAAAATCTGAAATATATTGAATAATATGCTAGTAGTGTTATGACACACTATAAAGTAAAAAAAAAACAAAAAAAAAAAACATAAAGAAGGTGTCCTTTGAATATAATAAAGTCGAAAAATAGCAGATATAAAATTCTCCACCACCAAGCGGGTTGATGAAACTTTTCTGTGATACACCACACACCGTAGTCTGTGACTGTTACCAAATGTCGGGACCACCTATCTCTAGGATGGTTAAAGCAGGCAGGATACCTCTGCGGGTTATGATGACAACCGAGTCTCCAGGATAATGGGATAGTAAATCGGGACCTCCAAAATATCCAGGGGAGGGAGGTAATCATATAAAACAAAAAGTGCCAATAGTGTTATGCCGCAAGGATATCATTTTTTGAAAAAACAGCCGATTAGCTACTAAGGCTTCATGTACATGGGACATTTTTACAACCTCTCCTGAACGATTCAACTTGACAGATAACACGTTTAAACATTTTGCCACGGTTACATGCTGTGTTTAGCCACATTTGCGCTCAATATAGCGAAAAATGAAAAACAACTGTAAATGGAACTCGGCTAAACCAGTTTGACGCTTGAAATGCCCCTAAACTCACCTTCTGAACCCATATTTTTGCTTTCCAAAAAAAGCCTCTAAACTCAACTGCCTAGAAACGTCTGTAAACGACCCTGACGACCACGACAATCATGTACTGATGAGATAACCTAGAGGAGAGTTCAGGAGCAGTTTACATGAGGCCTTACAAGAAGTAAAAACAAGATGCGCATGAATAAAAGCAATTTCCGGCAAAGAAACAAGCATACACCTGAACTTCCAGGATCACGTGGGGCGCGATGGCGTCAGCACGTAACACCACCCGACATGTTTTGTCACACGTGACGTCTGCCTTGTGCCGGCTGTTTTTTTAATAAATTATATCCTCGCAGTATTACACTATTGGGGCTTTTGTTTTATGGGATTACCTCCCACCCCTGGATAATTTGGACGTCCTGCTGTGAGGGGAGATTTACTATACCATTATCCTGGAGGCTCGGTTGTCATTATAACCCACAGAGGTATTCTGCCTGCTTTGACCATCCTAGAGATAGGTGGTCCCCACGATTCGGTAAGAGTCCCAGACTACCATGTGTGGTGCATCACAGAAAAGTTTCATCAACTCACTTGGTGGTGGAGAATTTATATCTGCTTTTTTCGGACTTTATTATATTCAAAGGACTCAGTCACTGTTTTTTTTGCTCTTGCATTTAAATTGATTAGGTGTTATTTTTCACTTTGGTTGTTATAAACACCTTTATGTTTTTTTTTTTTTTATGTTTTTTTTTTTTTTTTTTTTACTTTATAGTGTGTCATAACACTACCAGCATATTATTCAATATTATTTCAGATTTTATTTGCTTTAGACTAGAGCGATTTTGAATTTAGTGTAAGGTCTTGCCTGATTGGATACATTATGCAGTGCCTCTTATTACATAGCTTTTGGTAAATCTGAAGTTGATTATACGGGGTGTGGTGACCCTAAGGCTGACCATAAACTATGGAGTGTCAAAGCCTGTCTGACTGGATACACACTTAATCAGGTGTTTAGGTGTGTCCTCAGATTACAGGGGGTCCCCGGGTTACAAACAAGATAGGGACTGTAGGTTTGTTCTTGTTGAATCTGTTTGTAAGTCGGAACAGGTACATTTTTTAAGTAGCTCCAGACAAAAAATCTATTTTTAAGTTTTTTAGATAACATAGAGAAGGCTTATCACCCCTGTAACATTTGTTTTGCTGTCTGTGCCCCTGTTCAGAAGATTTCACCTCACCTTCTGTCCCAATGACAATTGGATTTTGAAAATTTTGGGTTGTTAGGGAAACAGGACCTGGTGATAAAGCATCAGTGGAGACAACTTTTTCCCATATTAACTCTTACAGGAGAGAATTTCCCTTCCTAGAGGTGGATTTCCTCTCACTTCCTGTTGTCTCCCTCCGTTTGTAAGTAGGAGTCGTTTGTAAGTCGGATGTTTGTAAGTCGGGGACCCCCTGTACACAGTTTTGGTAACTCTAATGCCCCGTACACACGGTCGGAAATTCCGACCACAAAATCCGTCAGATTTTTTCCGACACTGGTGTTGCATACACACGTTCGGACAAAGTTGTCGGAAAATCCGATCATTTTGAACATGGTGACGTTCGTTGCGTACGACGGAACTACGTAAAGGCTATTAGCCAATAGGTTTGGTCTCCTAATTTGATCTGAGCACGCGTGGCACTTTGTCCGTCGGAATTCTCTACACACGATCGGAAAAAGACCAATCGGATTTTGTTGTCAGAAAATTTGAGAGCAGGATCTCAATTTTTTTCCGTCTGAAAAAGTCTGATGGAGCCCCCACACGGTCGGATTTTCCGACAACATGGTCCGATCGGACATTTTCCGTCGGAATTTCCGACCGTGTGTACGGGGCATTAGGCTACTTTTACACTGAGGCGCTTTACAGGTGCTACAGCGCTAAAAATAGCGCCTGTACAGCGCCTCTCCTGTGTGAAAGCCCGAGGGCTTTCACACTAGAGCGGTGCGCTTGCAGGACGGTCAAAAAAGTCCTGCAAGCCGCAACTTTGCAGCGCTATAGGAGCGGTGTATTCTCTGCTCTTAAATCGCCCCTTCCCATTCCGTTTTAATCCTTTTTCGGCCGCTAGCGGGGGTTAAAACCGCCCCGCTAGAGGCCGAATAGCGCCGCTAAAAGGACACCGCCGGCCCGCCCCAGTGTGAAAGTAGTCTAAGGTATCACCATACACATTACAATCAGACCATACGATCAACTATAGATTAACCAAAACTATGTAACATGAGCATTTGATCTATCCAATTGGGTAGGTGTTTAAGCTGGCCATATATGGATCAAAATGTGACCGGGTCAGCAGGGAGCAGCTAATATTTAATCTATGCATGGGCTAGCTGGTTGTAAACATGTTGATCTATCGATCGACTTATGTACAACCAGCCTGTCGGGTTTTTAGCCACTGGCTAGCACTGATAAGTGTATTTTGATGGCAGAGAAGGCCCCCAGAAGAATAGCACAGCAGGGAGGATCCCCCCCCCCCCCCAATCTACATCAAATGTGTAGATGGGGTAACTGTTTCATTCAACTCGATGGCTAAAAAAAATAATTAAATGTACCATGTATGGCCAGCCTTACCGATCGCCAATAACATTATGACTACCCATCATAACACAACAAAGCATGGACTCCACTAAACCTCTGAAGTTCTGGCACCAAGCCATCAGTGGCCGATCCTTTAAGTCCAGTAAGTTATGAGGTGGGGCCTCCATGGATCGGACATGTCTTTCCAGCACATCCCACAGATACTTGATGGATTGAGATCTGGAGAATTTGGAGGCCAAGTCAACACCTCCATCTTGTGTTCCTCAAACCATTCTTGAATTCATCAAACCAGGCCCCCTTCTTTCACTGTTCTGATGTGTAGGTGCTTCTTGCTGTGGACACAGGTCAATTTGGGCACCCTGACTGGTCTGCATGTACGCAGCCCCATACACAACAATCTGTGATACACTGTGTTCTGACACCTTTCTAACAGAACTGGCATTCACTTTATCAGCTACAGTAGCTTCTCTATTGGATCAGACTACAGGTGCCACCCTTCACTCTCCATGTGCATCAATGAGCCTTGCCCGCCTTGCTGGGTCACCAGTTTTCCTTCCTTGGACCACATTTGATGGATCCTGACCACTGAAGACCCGGAACATCCCACAACAGCTGCAGTTTTTGAGGTTCTCTGACCCAGTCTCCCTATTACAATGTGTTCCTTGTCAAAGACCCTCAAATCCTTCTGCTTGCCAAATTTTTGCAACTTCAGGGACAACATGTTCACGTGATCCCTAATATAGCCAACCCACTTCCAGGTGCCATTGTAACGAGATAACCAATGTTATTCACTTTACCAGTAAGTGATCATAATTTTATGGCTGATCAGTGTATATGAAATCGTACAATTACATTGTAACGTGTGTGGAGGTCGATTGTACAATCAGATCGCCAGGTAAACACTCCATAGAAAAGTCATGGATGATGATCGGGTGTAACCCATAGACAGGACTATGATCGCCCTCTATATGACACCCGGGGCCGGAATCTGTTCTCACCTGTCCCGATGTCCTCTCCCAGCTGGCTCTGGCTCGGTCCGCAGTTCGCTCGGCTTTACAAACATCCGCAGAACAAAAGAGGAAGAACCGGCCGGAGCAGTGCGTGTTCCAGCTCAGCCAACACTCCACCCTCCCTGTACACAGCACACTCAGCCAGCCAGCCAATGAACGAGAGCGGGGGAGGAGCCATGTGCTATGGCAACCGAGGACGCATCATCCCCGCCCCTCCAGACAGGAGTCCCAGCTGTTGGCTGCAGTACTGAGTTGTCAACCATGACAGGGCTGACTATAGGCAATATCTAATGACACCAAAGTATCCTCCTTCTGTTAAGATCAGCTCATCACACAATTTTTTTTTTCAGATGTTTACCTAAATCTTGCATGTTTTCAACATGCAAGAGAAATGCGCTGCTCTTTAGCAAATGCATGGGTTCTGTTGCCGTCCATAAAAGTTCAGTTTACATGTGTCATTAATTGTTAACCGCAATCCAAATGCGGGAAGCATATGCGTGTTTAGCCAAAAGCAAAATGCAACAAAAGATGCGATAAAATGCGCAAACCAGAATACGGCAAAAAGCTCCATGAGCTACTTTTCACCGTTTGTTGCACCTAGGGCAGCCCATTGAAATCAACAGGCTTCCCTATGCAGGGCTGCTGTTAGAAACCATGGGGCCCCATACAGATAATTTGACATGGGGGCCCCATACAGACAACCTGACACAGGGTCCCATACAGCCAATGCTTCAGTTTTGAATGAACACATTGATTGATCAGTACTGATCACACATTGTGTTAATTCAGGAAGGGAAGGGGCTGGTAAATATGACATATTTACTGGACCCTTCCCCCACTCTCAGTTTTAAAGGATCCTGTTGTGTGTTTGCAGCCGCCGGCGGGAAGGAGAGGATGGAAGTCGTCAGCACTGCAGAAGAGGGGGGGGGCAGGGCAGCAGGGAGAAACGTATGATGCACAGGGAGGGTGATCGGTGTGGGGGGGGGGGGGGGGGGGGGGAATTACTAGAACAGATCCTTTGTATAGCTCTCTCTGCAGTAGCTGAAAGCCAAAGGGAGGGATAGGAAAAGAAGACATCTTTCATACAGAGGATGGGTTCCATTAATCATCCTCACTGTCCACATCCAATTCACCCTGGTGCCTGGGCCCCCCTGCTGGCCCGAGGCCCTGTACAGGAGGACTGGTGGTACCGCCTTATCTACGGCCCTGGCCCTATGCATGTTGCACTAAATTACTTGGTGTGAATGAGCCCTCCATGAGCTACTTTGCTGCGTTTGTCGCATAAAATCTATAGGCTGCCCTATGTGTGTTGCGTGAAAAACGCGCAATTAAAAAATGCATGAAAAACAAGCGTTTCTAATCACTAGATGTAAATGAGACCTTAATTCTTAATGGCGCCCCCATGCATCGGAAAATAAAAACACATTTCTATTCGACACATTTTGAAAAAAAGGGTTGGGGCTTTTTTCCCTGCATTCCTGCCATTGAAATTAATTGGCTGCCATACTCAGAACATAGCTTGTTTTGCTGTGTTTTTATGCATCATGTGTGCAAGAGGCGGAGACTGAATTTTTAAAAACAAAACTCTAGCACTTTCACTATTGTACATTCACATCAGTCCCTGCCCTCGAGGAGCTCATATTATGTATATTTTATGATCATCGTAACAATAAAATATTTAGTATTTTTCATATATTGTGTTGATGTATACGTACCTAAAAAGTCTTCCGTAAACATAAAAATGTCTGCTTTAGTGAAATTTTTTGGGGAAGTTGGCATGCTTATGGAAATAAAAGTCACACTTTATTGATAGATAGTAGTGTAGTTCTAAATATATTAAATCAAAATAAATTAAATCAGGTGAGTTGCAAATAACAATAGCAAATGGTGTTCCTGTTACATACAATTATTTTGAAAATATTTGTTGTATCCTTCAAAAAAGATCATCCAATAAATTGATGGTCCAAAGGCCTTGTGGTCACACAAATGTCCTTTAAAATGAGTGTGAAGCAAGATAGCTGAAATCTTCTGGTCATTAAAAAACTGTGGAATTTACTATATCGTTAAAGCGGTAGTAAACCGCAAAAAAAAAAAAAAAAAATCTTCTTGCTGCAAATTAATGTCATAACGTGCTGGTATGCATCGCATACTAGCACAATATGAAGGACTTACCTGAAAATGCTGACAGGGCTTCCATCTTCACCCGGTCTTCCTTCCGGGTTCGTGGGCAGCTGCAGTTTGATTGGCCAAGTCGCAAAGACGTCACTCCCGCACACGGGAGTCACAGCCACGCCACAGCTCTCTCTCTGGATGTCATGCAGTCCATTGAAAGTGCAGTGAACATGTGCGGTGCACTTTTAAGAGATATTTGCTGTACCTACAGGAAAGCCTTATTATAGGTATAAATGTAAAAAAAATGCCTTTACTACCACTTTAAAGCCTCATTTGCACTTGTGGTTGGGGGTGGTAAAAATATGGCTGCTTTTTTACAGCCCCCAATGGCTGTACACATTCTGTAGTCGCAATGCCCTTAAATGGGGCTCAACTGCCACTGACTCCAGCATGGTGATGCAGGTTTTTTAGGGGGTATAACAGGCTGTGTGGAGGCGACATAATGCCTCTTCTCCACCTATCAAACATCATTCGAAGAGCAGGCCACTGTGGATCGCTCTTCAGATGGGAACAAAAGTGTAAAGCAGGCCCTTGGGGTTCATACACACAGAATATAATAGACTTTTTTTATGCCCAGCTTAAATCTTCCATGGTACTTTCCCGAACCCCCGGCGGATGCATGTGCCAGGTATAGCCTGCCATTCCAGTAAATTACTGTATGCACCAATACTCTTCTAAATGCACATGTGTTTTTGCATTGGCATTTAAATGCACATCTGGAGTATTGCCCAAATGAAAAAACATCGGACACGCATGCAAAGGAAAGGACTTTGGCCGACTATTTTTCACCTGGCACCTTCG
This sequence comes from Lithobates sylvaticus, assembly GCA_028564925.1. NCBI lineage: Eukaryota > Metazoa > Chordata > Amphibia > Anura > Ranidae > Lithobates > Lithobates sylvaticus. The sequence continues at coordinate 63,058,786 of CM053035.1, read as the reverse complement.
GTTTTCCATTAAAAGATTATTGAGCCTTGTAGTGCCAGCAGGGCCACCTAAAGCTCATGTAGCATCAATTGGACGAAATTTGAGCTGTATATGACCAGTTTAAATGTCATCCAGTTAAATTGGAACTTCACTCTCATAATCAATACTGACAATTTTTAATTGTTATGCTGCTAGCATTAAATACAAAGGTATATTATATTTACTTCTTTTTAACTTTTTTTTTTTTTTTTTTAACATTTCTTCAGTTACCGTATTTATCGGCGTATAACACGCACCGGCGTATAACACGCACCCCAAGTTTAGGAGGGCATTTTAAGGAAAAAAAGTTTTAGGAGAGAAAAGTTTAGGGAAAAAAAACACTTACATTTAAGCGTCATTTGCAGCTTTGCCCAGCGTGATTTGCAGCTTGCCCAGCGTCATTGCAGCTTGTCAGCGTCATTTGCAGCTTGTCAGCATCATTTGCAGCTTGTCAGCATCATTTGCAGCTTGTCAGCATCATTTGCAGCTTTGCCCAGTGTGATGTGCAGCTTGCCCAGTGTGATGTGCAGCTTGCCCAGTGTGATCTGCAGCTTGTCAGCGTCATTTCCATCTTTTGCGCATTTGAAATTGCCGCCTAGAAAGACCGCGCGGCCGAAAAAAAACGAGCGCCGGCGGAAAAGCCCGTCTGTTCGGCTCCTGCTCTCAGTCCCGCCTCCCTGCTGTTTCGGAAGCGAACGCAGGGAGGCGGGACTGCGAGCAGAGCGGAACAGACGGCTCGGGCTTTTCCGGCTCCACTCGCAGTCCCGCCTCCCTGCTGTTTCGGAAGCAAGCGCAGGGAGGCGGGACTGCGAGCAGAGCGGAACAGACAGATCGGTCTTTTTCGGCGGCGCTCGTTTTTTTCCGGCGGCGCTCGTTTTTTTTCGGCGGCGGCCGCTGTTTTTCGGCGCCGTTTAAGTTTTGGGGCCACTTTTTTTGGGGGTATCGGCGTATAACACGCACCCACGACTTTCCCCCGATTTTAAGGGGAAAAAGTGCGTGTTATACGCCGATAAATACGGTACTTTCTGGTTTCTGGCCTAGGAAAATTATGTCATACATCCCAGGAGTCTTTAGGAGGGGAGGAGTTTTTGCAGCTAAGCACACCCTCCTGCCTTTGTATCTGAGCTAAGGGCAGATGGATTCCAGGAAGTAAATGCTACATGAATCATCTGCCCTTACTCAAGATGGCCACAGCCAGAAATGCCAAGGGGATGTTTTTCAAAGTGATTTCTCGGGAAAATAAAACATGGAGACATGGGTGGATGGGGGAATTTCCTTTGATTAATTAAAATTAATTAAAAAAAAGTGTTTTTATTGGTGGTGCTCAGATGCAGTGTAGTTCTGCTTTAAGGTTTAGATCTGCTTTAAGATGAGTGAAGGATTTGTCAGGCCCTTTGTGTATTTTCTAATACATGCTCCCTGAGAAATATTCCTATGCATTTTACAATGCCCAAACCAAGGTGTCTCCATAAACAGCTACAGTGCATTGAAAAAGTATTCATACCCCTTGACATTTTCCAAATTTTGTCCTGTTACAACCAAAAATGTACAGTAAATGTATTTTATTGAGATTTTATTTGATAGACCAACACAAAGTGGCACATAATTGTGAAGTGGAAGGAAAATTATAAATGGTTTTCAAAATGTTTTGCAAATAAATATGTGAAAAGTGTGGGGTACATTTGTATTCAGCCCCCCTGAGTCAATACTTTGTAAAACCACCTTTAGCTGCAATTACAGCTGCAAGTCTTTTTAGATATTCTCTAGCAGCTTTGCACATCTAGAAAGTGAAATTTTGCCTATTCTTCTTTGCAAAATAGCTCAAGCTCTGTCAGATTGGATGTAGAGCGTCTGTGAACAGCAATTTTCAAGTCCTGCCACTATTCCATAAAGGCCAAATTTGTGACGTACACAACCAATAGTTGTCCTGTGGACAGATTCTCCCACCTGAGCTGTGGATCTCTGCAGCTCCTCCAGAGTTACCATCTGATTAATGCTCTCCTTGCCAGTTTAGGTGGACGGCCATGTTTTGGTAAGTTTGCAGTGCCATACTCTTTCCATTTTCAGATGATGGATTGAACAGTGCTCTGTGAGATGTTTTTTTTATAACCTTACCCTCCTTTAAACTTCTCCACAAATGTATCCCTGATCTGTCTGGTGTGTTCCTTGGCCTTCATGATGCAGTTGGTTCACAAAGGTTCTCTAACAAACCTCTGAGGGCTTCACAGAACAGCTGTATTTATACTGAGATTAAATTATGCACAGATGCACTATTTTTACTAATTAGGTGACTTCTGAAGGCAATTGGTTACACTAGATTTTAGTTAGGGGTATCAGAGTAAAGGGGGCTGAATACAAATGCCTGCCACACTTTTCAGATATTTATTTGTAAAACATTTGGAAAACTATTTATCATTTTCCTTCCACTCCACAATTATGTGCCACTTTGTGATGGTCTATCACATAACATGACAAAATATAGAAAATTTCAAGGGGTATGAATACTTTTTCAAGGCCCAGTATATTCCCAGCCCGCCATTGTACAAGAACCTAATGTGGTCAGCATATGGAGATCTCAAAGTAGAACTAGGGGCACAACTTTTTCTTTAGTTTTGGGTAGAGTGGTGAGGGGTTCGAACACCTGGCAGGTTTTTACTGCTTCCTGTTTCCCGTTAGGGAGAGCCACCCTGGGAGATCCTGGTGACCAATATCACCAAGAGCGAAAGTAAAAGAAAATCACAAATTTTGAGTTCTCACCAGTACAGAAATCAAGGGGAAATCCTCCAGTGGAGACATCCAGAGTGTTCCCTTCACTTCTTGTTGTGGCGAGGGAGAAGAAGTGAAAGGGAATCTCCAAAATAGGGCACATATTTAAAAAAAAAATGACATGGGTTATATCCCTCCCTTATTGTATCCACAGTATATCCACGGTGTAAAAAATGGTTTGGCTAAATTCTACTTTAATCTTCTTTTGGATCTTTAGTAATCACGATCATTCATTATGTAAGAGGATGGGTGAATGAATAATATATCTTTTTAGGAGAGACGTATAATACTGATTGTATATCCAGTTCAGCGTTACATGGAGTACCAGTTTTGTTAGAGTCACATTTAGTCCTGCTGACACATGGTTATATTGTCATATTAGTGCACATGCAAGCATGTGCATGTAAACATCTTAAGGGAGCAGAACATACAGTAATCTGTCTGCATCATTCCACATCCACTTTGTCATCCAAAGACACATCACAGACTGGTCAAGTCACTTCCAGCTGCTGTTCAACTAGTGAGCATTAATTAAGCTCATATCTGAAAAAGAGGTGACTATCTTGCCAGCATTAGTCAGTAAGGTGTTAGCTGAAATCTGACAATGTAGACCTCTCCAGATCAGGCGTGGATCTAGGGGGGTGCTGGGGTGGACTGTGCCCTTCCCAAAGATTTTAGTTATTCCCCCTAGATCTCTGAAAATGCATCCACTGATCCACGAGCCAGCCTGATGGGGGTGGTTGATGTAAGGGGGGACTCTGATGGAGGCAATTTATGTAAGCGGGGACTCTGATAGGGACCATTGATATAAAAGGGGACCTGGATGGGGGCAATTGTAATGTAAAGGGGTACTCTGATAAAGACAGTTCATGTTTGGGGGTACATTAAGACAGGTGCTGTACAGGGGCACTCTGATGGGGGGACCCTGATGTAAGGGGGACTCTGATAGGGACACATGATGTAAGGGGACACTCTAAATTAGGACAATTAATACAAGGGGGCAATTCAATGAGGACAGTTGATGTAAGGGGGCACTCTGATGAGGAAAATTTATGGGGGGGGGTCTATTGGGACCCTGATGTGGGGAGGGGAATCTGATAGGGACCTTCATGTTAGGAGGGACTCTGATGTAAGGGGGAGGGGGGACTCAGACTGGGACACTGATATTAGGGTCCACAGGCTGTAAATAATTATCCTAATCTAATGACAGCCTGTTTCCTGTTCCCTCCTGCGCCACCTCTGTACTACCTGTCAGACGCGTTACCAGGTCATGACTCGTGATACAGAAGTGCGCTGGGTGAACAGGGAATACTGGCTCCCTGCATCTCTATCACACTGAGTGACAGACTGTCAGTGACTCACACACAGTGTTGACCTTAAACCCCCCTGACTTTTTTTTTGCTGCAGAGAGATCAAATAGGCTAGATCTGGCGGTGCTTCAGATCCTTTACAAGGCTCACCATACATGATAAAATCTGAACATACACTTTCTGTACAATCAACTATACTGTAGATCTATTAAAACTATGTAATATGAAGACCCACCTAAACCTAAATCAGGCAGGCCCTCGCACTACAAAAGTCTTGGTAGATCATAAACTGACCATACACTATATAATCTAACTGTACTATCCCCTTTAAAGCTACCCTCAACTACTGTATGTAATTGAAGCACAGGTGCCAATGAATAAAAAAATTATTCGATTTTATAGTTTTGTCTTCATATTACATCGTTTTGTAAAATGGAGACAAGGAATACGGACGGACATTTATTCTAACAAAGTTAAATCTGTATAAATGTTCATAAAATAACATTGGTAAACTATATAAAACATCTTTTGCCATAAAAGATATATATATATAAAACATAGAGTCAAAGGAAGGATGAAGAAAAAAGGGTTGGGAAAACTAACAAGTACAGGCACTTCTAAATTACTTATTACACAATTTGTGACATTTCAGAAGCATACAGAGACATTTTATTAACCAAATCCAATACAATATAATTAATAAGTAAAGCATCACCTGATGCTTTTTAAACCATTTTTTTAAGGAGCACCAAAGAGTTAATACCTCTTTAAGGTTTTTAAAAATATATTCTTATATTTATTATATTATATATATATATATATATATATATATATATGTATATATATATATATAAAATATACAGTATATATATTTTTCATATTTTTTTATTGTAATATTTATTATCATTCCTTAAAAAAAAATTCTATGTATTTTTTTCCTTTATGTATGTTATTTTTAGTTTAAGATGAGACTTCCTGAGACGATATCTACCCATGTATGGGCAGCCCTACACATGATCCAATTATAATTGCTGACAGTGATCGTTATCAGTTAGCATAATCCCAAATCCATGTAATCCACCTAGTAGACGGTAGCAAACAATTGAAAGTAGCCTGCCTCTTTATAGCATAGTGCAAACTTTCAGCCTGCTGTTTCGTTTAGCTTTGGTTGTGTACTCATTCTCCGCCACACCCCGCATATAAATATGCATTTACACACAAACAAGCCTTGCCTTATCTTCTATACCCCCTGCTAATCCTGTTTTGCTTGAGGGTGTGGTGACATCAGTAATGCAAATCAAGGCAAATTAACATGTTTTAGTATATTAATATATACGTAAGAAAAAAAAGTCCTTAGTCCATACAGAAAAAGTTCCAATACTCAAAGCAGCACTGTAATCAAATAAATAAAATATGACCAGCATTCACAAGTAAAGCCATATGAGAAATCAATAGTATGTTGATAGGTGATGAGACAGTTCAATTGATAGGTGAAGGATTCTACTTAATCATTCATAGGCGTATACCATCCACCAGAGTCCGCACCACGTGAAACACACTCCCCTAGGGGCTTGCACTCACCAAAGGGATGTAATTCAAAGGCCTTGAACACACCAGGTGTCTCCTGTTTTTTTCCAGTTAAGTAGAATCCTTCATCTATCAATTGAACTGTCTCATCACCTATCAACATAATATTGATTTCCCATATGTCTTTACATCTCAGTGCTAGTCATATTTCATTTATTTGATTGGAGTGCTGCTTTGAGCATTGGCACTTTGTCTATATGGACTTTTTTTACTTACGTGTATATTTATGTTTTATTTAAGCAGCTGCTTTTATGTACAAAGACTTACGTCATATACAAGACCTTTGCGCTAAAGAAGGTCTCTGTTGAGGACAATTGTTCACATGATAGAACTTCGTAAACGTGAACTAAGGACCAAGTAGCCCAGTCAAAGTCCAGACCTAAATCCAATTGAGAATCTGTGGCAAGACTTGAAAATTGCTGTTCACAGATGCTCTCCATCCAATCTGACAGAGCTCAAGCTATTTTGCAAATAAGAATGAACAAAAATGTCACTCTCTAGATGTGCAAAGCTGGTAGAGACTAGGGGTGAGCTCGGTGTTCGATTAGAAATCATGTTCGAATCGAACATTGGCAGTTCGCCTGTTCGGTGAACCCAGAACTTTGTGGGCCGTTGGCGCCAAATTCGTGTGACACAAACAGCCCACAATGCACTGCGCCAGTCGCAGTGCATTGCTGGCTGATGATTGGCCAAGCATGCACTGTGACCCCGCATGCTTGGCCAATCACAGCGCCAGCAGCGAGGAGAGGCATAATTGGCCACAGGCAGGATGCCTGTGGCCAATTATAGCTCAGGGGGGTTTAGTACACGCCCGACACTATATAAGGCCGCCAGCGCGGCGGCCTTGTGTAGTGTGTTGCAGCGTTCAAAGAGAGAAGGATAGGCAAGGACAGTGTCAGTGTCAGATGTGCTTTTCTACTTAAGCTAGCGCTGTTACAGTGGGTGTAGTGTGTTGGCGTTCAGGGAGAGAGCAGGATAGGCAGGGACAGTGTCAGTTTCAGTTGTGCTTTTTAACCTAGCGCTGTTACAGTGGGTGTAGTGTGCCTCCTGCACAGTATACACCAGAATCTACCCCCTCATTGCTGGTGTTGTGTAGTTCAGTTGTGCAACACAGGCATCTGCCTAACCTTCAGTGGGTGTAGTGTGCCTCCTGCACAGTATACACCTGAATCTACCCCCTCATTGCTGGTGTTGTGTAGTTCAGTTGTGCAACACAGGCATCTGCCTAACCTTCAGTGGGTGTAGTGTGCCTCCTGCACAGTATACACCTGAACCTACCCCCTCATTGCTGGTGTTGTGTAGTTCAGTTGTGCAACACAGGCATCTGCCTAACCTTCAGTGGGTGTAGTTTGCCTCCTGCACAGTATACACCTAAATCTACCCCCTCATTGCTGGTGTTGTGTAGTTCAGTTGTGCAAGCCGGCATCTGCCTAATCTTCAGTGGGTGTAGTGTGCCTCCTGCACAGTATACACCTGAATCTACCCCCTCATTGCTGGTGTTGTGTAGTTCAGTTGTGCAACACAGGCATCTGCCTAACATTCAGTGGGTGTAGTGTGCCTTCTGCACAGTAAACACCTGAAGTTACCCCTTATTGCTGGTTTTCCCATCTCCCTGCAGGCCATTAGTATGTCTGGAAGGCCAACAAGGAGAGGCAGACAGTCACGAGCCAGGCATGTGGAAGGCAATGTCCATGCCTCGCTGGACAGGGCGGTCAGCGGTAAGGTGCATATTACCGCTGACTCATGGTCCAGAAGGCATGGACAGGGACTTTACCTATCTTTCACGGCCCATTGGGTCACTCTTTTGGCAGCTGGGAAGGATGCAGGACAAGGTGCAGTAGTGCTGGAGGTTGTTCCGCCACACGCCTCCAAAATTCTACTACTGGTTGTGACACATCTCTCTCCTCCACCCCCTCCTCTTCTTCTTCCTCCATGGCCTCTTCCTGTCCTTTGTCCAGGGAACCAGCGATGCTCCATAGGCGTTCAAGGGGCTACGCAAGTACGCAGGCAAAAATATGCCATGCCGTGCTTGCGCTGGTGTGTTTGGGGGACAGGAGCCACACTGGGGTAGAGGTTCTGTCAGCTCTGCAGGGGCAGGCCGAGAGGTGGTTGATGCCACGCCAGCTTAAGCCAGGAATGGTGGTTTGCGACAATGGCACCAACCTCCTCTCCGCCCTGCGACATGGACAACTGACCCATGTGCCCTGTGTGGCTCATGTCCTTAACCTGGTGTGCAGTTCAGCCGATCATATAATGCCAGTGCTCGGCTGGCTGAGCTGCAAAAGGAGTTGAACCTGCCCAAAAACCACCTTATATGTGACATGCCCACCAGGTGGAATTCAACGTTGGCCATGCTGCAGCAACTGCACACACAGCAGAGGGCCATCAATGAGTACCTGTGCGACTACGGCACCAGGACAGGGTCAGGGGAGTTCAGATTTTTTTCACCACGCCAGTGGGGCATGATCAGGGATGCATGCACTGTCCTGTCACCATTTGAGGAGGCCACGAGGATGGTGAGCAGTGACAGTGCATGCATCAGTGACACTGTACCTCTTGTCCACCTGTTGGAGCATACGCTGCATGGAATAATGGACAGGGCACTTGAGGCAGAACAGAGGCAGGAAGAGGAGGACTTCCTTGCCTCTCAAGGCCCCCTGTCTTACTTCTGTCCCACCCATCACACAGGAAGAGAATGAGGAGGAGGAGGATTGTTTCAGCATGGAGGTGGAGCCTGGCACTCAGCATCAGCAGCAGCAGTCATTTAGGGATGATTTACAGTCCCAAGAAACCGGTGGACTTGTACGTGGCTGGGAGGAGGTGGCTGGGGATCATGTCGTCCTTAGTGACCCAGAGGACTCCGGACCGAATGCCTCAGCTAACCTACGCTGCATGGCCTCCCTGATCCTGCAAAGCCTGCGGAAGGATTCTCGTATTCTTAAGGTTGCGGACCTTATCTTGCTGTCGCAGAGGGAGCAGAGGATGAGACATCTCCAGGAGGCCTTGCAGGAAGGTCTGTGCAACGCGTTCCCAGAGACTGGGAGGTTACAAACTCCTGGTCCTGGACAACGTGTTGCTGAGGCTTCGGTCAATAGCAGAAGGAGCGGTGGAGAAGGTGGCCATCTGACCGATGCGTTCAGACAATTTTTTAGACCGCAGCCCCAAGGTATGATCAGTTCCAGCAACCATCGCCAGCGTCTGATATATATGGTGCAGGAATACCTAGGGGCAAGGACTTGGACACCTTTCCCACCGAAAATCCTCTGGCTTACTTGGTCTTGAGGATGGATCACTGGCCAGAGCTTGCACAGTAGGGATGAGCCAACACCCCCCTGTTCGGTTCGCACCAGAACCTGCGAACAGACCTAAAGCTCGTGTGAACTTTAGAACCCTATTAAAGTCTATGGGACTCGAATGTTCGAAATCAAAAGTGCGAATTTTAAAGGCTAATATGCAAGTTATTGTCATAAAAAGTGTTTGGGGACCTGGGTCCTGCCCCAGGGGACATGTATAAATGCAAAAAAGTTTTAAAAACTGAAGTTTTTTCAGGAGCAGTGATTTTAATAATGCTTAAAGTGAAACAATAAAAGTGTATTATTCCTTTAAATTTCGTACCTGGGGTGTGTGTATAGTATGCCTTTAAAGGGGCGCATGTTTCCCGTGCTTAGAACTGTCCCTGCACAAAGTGTCATTTTTGCAGGAAAAAAAGCTATTTAAAATCACTCGCAGCTATAAGGAATTGCCGACTCCCGTAATACAGAGAACAGTCATTCATTGAAAGTCATTGATAAAAAAAAAAAAAAGTGGGGGTTCCCCCAAATTCAATTACCAGGCCCTTCAGGTCTGCTATGGATATTAAGGGGAACCCTGCGTCAAATCAAAAAAAAATGACGTGAGGTTCCCCCTAAATATCCATCCCAGACCCTTCAGGTCTGGGATGGATTTTAAGGGGAACCCCGCACCAAAAAAAAAATGGCGTGGGGTCCCCCTCAAAATCCATACCAGACCCTTATCCGAGCACGCAACCTGGCAGGCCGCAGGAAAAAAGGGGGGGACGAGAGCGCCCCCCCCTCCTGAACGGTACCAGGCCACATGCCCTCAACATTGGGAGGGTGCTTTGGGGGTCTGTGACCCCTCAAAGCACCATGTCCCCATGTTGATGGGGACAAGGGCCTCGTCCCCACAACCCTGGCCGTTAGTTGTGGGGGTCTGCGGGCAGGGGGCTTATCGGAATCTGGAAGCCCCCTTTAACAAGGGGACCCCCAGATCCCGGCCTCCCCCTGTGTGAAATGGTAAGGGGGTACTACCCCTACCATTTCACCAAAAAAGTGACAAAAATGTTAAAAATTACAGGAGACGGTCTTTGACAATTCCTTTATAAATTGAAGGGTGGAGCAGGGATAGAAATAGGGGACTATAGCGGTAAGTGAAAAAGGATGATACTTGCAACTTTTTGAATAAGGAAAAATTTATTTACAAAATAGTTTATTCATGAACAATTAGACAGTCAAATCAAAATGACAAACATTGACAAATATTGCAGACAGGGGTATCATAAGATAGGTCCAAAAGTCATATCCTGACCAATGCAATTGGTGGGAGCGCATAAGGTCCGGGGATGACAAGGGGACCGTAGGGGTACACAATAAAACATGGATTTGGTAAAAAGGATCTATGGGAATTTTTTTTTTTTATATATCTTTATTTATCAAAAAGTTTTTATATTTACAAATAAACATGCAATTACATTTATACAAAAGGTACCAGCCTATCTCTTGTACATTTATGTATTGAATTATAAGTCACACATATATGATCATTTAGCGTTCCTTATGTCTCCATAGGTTTACTCACACCTTACATCAACTCATCCATCCGCCATTTATTTCACGACCACCAACTCACTCACTCACTCACTCCCTGGGGAAAAAAAAAAAAAGGGAGGGGAAAAAAGGGAACGGGGAACAGTGGGTCCCCTACCTCTCTCTTATTAGATCCTTCCATCCTGGGTGTAATATTTTAAATCCTAACCAGGTCTGCCAGGCATTATTTGCTTCCTCTCTATTTACGTTTTCCTTTTCCATTCTTATCTCCAGTTTACACATTTCGTCCATCTCCATCTCCCACTCATCTATATTAGGACACCTGCTATTTTTCCATTTCCTGGCTATAATAGTTCTTGCTGCCGTTACGAAAAATTTTAGGGTTCCCTTCTTCACCTTTTTAACCGATCCCATATTCATGGACATTACTGACATCAAGATATCGGGTTGGATTTCTATTCCTGTCATTAAAGCGTATGTTTTATATATCTGTTCCCAGAAACTATGTACTCTAGGACAGTCAAACCATATATGTGACATTGTCCCGACGGCTTGAAGGCATCTCCAACATGTATTTCTATTTTCAGGATTGATTTTGTTCATATCTGTTGGACACCGATACCATCTTGTCAACATTTTATAGTTCCTTTCCTGATCTCTACTAGACTTGGATAATTTGTGAATGATTTTAAAGGCTTCCTTCCATTTTTCTTTAGGAATATCCATTTCTAATTCTTCTTCCCACCTTTTTATATATGTCATCTCTTTTACCTTATTGTTTTTCATTAAATATTTATATACTGTGGACAGGTTATGGGTCGGTTTCTGTTCTCCTATCAATACTTCCTCAAGGGCTAATAAGGGTCTGTTAATTGTGTCTTCTTTTGCTATACAGGAAATATATTTATATAATTGCCAGTACTGAATCCAGTTATTTTTATATTCTATACCCATAACTTCAAATGGTATTAACCTACCCTGTTCTGTTGTATCTCTTATTCTGGTATCTTGTTTTTTGTTCCATTTTAGGAAGGTTCCTGCTTTCATTGCTTGTGGAAATTCGGGATTGTCAAATATGGGGGTCATTGGCCCTATATATGTTGAACCTTTGCCTTGTCTTACTAGTCCGTCCCATACTTTCAGTACCCGGCTCGCAAAATACGGCAAGTCCCCATCTGGTGGGCGTCTCTCCTTTCTAATCCAAGGCAGGGAGTTTAGGCTAATAGTTGAGATCTCTTCTTCTAATCTGACCCATTCTTTGGAGTCTTTATTATGAAACCAGTCTATTATTCTAGTTATTAGGGCCGCTTTTAGATATGTCGAAATATCTGGGAGTGCCAGTCCTCCTTCCTCCTTAGGACGGGTCAGTATTGACCTGCTAATTCTAGCAGGTTTCCCGGCCCAAATAAAACTACCTATGACTTTACGTATTTGATTTAGCAATTTCTTTATGGGGAAGAGAGGTATTGCCTGAAATATATATAAAATCTTAGGTAGAATATCCATTTTTATTATGTTTATCCTCCCTATCCAAGAGTGATTTCCTTTTGCATATTGTTGTAATAGCTTTATTATTTTGTTTGTGATTGGGAGGTAATTGAGTTCATATAGTTTATCTAAATCTTTGGGGATATAAATTCCTAGATATTTTACTGCTAAGGGTTGCCATTTAAAAGGGAAATTAGTCCTAATTATTTCTATTTTATCTTCAGGAAGTGTAATATCCATTATTTCAGATTTGCTATAATTTACTTTAAAGTTACTAACTCTGGCAAATTTATCAAATTCTTGTATTAAATTTGGAAGTGTTATTACCGGGTTTGTTATATATACCAATAGATCGTCTGCGTAAACCGACAGTTTGTACTCTGTCTCCCCTACCCTTAGCCCCTGTATATCTATATTTTTTCGGATGGCTATTGCTAGATGTTCCATGACCAGCACGTATAGTAGAGGAGACAGAGGACAACCCTGTCTGGTCCCGTTGGTTATCGTTATGGGTTCAGAGATATCTCCCGCTGCTCTAATTCTGGCGATGGGTTTTTGGTATAATACCATTATTTTTTCTAGTAAATTTGGTCCCATTCCCCATTGTTTCAGTGTCTCTTCGAGAAAACACCATCCCACCCTGTCAAACGCTTTTTCGGCGTCTACCGTCAAGAGACAGTATGGGATGGTGTGTCTCCGGGCATAATCCATGAGCGTTACTGTTTTTGAGGTATTATCTCTTGCTTCTCTCCCCTTTACGAAGCCCGCTTGGTCCAGGTGTATGTAACTTGGAAGTATAGGGGTTAGTCTGTTGGCTATGACTTTTGAATATATCCTGAGGTCGATGTTTGTTAACGAGATAGGTCGATAACTACCACAACTAGTGAGGTCTTTTTCGGGTTTAGGTATAAGGGAGATGTAAGCTTGCATTCCTTGTGGAACAAAAGGTTGATTGATTGTTACCTCATTGAACAAACGCTTCATGATTGGAATAAGTAGATCTTTAAACATTTTGTAGAACCTCGGGGTGAGGCCATCCGGGCCTGGACTTTTCCCTATTACCAAAGAATCAACTACCTTTTTAATTTCATCCTCTGTTATCTCTTCCTCGAGCTGTTCTTTATCTGAATTTTTTAGTGTTTGTATTGGGGTATTCTTTATGTATTCCTGCACCTGCTGTTGAAAAACATCGGGACTCCTTTCTGCCAGTGGATTGGGAATGTTATATAGCTTGGTATAAAAATTTCGAAAGGTTTCAACAATGTCTTTTGGTTTATGGGCATAATTGCCTGTTTCAGTTTTCATTTTTATAATTGAAGTTAAGTTTGTCTGTTGATGTATCTTCCTCGCGAGTATCTTCCCCGGTTTGTTCCCTTGGACATAATTTAGAGACCGTATTTTATCTCGGCTTGGTAGGGTTTCCTCGTCCAGTAGCATTTTAAGCTCACTTTTTTTAGTAGTTAATATTTTTAATAACTCTTGTCCCATCCTTTGCTTATGTTCTTTTCCTAATTTTTCTATTTCTTTTGATAGTTGGGTTATTTTATTTCCTTTCATTTTTTTTAATCTAGACCCATGTTTGATAAATAGACCTCTTATAATGCATTTTAATGTTTCCCACTGGTTAGGTGGGGAAGTGTTATCTCCAATATGATCTACCGAGAAATTCGTTATTGCTTCCCTAATCTCTATTAAGCATGTTTCATCGAATAGCAGATTATCGTTGAGTCTCCAAGAATTCCTTGTTTTTTTCTCTTTATCTATAGTCAAAGTAATATAAATAGGTGCATGGTCTGACCATATCGCACTGCCAATCTCCGGGGAAGAGAGCTCCGGCAGTCCTTGTTGGTTTACTAAGAGGTAGTCTATTCGGTGATAGGTTCCATGTACCTTTGATAGGAACGTATAGTCCCTATCCGCCGGATAGGCCATTCTCCATGTATCTACCAGGTGATGTCTATTCATCATTTCTGCAAATTTTTTTCTTGCAATGTTTTTTTCTTTTTTTGGGGGAGCTGAAGTATCTAATACAGGGTCAAAAATAAAATTAAAATCTCCACCAATTACCGTAATCCCTTCTGCTTTACTCATTAAATCTGTAAGGAGTTGTGTCCCGAATTCAATTTGATCATAGTTAGGCAAGTATATGTTAATAAAGGTATATTTCTTGCCGAAGATGTTGACCTTCAGCAAGAGCCCTCTTCCGTCTTTATTTCTATAAATTTCCAATATTTGATGTGGAACAGATTTATGTATTCCGATAGCAACTCCTCGAGATTTTGAGTATGCAAAAGAGTCGTGGTACCATGTTGGATAGTGCCTATTTCGTATGATGGGTATGTGATCTGAACGGAAATGTGTCTCTTGGAGCATAAGTATACCAATGTTTTGTCTATGGCATGACTGCAGAACCTGAAGTCTCTTAGAGGGTGCATTTAATCCTCTAATATTATATGAGCATATTTTGATCATAATGAAGGTTCCACCAGGATAGGAAGGAAAAAAAAGAGAGAGAGGGAGGGGGGGGGTAAGGGGGAGAAAAAAATAAATAAATAAAAAAAAAAAAAAAAAATATAGGGGAATTCAACTATCTAAAAAGTGTTCTTTAATAAAATTTCACTCTCATTCCATTCACTCTGCATACATTTATATCCTTAATCTACGACTAATCTAAGTCAACCCTTAATGAATAAGGTCTCTATTTGGGGTACGTGAACACTTCCCCAGGCAGATCGGTGCCCCCCCCAGTCAAATTGTTTTTGTATATTGTTTATGTTAAGGAAGAAGAAAAAACACGCAATGTCCTATGTGGTCATAGTGGTAAAGAGAGGCGGGGGATCAGGAAGGGGAGAAGGAGGGAAGAAAGAGAAGGGGAGGGAAAAGAGAAAGAAAAAAAAAAAAAGGGGAAAGGGCTATTGAGAAGAATGGGGAGAATCTTTGAGACATAGCCTATTTTCACCTGATACATATCTATATAGATGCATATCCGTATATATGTACACACCATCGTTGGTTTGGTTCCTATCGTCAGCAAAGTCGTTGACCCATACCCAGGAGGACACACAAAAAAAAAAAAAAAAAAAAAAATAAAAAATATTTGCGTTAGTGTTCGCATATATAGTGTCGTTTATAGTCCATATTGGACAGTGGAAAAATATCACACAGAAAAAAAAAAAAAAAAAAAAAAAAAAGACCCCTCAAGGAAGAGGGAAAACACTGGGATGGGTCAACTTATTTCTATTCTTATCTCTATCAATAGGAAGATATCTTTTGCAAGGGGCATATACATTCTTCCAATACATATCCACGTAAATACATGTCCATACATATATCCATATCCCCCATAATTTAGTTCTTACTATCTTATATGTATTAACCTTTACAAAAAAAAAAAAAAAAAAAAAGTTACGTTAGTGTTCATATATTTAGTGCCCTTTTTTTTTTATTGTCCATATTGGACCGTGAAAAAATATTTCATAAGAAAAAAAAAAAAAATTCACATTAGTGTTCACATATTTAGTGCCTTTTTTTGTCCATATTGGACAGTGAAAAAATATTACACACCGTGAGCAAAAGGAAAAAAAAAAAAAAAAAAAAAAAAAAAATTAAATAAATAAATAAATAAATAAAGATTGCGTTAGTGTTCACATATTTAGTGCCCTTTTTTATGGTCCCTACTGGACTGTGGAAAAAAAATAAAAATAAAATTGGGTGTTCACATATTTAGTGCCATTTTAGTTGTCCCTCATGGACTGTGAAAAAATATAACACAAAAAAAATAAAAAAAAAATAATCTTTTAACTTCTCCCTGCCCCCCCCTTCCACCCCCCCCCCAGTCTATGTTCAATCTATCTTCTTCTTCTAGTCAGTCCCTCCGAGATATCCGAGTATGTTTGCGGCCAGGCCGGTAAGTCGATCAAGGGTAGGTCAAGATTTTTCAGAAAGTCAGGGAGATCTTTTAAGTTCCGGAAAGTATTCTTCTGACCATTTTGATGCACTATTATTTGGAACGGAGTGCCCCATTTATACAAGATGTTCTTTTCTTTTAATATATCCAGTAATGGTTTTAGGGCTTTCCTTTTAATCAAAGTGTGTTTGGACAAGTCCTGCAGGAAGATCAATGGGGCCCCCTCATACTCGAAGTTCCTTTGTCTTCTAGCCTCCACCATAATATTCTCTTTTACCCGGAAAAAATGTATTCTGGCGATTACGTCTCTGGGTTTTGCTAAATCCTTGTCCTTTGGGCCTTGTGTTCTATGTGCTCTATCAATTTCAATACCTGTTGTATTTGGTTGCTTTAATATTATATTGAATATTTCTTGTAGTGTATCTTTCAATTTATCTGATGTTATTGATTCTGGAAGCCCTCTTACTCTGATGTTGTTGCGCCTGGTTCTATTTTCCATTTCATCATTTGAATTAAACATTTGAACCAGGAACCTATCAGTCTCCCGATTTCTTTCCTCTAGGTCAAAAATTTTTTGGTTCATATCTTCCATTTTCGTGTTTACATTTTCCACCCTTTTTTGTGTCTCCATTACTGTTGCTTTTATAGTTTGTATCTCATTTTTGTAAGAGGTCTCTAATCTATGCACATATCTGTCCATATCCTCTCTTGTGGGTATTGATTTTATATATGATTGTATATCCCCGCTTTGTCCCATTGCGGTTTCTTCCGTATGTAGTGTATTATATTGTTCACTACTCTCCGAAGTAATGTTGGTTACTACATCTGAGTCTCCACAGGAGGCCCCCGGGTCTAGTTCAGACATCATAGAGTTTTCAAGTATTGTTTGTGAATTTGGATTTTTAAAAAATCCTGTTATGTCCGTTTTTGGAGTCGGGCTTGATTTTGCTACCGTCGGGGTTTTTTTTAATGTTCCCCCTGCTGACCCTCTTTTGGCCTTTTGTGCATGTGTGCTTTTGGGGGGCATTCCCCAAGAGAGAGAGTGGATAGTTTTGAGAGGGGGGATGTATGTATCCTGGATGATACGCCTGGAGATTTATATACTATTTATATACTAATTGGAAAGATTGTGGGATCCTTGTTCTGTCTTATTTTTTTTTTTCTTTTTCCTCCTTGTTCCTTTCCTCTCTCTTTCTTCTTATATATACGTCCCGCTGGACCAATTTACAGGGAGCTTGGAGGTTTGTTAAATATGCAGATTACATTTGTCCCCTTATGTTCTCTTGAGATCTATAGCAGGTATATACTGCTCCTGTGTGTATCTGGTGCAAAATATATAGGACCAAGTTGGAAGTTTAAATAAATAATAAGAAAAAATAAATCTCAGACCTTGTTTGTCCGCCTCCTCGATCTAGTGGGTCTGTCTCGTCTGTTTGTCCTCTATTTGTCCAGCCCTTAATGTCCGTCAGATAAAACCTGCTGGGCATAGGTTGATTTGGGGTGTCTCAAAATACGGCCCCCCTATTTTCTTTTGACTGTGAGACCCGGGTCCCAAAGCATCTGCTTCTTTATAATATTATATTCAGAGCTTACCTCCCACGATGCAGCCCCTGTCTCAGATATTCTTCTCGGGCCGGCTCAGTTATCCCGGCTGTCTCGTTGTAGCTGTGACTTTTATTCGGCCATCCTCGGCTTTCAACGCCGACGCCGAACCTACAGAGGCCTTAGAGGCTTCGGTCTTCCCCGTCAGGGATCGGATGTTTCCGGGTTATGCCCAATACGGCGCCTCGCTGTTGCTGCTGTTCCGATCGGCTCCGTCCAAAGGATCCCGCTGGTCTCACCGCCAAACAGCGTGGGGGAGTCCACAACCCCCCGATCGGGTAGGCTTTTCTCCCTCCACTATCAGGGTATTAGAGTATAAAGTCCGTCCGCAGGTTCCTCAGACATGTAGCCTGCACAGGTACAATCTTATATGCAGCGTGTCCGTTTGTCTCAAAGGTTCTCCCTGGATCAGCAGCTTCCCAGTGATTGTTTAGGGCTTCATCCAGAGACAATCAATTTCTATTCGGACGCTCTCATCGGCTCATTAGGGATTGCAGCTGGTTGACTGGGAGGAGGAGAGCGGAGCTCACCGCACGTCTGCTCTGGTCAGTGTCATCTCCCCAAGTGAGCAAAAAAGGATCTATGGGAATTTAATAGATCCTGGGTACAAAGGAGCTGGTTGGAGAAAGCTGACCAACATGATTGCCATACTATGGCTTCTTCAGGGTCAATTTGTACCTTAAGAAGGGGAAGAGTCTGGGGAAAATATGAAAAACACAACAAAATTATTTGTATAAAAAAAAAGGCAATTCATATATCACCACATCACCACAAAGCCACCCACCCGTCCAATATACAACACTGCACTGTGCTGAGCCCAATGGGTTCCCACCTGGAGTCACAAAAGGCACATACCCCCAAATTGCTGGAGCAGCCACCTATGTCGCAGGTGTGGCCAATTCTATCTATTAAATTCCCATAGATCCTTTTTACCAAATCCATGTTTTATTGTGTACCCCTACGGTCCCCTTGTCATCCCCGGACCTTATGCGCTCCCACCAATTGCATTGGTCAGGATATGACTTTTGGACCTATCTTATGATACCCCTGTCTGCAATATTTGTCAATGTTTGTCATTTTGATTTGACTGTCTAATTGTTCATTAATAAACTATTTTGTAAATAAATTTTTCCTTATTCAAAAAGTTGCAAGTATCATCCTTTTTCGCTTACCGCTATAGTCCCCTATTTCTATCCCTGCTCCACCCTTCACCATATAATCCGGGACGAGGTATAATCGACACCCGAGCTATCTAAGCCTCCCTCTCCACTCCTTTATAAATTCTTCTTTCATCTTCTTTCTCCTGGTCTTCTTTCTTTCTTCATCCTTCGGTTTCTTCATCTTCTTCTTCCATCTTCTTCCATCTTCTTCTTCCATCTTCTTCTTCCTCTGATCCGCTTCTTCTTGCTCTGGTCTTCTCGTCCGGCATCTTCTTCCACGGCATCGGCATCTGTTGTTCTGTGTCGGGCGGCTCCGCGCAATGGGAGGCTCCCGCTGTGTGAGGCTTCGCTCCGTCTGACAGCTCTTTTATAAGGGAGGGCGGGGCCACCTGGTGACCCCGCCCCCCTCTGATGCACGGAGACTTGATGGGGACTTCCCTATGGCTTTCCCCATGACGTCAGAGGGGGACGGGGGCTTTTCGAATTTCCCGCGAACACCCCAAATTGTTCGCTGTTCGCTGAACAGGCGAACAGGCAATGTTCGAGTCGAACATGAGTTCGACTCGAACTCGAAGCCCATCCCTATTGCACAGTATGCAATTGAGCTACTGGCCTGTCCTGCATCCAGGTCACAGTGTTGTGGCACTAGCACCAGTGCCTAAGGTCCAATTTTTCAGCCCCTGTTTAACAGGGGCATGTAATTACAATTTGTTATGCAATGCTTTGCAGAAGGGCTCATTCCTGCACTTCAACTAGAGTATCTGGGAGAGGTTGCAGTGTCGTGGCACCAGCACCAGTGCCTAAGGCCCAATTTTTCAGCTCCTGTTTAACATTTTAAAATTTTTGATGCAATACTTTGCAACAGGGCTCATTGCTGTGCTCCAAGTTACATAGTTACATAGTTAGTTAGGTTGAAAAAAGACACAAGTTGATCCAGTTCAACCACAAATAAAAAAAATAAATCCCATATACCCAGTTCTATACCCACAGTTGATCCAGAGGAAGGCAAAAAAAAAAAAAAACAGCAGCGCATGCTCCAATTTGCTAAAGCAGGGGAAAAAATTCCTTCCTGATCCCCCGAGAGGCAATCGGATTTTCCCCGGATCAACTTTACCTATAAATGTTAGTACCCAGATATATTATGTACATTTAGGAAAGTATCCAGGCCTTTCTTAAAGCAATCTACTGAGCTGGCCAGAACCACCTCTGCAGGGAATCTATTCCACATTTTCACTGCTCTTACTGTGAAGAAACCTTTCCGTATTTGGAGATGAAATCTCTTTTCCTCTAGACGTAAAGAGTGCCCCCTTGTCCTCTTTGTTGACTGTAAAGTGAATAACTCAACACCAAGTTCACTATATGGACCCCTTATATATTTATACATGTTGATCATATCCCCCCTTAATCTTCTCTTATCAAGGGTGAATAAATTCAGTTCCTCTAATCTTTCCTCATAGCTGAGCTCCTCCATGCCTCTTATCAGTTTGGTTGCCCTTCTCTGCACTTTCTCCAGTTCCCCAATATCCTTTTTGAGAACTGGTGCCCAAAACTGAACTGCATATTCCAGATGAGGTCTTACTAATGATTTGATAGGGGCAAAATGATATCTCTCTCTGGAGTCCATACCTCTCGTAATACAAGAAAGGACTTTGCCCGCTTTGGAAACCGCAGCTTGGCATTGCATGCTATTATTGAGCTTATGATCTACCAAAACCCCCAGATCCTTCTCCACTACGGATTCCCCCCGTTGTACTCCCCCTAGTATGTATGATGCATGCATATTCTTAGCCCCCAAGTGCATAACTTTACATTTATCAACATTAAATCTCATCTGCCCCATAGTCGCCCAATTAGACAGTGCATTGAATTCGGCTTGTAAATTGGAGACATCCTGTAAGGACATTATTCCACTGCATAGCTTGGTGTCATCTGCAAAGACAGAAATGTTACTTTTGATCCCAGACCCAATATAATTTATAAAGATATTAAAAAGTAAGGGTCCCAGCACTGAACCTTGGGGTACACCACTGATAACCTTAGACCATTTAGAGTAATGCCGCGTACACACAAAGGGACTATCCCACGGGATTGTCCGCTGGACTCGAGTCCGTTCATTTATCACGTGACTTCAGGTAGACGGAGCTAGCGAAGGCAGTGAATGCCGCCGCGCTAGCCCCGTCACCTGGCATGGATTTAAAGGGAATCCCCATGCCGAAAAAACGGCGTGGGGGTCCCCCCCAAATCCATCTCAGACCCTTATCAGAGCACGCAGCCCGGCAGGCCAGGAAAGGGGTGGGGACGAGCGAGCGCCCCCCCTCCTGAGCCATACCAGGCCGCGTGCCCTCAACATGGGGGGTGCCCTGGGGAAAGGGGGGCCGTGCGGCCCCCCCACCCCAAAGCACCTTGTCCCCATGTTGATGAGGACAAGGGCCTCTTCCCGACAACCCTGGCCGTTGGTTGTCGGGGTCTGCGGGCGGGGGCTTATCGGAATCCGGGAGCCCCCTTTAATAAGGGGGCCCCCAGATCCCGGCCCCCCACCCTATGTGAATGGGTATGGGGTACAATGTACCCCTACCCATTCACCTAAGGTGTAAAAATGTAAAGAAAAAAAACACACACAATTTTGAAAAAATATTTTATTGCACTGCTCCGGGGGTCTTTTTCCGTCTTGGGGGGTCTTCTCGCTGGACTCCTCCGCCATTTACCTAGCTCTTTTACCGAGCAGAGGAGGCCAGCTACCTTCTTCGCCGTCGTCGTCTGGGGGGTCTCGATCCGCCTTTGGGGGTCTTCCGGGGTCTCTTCTGTTCTTGCCGCGGTCGTCGTTTTCCGCGCCGCCTTCTTCTTCTTCTTCTTCCGATGTTGACCCGTCGCTGTCTCTGGCCGGAATGCCAGAGCCGCGCTGTGCTGGGACTTATATAGGGACAAGGGGACAGGGTCACATGCTCATGTCACATGGTGACCCCGCCCCCTTGTGATGTCACAGTCCCGGAGGATGCTGGGACTGTGACATCACAGGGGGGCGGGGTCACCATGTGACATGAGCATGTGACCCTGTCCCCTTGTCCCTATATAAGTCCCAGCACAGCGCGGCTCTGGCAATCCGGCCAGAGACAGCGACGGGTCAACATCGGAAGAAGAAGAAGAAGGCGGCGTGGAAAACGACGACCGCGGCAAGAACAGAAGAGACCCCGGAAGACCCCGGAAGACCCCCGAAGGCGGATCGAGACCCCCAGACGACGGCGTCGACGACGACGAAGAAGGTAGCCGGCTTCCTCTGCTCGGTAAAAGAGCTAGGTAAATGGCGGAGGAGTCCAGCGAGAAGACCCCCAAGACGGAAAAAGACCCCCGGAGCAGTGCAATAAAATATTTTTTCAAAATTGTGTGTTTTTTTTTACTTTACATTTTACACCTTAGGTGAATGGGTAGGGGTACATTGTACCCCATACTCATTCACATAGGGTGGGGGGCCGGGATCTGGGGGCCCCCTTATTAAAGGGGGCTCCCGGATTCCGATAAGCCCCCGCCCGCAGACCCCGACAACCAACGGCCAGGGTTGTCGGGAAGAGGCCCTTGTCCTCATCAATATGGGGACAAGGTGCTTTGGGGTGGGGGGGGCGCACGGCCCCCCTTTCCCCAGGGCACCACCCATGTTGAGGGCACGCGGCCTGGTATCGCTCAGGAGGGGGGGGGGGGGCGCTCGCTTGTCCCCACCCCTTTCCTGGCCTGCCAGGCTGCGTGCTCGGATAAGGGTCTGAGATGGATTTGGGGGGACCCCCACGCCGTTTTTTCGGCGTGGGGATTCCCTTTAAATCCATGCCAGGTGACGGGGCTAGCGCGGCAGCATTCACTGCCTTCGCTAGCCCCGTCTACCTGCAGTTACGTTCCAAATGAACGGACTGCTCCGTGTGTGGGCAAGTCCGTTCATTTTCAAAAGTCCCGCAGACTTTTTCCCACGGATTGTCCGCCGGAGAAGTCCGGGTGTGGGCAAGTCACACGCTCGGAAGTCCGGGCGTGTGTGGGCAAGTCCCCCCTCGGAAAGTCCGGCGGACAATCCGCCGGACTAGGTCCGGCGGACAAAGTCCGAACGTGTGTACGCGGCATTAGAATCATTAACTACTACTCTCTGAATTCTGTCTTTTAGCCAGTTTTCTATCCATTTACAAAACAATATTTACAAACCTGTACCTTACCCTACACATGAGCCGTGTGTGGGGAACTGTATCGAACGCTTTTCCAAAATCCAAGTATACCACGTCCACCGCCACCCCTCTGTCAAAGGTTTTACTTACCACCTCATAAAAAGAAATGAGGTTTGTCTGACAACTTCTGTCTTTCATGAATCCATGCTGTCTGTTGCTTAAAATATTTTTTTCCTGCAAGAACTCGTCTATGTGGTCTTTTATTAATCTCTCCAGTATCTTCCCAACTATAGAAGTTAAACTAACAGGTCTATAGTTACTTGGTAAAGACTTTGTTCTCTTTTTAAATATAGGCACCACATTGGCCCTTGCGCCAATCCAGTGGTACTATTCCGGTCATTAATGAGTCCCTAAAAATTAGATACAATGGCTTTGAAATTACAGAGCTCAATTCTTTTAGGATCCGTGGGTGGATGCCATCAGGTCCAGGTGCTTTATCCACCATTATTCTGTGTAAATATTTTTTGGACCATATCACTTTTGAGCCATTGTGGATTTGGGGCTGTGTCACTACCACCCCCATTATGGACATGAGCTCCCCCTTGCTCCTTTGTATACACAGAGCTGAAGAAAGTATTTAATAAATTAGCCTTCTCTTTGTCCCCAGTCACCCACTCTAGATTATTTTGTAAAGGGCCTACATGCTGAGACTTGACCTTTTTACTATTAATATATTTGAAGAATTTTTTGGGGTTCGTCCTACTATCTTTTGCAATCTGTCTTTCGTTTTGAATTTTTGCATCCTTGATTTCCTTTTTACATATTCTGTTATATTCTTTGTAACATTTAAATGACACTAGTGATTCTTCATTTTTATATTTTTTAAAAGCTCTTTCCTTATAGTTTATAGCTTTTTTAACTTTGGCCGTGAGCCACATAGGTTTTATTTTTAGCCTTTTAAATTTATTGCCCATGGGAATATACTTTGCAGTGAGTTCATAAACAGTCTTTTTGAAGAATCCCTATTTCTGTTCTGTGCCCATTGTTGCCAATATTCTCTCCCAGTCTAAGTTCTGGAGAGCAGCCCTCATCCTTGGAAAATTTGCTCTCTTGAAATTAAGTGTTTTTATGTTTCCCGTATGTGATTTTTGCTTACAGCCAACATCAAATGAAATCATGTTATGGTCACTGCTACCCAGATGTTCCTTTATCTGAACATTAGTAATACGCTCTGCATGGTTTGAGATTACCAGATCCAGCAGAGCATCATTCCTGGTTGGGGCCTCAATAAACTGGACCATAAAATTGTCCTGTAATAGGTTTATACATTTTTGCCCTTTAAGTGTCCCAGCAGTGCCATTATTCCAGTCAATTTCTGGGTAGTTAAAATCCCCCATTATTATCACTGTCCCAGCCCTTGCAGCCCTTTCCATCTGTGCAAGGAGCTGAGTCTCCACCTCCTCATTAACATTGGGTGGTCTATAACAAACTCCAATGATTAACTTTGAACTACGCACATCTGTATGCAGTTCCACCCATAATGCTTCAGACTCATCACACTCTCCATCCACCAGGTCCTCTTTCACACTCGCTTTGAGATCACTTCTCACATACAGACAGACCCCTCCACCTTTCCTTTTAACTCTGTCTTTCCGAACGAGTGCATAGCCAGGAATATTTATATGCCAGTCATGTGAGGAATGAAGCCAAGTTTCAGCAATACCGATTACATCATAGCTCTCCTGATGCACCAGAGCTTCCAACTTACCTATTTTGCTTGGCAGACTTCTGGCATTGGTGAACAAACACTTTAATGCATTACTATATTTTGACTGGTCACATACTATCCTCTTGGGTGTTCCGAGATTGCAACTAGCACTTGCTACTATACTTACCTTGGGTTTATGTGCTTTGGTTACCCTACCACTAATGCCCCTAATATTACCCTCTGGAATATGTTCCACGCTGACTATTTCTATCTCTGGACCCTCCCCCCCATCGCCTAGTTTAAAAAACCCCTCTAACTTTTTGGCCATCCTTATTCCCAGCTGATCTGCATCCTCCTCATTTAGGTGCAGTCCGTCCCTTCTATAGTACCAGTTATCGACTGAGAAGTCGTCCCAGTCCTCCAGGAACCCAAACCCCTCCTTACTAAACCAGCTCTTCAGCCACTTGTTTACTACCCTAATCTCCCTCTGCCTTTCTGGTGTGGCTCAATGTACCGGTAGTATTCCTGAGAATACTACCTTGGAGGTCCTTTTCCTCAATTTAGCTCCCAAGTCCCTAAAATCGTACAGTATCTGTGAGTGGTTGCAGTGTTGTGGAACTAGCACCAGTGCCTAAGGCCCAATTTTTCAGCCCCTGTTTAACAGGGGCGTGTAATTACAATTTTTGATGCAATACTTTGCAACAGGGCTCATTGATGTGTTCCAAGTACAGTATCTGTGAGGGGTTGCAGTGTTGTGGCACCAGCACCAGTGCCTAAGGCCCAATTTTTCAGCCCCTGTTAAACAGGGGCATGTAATTACAATTCTTGATCTAATAATTCACAGCAGGGCCCATTCCTGCGCCCACCAAGAGTAACTGTGAGGGCTTACAGTGTTGTGGCAACACCACCACCACCACCACCAAAGGCACAATTTTTCTGCCCCTGTTCAACAGGGGGCATGCAATTACAATTCTTGATCTAATAATTGACAGCAGGGCCCATTCATGCGCCCACCAAGAGTAACTGTGAGGGCTTATAGTGTGGTGGCACCAGCGCCACCACCAAAGGCCCAATTTTTCCTACCACTGTTCAACAATGGCATGTAATTACAATTCCTGATATAATAGTTCACAGCAGGGCGTTCCAGCGCACACCAAGAGTAACTGTGAGGGCTTACAGTGCTGTGACAACACCAACATCTAAGGGGGAAATTTCTGCAGAGTATATACGGCAGGCCCCTACTTTCAAACATCCAACTTGCAAACAGAAGGAGACAACAGGAAGTGAGAGGAAATCTAAACAAAACAAATGTTACAGGGGTGATAACCCTTCCCTATGTTTTCCAAAAAGCTTAAAAATAGATTTTTTGGCTGGAGCTACACTTAAAAATGTACCTGTTCCAAATTACAAACAGATTCTCCCTGTCTTTTTTGCACCGCCTGTATACTGCTGTTCAGAGTATATAGGGTTTTAGGTATAGGGTTTTATTTTGGGTGCGGTGTTTCCCTTAATATCCATACAAGACCCAAAGGGGCTGGTAATGGGCTGGGGTGGGAGATGGGGTAGCCATGCCATTTTTCTCAAAGATTTTCATTTACATTGCCAGGACAAGACATTACATTAAAGCCGCAAGCAGTTTTAAATGGCTTTTTTTCCTTTACAAATGTCATTTTGTGCAGGGACAGCTCTAAACAAGGGAAACACATGCCACTTCACAGGCATAGTTTAGACACCCCCTAGGTACGATATTTAAAGGAATATTTTACTTTTTTCCCCACTTTATGCATCATTAAAATGACTGCTCCAGAAAAAACATCAGTTTTTAAAACTTCTTTTTACATTGATAAATGTCCCCTGGGGCAGGACCTGGGTCCCCAAACCCTTTTTAGGACAATAACATGCATATTAGCCGTTATAATTATCACTTTATATTTCGAACGTTCGCGTCCATTGTATTTAATAGGGTTCTAATGTTCGCGTGAACTTTCGGTCCGTTCGCAGGTTCTGGTGCGAACTGAACCGGGGGGTGTTCGGCTCATCCCTAGTAGAGACATACCGAAAAAGACTTGCAGCTGTAATTGCAGCGAAAAGTTGTACAAAGTATTGACTCCGGGGGGCTGAATACAAATGCATGCCACACTTTTCAGATATTTAGTTGTAAAAAATTTTGAAAACCATTTATCATTTTCTTTCCACTTCACAATTATGTGCCACTTTGTGTTGGTGTCTTACATAAAATCCCAATAAAATGACAACATGTAGAAAATTTCAAGGGGTATTAAGACACTGTATATAGAATATAAATAAACATGTCATTTAGTGACAGAAGATTGCTAGAGAAAAATGGGTTAACTGAAGGGGACGCACAGCAGTAATTGTTACTTTTTAGGCACAATTGGGCTCCATTCACAGAATGATCTTGCATGAGATATTTAGGTGTCAGGTCACATTTTGCCTAAATATATCATGCAATCCTGAAATTGTCAATTCACTAAAAGCTGGTAAACGCTCTATGAAAACTGCATGAACAGGCGTTAAAATCCATTCACAGAAGGAAAAAAATAATTAAATGCATGCAAAATTTAACCAGGTGCCTTCCGCCTCACATACAGCTACTGCAGCAGGGCAGCCACTCTACGCAGAATCACGTACCTGTACGTGATCTTAGCTCACTGGTGGGGGGGGGGGCACGTGTGCACTTGCCGGTATATAAGTTCAGTGCTCACAACCTTTTCTCATAACTAATATCCTCCAGACCCTTTATTAGCTTTGTTGCCTTTCTTTGTACTCGCTCCATTTCCAGTACATCCTTCCTGAGGACTGGTGCCCAGAAGTGGATAGCATACTCTAGGTGCGGCCGGACCAGAGTCTTGTAGAGCGGGAGAATTATTATTTTATCTCTGGAATTAATCCCCTTTTTAATACATGCCAATATTCTGTTTGCTTTGTTAGCAGCAGCTTGGCATTGCATGCCATTGCTGAGCCTATCATCTACTAAGGCCCCCAGGTCCTTTTCCGTCCTAGATTCCCCCAGAGGTTCTCCCCCCAGTGTATAGATTGCATTCATATCTTTGCCACCCAAATGCATTATTTTACATTTTTCTACATTGAAACTCATTTGCCATGTAGTTGCCCACCCCATTAATTTGTTCAGATCTTTTTGCAAGGTTTCCACACCCTGCGGAGAAGCTATTGCCCTGCTTAGCTTAATATCGTCTGCAAATACAGAGATTGAACTGTTTACCCCATCCTCCAGGTCGTTTATGAACAAATTAAACAGGATTGGTCCCAGCACAGAACCCTGGGGGACCCCACTACCCACCCCTAACCATTCCAAGTACTCCCCATTTATCACCACCCTCTGAAATTGCCCTTGTAGCCAGTTTTCAATCCATGTACACACTCTATGGTCCATGCCAACAGACCTTATTTTGTACAGTAAACGTTTATGGGGCACTTTGCCAAATGCTTTTGCAAAATCCAGATACACCATGTCTACGGGCGTTTCTTTATCTAGATGGCAACTCACCTCCTCATAGAAGGTTAATAGATTGGTTTGGCAAGAACGATTCTTCATGAATCCATGCTGATTACTGCTAATTATACCGTTCTCATTACTAAAGTCTTGTATATAGTCCCTTATCATCCCCTCCAAGAGTTTACATACTATTGATGTTAGGCTAACTGGTCTGTAATTCCCAGGGATGTATTTTGGGCCCTTTTTAAATATTGGTGCTACATTGGCTTTTCTCCAATCAGCTGGTACCATTCCAATCAGTAAAAATTAGGAACAATGGTCTGGGAATTACTTGACTGAGTTCCCTAAGTACCCTCTGGTGCAAGCCAACTGGTCCTGGTGATTTATTAATGTTAAGTTTCCCAAATCTAATTTTAATTCTGTCCTCTGTTAACCATGGAGGTGCTTTCTGTGATGTGTCATGAGGATAAACACTGCAGTTTTGGTCACTGAAGCCCCCCGATTCCCCCGTGAGGACTGAGGAGAAGAATAAATTCAATACCTTCGCCATCTCCCCATCTTTTGTAACCAGATGTCCTTCCTCATTCTTTATGGGGCCAATATGGTCTTTCCTCCCTTTTTTACTGTTTACATACTTAAAGAATTTCTTGGGATTTTTTTTTGCTCTCCTCCGCGATGTGTCTTTCATGTTATATGCATGTTATATGCATTTTTACATTGGAATTAAGCCATCCAGGACTTTTGTTCATTCTTTTAAATGTATTACCCAATGGGATACATTGGCTAATGCCCTTATTTAATATGCTCTTAAAGCAAACCCATCTCTCCTCCGTGTTCTTTGTTCCTAAGATTTTATCCCAATTTATGCCTTCTAGCAAGGTTTGTAGTTTAGGGAAGTTGGCTCTTTTGAAATTCAGTGTCTTTGTATTCCCCTTATGTTTCCTATTTGTGTGATTTATACTGAAGCCAATTGACCTGTGATTGCTGTTTGCTAAATTGCCCCATATTTCCACATCCGTGATCAGGTCTGTATTGTTGGTAATCATTAGATCTAGTAACGCTTTATTTCTAGTTGGTGCGTCTATCATCTGACCCATAAAATTGTCCTACAAGACATTTAGGATGAATAGATGAATGTGCGGTTCCCTCCACCCAGTCTATGTTTGGATAATTAAAATCCCCCATTATAATAACACTTCCCATCCTTGCTGCTAATCCAAATTGTGATAGGAGATCTGTGTCCCCTTCCTCCTTCAGGTTAGGGGGCCTATAGCATACTCCCAGTATTATTTTCCCCTTTCCCCTCCCCATCCCTCTGGAGCTCTACCCATAAGGATTCCACCTCCTCCCTAGCTCCCTTAGTAATGTCATCTCTCACATTCACTTGTACATTATTCTTGATATATAGGCATACCCCTCCCCATTTGTTACCCTCTCTATCCTTGTGATAAAGGGTATACCCTTGAATGTTTGCCAGCCAATCATGAGAGCTGTTGAACCAGGTCACTGAAACTCCCACAAAATCCAAATCCTCCTTGTACAACAGTATCTCTAGTTCACCCATCTTGTCTGCCAGGCTCCTGGCATTGGTGAACATGCCACGTAGTTTAGACCGGTCGCATATTATCCTCTTATTGGGTGTTCCGAGATTGCAACTATACAGTAGTACACAGTACACAAAACTGCAGCTTTAACAAGATCAGGCCTGATCTCTGCTTGCGCTAGCAGGTAAAAAATGTGGTGTTTCAAACAGTCCCTGACTTTTTTACCTGGTACCTATAAATTTAGTGGCCAAAATGTCAAACAAAAGGTACACTAGTGAAGATGCCTACAGGATATTACTGAGCATGACAGATGAAAGCGATGGGGAGTCCTCACTGTCAGAATCAGGCTCAGTATATGAACCTGTAGAGAGCAGCGGTACCCTGCTAGATAGCTCAGATGACAGAGTAGAGGTCCCTGCTAAGGTCAGGCATACCCAACGCGGTTTCCCAGTTGCTGGGGTGCAACAATCTCATGATGATTCCCGTATGCAGCAGAGTGCCAGTACTAGTGCCGCTCTGCTTTTTGGTGAACTGGCGAGCACCAGCGGCCTAGTACATCCTGGTCATAGACAAACCAGCACTGCAGTAACACCTGGTAACATGGTGAGTCCCATAAGTGCAGTTCAAGCTGGTGCGATGGCTATCACAAGTTGTGTCCCGCAGCCACCAAGAATTCAAACACAGACCCATAGTGCCCTTCCTGATGCGCTTGCAAATCCTAATTGGGAGCCCACAAATTCTGCAGTGCCCGTACTTCCCCCATTCACTGGCCAATCCCAAATTCAGGTGGAAACAGCAGATTTAACTCCCCTCTCATTTTTTTTAGCTGTTTTTCACAGAAGATCTGTATGGATTTATTGTGGACCAAAGCAATTTATATGACAATCAATTTATCACCACAAACCCAAATTCAAACCTTGCCAGACAATTTGCATTGAAACATATCATAGTTTCCGAATTTAAGACGTTTTTGGGCCTAGCCCTCAACATGGGCATTACTATAAATAATGAGTTGTGGTCATATTGGTCCACAGACCCAACTCATCATATGCCAGTGTTCTCTGCTGCCATGATGGTAGATCTGAGAATATAATGCGATTTATGCACTTCAATAACAATCAACTCTGTTGTCCTCGGGGTGACCCTGAATATGATCGGCCCCACAAAAATCCCCTTGTGAATCACTTGAACCAAAAATTTGGCCAACCTGGTCTCTGCATCCAGGACTGTTTCCGTCACTACCACACACTAGTTGAGTATAAGTATAGGGTACATCACGGCACAGTCTAGGGCACACATTCACACGGGGTCTTGAAAGACCCTAGGCTGGAATATTTAAAGTTTTTTACAGTTGTAAAAAATGTAAAAAAAAAGTAAAAAAAAAACATAAAAAATTAAATAAAAAAATAAATAAAAAGCCAAAAATAGTTGTCGTTTTATTGAGTTAATGTTCGGTTCTTACTGTTATTACTGTGTTTTAGGCCTCATTCACACAGGATGTTTTTAGAGCTGCTGTTTTTAGCTTCAGATGTTTTTTTCTGCAGCCAATAAACTCCCCAGCATGTAATCCTATGTATCCATGCACACATAGGCTGTTTTCTGGCTGGAAAAAACCCCCAGAACTAGTGGGTTTTGAGGGGAGTTTTTTGAGCTGTAAAACAGCTCTAACTCACTTAAAACTGCTCTAACTTAAGCTGAAAACATCTTAAAAATGCCCAAAAAAGCTGAAAAACGCTGAAAACTGCTCTAACTCTAACTTAAAGTGGAGGACTGCCCACCGCTGCAAAAATTACAAGCCAGCAGCTACACATACTGCAGCTGCTGACTTTTAATAATAGGACATTTACCTGTCCTGGAGTCCAGCAATGTCGGCACCGAGGGGGAAGGAGGAGGAGGGAGGAGGGAGCTGAGCGGTGACATCAACGGCTGCGGCTGAGGCTCCCGGAAGTAGGAACAGGATACCTGTCAGAAAATGATTTAGAAGTGGCCGAATTTTGTAAAGTCTGTCATATTTTGGGTCATTTCGGGGAGGGCACTGGGAATTGTCACTGAAATGTAGGAACCTCATGATCATCTGATACCTGGATCTGGGCATTACAGCGGAGTAGAGCGGCATGTGGTGGAGGGGGTTGGTTGACCAATAGGTACGCACTTGATTTTTTTTGTCGAGTCCCATATTGAATGTGAGGCCTAAAAAAACCTTAAACTCCTCCACTGTTAGGTCTCTCCATTCATAGGGACGGGCATAATATGAGGTTGGGTTTTGCAAAATAAATTGCTGGGCATAAAGATTGCACTGGGCCACAATTGATCCTAACATGTCCTCCGTAAAAATTAAATTTAAAAAATCTATTGGGGTAAAATTCTGTGTTTCCACCTGGACTCCTGGCTGGGCAGTGAAAGGGGGAATGTTGGCTTCTCCTGAATTAGGAGGAAGCCACAAAGGGTACTGAAGGGCATAGGGAAGGCTGGATCGGGTCCTAACCCTTTGGGGCTAAGGTGACACCCCACTGGTACTTGGACTTTCTTGCACTGCGGTGCTGGTAGGTGGCACTGCGGTGCTGGTAGGTGGCACTGCCGTGCTGGTGGATGGCACTGCGGTGCTGGTGGATGGCACTGCGGTGCTGGTGGATGCCACTGCGCTGCTGGTGGATGCCACTGCCTCACTAGAACGCCTTCGAAGTGGCACAGATGAGCACTGATGTGGCACAGATGCGCACTGATCTCACACTGCACAGACAAGCACAGATGGCACAAGTGGGCAAAGATGCACACAACTGGGCACAGATGGCACTAGCTGTGTGTACTAATAGTGACTGTGGGCACTGATTTGGGCACTTTTTTCTGGCTGGAAAAAACCCCCAGAACTAGTGGGTTTTGAGGGGAGTTTTTTGAGCTGTAAAACAGCTCTAACTCACTTAAAACTGCTCTAACTTAAGCTGAAAACATCTTAAAAATGCCCAAAAAAGCTGAAAAACGCTGAAAACTGCTCTAACTCTAACTTAAAGTGGAGGACTGCCCACCGCTGCAAAAATTACAAGCCAGCAGCTACACATACTGCAGCTGCTGACTTTTAATAATAGGACATTTACCTGTCCTGGAGTCCAGCAATGTCGGCACCGAGGGGGAAGGAGGAGGAGGGAGGAGGGAGCTGAGCGGTGACATCAACGGCTGCGGCTGAGGCTCCCGGAAGTAGGAACAGGATACCTGTCAAAGACAGGTATCCGCTTCCTTCTCCCCCCCCCCGAAAGGTGCCAAATGTGGCATCGGAGGGGGGAGGAGACAAATAAGCGTAAGTTCCACTTTTGGATGGAACTACACTTTAAGCTGAAAACAGTTTAATAATGCAAAAAACACTGAAAAACATGGCTATTCTGTGTTTTCATTGTTTACAGGCGTTTTTGAGCCATAAGCTTTTATGGGAGTATAGTTTTGCAGAAAAAAAAAAACGCTGAAAAACTCACTCTACAGCTACAGCTTTCTACAGCTAACAATCAGGGCAGCCATCAGAAATGGGGGGGGCCCTTATACAGCCTGCCCCCCGAGCCTTATCACCAACAAGTCCTTCAGTGCCTCAGCCCCCTCACACCTGTACACTCTGAGCCCCCCTCACACCTGTACGCTCTCAGCCCCCTCACACCTGTACTCTCTGACCCCCCCTCACACCTGTACGCTCTCAGCCCCCCTCACACCTGTACGCTCTCAGCCCCCTCACACCTGTACGCTCTCAGCCCCCTCACACCTGTATGCTTTCAGTCCACTCACACCTGTACGCTCTGAGCCCCCTCACACCTGTACGCTCTGAGCCCCCCTCACACCTGTACTCTCTCAGCCCCCCTCACACCTGTATGCTTTCAGCCCCCTCACACCTGTATGCTCTGAGCCCCCTCACACCTGTACGCTCTAAACCCCCCTCACACCTGTACACTCTGAGCCCCCCTCACACCTGTACGCTCTCAGCCCCCCTCACACCTGTACTCTCTGACCCCCCCTCACACCTGTACGCTCTCAGCCCCCTCACACCTGTACTCTCTGACCCCCCCTCACACCTGTACGCTCTCAACCCCCCTCACACCTCTACGCTCTCAGCCCCCTCACACCTGTACGCTCTCAGCCCCCTCACACCTGTACGCTCTCAGCCCCCTCACACCTGTATGCTTTCAGCCCACTCACACCTGTACGCTCTCACCCCCTCTCACACATGTACGCTCTGAGCCCCCCTCACACCTGTACTCTCTAAGCCCTCCTCACACCTGTACTCTCTGAGCCCCCTCACACCTGTACTCTCTGAGCCCCCTCATACCTGTATGCTCTCAGCCCCCCTCACACCTGTACGCTCTCAGCCCCCCTCACACCTGTACGCTCTGAGCCCCCCTCACACCTGTACTCTCTGAGCCCCCCTCACACCTGTACTCTCTGAGCCCCCTCATACCTGTATGCTCTCAGCCCCCCCTCCTCACACCTGTATGCTCTCAGCCCCCCTCACACCTGTATGCTCTCAGCCCCCCCTCACACCTGTATGCTCTCAGCCCCCCCAAAACCTGTACGCTCTGAGCCCCCCTCACACCTGTACTCTCTCAGCCCCCTCACACCTGTACGCTCTCAGCCCCCTCACACCTGTATGCTTTCAGCCCCCTCACACCTGTATGCTCTGAGCCCCCTCACACCTGTACGCTCTAAACCCCCCTCACACCTGTACGCTCTGAGCCCCCTCACACCTGTACGCTATGAGCCCCCCTCACACCTGTACGCTCTCAGTCCCCCTCACATCTGTACGCTCTCAGCCCCCTCACACCTGTACGCTCTCAGCCCCCCTCACACCTGTACGCTCTCAGCCCCCTCACACCTGTATGCTCTCAGCCCCCCTCACACCTGTACTCTCTGAGCCCTCCTCACACCTGTATGCTCTCAGTCCCCCTCACACCTGTATGCTCTCAGCCCCCCTCACACCTGTACGCTCTGAGCCCCCCTCACACCTGTACTCTCTGAGCCCCCTCACACCTGTACTCTCTGAGCCCCCTCACACCTGTACGCTCTGAGCCCCCTCCCACCTGTACGCTCTGAGCCCCCCTCACACCTGTACTCTCTGAGCCCCCCCTCACACCTGTATGCTCTGAGCCCCCCTCACACCTGTATGTTCTGAGCCCCCCTCACACCTGTATGCTCTGAGCCCCCCTCACACCTGTACGCTCTGAGCCCCCCTCACACCTGTACTCTCTGAGCCCCCTCACACCTGTACGCTCTGAGCCCCCCCTCACACCTGTATGCTCTCAGCCCCCCCTCACACCTGTATGCTCTCAGCCCCCCTCACACCTGTATTCTCTTAGCCCCTCACACCTGTACGCTCTGAGCCCACCTCACACCTGTACTCTCTAAGCCCCCTCACACCTGTATGCTCTCAGCCCCCCCTCACACCTGTATGCTCTCAGCCCCCCCCTCACACCTGTATGCTCTCAGCCCCCCTCACACCTGTATTCTCTTAGCCCCCCAAAACCTGTACGCTCTGAGCCCCCTCACACCTGTACACTCTGAGCCCCCCCTCACACCTGTACGCTCTGAGCCCCCTCACACCTGTATGCTATGAGCCCCCCTCACACCTGTATGCTCTCAGCCCCCCTCACACCTGTATGCTCTCAGCCCCTCTCACACATGTACGCTCTGAGCCCCCTCACACCTGTACTCTCTAAGCCCTCCTCACACCTGTATGCTCTCAGCCCCCCTCAGACCTGTACGCTCTGAGCCCCCCTCACACCTGTACTCTCTGAGCCCCCCTCACACCTGTACTCTCTGAGCCCCCCTCACACCTGTACTCTCTGAGCCCCCCTCACACCTGTACTCTCTGAGCCCCCTCACACCTGTACGCTCTGAGCCACCTCACACCTGTACTCTCTGAGCCCCCTCATACCTGTATGCTCTCAGCCCCTCCTCACACCTGTATGCTCTCACCCCCCCTCACACCTGTATGCTCTCAGCCCCCCCTCACACCTGTATGCTCTCAGCCCCCCTCACACCTGTATGCTCTCAGCCCCCCTCACACCTGTACACTCTGAGCCCCCTCACAC
This sequence comes from Lithobates sylvaticus, assembly GCA_028564925.1. Lineage (NCBI taxonomy): Eukaryota > Metazoa > Chordata > Amphibia > Anura > Ranidae > Lithobates > Lithobates sylvaticus. The sequence continues at coordinate 63,023,194 of CM053035.1, read as the reverse complement.
CTGTACGCTCTGAGCCCCCTCACACCTGTACGCTATGAGCCCCCCTCACACCTGTATGCTCTCAGCCCCCCTCACACCTGTATGCTCTCAGCCCCCCTCACACCTGTACTCTCTAAGCCCTCCTCACACCTGTATGCTCTGAGCCCCCCTCACACCTGTACGCTCTGAGCCCCCTCACACCTGTACGCTATGAGCCCCCCTCACACCTGTATGCTCTCAGCCCCCCCAAACCTGTACGCTCTCAGCCCCCCTCACATGTGTATATATGACATGCATGTACATACACACAGGCATGTACACAGACATGTACAGTACACACAGAGACATGTACACACAGAGACATGTACAGTACACACAGAGACATGTACACACAGAGACATGTACAGTACACACACAAACATGTACACACAGAGACATGTACAGTACACACACAGACATGTACAGTACACACACAGACATGTACAGTACACACACAGACATGTACACACTCACAGGCATATACACAAACAAGACATGTACACACACAAGACATGTGGCATGTACACACACAGCCCCCCCTGCACAACAGCCCTTACTTGTAAGGTGATCCTAGTCCCAGCTCTTGCTTCCACGTGCAGAGGGGTGCACTTGCAGGAAATTGCCAGAGGTGGCAGCAAAGAGCACAATGTCAGCGAGCTCATGACAGAGCAGCAGCCTGCTGACTCGCACACAATACAGGAGCATCCACGGAGCTCCTCTACACCCAACCTACCTTCTCACATCCCTGCCAGTGGGCCGGGCCCGTCCATACAACGGGGCCCCTTACAAGGGCCCCTGCTAACAATACTGGCTTTTGTATAACGTCCAGTGTGCATGAGGCCTTATTGTTAACTGCTGTTTGCTTTGCAGGAACGCCATTCAGATGCAACAGTGATCTGTTTATTCTGACAGCAACAGGGTTTACTTTCAGAATACATAACTCAGTGACTGCAGCGCTGTAGAATGTGATTTCACCACTGCAGTTAAAAAAAGAGCGTATATGCCGAAGCATGGGGCTGGGGTGGTCAAAGAACAGATTGGCCCTATGCTTCGGCATATATTTTTTACTCCTTTTTGTCATAGATTGCAATCATTTTTTTTTATTGAGTTAATGTTTTATTGTTACTGTGTTTTATTGTTATCCATTGTTTGCTTTGCAGGAATGCGATTAAGCTGCAGCACTGATCTGTTTATTCTGACAGCAACAAGGATTGCTTTCAGAATACATAAATCAATGATTGCGCTGTAGGAGTGATTTCACCACCGCAGCTTTAAAAATATATAATGCTTGGGGGTTCAAAATAATTTTCTAGCAAATTTTTTTTCTTTTTTCATGTAAACAAAATGTGTCAGAAAAGGCTTGTTGGTCTTCAAGTTGTCAGAAGATTGGGTGATGTGTGGCAAAAGCTACTTATGTTGGACATAAAATTCTAGGACAGTTCAAACACCCCCCAAATGACCCCTTTTTGGAAAGTATACATTCAGGTCACCTGAGCACAGGTGACAGATGCACACCATTGGAGTCAGGAGTGCACCGCTAAGGTAGTGGACCCTATGGCTGACTGCTTCGGATGGAGCTCTGGGTGGTTCAGGAAAGCAGGTCCACTGGAGCACCAACACGGATCGCACTGGGAGCTAGAGCATATGATTCCTCAGGGTGCATAGTCTAAGAGTCAGCAGATGTTCACCAGAGCCTCTAGTGGTGAGGATGGACTGCACTGCAACTGGCACTAGGTTGCGGTCCCCATGGTCTCCCAGCTCACGCTAGGGTACTGGAGGATAGAGAGGAAGCAGCAGTCCAGGACAACAAGGTATAGTCAGGAGATAAGCCAAAGGTCGGGGCAACTAGTAGACAAGGATTAGACAAAGAACACACCAAAGGTCAGGGTAACAAGCAGGCAGGGACAGTCAAAGAACAAGCGAATAACGGTGAACAGAAACAGACGTAGAGCACACGGCAAGAAACAAACAGAAAGCCAAACACACAATATTGATCAGCAAGGCCTGGCTTGCAGTGCACAGGTTAATAAAGTGTTTCCTGATAGGGGCTGGGGTGGAGCCATGCTTGAGGGAAGATTACTTAAGCATACAGGTGAACAGCGACCGGTCTCTAAGCTGACACAAGAGAGGTAAGCAGACAGACAGACATACAGTCACTTAAATGATATATTGCTCACACATGCCATGGCTATAAGTAGAATTAAACCCCAAAATACATTCTGCTGCTTCTCCTGAGTATTGGGAAAGCACTTTTCATTGGGGTGGTTTGCACCTGAATGGAAGGTGGTCTTCTGTGCTGGGGGAGAAGTTTATGGCAAGGCTGGAGGAGTATTTAAACTAGGATTAAGGGGGATGGTGAACTAGAATTCCATCGGGCAGACAGGTCAGTTCAGGGTCAGACATTAATAGAGGGTGGAATGGGGATAGATGGGGGGAGGGTTATTGCAGGTGACAAGAAAGTTCCCATGTTGCAATCAACCATTGGAAATTATAGTGCCATTTGTACTACTAAACAGGATATGAAAAACACCAGAGCAAAATGTAATAATGCATTAAAGTGTTTGTTCACCAATGCAAGAAGTCTGCCAAGCAAAATAGGTGAGTTGGAAGCTCTGGTGCACGAGGAGAGCTTTGATGTAATCAGTATTGCTGAAACTTGGCTTCATTCCTCACATGACTGGGCTATTAATATTCCTGGCTATGCACTCTTTTGGAGAGACAGGGTAAAAGCGAAAGGTGGCGGGGTCTGTCTCTATGTGAGAAGTGATCTCAAAGCAAGTGCGAAAGAGGATTTGGTTGAAGGAGTTGATGGAGAGTCTGAAGCATTATGGGTGGAACTGCATATAGATGTGCGTAGTTCAAAGTTAATCATTGGAGTTTGTTATAGACCACCCAATGTTAATGAGGAGGTGGAGACTCAGCTCCTTGCACAGATGGAAAGGGCTGCAAGGGCTGGGATGGTGATAATAATGGGGGATTTTAACTACCCAGAAATTAACTGGAGTATTGGCACTGCTGGGACAGTTAAAGGGCAAACATTTATAAACCTATTACAGGACAATTTTATGGTCCAGTTTATGAGGCCCCAACTAGAAATGATGCTCTGTTTGACCTGGTAATCTCAAACCATACAGAGCTTATTGCTAATGTTCATATAAAGGAACATCTTGGTAGCAGTGACCATAACATGATTTAATTTGATGTTAGCTGTAAGAAAAAAACACATACGGGAAAGATAAAAACACTTAACTTCAAGAGCACAAATTTTCCAAGGATGGGGGCTGCTCTCCAGGACTTAGACTGGGAGGGAATATTGACATCAATGGGCACAGAACAGAAATGGGAATTCTTCAAAGTGACTGTTTGTGAACTTACTGCAAAGTATATTGCCATGGGAAATTATTTTAAAAGGCTAAAAATAAAACCTATGTGGCTCACGGCCAAAGTTAAAAAAGCTATAAACAATAAGAAAAGAGCTTTTAATAAATAAAAAAATGAAGGAACACTAGTTTCGTTTAAATGTTACGAATAATATAACAGAATATGTAAAAAGGAAATCAAGGATGCAAAAACTCAAAACGAATGACAGATTGCAAAAAATAGTAGGACAAACCCCCAAAAAATCTTCAAATATATTACCGTATATACTCGAGTATAAGCCGACCGAATATAAGCCGATGCACCTAATTTTACCACAAAAAACTGGGAAAACGTATTGACACGAGTATAAGCCTAGGATGAGAAATGCGCAGCTACTGTAAGTGGAAAAGAGGGTCAACAATGCCCATTTGCAGCCTCACTGTGCCCGAACTTCAAACTTGGTAGTTAAGGGTTCCTAGATGCCCCCTAGCTGCAGCCAAAATTTGGGGGCTCTGGACCCAAAGGGTCCCGAAATGACATTGCTGCAGATGGACACAGTTGACCGACTTTGGGGCCCCGTATCTCGGGGCCACTTGGTGCTAGGAACCCCAAATTTGGTGTGCAAACCCAGTGGAACTAGTACTACAATATTCCTATGGGGTTCCTATCACTAAGTGGCCCCGAGAAACGGGGCCCCAAAGTCGGTTCGGAAAATGTCAAGCACTTTTCTGCAGCAGAGAATGAAATTTTTCGAATCGACTTTGGGGCCCCGTATCTCTGGGCCACTTAGTGCGATATGTTGTAGTGCTAGTTCCACTGGGTTGGCACACCAAATTTGGGGTTCCTAGCCCCAAGTGGCCCAGAGATACGGAGCCCCAATGTCGGGTCGGAAAATGTCATTCTCCACTGCAGAAAAGTACTTGACTCGAGTATAAGCCGAGGGGGGCATTTTCAGCACAAAAAATGTGCTGAAAAACTTGGCTTACTCAAGTATATATGGTAATAGTAAAAAGGTCAGGTCTGAGCACGTAGACCCTTTACAAAATAATCTAGAGTGGGTGACTGGGGACAAAGAGAAGGCAGATTTATTAAATACTTTCTTTAATAATACTATTAAATACTTTCTTCTTTCTTCAGCTCTGTGTATACAAAGGAGCATGGGGGAGCTCATGTCCATAATGGGGGTGGTAGTGACACAGCCCCAAATGATCCACAATGGCTCAAAAGGGATATGGTCCAGAAATATTTAGACAGAATAAAGGTGGATAAAGCACCTGGACCAGAAGGCATCCAACCACGGATCCTTTTTTTTTTTTTTTTTTTTTTATTTTTTTTTTGCCACCTCAGAAGAACTATTAGTATAGGACTATATCAGCGAAGCCTTGGCCTCTGTCCCATCTTTGTCTTAACATCATAGTGGCCTACACATTTAATTTATTCGCATAATCCATTAAATCCCACTTACTATTTATTATTGTGGGGCCTAATTGAGTTTACTAGGGAAAGGAAGACAACAAAGAAAAAAAAAAAAAAAAAAAGAAGAACCGATCCCCCTCCGTATTGTGCTGGCTTAGGACGGTAGCTAGCTGTAGCTGTCTACTGATGAACTATGTGTAAGCTTCAATATTTTTTTTACCATCCCCGTGTTTATCTGTGAACCCAAATCCCTCTCCCATTTCGCGATGAATGGGGGAACCTCCAGCCTATCCACATCAATCAATAGCCTATAGATTTTAGAAATAGTCTTTTTGGTGTTTACTGCTGTGCATATCTGCTCCAGCTTGGTCAGATCTTCACTTGATCTGATCGGTTGTGGGAGCTTTTTAACGAAATGGCATATCTGGAGGTACCGCCACTCATCCATTTTAAATGTATCTACTTTTTTTTTTAATTCGTTTAGTGCCAGTGGTTGTCCCAGAGATATCACTTCCCCTAATTGTGTTTCTTCCTTAATTATCCAATCCCCTCCTATCTCTTTTTTCCCCGGTGGGAAAAAATCGTTCCCCTTAAGTGCTACTAAAGGTGAGTTGTAGTTGCCGTTCAGTTTCTTATATAATTTATCCCATATTTTAAACGAGTGCCTTGTAATAATGTGTGTGTGTTCCCCTAATACTCTGAACCCAGGAGGGTTCCAAACAATCTTTCCCAAGTGAACATTACTCAAAACCATTTCCAAGTTAACCCATCTTTTATTAGTGTTAATTTCCCCCCATTCTGGTATTCTTATTAGTGCGATTGCGTGATAATAACTGATAATATCGGGGACTGCCAGTCCCCCCTGATTCTTACCCTGTTTCAAGATTTGTAACGAGGTACGATGTTTTTTATTTTTCCATACAAAGTTCATCAGTATTGACTTAAGCTTCCTAAGATATTGATGAGGTAAGGGGAGAGGGAGCATCTGTAGCTTATACGTTATTATTGGGAGTATCGTCATTTTTACGGTGTTTACTCGCCCGATCCAAGATAGGGGCCTATTAATATACTCCTTGCACTTTTTTTTGACATCATCCAACAAAGAGAGGTAATTTATTCTATAAAGTTTTTGGATTGAATTGGCTAAGACTATGCCCAGGTATTTTATTCTCTTCTTCCAAACGAATTTGTAGTCTCTTTTTATAGCCTGCTGCTCCGTTTTATTTAAATTAATGTTTAGTATATGAGATTTTGATGAGTTGATCCGAAAATTTGAGAGGGCTCCGTATGTTCTAAGGGTCTCTAAGAGGGTGGGCATCGATCTTCGAGGCTGACACACATAAAACAGGACATCGTCGGCAAAAGCTGCCAACTTGTGGGACTCGCCTTCCACCTTGAGCCCCTCAATATCAGGATTTCTTCTGATCGAGGACAATAGGGGTTCTAAGGCCAAAATAAAAAGAAGGGGGGACAGGGGACAGCCCTGCCTCGTTCCATTCCTCATATCAAAAGGTGAAGAAAGAACTCCATTTACCTTGACCTTTGCCTTCGGGTGCCCATATAAAGCTTTAATGTGTCGTATAAATATCGGACCAAACCCCATATACTCCAGTGTACTAAACATGAACCCCCAGTCTACTCTGTCAAACGCTTTCTCTGCGTCTATTGACAAGAGCAGACTGGGGGCCCCTGAATCCCTCATTTTCTGGAGGGCCAATAGAGTCCGCACTCCATTGTCCCTCCCTTCCCTCCCAGGAACAAAGCCCACTTGGTCGGGGTGGATCAATGCCCCCAGATGCCCTTTCATTCTCTCTGCAAGAATTTTAGCATACAACTTAGTGTCGGAATTTAGCAGAGAGATGGGCCTATAACTGGAACACACCGACCCATCCTTCCCGTCTTTTGGGAGAACAGTTATGGTTGCTAGCAGGGAAGCCTCCCCCATAGCATAATCCAGACCCAGGCCATTCATATATTGTTGGAGTCTAGGAATCAGGATCTCCTTGAAAGTTTTGTAATAAAAAATAGAGAAGCCGTCGGGGCCCGGACTTTTCCCTGCCGAAGAATTCAACAGAGCCCTCGTTATTTCAATTTCAGATATTGGCTGTTCCAGCGCCTCTCTTTCCTCCTGACCTAGAGTCTCCAGCCCTGCTCTGCTCAAAAAGTCAAATATTTTTTTTTTGTGGTTCTCTTTTTTACCCCCCCTCGAGTCTACCGAATAAAGCTCTTCATAGTACTCCTTAAAAGAAGTGGCGATGTCATGTGATGTATATTTAAACTCTCCATTTTCTTCTTTTTATTTTTTCTATGAAGTTTTTTGTTTTTTGTTTTTGCACAATTCTCGCTAGGTGCTTACTGGATTTATTCCCCCAGATGTATCGTTCTTTTGCTGTCCTATTGAGTATCTGTTTCGCTTCGTGATCAACGCAGTCTTTTAGTTCGTCTCTCTTTGCTAACATTTCTTGGTAAATTTCCCTATTATGGGCCAAAGCTGACTTGTGTTTTTGTTCCAGGCCGTTTAGTTCACTCGTCAGTTCCTGCACTTTCCTCATCCTCTCTTTTTTTTTTCCATGAGGCTTTCCCTATCAAAATCCCTCGGATGAATGCTTTGTGTGCCTCCCAAATATTAGCTCCATTGACTTCCCCGTTATCGTTATTAGTGAAAAACCCCATCAATTCCCTTTTCACATACTCCACCACTTCCCCGTCTCGTAGTAAATCTTCATTCAGTTTCCATCCACATGATGGGGTTTTATGTACAGGGATCGCAAGAGTCACTGAAACTGGGGCATGGTCGGACAGTGTAATTGTCTCGATTTTTGTTTCTATTACTCTGTCTAGAATTCCATGTTCCAAAAATATGTAGTCCAGTCTCGTGTACGTCCCGTGGACAGGGGAGAAAAACGTGTAATCCCTCTTCTGCGGGTGTTGGATCCTCCAAACATCCATCAGTTGCTTGTTACTCAGTTTATTTTTTACCGAGGTAAGTTGAGCGTTCCTTGTCCCCTGACCACCGGACGAACTGTCTATACACGGGTCCATGGTAAAGTTGAAGTCTCCCATGAGGATTACATAGCCCCCCCTAAAGGCCCCCAATTTTCGTAGTATCTCCCCCAGGAATTTGATTGGATTCATGTTTGGAGCATAAACATTTGCCAACGTATAAGTTGTTCCATACATGGATCCCTTCAAGAACAGATACCTTCCCTCAGGGTCTACTCTTCTGTCTTCCAACTTAAATTGCATATCCCCCGTAAAGCCTATGGCAACCCCTTTCGTTCTGCTGGAAGGAGTGTCGGCATAGTACCAGGTAGGGTATGTTTTCGAAAACAGTTTTGTATTTGTATTGTGAGAGAGATGTGTTTCTTGGAGGAAAACCACACTGGCCCCATATCTCCCTATCTCATCGAGAATTGTATGCCGTTTGCTTGGGGTATTCAGACCTTTGACGTTATATGTTAACAATTTTAGTGCCAGAGTCATTATATCTTTATGGATTTAAGTTACAATTGAAAAGGTAGCGATGAGAGTCTCTCCCCCTAACCCCTCCCCCCCCCTCCCCCCCACCCCCCCCCCCCTTTCCCTTCCCCCCTCCCTCCCCCACCCTCTCCCTCCTTCCCCCCCGACCCCTATCCGGGTCTCTATTCCGTAGTGGGCCCTTTTCATGGGGTCCACTCGAAACAACTAGGTCTAAGGTGAGGTGGGGTTCTTTCCCCGCTCCCTCCCACCCTCAACTTCCCAGTTGGCATTGGGATGTGGTGGGCTAGGTGGATGCCGATATATAGGATCCCTTCTTAACTATTTTCTATGATTAACTCCCCCCAAGCCCCCCCCCCATCCCCCATCCCCCCCCACACCGCAGACCCCCCCTCCCAATTTTCAGTCCATCCCAGTAAAACGGGGATGGGAATGTCGAGGCAGTTGCAGAACTCCTGCAACTCCTCTGGAAACCTGAGTCTGGCTGATCGTCCTTCTTTTGTACCAATAAGGCACGCTGGGAACCCCCATTTATATTTTATGTTTTCTTTACGCAGAGATTCCAACAGGGGTCTTTGAAAGCGCCTTCTTTCCAATGTTCGTGCCGAAATATCGGCGTAAAGCTGGATTTCGAGGTCTTGGTACCTTAGAGGGGTATTGCCCCGGGATTTCTGCCAGATATTCTCTTTGTCCTTATAGTACCGGAACCTGACTATTATGTCCCGTGCTCTGCCCTGTTCTGAACGGTCTGGCCTTCCAATGCGATGTACCCTCTCAATCACCGGGAACTGCCCCTCCTCCAGCCCTAGAATGGGGCAAAAAAGTGTTCTAACTATTTCTTCCAAGTCTTCCCCCTTTAGTTCTGGTAACGCACGAATTCGGATGTTTTGTCTTCTATCTCTGTTCTCATGGTCTTCTAATTTATAAGATGTTTCTCTCTGGTTCAGTTGACACCTTTTAAGTTGAATCTTTAAATCGTTGATATCATAGTCCATTTTGTCTACTCTCTCCTCCACCCCCTCCACTCTGGTCAGTAAGTGGCCCAAATCCTCTCTTAGGGTATTCATTTCCATTTTAATAACATTTTCCACCTTTAATAGCATTTCCTCCATTTCCCTTTTTGTTGGTAAATGATCTCCACGGTACTGATCTTCCACCCCGCTCATCTCAGCCTCATTTTCTATTATGGAGGCATCTCTAGATTGCTCCCGTGGCCCTTCCATTTTTTTGGTAGCACTTTTGTTTTTCTCCATTGTGGCTTTTAATTGGGGGCTGCTCACCGGGGTTTTTGGGGATGCTCCTTGTTTTAAATATTGTTGGATAGTACTTGTATCCTCTTTCGAGGTTTTTGGTACTCCTTTTTTGGACGTTTTGTTTGTGGATTTGCTCATGTTTTCCTTTTTCACCCCTCTTATTCTCCTCCCCAGCTTGAACTCGCCTCCCCCACCTCTATCGCTGTATGCCTCAAGGGTATATTTAGTTCCGTTCTATCCTTTTCTTTTCTCCCTCGCCTTAGTTTTGCCCCAGCATTCTGTTGGACTGAATGCTCTATGAGCCCTAAAAGAGGCTTCCAGGGGAGGGCCTTCGCAAGGAGAGTAGAGCAACGGAGGTTTAGAAACCTGGCACATATAACAATGTCTGTGGATGTGTCTCTAGGGGTATCCAACTGTATGACCGCCCAAGGGTGGGGGGATAGGGGTCAGGGGGACTGAGAGAGATCGAGAGCGGGAGTTAGAAATGACGTGAGCACCTCTGCCCCTCGTAGCACTTTGACCTGCGTACGGTGGGTTTGGGCTGCATGTACGCTTTTAAGATTGAAACGATCGTTCTTGCTACTTCCCCTCGAACTAAAGTTTAGTCCACCTGAGGGGATCCTTCTGGACCAAGGTGTATGCACCCCTTTTGGAGGGAAAAGATAAGATGTGGGGAAAAAGAGGAGAAGGCAAAAATAACCTTTGGGGGGGCCCCCTTTTTTTCCTTTTTTTTTCTCTTCTCTCCTTTCCTCCTCCTTCCCTGCCTAGGTTATAGACAGCGGGTGCAGCTACCAATAGCATGTACATTAAAGCGTCTTTGCCATATTTCATACGCCCTTCATCCCTTAGATATCTTATGTATTATTTGCCACCATTTAGTCATACAATGTCCCTGTTTCGCGGGAGGCAGAAAAAAAGAGAAAACCAAGCACAAAAAAGAAAAAAAGAAAAGAGAGAGTAAAAAAAAAAGAAAAAAAAACACAACAGTCCAGCTCAGTACCACTGAATGGGGTCTTCTTCTAATATGCCCTTTTCTCTCAGCCTCAGAACTGAAAAAAAATGTTAAACACCAAGGATGCAGACATTCGATGCAGAGGGGGGTGGAAGTTTCCTTCCCTTTTTCCCTTCTTTCCTCCCCCTCTGCTGAACAACTATAATGGCACTTTTTGATAGTCTTTTTACTTATCTTCCAGGCCCAACGTCTTCTCCCATTGGCATGTGTTAAACATTATTTCTGGCTTACCTCCGGGTATCGTAGCTTTCATCCACGTTATTGCGGGGTGTATACTCACAGGTAGATGCGGCTTTACCTCTGCTAGGTCTCTGCGTCCTGTGCTGAGGACTCCCCGGCCAGCGATATGCGGCATGGGAAGGAGAGGAGAGAGCTACTGCCGGCGGGGGGGGGGGGAGGGGGAAGGCACGGGGAGGCAAGGATGGCCCCATAAGAAACCGCCTTAGCCCAGTCAGCACGGGCCGATTCCCGGGGTAAGCCGATCCACAGCGTCCCCCTCAGGTGTTGTACTTCTGGCTGGGCATTGGCGCTGAAATGGTCCCGGCTGTGTCTGCTTCGGAGTTCGCCTGTTTCTCCCGGAGCCTCTCACGCTCCGTGGTGATCCGGCGTCCTCCTCGCCTCGCGTCAGCTGACATCCACCCGCGGGCTGACCCCTCCCTCCGTGCCTACGTCCTACGTCGGCACGTCCATTCCCCCCCGAGGTCATTCGACTAAGGTAGTGAACCACGGATCCTAAAAGAATTGAGCTCTGTAATTTCCAAGCCATTGTATCTAATTTTTAGGTACTCATTAATGACGGGAATAGTACCACTGGATTGGCGTATGGCCAATGTGATGCCTATATTTAACCACTTGACCACTGGGCACTTAAACCCCCTTCCTAACCAGACCAATTTTCAGCTTTCGGTGCACTTACATTTTGAATGACAATTACTCAGTCATGCAACACTGTACCTATATGACATTTTTGTCCTTTTTTTCACACAAATAGAGCTTTCTTTTGGTGGTATTTAACCACTTGCTTACTGGGCACTTAAACCCCCCTCCTGCCCAGACCAATTTTCAGCTTTCAGCGCTGTCACACTTTGAATGACAATTGCGCCGTCATACAACACTGTACCCAAATGAAATTTTTATAATTTTTTTCCCACAAATAGAGCTTTCTTTTGGTGGTATTTAATCACAGCTGGGGGGTTTTATTTTTTGCTAAAACAAACAAAAAAGATGGAAAATTTTGAAAAAAAAATCATGTTTAATAGTTTGTTATAACATTTTGCAAACAGGTAATTTGTCTGCTTCATTGATTTGTGCTGATGAGGCGGCACTGGTGGGCACTAATAGGTACAGTTAAGGCGGCCCTTATAGGCACAGATAAGGTGGCACTGATGGGGACAGATAAGTCAGTACTGATGGGCACAGATAAGGCGGCACTGATGGCCACTGATAAGATGGCACTGATGGGTGGCACGAATGGGTGGCACGGATGGGTGGCACTGATGGGCACTGATAGGTACCACTGATGGGCACTGATAGGTGGCACTGATAGGTGTTACTGATGGGCGGCACTGATGGGTACTGGTAGGTGACACTGATGGGCACTGATAGGTGACACTGATGTGCAGCTCTGTTCTTCAGGCACTGATTGTGGGCACTGATAGGTGGCACTGTGGGCACTGATGGGTGGCGCTGGTGGGCACTGGTAGGCGGCACTGTTTCCTACTGCTAGGTGGCACTTGTAGGGGGCACAGGTGGGCACTGATGAGCTGGCGGCAGATGTCCCGCTCAGCTGATGTCCTGCTCACTGCTGCCGGTGATCGCCTTTTTTTTTTTCTCCTCGCGCTGTCAGCTGTGTTAACATCACATGATCAGCTGTCATTGGCTGACAGCTGATCACGTGGTAAGGGGTCAGGATCGACCCCTTACTCCGATCTATGATCCAGCGAGTCTCATAGACTCGCTGATCACAGAGCACGCCACGTGCGCCTTTCAGGGGGGAGCGCAGGCCGCTCGTGCACGGGACGAGGTCAATAGACACCGTCCAGGCAATGCAGGTCTGCACTGTAGCCGTCATTCAGCTATAGTGCGGATCTCAAGTGGTTAATCACCTCTGGGTTTTTTATTTTTTGCGCAATAAAAGAAAAAAGACCGAAAATTCTGTAAAAAAAATGAATTTTTCTTAGTTTTCGTTATATAATTTAGCAAATTGGTAATTTTTTTTCATAAATTTTGGCCAAAATTGATACTGCTACATTTCTTTGGTAAAAATAACCCAAATCGGTGTATATTATTTGGTCTTTGTGAAAGTTATAGAGTCCACAAGCTATGATGTTAATCTGTGAAAATTGATCTCACCTGATGTACTGACGGCCTATCTAATTTTTTGACCCTAACAAGCCAGGAAAGTACAAATACCCCCCAAATGACCCCTTTTTCAAAATTGTTATATTAGCAGGTTATTTCTCACACACAGCATATGCATAGCAGACATTACACCCCAAAACACATTCTACTACTCCTCTCAAGTATGGCGATACCACATGTGTGAGACTTTTACACAGCGTGGCCACTTACAGAGGCCCAACATGCATGGAGCACCACCAGGCATTCTTGGAGCATAAATTACACATATAATTACTTGACTACCTCTTACACTTTTGAAGTCCCTGGAGTACCAGGACAATGGAAACGCCCCAAAAATTACTCCATTTTGGAAAAAAAACACACCATCGTATAATCTATGAGGCATAATGAGTCTTTTGAACAGGTAATTTTTTTCTACAAGCTTCTGGAAAATGTATAAAGAAAACGCATTTTTTTTTTTTTTACACAAAGTTGTCTATTTATACAATATTTCTAACACATAGCATGTACATACCAAAAATTACACCCCAAAATACATTCTCCTCGATACCACATGTGGGATACTTTTACACAGCATGGCCACATAGAGAGTAGGGATGAGCCGAACACCCCCAGGTTCGGTTCGCACCAGAACCTTCGAACGGACCGAAAGTTTGTGCACATTTTCGAACCCTATTCGTTACAATGGACGCGAACGTTCGAAATCAAAAGTGCTAATTATAACGGCCAATATGCATGTTAATGTCATAAAACAGGTTTGGGGACCCGGGTCCTGCCCCAGGGGACATATATCAATGCAAAAAGAAGTTCACTGCATAAAGTGAAAAAAAATAGTGAAATATTCCTTTAAATATGGTACCTGGGGGGTGTCTAAAATATGCCTGTGAAGTGGCATGTGTTTCCCGTGTTTAGAACTGTCCCTGCACAAAATGACATTTGTAAAGGAAAAAAAGAAGCCATTTAAAACCGCTTGCGGCTTTAATGTCATGTCTTGTCCTGGCAATATGGCTGAAAATCCTTGAGAAAAATGGCATGGCTACCCCATCACCCCCCCCCCCCCACCCCAGCCCCTTTGGGTCTTGTATGGATATTAAGGGGAACCCTACACCCAAAATAAAACCCTATACCTACAACCCTATATACTCTGAACAGCAGTATACAGGCGGTGCAAACAAGACAGAGACTATAGGTTTGTTCTTAAGTAGAATCTGAACAGGTAAATTTTTAAGTGTAGATCCATCCAAAAAAAATCAATTTTTAAGCTTTTTGGAGAACATAGGGAGGGGTTATCACCCCTGTAACATTTGCTGTCTTTGCACATCTTTTCAGAACATTTCACCTCACTTTCCATCCCAATGACAAATGTTTTTGGAAAAGTGTGGTTTTTATTGAAACAAGGATTGGTGATAAAGCATCAGTAGAGAGGAGTAAGGATGGGCCCGGTGCTCGATGCGAACCCACGTTCGCATCGAGCACCGGGCGTTCGCTCGCTCGGCGAGCCCAGAACTATTTTGGCCGCTCGCATCACGTTCGTGTGATGCGAGCGGCCCCGCAATGCATTGCGGCCGGCGCGGCCGACGCAGTGCATTGCTGGCTGATGATTGGCCAAGCATGCACTGTGACCCCGCATGCTTGGCCAATCACAGCCCCGGAAACTCGAAGAGCCATAATTGGCTACAGGCAGGACGCCTGTAGCCAATTACAGCTCAGGGGCTGTAGTACACGCCCCCCCCTATAAAACGCCGCCACGCCGTCTGCGCCGGTCACATGCTGTTCCGGCGCAGATTGAGCAGGCTGTTCCTGTGACACTCTGCTGCATTTAGATAGATAGAGAGAGAGATTCACTTGCAGAGATTGAGTTAGATAGATTCAGTTACAAAGATTGATTGACAAAGAGGGGCACTTGCAGAGATTGAGTTAGATAGATTCAGTTACAAAGATTGATTGACAAAGAGGGGCTTGTAGTGTGCTCGTGGCAGGCAGGCAGAGCTCCTATATTTTGTTACCAGAAGCACCTATAGGACTTGTAGTGTGTTCGTGGCAGGCAGGCAGAGCTCCTATATTTTGTTACCAGAAGCACCTATAGGACTTGTAGTGTGTTAGTGGCAGGCAGGCAGAGCTCCTATATTTTGTTACCAGAAGCACCTATAGGACTTGTAGTGTGTTAGTGACAGGCAGGCAGAGCTCCTATATTTTGTTACCAGAAGCACCTATAGGACTTGTAGTGTGTTAGTGGCAGGCAGGCAGAGCTCCTATATTTTGTTACCAGAAGCACCTATAGGACTTGTAGTGTGTTAGTGACAGGCAGGCAGAGCTCCTATATTTTGTTACCAGAAGCACCTATAGGACTTGTAGTGTGTTAGTGACAGGCAGGCAGAGCTCCTATATTTTGTTACCAGAAGCACCTATAGGACTTGTAGTGTGTTAGTGGCAGGCAGGCAGAGCTCCTATATTTTGTTACCAGAAGCACCTATAGGACTTGTAGTGTGTTAGTGACAGGCAGGCAGAGCTCCTATATTTTGTTACCAGAAGCACCTATAGGACTTGTAGTGTGTTAGTGGCAGGCAGGCAGAGCTCCTATATTTTGTTACCAGAAGCACCTATAGGACTTGTAGTGTGTTAGTGACAGGCAGGCAGAGCTCCTATATTTTGTTACCAGAAGCACCTATAGGACTTGTAGTGTGTTAGTGGCAGGCAGGCAGAGCTCCTATATTTTGTTACCAGAAGCACCTATAGGACTTGTAGTGTGTTCGTGGCAGGCAGGCAGAGCTCCTATATTTTGTTCCCAGAAGCACCTATAGGACTTGAAGTGTGTTAGTCCCATCACACACACAGAGCTATATTTTCTTCCCAGAAGCACCTATAGGACTTGAAGTGTGTTAGTCCCATTACACACACAGAGCTATATTTTGTTCCCAGAAGCACCTATAGGACTTGAAGTGTGTTAGTCCCATCACACACACAGAGCTATATTTTCTTCCCAGAAGCACCTATAGGACTTGAAGTGTGTTAGTCCCATTACACACACAGAGCTATATTTTCTTCCCAGAAGCACCTATAGGACTTGAAGTGTGTTAGTCCCATTACACACACAGAGCTATATTTTCTTCCCAGAAGCACCTATAGGACTTGAAGTGTGTTAGTCCCATTACACACACAGAGCTATATTTTCTTCCCAGAAGCACCTATAGGACTTGAAGTGTGTTAGTCCCATTACACACACAGAGCTATATTTTCTTCCCAGAAGCACCTATAGGACTTGAAGTGTGTTAGTCCCATTACACACACAGAGCTATATTTTCTTCCCAGAAGCACCTATAGGACTTGAAGTGTGTTAGTCCCATCACACACACAGAGCTATATTTTCTTCCCAGAAGCACCTATAGGACTTGAAGTGTGTTAGTCCCATTACACACACAGAGCTATATTTTCTTCCCAGAAGCACCTATAGGACTTGAAGTGTGTTAGTCCCATTACACACACAGAGCTATATTTTCTTCCCAGAAGCACCTATAGGACTTGAAGTGTGTTAGTCCCATTACACACACAGAGCTATATTTTCTTCCCAGAAGCACCTATAGGACTTGAAGTGTGTTAGTCCCATCACACACACAGAGCTATATTTTCTTCCCAGAAGCACCTATAGGACTTGAAGTGTGTTAGTCCCATTACACACAAAGAGCTATACTTTCTTCCCAGAAGCACCTATAGGACTTGAAGTGTGTTAGTCCCATTACACACACAGAGCTATATTTTCTTCCCAGAAGCACCTATAGGACTTGAAGTGTGTTAGTCCCATCACACACACAGAGCTATATTTTCTTCCAGAAGCACCTATAGGACTTGAAGTGTGTTAGTCCCATTACACACACAGAGCTATATTTTCTTCCCAGAAGCACCTATAGGACTTGAAGTGTGTTAGTCCCATTACACACACAGAGCTATATTTTCTTCCAGAAGCACCTATAGGACTTGAAGTGTGTTAGTCCCATTACACACACAGAGCTATATTTTCTTCCCAGAAGCACCTATAGGACTTGAAGTGTGTTAGTCCCATCACACACACAGAGCTATATTTTTCTTCCCAGAAGCACCTATAGGACTTGAAGTGTGTTAGTCCCATTACACACAAAGAGCTATACTTTCTTCCCAGAAGCACCTATAGGACTTGAAGTGTGTTAGTCCCATAACACACACAGAGCTATATTTTCTTCCCAGAAGCACCTATAGGACTTGAAGTGTGTTAGTCCCATTACACACACAGAGCTATACTTTGTTCCCAGAAGCACCTATAGGACTTGAAGTGTGTTAGTCCCATTACACACACAGAGCTATATTTTCTTCCCAGAAGCACCTATAGGACTTGAAGTGTGTTAGTCCCATCACACACACAGAGCTATATTTTCTTCCCAGAAGCACCTATAGGACTTGAAGTGTGTTAGTCCCATCACACACACAGAGCTATATTTTCTTCCCAGAAGCACCTATAGGACTTGAAGTGTGTTAGTCCCATTACACACACAGAGCTATATTTTTCTTCCCAGAAGCACCTATAGGACTTGAAGTGTGTTAGTCCCATTACACACACAGAGCTATATTTTCTTCCCAGAAGCACCTATAGGACTTGAAGTGTGTTAGTCCCATTACACACACAGAGCTATATTTTCTTCCCAGAAGCACCTATAGGACTTGAAGTGTGTTAGTCCCATCACACACACAGAGCTATATTTTCTTCCCAGAAGCACCTATAGGACTTGAAGTGTGTTAGTCCCATTACACACACAGAGCTATATTTTCTTCCCAGAAGCACCTATAGGACTTGAAGTGTGTTAGTCCCATTACACACACAGAGCTATATTTTCTTCCCAGAAGCACCTATAGGACTTGAAGTGTGTTAGTCCCATTACACACACAGAGCTATATTTTCTTCCCAGAAGCACCTATAGGACTTGAAGTGTGTTAGTCCCATTACACACACAGAGCTATATTTTCTTCCAGAAGCACCTATAGGACTTGAAGTGTGTTAGTCCCATCACACACACAGAGCTATATTTTCTTCCCAGAAGCACCTATAGGACTTGAAGTGTGTTAGTCCCATTACACACACAGAGCTATATTTTCCTCCCAGAAGCACCTATAGGACTTGAAGTGTGTTAGTCCCATTACACACACAGAGCTATATTTTCTTCCCAGAAGCACCTATAGGACTTGAAGTGTGTTAGTCCCATCACACACACAGAGCTATATTTTCTTCCCAGAAGCACCTATAGGACTTGAAGTGTGTTAGTCCCATTACACACACAGAGCTATATTTTCCTCCCAGAAGCACCTATAGGACTTGAAGTGTGTTAGTCCCATTACACACACAGAGCTATATTTTCTTCCCAGAAGCACCTATAGGACTTGAAGTGTGTTAGTCCCATTACACACACAGAGCTATATTTTCTTCCCAGAAGCACCTATAGGACTTGAAGTGTGTTAGTCCCATTACACACACAGAGCTATATTTTCTTCCCAGAAGCACCTATAGGACTTGAAGTGTGTTAGTCCCATTACACACACAGAGCTATATTTTCTTCCCAGAAGCACCTATAGGACTTGAAGTGTGTTAGTCCCATTACACACACAGAGCTATATTTTCTTCCCAGAAGCACCTATAGGACTTGAAGTGTGTTAGTCCCATCCCACACACAGAGCTATATTTTTTCCCAGAAGCACCTATAGGACTTGAAGTGTGTTAGTCCCATTACACACACAGAGCTATATTTTCTTCCCAGAAGCACCTATAGGACTTGAAGTGTGTTAGTCCCATTACACACACAGAGCTATATTTTCTTCCAGAAGCACCTATAGGACTTGAAGTGTGTTAGTCCCATTACACACAAAGAGCTATACTTTGTTCCCAGAAGCACCTATAGGACTTGAAGTGTGTTAGTCCCATTACACACACAGAGCTATATTTTCTTCCCAGAAGCACCTATAGGACTTGTAGTGTGTTCGTGGCAGGCAGGCAGAGCTCCTATATTTTGTTCCCAGAAGCACTTATAGGACTTGAAGTGTGTTAGTCCCATTACACACACAGAGCTATATTTTCTTCCCAGAAGCACCTATAGGACTTGTAGTGTGTTAGTGGCAGGCAGGCAGAGCTCCTATATTTGTTTACCAGAAGCACCTATAGGACTTGTAGTGTGTTCGTGGCAGGCAGGCAGAGCTCCTATATTTTGTTCCCAGAGGCACCTATAGGACTTGAAGTGTGTTAGTCCCATTACACACACAGAGCTATATTTTCTTCCCAGAAGCACCTATAGGACTTGAAGTGTGTTAGTCCCATTACACACACAGAGCAATATTTTCTTCCCAGAAGCACCTATAGGACTTGAAGTGTGTTAGTCCCATCACACAGAGCTCCTCTATTTCTTTGCATAAGCACCCACAGGACTTCTAGTGTGTTAGTGGCATCACACAGAGCTCCTATATATTCTTCTCAGCAGCACCCACAGGACTTCTAGTGTGTTAGTGGCATCACACAGAGCTCCTCTATTTTCTTTGCAGAAGCACCCACAGGACTTCTAGTGTGTTAGTGGCATCACACAGAGCTCCTCTATTTTCTTTGCAGAAGCACCCATAGGACTTCTAGTGTGTTAGTGGCATCACACAGAGCTCCTATATATTCTTCTCAGCAGCACCCACAGGACTTCTAGTGTGTTAGTGGCATCACACAGAGCTCCTATATTTTCTTTGCAGAAGCACCCATAGGACTTCTAGTGTGTTAGTGGCATCACACAGAGCTCCTATATTTTCTTCTCAGCAGCACCCACAGGACTTCTAGTGTGTTAGTGGCATCACACAGAGCTCCTATATTTTTCTTTGCAGAAGCACCTATAGGACTTCTAGTGTGTTAGTGGCATCACACAGAGCTCCTATATTTTCTTCTCAGCAGCACCCACAGGACTTCTAGTGTGTTAGTGGCATCACACAGAGCTCCTCTATTTTCTTTGCAGAAGCACCCATAGGACTTCTAGTGTGTTAGTGGCATCACACAGAGCTCCTATATATTCTTCTCAGCAGCACCCACAGGACTTCTAGTGTGTTAGTGGCATCACACAGAGCTCCTCTATTTTCTTTGCAGAAGCACCCATAGGACTTCTAGTGTGTTAGTGGCATCACACAGAGCTCCTATATATTCTTCTCAGCAGCACCCACAGGACTTCTAGTGTGTTAGTGGCATCACACAGAGCTCCTCTATTTTCTTTGCAGAAGCACCCACAGGACTTCTAGTGTGTTAGTGGCATCACACAGAGCTCCTCTATTTTCTTTGCAGAAGCACCCATAGGACTTCTAGTGTGTTAGTGGCATCACACAGAGCTCCTATATATTCTTCTCAGCAGCACCCATAGGACTTCTAGTGTGTTAGTGGCATCACACAGAGCTCCTATATTTTCTTTGCAGAAGCACCCATAGGGACTTCTAGTGTGTTAGTGGCATCACACAGAGCTCCTATATTTTCTTCTCAGCAGCACCCACAGGACTTCTAGTGTGTTAGTGGCATCACACAGAGCTCCTATATTTTCTTTGCAGAAGCACCTATAGGACTTCTAGTGTGTTAGTGGCATCACACAGAGCTCCTATATTTTCTTCTCAGCAGCACCCACAGGACTACCGACTACAATGGCTGGAAGACCGCCAAGGGGAGGCAGAGCGTGCAGAGCCAAGAACACAGGGCAGACAGTCTCTGTTTCTAGTGGACGTGGCCGCGGACGTGGACGTGGTCGTGCATCGTCATCAGCACGTGGCCATGGGACACGCGCGTCTTTGTTTTCGGCAGCTGGACATGTGGAGCCGCATCATGCTGAAGGCTTGGTAGAATGGATGACCAAGCCCTCCTCATCCTCCTCATCCTCTCTCACCCAGGCTCAGGGTACTGACAGAGCATCATCAGCCACCCCTTCCCTAGACCCACCATGTCCTCCTGAGGAGTCCCCCGAACTCTTTGAGCACAGTGTTGGGTACATGCTCCAGGAGGATGCCCAACGATTCGAAGGCTCGGATGACGATACCCAGCTTGAGGAATCTGGCAGTACAGTTCCACCAGCTGCAGCTTACTGCCAGGTTTGCTCTAGTGGTGAAGAGGGAGGGGATGATGAGGTCACTGACTCCACGTGGGTGCCTCAAGGGAGAGAGGATGAGGAGGAGGACGAGGAGGAGGAGGATGCGGCGTCACATGTCCAACGAGGCAGGATGCCCCCTGGAGGCCAGGTAGAGGCCAGCACAGCAACTGTACAACACCGCAGAGCTCCGCCTGTGCAGGGCGCTGCCTCTGCACGTTATCAGAAAAGTTCTTTGGTGTGGGCCTTTTTTGAGACGAGTGCAGCAGATCGCACCACTGCTATTTGCAATATTTGTCTCAAGCGTATCTCGCGTGGCCAAAACATCAGCCGCTTGGGCACGACAAGCATGACCAGACATATGGCGACCTGCCATGCAGCTCGTTGGCAGGCACACATAAAAGACCCACACCAAAGAACTAAGCGGACCTCTCCTTGCTCCTCCTCAGCTGGGATCTCCATCCCCACTACACCTTCAGTCCTCTCTGAAAGCTGCTCTGAGAGGACTGAAGGTGTAGAATTCGGTGTGTCACAACCAAGTACTTGCAGTACACCGACGTCCGAATGCAGCAGGCAAATTTCCCTGCCCCAGCTGCTGGACCGTAGAAAGAAGTACACTCCCAGCCATCCACATGCCCAGCGGTTGAATGCTAGCCTTGCTAAATTGCTAGCACTTCAACTGCTGCCTTTTCAGTTGGTAGACTCGGCCCCCTTCCGTGAGTTTGTTCAATGTGCGGTTCCTCAGTGGCAGGTTCCCAAACGCCACTTTTTCTCGCGGAAGGCGATTCCGTCTCTCTACCGGCATGTGGAGGGCAATGTCCATGCCTCGCTGGACAGGGCGGTCAGCGGTAAGGTGCATATTACCGCTGACTCATGGTCCAGCAGGCATGGACAGGGACGGTACCTTTCTTTCACGGCCCATTGGGTCACTCTATTGGCAGCTGGGAGGGATGCAGGACAAGGTGCAGTAGTGTTGGAGGTTGTTCCGCCACCACGCCTCCAAAACGCGACTACTGCTACTGGTTGTGACACACCTCTCTCCTCCACCCCCTCCTCTTCTTCTTCCTCCAGTGCTCTGTCCTTGGAACCAGCGGTGCTCCGTAGGCGTACAAGGGGCTACGCAAGTACGCAGGCAAAAAGATGCCATGCCGTGCTTGCGCTGGTGTGTTTGGGGGACAGGAGCCACACTGGGCCAGAGGTTCTGGCAGCTCTGCAGGGGCAGGCCGAGAGGTGGTTGACGCCACGTCAGCTTAAGCCAGGAATGGTCGTTTCTGACAATGGCACCAACCTCCTCTCCGCCCTGCGACAGGGGCAGCTCACCCATGTGCCCTGCATGGCTCACGTCCTCAACCTGGTGGTGCAGCGGTTCTTGGGCAGGTTCCCAGGCTTACAGGATGTCCTGAGGCAGGCCAGGAAAGTCTGTGTGCATTTCCGCCGATCTTATAATGCCAGTGCTCGGCTGACTGAGCTGCAAAAGGAGCTGAACCTGCCCAAGAACCGCCTAATATCTGACATGCCCACCAGGTGGAACTCAACGTTGGCCATGCTGCAGCGACTGCACACGCAGCAGAGGGCCATCAATGAGTACCTTTGCGACTACGGCACCAGGACAGGGTCAGGGGAGCTTGGGTTTTTTTCCCCACGTCAGTGGAGCATGATCAGGGATGCATGCACTGTCCTCTCACCATTTGAGGAGGCCACGAGGATGGTGAGCAGTGACAGTGCATGCATCAGTGACACTGTCCCTCTTGTCCACCTGTTGGAGCATACGCTGCGTGGGATAATGGACAGGGCACTTGAGGCAGAACAGAGGCAGGAAGAGGAGGACTTCCTTGCCTCTCAAGGCCCCCTTTATCCGGACAGTGTTCCTTCTGTCCCACCCATCACACAGGAAGAGGATGAGGAGGAGGAGGAGGAGGAGGAGGAGGAGGAGGATTGTGTGAGCATGGAGGTGGAGCCTGGCACTCAGCATCAGCAGCAGCAGTCTTTTAGGGATGATGTACAGTCCCAACAAGCCAGTGGACTTGTACGTGGCTGGGAGGAGGTGGCTGGCGATCATGTCATCCTCAGTGACCCAGAAGACTCCGGACCGAATGCCTCAGCTAACCTACGCTGCATGGCCTCCCTGATCCTGCAAAGCCTGCGGAAGGATCCTCGTGTTCTTCGGATCAAGGAGAGGGACCATTACTGGCTGGCCACTCTCCTTGATCCGCGGTACAAGGGTAAGGTTGCGGACCTTATCTTGCCGTCGCAGAGGGAGCAGAGGATGAGACATCTCAGGGAGGCCTTGCAGAAAGGTCTGTGCAACGCGTTCCCAGAAACTGGGAGGCTACAAACTCCTGGTCCTGGGCGACGAGTTGCTGAGGCTTCGGTCAGTGGCAGAAGGAGCGGTGGGGAAGGTGGACGTCTGACCGATGCGTTCAGACAATTTTTTAGTCCGCAGCCCCAAGGTATGATCGGTTCCAGCAACCATCGCCAGCGTCTGATATACATGGTGCAGGAATACCTTGGGGCAAGGTCAGACTTGGACACCTTTCCCACCGAAAATCCTCTGGCTTACTGGGTCCTGAGGATGGATCACTGGCCAGAGCTTGCACAGTATGCAATTGAGCTACTGGCCTGTCCTGCCTCCAGCGTTCTTTCCGAACGCACATTCAGTGCTGCTGGAGGATTTGTGACTGATCATAGGGTGCGCCTGTCCACCGCCTCGGTTGATCGACTGACATTCATCAAAATGAATCAGTCTTGGATCACCACCAGCTACCAGGCACCTGAGGCGGATATAACCGAATAATTTTTAATGTCACATCCCTTCAAGACTGCCTATGCTGATGCTGAGTGACTGTCCTCTTATGTTCACTGACTATCCTCTTCCTCCTCCTCAATGATCCATGCCACAGCACCAGTGCCTAAGGCACAATTTTTCAGCCCCTGTTTAACAGGGGCGTGTACTTACAATTTTTTAAAAAAATGCTTCGCAACACGTGTGACTGCTGTGCTCCAAGTACAGTCTCTGTGAGGGCCGTGTTGCAGTGTTGTGGCACCAGCACCAGTGCCTAAGGCACAATTTTTCAGCCCCTGTTTAACAGGGGCGTGTACTTACAATTTTTTAAAAAAATGCTTCGCAACACGTGTGACTGCTGTGCTCCAAGTACAGTCTCTGTGAGGGCCGTGTTGCAGTGTTGTGGCACCAGCACCAGTGCCTAAGGCACAATTTTTCAGCCCCTGTTTAACAGGGGCGTGTACTTACAATTTTTTAAAAAAATGCTTCGCAACACGTGTGACTGCTGTGCTCCAAGTACAGTCTCTGTGAGGGCCGTGTTGCAGTGTTGTGGCACCAGCACCAGTGCCTAAGGCACAATTTTTCAGCCCCTGTTTAACAGGGGCGTGTACTTACAATTTTTTAAAAAAATGCTTCGCAACACGTGTGACTGCTGTGCTCCAAGTACAGTCTCTGTGAGGGGTTGCAGTGTTGTGGCACCAGCACCAGTGCCTAAGGCACAATTTTTCAGCCCCTGTTTAACAGGGGCGGGTAATTACAAATCTTGATCTAATAGTTCACAGCAGGGCCCATTCCTGCGCCCACCAAGAGTAACTATGAGGGCCTACAGTCTTGTGGCAACACCGTCCACCACCACCGCCAAAGGCCCAATTTTTCTGCCCTGTTCATCAGGTGCTTGCAATTACAAATCTTGATCTAATAACTCACAGCAGGGCCCATTCCTGCGCCCACCAAGAGTAACTGTGAGAGCTTACAGTCTTGTGGCAAAACCGTCCACCACCACCACCACCACCACCACCACCAAAGGCCCAATTTTTCTGCCCTGTTCAACAGGTGCATGCAATTATAAATCTTGATCCAATAACTCACAGCAGGGCCCATTCCTGTGACCACCAGTCTCGTGGCTACACCAACATCTAATAGGGCAAATTTCTGCAGAGTATATACGGCAGGCCCCTACTTTCAAACATCCAACTTACAAACGACTCCTACTTGCAAACGGAAAGAGAAAACAGGAAGTGAGAGGAAATCTACCCCTAGGAAGGGAAATTCTATCCTGTTAGATTTATTTTGGGAAAAAAGTATCTCCTCTTTACTGATGCTTTATCACCAATCCTTGTTTCAATTAAAACCCCACTTTTCCAAAAACATTTGTCATTGGGACGGAAAGTGAGGTGACATGTTCTGAACAGATGTGCAAAGACAGCAAATGTTACAGGGGTGATAACCCCTCCCTATGTTCTCCAAAAAGCTTAAAAATAGATTTTTTTGGGATGGAGCTACACTTCATAATGTACCTGTTCAGATTCTACTTAAGATCAAACCTAAAGCCGCAAGTGGTTTTAAATGGCTTCTTTTTTTCCTTTACAAATGTCATTTTGTGCAAGGACAGTTCTAAACACGGGAAACACATGCCACTTCACAGGCATACTTTGGACACCCCCCAGGTACCATATTTAAAGGAAAATGTCACTTTTTTTTTTTCACTTTATGCATCATTAAAATGACTGCTCCCGAAAAAACGTTAGTTTTTAAAAGTTCTTTTTGCATTGATATATGTCCCCTGGGGCAGGACCCGGGTCCCCAAACCTGTTTTATGACATTAACATGCATATTGGCCGTTGTAATTAGCACTTTTGATTTCGAACGTTCGCGTCCATTATAACGTATAGGGTTCGAAAATTCGCGCGAACTTTCGGTCCGTTCGAAGGTTCTGGTTCGAACCGAACCCGGGGGTGTTCGGCTCATCCCTAGAGAGGAGATACCTTTTTCCCAAATGAAATCTAACAGGATAGAATTTCCCTTCCTAGGGGTAGATTTCCTCTCACTTCCTGTTTTCTCCTTCCGTTTGCAAGTAGGAGTCGTTTGTAAGTTGGATGTTTGAAAGTAGGGGCCTGCCGTATATACTCTGCAGAAATTTGCTCCATTAGATGTTGGTGTAGCCACAACACTGTAAGCCCTCACAGTTACTCTTGATTGGCACAGGAATTGGCCCTGCTGTGAATTATTAGATCAAGATTTGTAATTGCATGCCCCTGTTGAACAGGGCAGAAAAATTGGGCCTTTGGTGGTGGTGGTGGACGGTGTTGCCACAAGACTGTAAGCCCTCACAGTTACTCTTGGTGGGCGCAGGAATGGGCCCTGCTGTGAATTATTAGATCAAGATTTGTAATTGCATGCCCCTGTTGAACAGGGCAGAAAAATTGGGCCTTTGGTGGTGGTGGTGGTGGACGGTGTTGCCACAAGACTGTAAGCCCTCACAGTTACTCTTGGTGGGCGCAGGAATGGGCCCTGCTGTGAATTATTAGATCAAGATTTGTAATTGCATGCCCCCGTTAAACAGGGCAGAAAAATTGGGCCTTTGGTGGTGGTGGTGGACGGTGTTGCCACAAGACTGTAAACCCTCACAGTTACTCTTGGTGGGCGCAGGAATGGGCCCTGCTGTGAATTATTAAATCAAGATTTGTAATTGCATGCACCTGTTGAACAGGGCAGAAAAATTGGGCCTTTGGTGGCGGTGGTGGACGGTGTTGCCACAAGATTGTAAGCCCTCACAGTTACTCTTGGTTGGCGCAGGAATGGGCCCTGCTGAGAATTATTAGATCAATATTTGTAATTACACGCCCCTGTTAAACAGGGGCTGAAAAATTGGGCCTTTGGTGGTGGACGGTGTTGCCACAAGACTGTAAGCCCTCACAGTACTTGGAGCACAGCAGTCAGACCTGTTGCGAAGCATTGCTTAAAAAATTGTAATTACACGCCCCTGTTAAACAGGGGCTGAAAAATTGTGCCTTAGGCACTGGTGCTGGTGCCACAACACTGCAACCCCTCACAGATACTGTACCCTGAGCACAGCAATGAGACCTGTTGCAAAGCATTGCATAAAAAATTGTAATTACACACCCCTGTTAAACAGGGGCTGAAAAATTGTGCCTTAGGCACTGGTCAATGAGACCTGTTGCAAAGCATTGCATAAAAAATTGTAATTACACGCCCCTGTTAAACAGGGGCTGAAAAATTGGGCCTTAGCCACTGGTGTGGTGGCACACAGAAACAAAAATGTTCTTCCAAGCTATCAAGGAATGGATCATTGAGGAGGAGGAAGAGGATAGTCAGTGAACATAACAGGACAGTCACTCAGCATCAGCATAGGCAGTCTTGAAGGGATGTGACATTATAAATAATATTTAGTTATATCCGCTTCAGGTGCCTGGTAGCTGGTGGTGATCCAAGACTGATTCATCTTTATGAAGGTCAGTCGATCAACCGAGTCGGTGGACAGGCGCACCCAGTGATCGGTGACAAAGCCTCCAGCAGCACTGAATGTGCGTTCGGAAAGAATGCTGGATGCAGGACAGGCCAGTAGCTCAATTGCATACTGTGCAAGCTCTGGCCAGTGATCCATCCTCAAGACCCAGTAGGCCAGAGGATTTTCGGTGGGAAAGGTGTCCAAGTCTGACCTTGCCCCTAGGTATTCCTGCACCATGTATATCAGACGCTGGCGATGCTTGCTGGAACCGATCATACCTTGGGGCTGCGGACTAAAAAATTGTCTGAACGCATCGGTCAGACGTCCACCTTCCCCACCGCTGCTTCTGCTACTGACCGCAGCCTCAGCAACTCGTCGTCCAGGACCAGGAGTTTGTAACCTCCCAGTCTCTGGGAACGCGTTGCACAGATCTTTCTGCAAGGCCTCCCTGAGATGTCTCATCCTCTGCTCCCTCTGCGATGGCAAGATAAGGTCCACAACCTTACCCTTGTACCGTGGATCAAGGAGAGTGGCCAGCCAGTAATGGTCCCTCTCCTTGATCTGAAGAATACGAGGATCTTTCCGCAGGCTTTGCCTTTGCCTGACATGATCGCCAGCCACCTCCCCCCAGCCACGTACAAGTCCACTGGTTTGTTGGGACTGTACATCATCCCTAAAAGACTGCTGCTGCTGATGCTGAGTGCCAGGCTCCACCTCCATGCTCACACAATCCTCCTCCTCTTCCCCCTCATCCTCATCCTCTTCCTGTGTGATGGGTGGGAGAGAAGGAACACTGTCTGGATAAAGGGGGCCTTGAGAGGCAAGGAAGTCCTCCTTTTCCTGCCTCTGTTCTGCCTCAAGTGCCCTGTACATTATCCCACGCAGCGTATGCTCCAACAGGTGGACAAGAGGTACAGTGTCACTGATGCATGCACTGTCACTGCTCACCATCCTTGTGGCCTCCTCAAATGGTGACAGGACAGTGCATGCATCCCTGATCAAAAAATCCAAGCTCCCCTGACCCTGTCCTGGTGCCGTAGTCGCACAGGTACTCATTGATGGCCCTCTGCTGCGTGTGCAGTCACTGCAGCATGGCCAACATTGAGTTCCACCTGGTGGGCATGTCCCATATAAGGCGGTTCTTGGGCAGGTTCAACTCCTTTTGCAGCTCAGCCAGCCGAGCACTGGCATTGTACGATCGGCGGAAATGCACACAGACTTTACTGGCCTGCCTCAGGACATCCTGTAAGCCTGGGTACCTGCCCAAGAACCGCTGCACCACCAGGTTGAGGATGTGAGCCATACAGGGCACATGGGTCAGCTGTCCCTGTCGCAGGGCGGAGAGGAGGTTGGTGCCATTGTCACAAACCACCATTCCTGGCTTAAGCTGGCGTGGCGTCAACCACCTCTCGGCCTGCCCCTGCAGAGCTGCCAGAACCTCTGCCCCAGTGTGGCTCTTGTCCCCCAAACACACCAGCGCAAGCACGGCATGGCATCTTTTTGCCTGCGTACCTGCGTAGCCCCTTGTTTGCCTACGGAGCACCGCTGGTTCCGAGGACAGAGCACTCGAAGAGGTCATGGAGGAAGAAGAAGAGGAGGGGGTGGAAGAGAGAGGTGTGTCACAACCAGTAGTAGCATTTTGGAGGCGTGGTGGCGGAACAACCTCCAACACTACTGCACCTTGTCCTGCATCCCTCCCAGCTGCCAAAAGAGTGACCCAATGGGCCGTGAAAGACAGGTAACGTCCCTGTCCATGCCTGCTGGACCATGAGTCAGCGGTAATATGCACCTTACCGCTGACCGACCTGTCCAGCGAGGCATGGACATTGCCTTCCACATGCAGGTAGAGAGCCGGAATCGCCTTCCATGAGAAAAAGTGGCGTTTGGGAACCTGCCACTGAGGAACCGCACATTGAACAAACTCACGGAAGGGGGCCGAGTCTACCAACTGAAAAGGCAGCAGTTGAAGTGCTAGCAATTTAGCCAAGCTAGCATTCAACCGCTGGGCATGTGGATGGCTGGGAGTAAACTTCTTTTGACGGTCCAGCAGCTGGGGCAGGGAAATTTGCCTGGTAGAATCGGACGTCCGTGTACTGCTAACAGAGTGCCCGCAAGTACTTGGCTGTGACACACCTAATTCTACACCTTCATTCCTCTCAGTGCAGCTTTCAGAGAGGACTGAAGATATAGTGGAGTTGGAGATCCCAGCTGATGAGGAGCAAGGAGAGGTCCGCTTTGTTCTTTGGTGTGGGTCTTTAATGTGTGCTTGCCAACGAGCTGCATGGCAGGTCGACATATGTCTGGTCATGCTTGTGGTGCCCAAGCGGCTGATGTTTTGGCCACGCGAGATACGCTTGAGACATATGTTGCAAATAGCAGTAGTGCGATCTGATGCACTCGTCTCAAAAAAGGCCCACAACAAAGAACTTTTGTGATAACGTGCAGAGGCAGCGCCCTGCATAGGCGGAGCTCTGTGGTGTGATTCAGTTGGTGTGCTGGCCTCTAGCTGGGCTCCGGAGGGCATCCTGCCTCGTTGGACATGTGCCGCCTCCTCCTCCTCCTTATCCTCCTCCTCTCTCCCTTCAGGCACCCACGTGGAGTCAGTGACCTCATCATCCCCTCCCTCTTCACCACTGGAGCAAACCTGGCAGTAAGCTGCAGCTGGTGGAACATGACTGCCAGATTGCTGTCCTTGAGCATCCCCTCTCTCTGCGCTCACGCTACTGCCTTCCTCTAGCTGGGTATCATCATCCGAGCCTTCAAAACGTTGGGCATCCTCCTGGAGCATGTACCCAACACTGTGCTCAAACAGTTCGGGGGACTCCTCAGGAGGACATGGTGGGTCTAGGGAAGGGGTGCCTGATGATGCCATTGAGTACGCGTTGGCAGCTGCTTTGCCAGTACTCTGAGCCTGGGTGAGAGAGGATGAGGAGGATGAGGAGGGCTTGGTCATCCATTCTACCAAGCCTTCGGCATTATGCGGCTCAACATGTCCAGCTGCCGAAAACAAGGACAAGTGTATCCCATGGCCACGTGCTGATGATGATGCACGACCACGTCCACGTCCACGACCAGCACTGTTGTCTCTAGACACAGAGCCTGCTTGCCCTGTGTTCTTGCCTCGGGACTGTCTGCCTCTCCTTGGTGGTCTTCCAGGCATTGTAGTGGGTAGTGTATATTGTGCTGGAGTCACACACACTAACTCCTGCAGATGGCTGCCTTAGATGACAGCAACAGGGCCTTACGGCAGATAGAGGCTGCCTTAGATGACAACAACTGGGCCTTACGGCAGATAGAGGCTGCCTTAGATGACAACAACTGGGCCTTACGGCAGATAGAGAGGTTGAGGTGGTTTTATGTGTGCTGTACTAACACAGCAGACACACACGCTAGCTCCTGTAGATGCCTGGCTGCCTTAGATGACAACAACTGGGCCTTACGGCAGATAGAGGCTGCCTTAGATGACGACAACTGGGCCTTACGGTAGATAGAGGCTGACTTAGATGACAACAACAGGGCCTTATGGCAGATAGAGAGGCTGAGGTGGTTTTATGTGTGCTGTACTAACACAGCAGACACACACGCTAGCTCCTATAAATGCTTGGCTACCTTAGATGACAACAACTGGGCCTTACGGCAGATAGAGGCTGCCTTAGATGACAACAACAGGGCCTTATGGCAGATAGAGAGGCTGAGGTGGTTTTATGTGTGCTGTACTAACACAGCAGACACACGCTAGCTCCTATAAATGCCTGCCTGCCTTAGATGACAACAACAGGGCCTTATGACAGATAGAGAGGCTGAGGTGGTTTTGTGTGTGCTGTACTAACACAGCAGACACACACGCTAGCTCCTATAAATGCCTGCCTGCCTTAGATGACAACAACAGGGCCTTATGACAGATAGAGAGGCTGAGGTGGTTTTATGTGTGCTGTACTAACACAGCAGACACACATGCTAGCACCTATAAATGCCTGCCTGCCTTAGATCACAATAGGCCAGAAGTATAAAGATGATACTGCAATGCTGTACTAACAGCACGCACACACCAGACTAATCTCCAGAATCACAGCAGATAAAGTTAGACTCAGCAGCAGATAATGTCACCACTCAGCAGTGTCAGCACAGCAGAATGTATAAGACAGCACAGCACTGCAGATACTGTCAGCAGAAGTGCAATCAGCAGAATGAATATATATTCAAATGATCAGTATTCTGTATCTGTAATGATAATGAATCAGCATCAGCATCAGCAGTCTGCCTTTATCACAATCACAGCTGGAACACAGTGCACTAGGCAGCCGGCGCGGTGGCCTTTTATACAGTAGGGCGTGTACTAAAGCCCCTGAGCTATAATTGGCTACAGGCGTCCTGCCTGTAGCCAATTATTGCTCTCCTCGCTGCCGGCGCTGTGATTGGCCAAGCATGCGGGGTCACAGTGCATGCTTGGCCAATCATCAGCCATCAATGCACTGCGACTGGCGCAATGGATTGCGGGCCGCTCGCATCACACGAATGTGATGCGAACGGCCCAAATAGTTCTGGGCTCGCCAAGCGGGCGAACGTCTGGTGCTCGAACGTGGGTTCGAATCGAACACCGGGCCCATCCCTAATTCCTACAATAAGAGACTTTCTATTCTGGCAGTTCCAAAAGTACCTGAACTTTCCTCCTAACCCTCTACCCTACGTTAAGAGACTGTGTTATCTTTTCAAATAAATAACCCAAAAGAAAGATCAAGTGTCAGTTTCTACATTTCTTTAGGCCATCTACCATGGGAACCCCTAGACGGAGACGAGGTGAAGAAGGTAATGGTAAACCCAATAAAACCAGGAGCTCCTTCGGGGGTCAGTGCTACATATATATAAAATGACGGAAATAATGACGTTATGATGTTGGGCTGGTATAATAATGCTATGGGGCTGGTATGATATTTTTTCCAGGGCTGGTTTTTATTCCCAGTCCGGCCCTGCTTAGAGCTTACAATCTAAGAGGGAAGGTCAAGGGATACAAGAGGTAATAATTGTGGGCGATGTGCTGATTGAGAAGACAAATGTACAGTTGTTAGGTGGGGGCCGGATAGGCTTCTCTGAAGAGATGAGTTTTCAGGGATCATCTGAAAGTGGATAAAGTAGGAGAAAATGTGACAGATTGGGCTAGAGCATTCCAGAGGATGAGAGAGGCTCTGGAGAAGTCCTGAAGGCGAGCATGGGATGAGGCGACAAGGGAGTTTGAAAGCAGGAGGTCTTGGGAGGAGCGAAGAGAACAATTAGGTGGGTATTTTGAGACTAGGTCAGTGATGTAGCTGGGGGCCAGGTTGTGGATGGCTTTGTAAGTTATAGTTAGTATCTTGAATTTAATTTGTTGGCTGATTTGCAGCCAATGGAGGGATTGGCAGAGAGTTATAGCAGACGCTGAGCGGTTTGTGAGGTGGATGAGCCTGGCAGCAGCATTCATGATGGACTGAAGTAGGGATAACCTATTTTTTTTTTTTTTATTTTATTATTTATTTTATATATATATATATATATATATATATATATACACACTTCAATACATCCATTCATCTCTTACATGTTTGTGCTTTATAATTTCATCTCCTTCTTCCATTTCATCCCTATTTCATATCTCCTAGCCTATTTACTCTTAGGCATTGCCTCTGTATTTATCAAAACCATCCGCATCCTTACTAATAACAAAAAAACAACAAAAACAACAAAAAATTAAAAAATAAATAAAAAAATAAAAATAAAAAAAACATTGAAAAAAAAATAAAAATAAAAAAAAAGATATATAAAAATTTTTTTTTTTTAATTCTCCATCTCTCCCCCTTCCCCTCCCCTCCCCTCCCCTCCCAGCCAGCCACCCCATCCCCCGTCTCCCCAGTCCCATCCCAGCTCTCCCTGTACTCTATATATGGGGTCCATATTTTACTATACCTTTCATCCTGGTCCTTCATTGCCATCGTAAGATTCTCCATCAATTGTATTTCAGCTATTCTTGTCATCCATTGGGCTCTTGTCGGTGAGCTTTCTTTTTTCCATAGTAAAGGAATACACGCTCTAGCTGCTATTATTAGGTGTTTTATTAGGGAGTTTTTAAATGTTTCCATTGATATTGGAAGATCTAGCAACAAAAATGTTGCCGGGTTGTTTCCTAAAGCCCTTCCTGTTATATTTTCTATTGTTTCCGATACCATTTCCCAGAATTCCTTTATTTTTGGGCATCCCCAAAAAATATGTAAAATGGTCCCTTCCCTTTCGTGGCACCTCCAACACTTCTCTCAGAGTTGTGGATACATCCGATGTATGGTACTTGGTGTTCTATACCACCTAGATATTATTTTGTATCCCCCCTTCTTGGTATCTGCTTGCCACCGAAGCTTTATGATTGAAAATCAATATTTCCTGACTGACTCCATGGCAGCCTACGTATGGGTTAATCCCGCCTCTCATACCTCATAGGACCCCACTCCCATAAATCTTTGCTCCTAATCAGAGACTGTGTTCCTTTTTTGTCCTCCTCCTTAAGGACTGAAGTAGTAGTTCTTACCTCAAGGAGTCGTTAATCCGGGTCTGGTTCCTGTGGCAGCTGCACACATGATGATGATTTGGTGTCTGGAGTCCATTAGCCCAGCTACTAGCAGGGTGGACATGGGGATGAAGAGCGTTGCCTGAAGAGCTTACTATCTAGCCACTGGCTGGAAAGCGGCAGTATGGCCATTCGTCCTAGCTACTAGCGGGAGGCCTTTTCCCTGAATAATCCCCCAGTGACGTGCCTGTGGACGGGAGCCAGGTCGGGTGGTCGGCGTGCTGGAGCGGTAACGTATGGCAGCCTGTTTTTGTTTGTTGTATGTACCATTTCCGGGTGTATGGCGGCTGGAGCGCATCTGCGTCCCAGACCGCCGCTTTCCTGTACTGCGCGGCCGCATAGTCTCGGTTGGGATCGAGGCTTGGTCGGTGCATGCGCAGTACAGATGAATGGCGGCGTTCTCGCATGGGCGCGAGCGCCGTGGGGGTGACGCTGACGGCGTTGTGACGTCATTCAGGCGGCAGATTTGAATGCCTGTCAGATTTAGACAGGCTTGCTGCTGCATTCAAACAAACGCTGTGACGCTGTTTTCTCTGCTTTACTGAGGTAAGAGGCTTGATGCCTTATCCCCTATTGATTTAACAGATGTCTATGCTATGCATAGGTAAAATGACTTTGGCAAATTGATTTATTTATTTAAAAAAAAAAAATAAATAAATAAATAAAATGGATTTTAGTAAATGTTTTTTACTATGGATATTGTTGCAGCCTGTCCGAATTGTGACTATGGATGTTTCGTCGCCCCCTTGTGGCCAGCCTTTACGCCGCAGGTAGGGAGAAATTTGGTTTTCTTTCTGCCTGTGTTGGTTGGTATAGGGTATATTTTTAAGGGAATTTCTTTCTCCTTATTATCTATTTTAGCCCTTCTATTACGGATCTTCGTCCTTCAGCACGCAAAGATAATACACATTCTGGGTCAAGACATGACCGTTCTAGGTCCAGTTCTGGACGCCCTAAGTCCTCCTCCAAACACCACTCTGACAAGTCAAGGTCGGGGTCTCGGCACTATTCCCTCTACCATTCTGGTCGCTCGAAAAAAAAGATCCTGTTGAGGATGTAGAGCGAAAGTGCCAGGAGATAAATCGCTATGCGATTTATGTTTCCCGAGCTGCAAAGAAAGGGATGCTAAAGACCGGCAAGTAGGGGCCTTGGTCAGGATGGGTGTTCAGGAATCCTTGAATAAATCAGATTCCGCCCATGCAGCTATACCTCCCTCTGCACCAACTTCAGTGGTTGAGGTGGAAGACCTTGAAGCTCCAGGTCCCTTCCGTGACAATTTCTCTTTCAGCGGATCTTCAGACAGCGAAGCTGAAGTGGAGGATCCCAGTGCAGGATTTGACTTTCCCAGGTCCCTCATCTGGTGAGGGCAGTGAAGGATGCACTGAGGTGGGAGGAGCCAGTGGAAGCACCCTCTAAACAGAGGAAATACGTTAAGCATCTTAAAAAAGAGTGCTCAAATTTCCTTTCCTGGGTGAACTGGGAGAATTTATCTCGCTTTTGGAGCAAAGTGGAGAGAAAGAATTCTCTTATCTCTAAAGTGGCCAGAATGTATCCATTTAAAGGTGAGGAGGTTAAGCACCTGGAGTCTGCTCCTCTTATTGATGCCGCCTTGATGAGGCTGGTAAGACATGTCACGCTCCCACTGGAAGACACCATCTCTTTCAAGGATGGTCTTGAGAGGGAAATTGATACGGATTTGAAGCGTATATACATTACGGCTGGGACGGCCTGTAAGCCAGCATTGGCCTTGGCAGCATTATCCAAAGCAATGGAGTGTTAGACGGATGATATGGGTGCAACCTTGGGAAGTATGTCCGAAAAAGCCCTCAAGAGCTCTCCAATATGTGAGATGAAAAGGGCACGTGTCATGCGGTCTTCCATTACAGCTAAACAGCTTTATGGCTACTCCCTTGGGTGGCGGATCCGGCCTCTAAACAGGCCTGGTGCAAAATTCCCTTTGAGGGTTCTTCCGTTTTTTTGGAATAAGCTTGATTCAGCCATCACTCGTGCTACCGGCGGGAAGTCTGGATTCTTACCCCAGGACCGCCGTCTGTTTGCCCAGAAGAGAGTCCAGTCCAGGTCAGACCCGGAACGTGCTAGGGATGCACGGCGTTACAGACCGGGTCGGGAATTTAGGAGGAACTGGAGGAGAAACCAGCCTTCTGGTCAGAAGCCTTCAAAATCTACATCTTCTAGGGGCCGTGAAGCGGCAAAGTCTTTTTGATATAGCGCCTGTTCAGGCGGAGCAAGTAGGGGCTCGTTTACTACGCTTCTGCCACGTCTGGGCAGCCTTGATACAAGACTACTGGGTCATAAAGACAGTCTCTCTAGGACATGCCTGGGTGTTCAACAATCCACCCATACATCGTTTTGTTCCCACAAGCCTTCCATTGTCGGAAGAGAAGAGAGAGGTTCTATTGACCTACATGGACTCCCTTATCACCCAAGGTGCCGCCATTCCAGTCCCGTCCGAGGAAAAGTTTTAGGGATTTACTCCCCCCTCTTTATGATTCTCAAAAAGAGTGGTTCCTGGAGGCCGGTTATCGGCCTGACTTACCTAAACTAACTCCTTTATAAAAAAAGGGAAAGTTCAAGATGGAGACATTGCTGACCTTTCGACAGACAGCGTACTTCCATGTACCAATAGTGAAGGACTTTAAAAAATATCTCCGATTTCCGGTGGGTCAAAAACACCTCCAATTCATATGTCTCCCTTTCGGGCTTACGACATCGCCGCAGGTGTTTTCCAAGCTCTTACTGGCGGTGGTCGCCTTGATCGGAGTCCGAGGTATTCGATTACACATTACCTTGACGACCTACTCCTACTGTCTCAGGACAGAAAACAACTACTGTCACACCGGGAGCAAGTCATATTTACCCTGACAGAATTCAGCTGGCTTTTGAATCAAGGAAAAAAGTCATCTGGAGCCAACCCAGTCCCTAGTTTTCCTAGGGGCACAGTTCAACACAGTAAAGAGCACGATCTCTCTTCCTCTAGAGAAGATTCCAGTGGTCCAGGACAGGATTCATCTGGCAATGTCAGCTCCTCTTCTCAGGTCCTCCGAGTGCCTCAGGATAATAGGCACCATGGTGGCAACAGCCCCCATGGTAAAGTGGGCGCAATGGAGAATGCGGCCCTTTCAGAAAGGATTCCTCCAACAATGGAATCCAAGTCTACAGGATCACTGGATCCGGATAACTCCCTCCATGCGGGAGAGTCTCCCTTGGTGGTTGCAACGAAGGAATCTTCTCAACTGCCATTCAATAGCTCCAGTTTCCTGAATAACAGTGACAACAGATGCCAGCAGCAGAGGCTGGGGTGCTCTGTCGGTCGGAGGTAGCCCAGGGCAGGTGGGATCTTCCTGCCCAGGGGGTGGTCTCGGACATATTGGAGATTTGAGCTGCCTTCCAGGCCCATCTGGTTTTTCTCCATCTGATATCGGGAGCCTGAGTCCTCATGAGATTGGACAATACGACAGCGGTGTCGTACATCAAAAGACAGGGGGCACTCGCAGTCTCTCCCTTTTGAAGGAAGTGAATCCAATTATGTCCTGGGCTCAGGCGAACTTGAAGGACCTGACGGCAGTATATCTTCCTGGGGTCCAAAAATGTCCAGGCGGATTTTCTGTCAAGAACCTCCTTGAACAACGAGTGGTCTCTCCACTCGGAAGTCTTCAACTGGATCCTGTCATTGGGAATGGTTCCGGAAGTGGACCTGTCTGCATCTTCTTGCAATGCCGAGATGAGGAATTATTATACCAGGTATCGCTGTCCCCAAGCCATGGGGTGGATGCTCTCACGGATCAGTGGAATTTCCACAAGACCTATGCCTCTCCACCAGTTCCGATCAGTCTTCGGTTCCTTTCGAGACTCAGACAGGAGACGGCAGAGATAGTGGCGATCATCCCATACTGGCTCAATAGGCCATGGTTTCCGCTCCTGTTACAGTTGAGTTACCGGGACCCAGTTCCGCTTCCCTCCAAATCAGATCTTCTTCTATAGGGAACATCCCTTCATCCGGGTCCGTCCCATCTCCATCTGATGGTTGAGAGGAAGAGGCTGGAAGCATTAGGTTGTCCAAGTTCAGCAATTGCTACCCTGCTGAACGCTAGATGGCAAGGTACAAATAAAGTTTACCAGAGAATTTGGTCTAAGTTTATGGACTACGTCTCCCCTTCCGGGGGTTCCTGTAGTAATCCAGAAATAAAGGATGTACTAGGATTTCTCCAGACAAGGTTGGATCTCCCTTTGTATGTAAACTCCCTGCGAGTTCAAGTTTCAGCAATATCTGCTTTTGCTGGTATTTCCTGGGCAAGGAATCCCCTTACCAGACAATTTTTCAGAGGAGTATCAAGGCTTAGGCCCCAGAGAAAACCAAGGTTCTCTAAATGGGATCTTTCTTGGGTGCTAGATTTTTTTCTCAGAAGATTCTTTCCAATGGATGGATGAACTATCCATGAAGGACATTTCCCTTAAAACAGCCTTTCTAGTGGCCATAACATTGGCTAAAAGAGTGTCGGAAATCAGTGCTCTAGGTTCCAAAGAGCCTTTCCTTACCTTCTTCCCTGATCGGGTAGTTCTGGTTCCAATGCTAGGATCAAATCCTAAAGTATCATCAGTGTTTCATGAGAACCAGGAAATTGTTCTCCCAACCTTTCAGTCAGAGGATTCTTCAACTAACCATCCCTTGGATGTCGGTGAGGTCTTGAAAAGCTACTTAGAAGCTACTGCACCTTTCAGAAGATCAGATCATCTGTTTGTCTACTTTTATGGAAAGAATAGAGGACTGCCTGCTTCCTCTAGAACTATTGCAAGTTGGATTGTCCAAGCTATCCAAAGGGCATATGCAGCTAAAGGACTGGTTCCTCCAGAAACAGTGACTGCTCATTCTAACAGGAGTATGTCAACATCATGGGCGGCCTCCCGACACGTATCGGCGGAGGTGATCTGCAAAGCGGCCTCTTGGTCGTCAAACACTTTCATGAGGCATTATTGTGTTGAGCCAGCGGCTCTTTCCTCTGTTAATTTCGGTTTAAATGTTTTATCTGTTTGAACGGTGCCAATTAAACCTTCTTTTGTTGAACCAGCAATTTGTGCCCACCCGAGTCTGTATGGCTAGTTATTTCCCATACGTAGGCTGCCATGGAGTCAGTCAGGAAAACGGAAAATTTATATCAAATACTTACCGTAATTTTCCTTTCCTGATGGACTCCATGGCAGCCGGAGTCTCCCTCCCATTTGCTGGAGTAGGCTAAGTTATGGAACACAGTCTCTGATTAGGAGCAAAGATTTATGGGAGTGGGGTCCTATGAGGTATGAGAGGCGGGATTAACCCATACGTAGGCTGCCATGGAGTCCATCAGGAAAGGAAAATTACGGTAAGTATTTGATATAAATTTTCCGTTTTTATTCATTTGTTCTTGGGAAAATGTTATTTCCAAGTCCTTCTCCCACACTTTCAGGAAGGTTAATTCCTGAGGTATTTCTTCCTCCGTTAATATTCCATAGAAATAGGATAGTGAATGTCTTTTCCAGTCCCCTTTTAGGCATATATTTTCAAAATTTGTTAATTGTCTAATTTCTGTATTTTTATGTATTTTGGATCTAATAAATGCTTCAAGTTGCATAATTCTAAAAAAATCCAAATCTTTTGCGATTTCACTCAATATGTCTGTTTTTGTCATAATTTTGTTATTTTTAGAAAAATGTATAATCCTACTAAATCCTTTTGATTTTATTGCTCTGAACTTTGGATCTTCTATACCAGGTTGAAATTGAGGTGTTCCTATAATTGGGGTCATTGGGCTTGGATTTTTTGATATTGATGTTTTTCTAAAAACTTTTTTTATTGTCCATATTGTAGCATTTATCATTGGATGCAATTTCACCTCTCTAGGTATACCATTTTCTGGGATCCATACCAATCCCTCTAGTGGAATTTCTGTTATTGCTTGTTCAGTCTGCACCCATGGTTTCATATCTTTACCTCCACACCATTCCATTACTCTAGTTAAATGTTGTGCTTCCTGGTATCTTATGGGGTCCGGTAATCCTATTCCACCTTTCTTTTTTGGAAGGGTCAGTATATTCCTTCGTATTCTAGCTGGTTTCCCTGCCCATACAAATTTTAAAAACCTTGATCTTAAGTCTTGTAGGAGACTCTGATTTATTTTAATTGGGAGAGTTTGTAGTAGATATAAAAATCTTGGCATTACATTCATTTTAATTATATTTGTTCTACCGAACCAAGTAAATATCTTCTTATTCCACTTTGTTAAATAATTTTTAATCTGTTTTACCATAGGAAGAAAATTAAGCTCTGACAGTTTTTTTTACATTTTTTGGTATCTTTCTACCTAAATAGCTAATGTGTCTGTCCGTCCATCTGACATAATCAATTCTAGTACATCCGCATTTATCTCTATCCCCATTGCTTCCGATTTCCCTTTGTTGATCTTAAAATTTGATATTCTACCATATTCCTCTAATTCTTTCAGCAATGAGGGTAGTGACAATATCGGGGAAGTAACAAAAAAGATTAAATCGTCCGCATACGCTGCAAGTTTTTATTCTGTTATTCCAGTTTTAATTCCTCTTATGTTGACATTAGCACGTATTTTTCTTAGGAATGGTTCTACCATCAGAATAAAGATCAGGGGCGAGAGGGGGCACCCTTGTCGTGTCCCATTTTGTATGAGGAACGGCTCCGAGATTCTCTCAGCTATTTTAACCCTTGCACTTGGTTCTGAGTAAATGCTTGATATCCATTTCATCATTCCTCCCCCTGGTCCTATATGTTCCAGTACTGCTTTCAGATATGTCCAATCCACCCGGTCAAAGGCTTTTTCTGCAGCCGCCGATACCAAGACTAATGGAGTCTTTCGTCTTTGTGCCAGGTGGATTGTGCCTATAACCCGTTGTGCATTCTCTCTTCCTTCCCTCCCTGGTGTAAAACCAACCTGTTTAGGGTGTATCAGATCTGGGATGTCTTGTAAATGTAAATGTCTTGAGATTCTTGTAAATATTTTCAAATCTACGTTTAATAACGATATAGGACGGTAACTGGAACATATTGAAGCGTCCTTACCCTCTTTTTCGATTACTGTTATGTGCGCTAATAGGGTTTCTTTTGGTATTCTCTTGTCGTCTCGTATGGAATTGTATGCTGCCACAAACCTCGGAGCCAATATCTCTGCAAACTTCCTATAATACGAAAGGGTGTATCCGTCTGGCCCCGGAGCTTTACCCAATTTCAGCTGTTTTATTGCATTAATGAATTCTTCTCTTGTTATTGGGACATCGAGAGCAGTCGCTATTTCATTTAGGAGTTTT